>OZ023307.1:2500-1202500 GCA_964007245.1 Hypomecis atomaria | reverse complement strand
GAGCCGGTTTATCTGGAGTTCGGTATTTTGGTAGAAATTTTCTTTGTACGCTAGTTTATTTAATACCGAAGTTGACTCTCCGACCAATATTCTGGAGTTGACCGTGTTTTTTAAAAGTGAGAACTCGAAATGGATTTATCTGAGTGGTTGGAAGAGGCCGGACTAGGCCATCTGGCTGATAATCTAATTGGTAAGTGTTTTTCCCCCTTTCCCTTTCGTTTTTTAGACGGATCACGGAGGTTAGACGCTTCAGTCTGGCATCAGTTCCGCTGCGTCAATGTATACAAAAGGGGGCTTTTTGTGTGCCCCCTCACTGAGCATATAATACACTCCTGGCCCCCTTTTAGTCACTCTAACCATAGAGTACATTAAACCGATCTTCCAGACTGATGGATCAAACTGACGCCAAACTGATCGTCTAACCTCCATAGCAGGTCCGTAGCTTCGGTATTCTTTCTTTTTGCAAAGTTTTCGTAGTGAGCGGAGTCGGCCGCCTGTTTATTTATCCACACGGCTCAGTAGTCCAATTTGACAGATTTCAGTTGCCAACTGCCTTCTATTCAGTCCGTTTGCTGGAAGATGGCTTCTTGACTTATTCTTGATACTCCCATCTTTTGCAGACCAAGGGATGACATTGAATTATTTATCAAAAGCTTCCACAGAAGAAATCAAAGAGTTGTGTCCACGGATGGTGGATAGGATAAAGTTGAGACTAAAACTAGATGCTTATAGACAGGTTTGTTATTCATATTCATTTATTTGCACCATGCGTGTGTCCATGATCCGTTTTATATCTGAGATCTTGCAAGTACAAATATACCTACTTACAGAGGGTTGATAGTAAAACATAGTGATTGTAAGCTCAGTGGTTGATAGGAACATTTTTATACTTTATACCTATTTTTTTGAATTAGTAAATTCAAAGATATGTTTTGTTTTACGTTCTGGATAATGACACAGATTTAACTGTGAGTTGAATACCTATGTTTTCTTATGGTCCCATCATTTTAGGTATGTATTGTTTTTCAGATCAATAGTGAGGCGCCCACACCCACACTCCCGTCCCAGGATCCACTGCAGTTGGATGAAGTATTAGAAGTATTAGAAGGGGACGCCACAGAGTCCTTGAAGGTTAGCTTAATGGTTTTACACTATTTATTCTGTACCGAGCCTTGACAACTGTAGTTGTTTAACATCAGTAGGTAGGTAGGTAGGTACCTAGGTACTCGAGTAATGATTAGCCTGCTACTATCATAACAATATTATGCTATAGTTTGTAAGTTTGTTTGTTATACAAGTAAACGGCTGAAGGATTTGGATGAAATTAGGCACAAAAGTAGGCTACTACCCGTAAAAGGACATTACAATAATGAAGCCTTTACTACTGTATTTTTATCTTCAAAGTAATCAGTACATAAACTACTTCATTTTTATATCTAGCATCTACAACAAGTAATATGAGATATTACTTACATAGTAAGTTTTTCAGCAGCCCTTGTCAGCAGATTTCCACACATCTCATGCCTACCGTGATCCATATTTTCCTGTGGTTTATTTCTAATACAAAACCTATTTCTGTTTCCATCCTTAGAGGGTTGTGGTCTCCTATGCTCTCAAATTATACAAATGAATATTGTTTTTCAGGTCAGAAGCAATCCGCCACCCACACCAGATTTCAAAAGTACTGAGACGCCACCCACACGGGAGTCCCAGGATCCACTGAACGAACTAGAAGTTACTGTCGGGGACGCCACAGAGTCGTTGAAGGTTAGCTTAATGGTTTTACACTATTTATTCTGTACTGAGCCTTGACAACTGTAGTTGTTTCACATCAGTAGGTAGGTAGGTAGGTCTGTTGGGGCTGAGCTGTAGGCTACCAACGGGGTCCATAGGTATAGTGTAAAGGCTGTTAGACCAATCGGATTACGAACCTTTCAGGACAAAAACAAACAGGCCATAGATACAGGAAAACAGGCAGTACCAGCAGCGCCCTCAACCCAGTCACCTCAACTCATCGTGATTAGTGGTGGATTAAAAAATTCCTTGACGGTGAGTTAGCATCTACACTTATTCCCCTCAGGCCCCTCACCTCTCAGACACCTCATCCCCCTCACACCTATGATTTACTTTTTTTTAGGAGTTTGCAGATGAACAATGGGAGTTCGTGCAGGAAATTGGCACGTTACAAGATAAAAAGCCGCTGCAGGAGCTACTTGGACACACAACATTTGGAAAGAAATTGCTGGAGAAAAATAAACGCTCTGAGCCCCTCACTCCCAAGGATCGAAAATCACTTGTTGTGTTAGTAGTAGAGCATCAACTGAAAATTTTACCAAGTGTCAGAGACACAGTTCGCCAAGAAGTGTGGAGTAGCTGGGCAAATGAAATTTGCTCTTTGTTTCCTGGAGAGCAAGCGGATGTGTACTACGTCCCTTACCGAGTTAATGAGCGTCAGGCTTTACCGGCCTCCGGTCTGTTACACAACAGACTCATCACTCATCGCCGTTATTTGAATCGGGGAGAAAAAACGACGAAAAAACGCAAATGCAGTGATAGTAGTGCTAGTACAAGCAGCAGTGACTGTCAAGATACTAATTTGAAAAGAGTACGGCCTCTTCCATCTGTCTGTATTTGCGAGTCAGCCAGTGAGTCTGCCAGTGATTCTGAAGGAAACATAAAATGGCTTGAGGCATCCTCCTCGCCATTTGATAAAGTTGTCGAGAAATGGTCGCAGACATTCAAGTTGAGACAAGAACTACTGAAAGAGAAGTCCATTGCAGATTATTTTCAACAATTTCCTGCTTTACTGTCACCGAGCGGTCACAGGCTGGTATGTAAAAAATCATCGATTGATATTTAATATTGCACCTACATACATAATCTGTGTTTTTACAACCTTTTTATTGTTTCATTTCAGTTGGAAAACGATTTTGATCAAGCATATCCATCACATTCGGATTTGTTCAACGAAAACTTTCCAATAATTAAAACACGCCTGTTGGAGCTGCTAGTGGAGAAAGGCTCAGACGTCCGGGCAGAGCCAGCAATTACCAATCTGTTGGAATTAGCTACTGGTAAGTTTTTAGTGTTCCTTTACCGAAGGTAAAAAAGCGGGACCCTATTACTGACCCCATGATGTCTGTCCGTCTGTCTGTATGTCACACCCCGTTTTCTCAGCCGTTTGAAGAGCTAGAGCGTTTTTACGCCTAAACGACTGAACTGATTTCGATGGAATTTGGTTTTATATATAGTTTATTATATATAGTTATGTTATATAGTTATGTTATATAGTTATGTTAGGTTATATATAGTTATGTTATGAAGTAGGGCTGAAAAGAGTCAGCCATTTTTGATAAAGGCTCTAAATAATTAAAAAAATATATTTTAATAGGTGGAGAAGAGCAAGCCAGCATCGCTGCACTGAAAAGTATTCCTTATCTTCTCAAACAAGTTGCCCCCATATCTACAAAGATCAAAGGCAAGAAGAAGTGGAAGCCTTCACGCACAGAAGTGGCCACATCATTCATCGCCTATGTATCGTCGCCGAGTGACATCGAGAGATGCATCAGTGATCGTGTCACACTCACTGAAAAAAAAGGTATATCGTTTGGGCCTTTCATTATTGCAGTGGGACCATCATGGGATAAAATCCAACAATATGAAGTAGTAGTGTATAAAACACTAAGGTATCAATACGCCGATATTAAATCAGCTTTGACATCTGCTTTCAAAATTTATTTTGCCTTGGACATTGAATATGCAGCCGATGCTGCACCTTGTTGGATGCTAGTGCAGCGGACAATGTTCAAAATCACAACCAAATTTGACTCCCTGTACGAAAAAAGTGTAACACTGAGAGAATTGATCAAAGACTGCTTGAAACATTGATTTAAAAAACTAGTTATCAAATTTGGTTGGTGACTATTTTTTCTACAGTATAATTTAATTATCACGAAGGTAATTTCTTATTTAAGTTTGAGGCAAAACCTCACTATATCTGTCGTACCTATAATCATTAATTTTGTATAATTGTTTTTGACATTCGATCTCTTTGACTTTTAACTGTAATTAAAATGGAGGTACCTTGCGCGCTATGCAGCCTTGTTTTCGATACTTTTAGGCATCTTAAGTTTCACATGCACAATCGTCACACTTCGGTAGACATATATTCCTGTGCAAGCCCAGGGTGCCTTAGGTCCTTCAGTTTGTTTGCATCATATCGACGTCATTACATGACAAATCATCTCAATCCCCAAAACCAATCTAATGAAATAGAACTTCCTGTCACTTATAGCTCGAATTCCCAAAGTTCCATTCTACAGAACGTTACTAATGATGGTCTCGTTAATAATGATGGTGAAAGTTCAAACTCAGTCAGTTTTCAGAACATTAATAATAATTCTCCACCTACGGTAAATGTTACATCATTCCATAAACATTTGGCCGAGATAGGATCAAAACTTTATGCAAACCCTCAAGTGCCACAAACAGTTGTTGATGAAGTTTATGATGATGTTTCAAAATTGCTTAATCATGTACTGCCATGCTTACCTTTGGAACAGTCAGAGAGGATAAAAAATGTTATTACTTCGCTTGACACGCAATACAAAAGACTTAAATATTATGAAGAAATCGGGACATATATTAAACCTCAGGCGTATTCTGTTGGTACAAGATTTGAGTATGCTAAGCGTAATGGTAGGAGAGTGTATGAAGGGGTTGAATGTGAAGCACATTTTATTCCACTTCGGGATGTTCTAAAGCATTTCTTTTCTTTGAGGAATATTTTAGATGAAACCTTGCAGTACATAAATACATTAACGAACAACACAAGTGACTTCGTTCAGCATTTCTTACAAGGTTCTTTTTGGCAGTCACGCAGAGAACTGCACGGAGATAAATTGGTTTTACCTCTTTTTCTTCAGGTCGATGATTACGAACCACTGAACGCGTTAGGCAGCCACAGTAGCATTCATAAATTGGGTGCAGCCTACGTATCTTTGCCTTGCTTACCACCACGCTATTCGTCACAGTTAGTTAACATATTTTTGGTTTTACTATATCATTCCTCAGACAGAGTTCAATTTGGAAATCGCATCGTATTCAAACCCTTAATTGATGAATTCAACTACTTGATTACAAACGGAATTGTATTTGATATGCCTCATTTTAAAGGGACTATCTATTTTGAATTGGCACTGATTCTTGGTGATAACTTGGGAATACATTCTATAATGGGTTTTAACGAAAGTTTCTCGAGTAATTTTCCTTGTCGAATGTGCAAAATTAACAAAAGAGACATGGTTAAGCAATTTTACGAAGACGATTGCCTGTTAAGAAATATAGATAATTACAGAGCAGATTTAAATTTAGATAACCCATCTCTTACTGGAATAAAGGAAAAATGTGTTTGGCTAAATATTGATAATTTCAATCTTTTTAATCAAATGGGCTATGACGTCATGCACGATTGGTCCGAAGGGGTGCTTAAATACATTATGAGTTCACTTGTTGTTGCTCTAATTGATAAATGTCACTGTTTTACAATATACCTCGTAAACAACAAAATAAGTGCTTTTGATTACGGACCAGATAAAGCCGATGCACCAGTAACTTTGTCAATGGACCACTTACGTAAAGGTAATTTGCGTTTATCGGCCTCGGAAACGATGACATTTTGTAGGTACTTTGGAATTATGTTTGGTGACTTAGTTCCCCGAAATAACCAATACTGGGCTATCTACACTCAGCTGATGCTTGTCCTGGATATTGTGTTATCTGAATCATTTTCTGCCAGAAAATTACAATACTGTAAATACATGATAGCAACACTTTGCCAAATGTACACCAACTTGTTTGAGAAAACTATCACTCCTAAATTTCACAATTTAGTCCATTACCCGTCTGCAATGTTACGATTAGGCCCATTGAAACACCTGTCGTCAATGCGATTTGAAGCGAAGCACCGACCTAATAAGTTAGCTTCGAAATCTTCAAACAATAGGCGTAATATGACGTTGACAACAGCGAGGAGACATCAGCTCAAACTGAATGACATATTTCTTAGAAACCAAATTAGCAGCAATTTATCTTGTGGTGTTTCAACTAATGTCAGGGAGACTGAGGCACATGTACTTGCACAGGAATTAGGCTGGAGTGATATTAGCAAAATAAAACAAGTTTCATGGGCGTCAGCATCTTCAGCTTGGTATGGAGAAAACTCTGTCATTGTAAATAAAGTTGATTCAGATACTGTACACTTTGCATTGATACGCACTGTATACATGTACGATAATTCAAAGATAGCCTTTAAGGCCCAACTACTGGAGACTGTTGTGTTTGATGATCATTTCTATGCATACCAGGTTAACGTTCCTTATCATATTGATTCAGACTTATCAGTCTATATTAAGTACGAGGATCTTCAGCATCCTCATCCTTGTAACTTGGTGGTGGTGGGATATCAGAATCCTCCTGAAAGTTACGTGGTTTTGACAAATCCACTTTAAAAATCGACGCTCAGCGAGAGTGCGAGAGCTTAAGACGGAAAAAAGAGAAACACAAAATCGAAATCGGTTCAGTGGTTTAAGGGCCGACCCACAGCTAACTAGCGCCACCACAAGTTTTAAATTAATATCTCGCAATCTACAACACTTATCGGCTTTTCAAATGTACCGATTGTAGACCTACTCAAGGAGTATTTTTGGGTATCAGTAGTAGTTTAAAATACTTCACCATTTAGTTATTGATATAATAACTGCTAAAAGTGGTCACTTTTAGCATTTATTGTATCAATAACTAAACAACGAAAGCTTTGGTGGTTCTAATTAGGTCTATAAATACTACATAGTTAGGTCTACAATCGGTACATTTGAAAAGTCGATTAGTGTTGTAGATTACGAGATATTAATTTAAATTTAGTGGTGGCGCTAGTTATAGGTTCGTTTTTCACATCCATCCATGTTGTGTGTTAAAGTAGCTCCTGCAGCGGCTTTTTATGTTGTGAAATGAGACATCTAGTGAGAGCTGTAACTTTTGTTGCTCCTTTTTCCGTCTTAAGGTGAACCCTTACTTAATTATAGTTTGTTTTGTTTTTTATATGTAATTTTTTCTTTTACTTTAGATGTGTGTTATAGTATGATAGTATAATATGATAGTGTAATTATTATAGTATCTTAATTATAAGGTAAGCAAAGGAGGACCCCAAATTTGCCACTTTGTCATGTCAGTTCGCCCGCAGCACAGTGTCCTACGTATAAATAACCCCAAAATCAGACATTCTTTTTTATGACTTAGGATTTATGAAAAACTAAGCATCAGAATTCCGTCGATACCCGGCTACCAAAATATCTCCGGTTGAAAATAAGGCTATTTCAGGATATTTTCTAATCCTTAGTTGTAAAACAAAAATAAAGCTCACCATATTGTGCTCTGTATCCAAATGCACCTTTTTATATAGTATGAAGTGTTGTAAGTGGTCTGGTTTTTTCACCACATTTAAAATCGGTTTTACAAAACCAGACCACTTACAACACTTCATACCATATAAAAAGGTGCATTTGGATACAGAGCACAATATGGTGAGCTTTATTTTTGTTTTACAACTAAGGATTAGAAAATATCCTGAAATAACCTTATTTTCAACCGCAGATATTTTGGTTATTTTGGGTAGTTGGGCATCGAACTCTATAAAGCCTTAAAAACCCACCTCTACATAGGTGTTAGAGTATTATTATGTATTAAGTTGACGCACTTGAGCCGCTTAGTATGTGAGCACTCCACTAAACGCGGTACCACTAAACGTTGAGCATCGGTTGACCGCACTATTTTCAGTGATTTGTGCATTTTTGAACATTGCTCACATGCTAAGCGACACAAGTCCGTACGCACCTTTACAAACTTAATAAAATAGTTGCATTTTTAGTCACTACCACAATTCATCTGTGTCACTACAGAGCTATTGATTATAATGTGATGGTGGCGCTAGTTGGCTGGAATGATACCCTCAAGCTAAGGGCAAGACGATGGGAAAAGGAGAAACACAAAATGACAGCTGTCGCTAGATGTCGCATTTCACAAATTCATGAAAAATCCTAAATTTATGAATGAAGTACTTGCGAAGTCAGCACAGTTTTGATTTCACGATAAGCCTACATTATTACCTAGCTTATAGATGCGTTTTTAGATCTAGATCTGAATGAATCCTAGATATGTAAAAATATTGCACATTTTTAATTTTCAAGGATGCATTCATTTCTGGATGTGAAAACACACCAATGAGGATTTGGAAAGCTGGATAATAATGTTAGCTTCCCGTGAAATCAAAGCTGTGCTGATCTTTCAAGTACTTCATTCATAAATTTAAGATTTTTCATGAATTTGTGAAATGCGACATCTAGCGAATGCTGTCATTTTGTGTTTCTCCTATATCCATCTTAAGGCGATGAGTACAGTTTACCACCGATACACTAGCGCCGCCAAGTTTACGAGAGTTATTGCTTCAAAAATGTAACAGTAATTTTTTGCATTCACAAATAAATATTTAATAAAAATAATTTCACTTGTTTTCATTTACAGGTCTGCGATGCCTGAACTTTCGTGGCGTTGCGTCAGCGTGAGCAGAACCCCGTTACAATCCTCTGCGACTTGTGCAGGGTGAAGTGGCCGTCTCAGCTTAATATGTCCCTTTCTCAAAATGTCCTTTTCTCAAAATGTCCTTTCTCAGAATGTCCTTTTCTCAAAATGTCCTTTTTTAAAATGTCCTTTTCTCGAAATGTCCCTTCTCGGAGTGTCTGTCCGCAATATGTCCGTTTCACGGATTTTACAATACTAGGTTTTTGCCCGCGACTTCGTCCGCGTGGAATAGTTATTTTGGCCAGGTTAGGTTAGGTTTGACATTGTCCGTGTGGAATCATCAACAGCAAACCTAACCTAACCTGGTCAAAATAACTGTTCCACGCGGACGAAGTCGCGGGCAAAAACCTAGTATTGCATAATCCGAGAAACGGACATATTGCGAACAAGATACTTAGTCCGAGAAGGGACATTTTGAGACAGGACATTTTGAGAAAAGGACATTCTGAGAAAGGGACATTTTGAGAAAAGGGCATTTTGAGAAAGGGAAATTTTGAGCTGAGACGGCACGTTCATCCTGCACAACTCGCAGAGGATTGTAACGGGGTTTCTGTTCCGCAAACGCCATGACAGTTCAGGCGAAAACGCAGCGTTAAAACACATTTTGATAGGGACATACGCAGCGACAAGGCACCTTGTGATAGGGACATGCGGAGCGTCAAAGTGTAGATAAACGTAGTGACAATGCACCTTGTTACAGGGACATAGTCTGGGTAAACGCAGCGACAAAGCACCTTGTGACAGGGACATATCAGCTTTGGCGTTAGAACAAGGGGCTAAAGTGTAGATAAACGTAGCGACAATGCACCTTGTTATAGGGACATAGTCTGGTTAAACGCAGCGACAAAGCACCTTGTGACGGGGTCATATCAGCTTTGGCGTTAGAACAAGGGGCTAAAGTGTAGATAAACGTAGCGACAATGCACCTTGTTACAGGGTCATAGTCTGGGTAAACGCAGCGCCAAAGCACCTTGTGACGGGGGGACATATGCTTTGGCGCTAGAACAAGGGGCTACGTGACATTAGACGTGGGGTTAATGCAGTTCAGCAACACACACAGTAGACGTAGGGACAAGGTAACATTGTCAAAAGAACACACCAACGTAGACATGGGGACAAAAAGAGGGTTAGGCGGAATGTTCTTACATAGTAAACGTAGAATCAAAGTACATAATACGAGGCGACATAATACTTTGTACAAGGTGGGATCTGCATGTTCTCTCACAGTAAATGTAGAATCAAAGTGCATAATACGAGGCGACATAATACTTTGTACAGGGTGGGATCTGCATGCGTTTAAATTTGCTCTGTCACAGTGTGTAGGTTCTTTAGACGACTCCCCAGTGTTAACGGATTTTGAACGCCGAGTTCATAAATTTTTTTGAGTGTAGACCACCATGGCTATTTCCAAAAAGAAAGAGACCAACCTCCGGATCCTCCTTGTCCATACGCGCCGCTGTTTGCTCCTGTCGCTGCCGCAGCCTCTGATGCTGTAGACAGGAAGAATCACACCATCATTCATTTATTTATAGGGTATTATAGGAAATAATCGGCCAAGTACGAGTCGGACTCGCGCACGGAGGGTTCCGTACTGTATGGGAGCCCCGCTTAAATATTTATTTTATTTTGTTTTTAGTATTTTTTGTTATAGCGGCAACCGAAATACATCATCTGTGAAAATTTCAGCTGCCTAGCTATCATGGTTCATGAGACACAGCCCGGAGACAGACAGACAGACAGACGGACAGACGGATATCGAAGTCTTAGTAATAAGGTCTCGTTTTTCCCTTTGGGTACGGAACCCTAAAAAGTATCATAAGATGGTGCTGTATATGATAATAATTATATTGATAGTTTGCTCAACAATAGACCTCGTGGCATATCTTTAAGGTGGATTCACTTGGTTAATGCGCGAAATTAAAATAATCATTCTTCGCAAAAAAACAGCATATGACCGACTTCACCCGTGTACAGAATTCGCGAATATTTCGCACAGACGATGTTACATTTTTCACATTATTTTTGATTTATCAAAAGTGGCTCAGCCGATTACAGTAAAATTTTAATGGGACCAATCTCAAAGTATATTCGTTCTAATAAAAAAGTAATTAATAAATAAAATAAATGAGAACTTCGTATAGGCCGGGTGCTAGCCACCCGGCCTATACGAAGTGGTAGCCCTGGTGTCAGAGTTGACCTACAATTAAACGTGTCGTCCGAGTCACAGTAGCGCTCAGTTGGAAAATGTCACCAAGGCTTGCCACCCGGCCTATACGAACTCACATACTTAATGAGTAGTTTACCTGTGAATGGAAAAAAACACAAAAATATTTGAATTTTACGTGCTGACCTTAGTGAATCTACCTTAACTGAATGTAGATTAGACAATAGTCGATTAAACGAAAATTGGTCTTCACCAATTTTCGTATATTATAGCCCGTTAATGTTCCGCGTGACGTCACGAATCACATACAAATACATTTATAAATTTCTGTCAGGGAAAAGACGCCACGACTCCCACTCCCAAACTTTGACAAGATAAACTTTGTCATATTATTATGTTGTTTGATTGATATACGAAAAATAAGTTTTCTATTTTTTTTTTGAAAATCCAACTTACGAACTAATTACAATAATGATTTTTTCACCCAGGAATTATGCTTATTGTAGGGTATTATAGGGTAAGACTATCAAAATAGGGTATTGTAGATGGAGGGAGTACCATACAATATAAGAGAGTATTGAACGATATTAGAACGAAACGTGTTATAAGAGAGATATGGAGAGAGTTTACAAGAGAGCATATGAGGATAGGGGAGGGTATTTAGTTACATAATGGAAGGGACCAACCTCCAGCTCCTCGGCCGTACCCGCTGCTGTCTGCTCCAGCTGCTGCTGCTGCTCCTGATGATGCTGCACGCAGTAATAAGTACATCAACTTTCACGTATCATTATTTTTCCCAAAAAATGGCATAATTGGCTTCAACCGTGTTATAGTTTCAATAGTTCGCACGGATCAATATTGTAATTTTCACATAATTGTGTTGATTTATCAAAAATGGCTTAGCCGATTTAGATAAAATTTAAACGAGACCAAACAAAAAAATATATTTTGAAATCGAATTACTCCGTAAAAAGTTATACGTAGTCATTCATAACAAAAAATACACGTATACACGGTTACTAGTAATCAATTAGCATCCTTTTAGGGGCCTATTCTGTACATCAAAACTAACAACTTTTGTTCAACGATTTTCGTCAAATTAAAAAAAATGCTGTTTCATAGCAAAATGTGGGTTCCTTCGACAAAATGTACAGAACAGCAATTTTTTTTAGTTTTGACAAAAATCGCAGAACAAATGTAGAGGTAAATGAATAATTTTTAGTTTTGATGTAAAGAATAAGCCTTTAAAAGGATGAGTCATAAGTTATTTATTGATAAAATGGCAATTTACACGTCAAATTATATACTTATGTATACATAAATATTGAATACAATGATGTAATGAATTTGGAATTACAATAATCATTAGTAATAACTTCAATAATAATGGAAAATTTAACAATAATAATGCACACAATGTCATAAAAAATTCAATTAAATAAAATTAATAATCAAAATACGAATGTCAATGTCATTGACTGCCTCGGTGGCTCAGTGGTTAGTGAACCTGACTTCTGGATCACAGAGGCGTGGGTTCGATCCCCACCTAGGGCAAGCATTTATGTGATGAATATAGGTGTTTGCTCTGTGTCTGGGTGTTATTTAGGTATTATCTATGTAAGTATGTATTTAAAAATATGTATATGTAGTATATCAGTCTCTGGCAGCCACATCACAAGCTTTGCTTAGTTTGGGGTCAGAGACCGTGTGTAAGATGTCCCCTAATACTATTTATTTAATGTGAATAAATGCGAATAAAAAATCAATTAATAATCATGACAAACACTTATAAAATACATCGTACTGATGCTAATTGGTTAACAGTAATCCTGTATAATACGCGTCAACTTGATAACCTCCTCTGTTTTATCGGTTAAAAACTAGAAAATAACTATCACAAAATATTATTGTAAGGTATTAAAGGAAGAGAGTCTCTTAAGATAGTAAGGTATTAGAGATATAATATACCTAATTAAAAAACCCCCGACACAAAAATATTTGACAACAAACTTTCAACTGACAACCATTTTGGGCACTTTTGTAGAATTTTGGTTCTTCCATCCCCACTTTAACCCACCATAACTCTTAAACGGCTCAATCGATTTTTATAAAACATAGCTAAGAACATTCTCGATTAAGTCTCCTTTCATCCAAAAAAAACTAAACTGAAATCGGTTCAGTGGTTCTGGCGCTATGATGCCACAGACAGACACACAGACAAAGAGACACGTCAAACTTATAACACCCCTCTTTTTCGTCAGGGGTTAAAAATAAAAGAATTATAGGGTAAAGTAACGAAAAAATGTGATAAAATAGGGATAGGGAGAAAGTATTACACGAGGTAACGTGTAAAGAAGAGAATATTTAGTTCAAAGATGGAAGAGACCAACCTCCGTATCTCTGCTCGTTCCCTCCAAGACCGTACCCGTCGCTGCCTGCTCCAGACGCTGCCGCTGCTCCTGATGATGCGATTCACAGGAAGAATGAATGAATGAACACTTTATTATTAACACAGGTAGAATACAGAAAAACACACAGAAAGGAAAAATAATCGGCCAAGTACGAGTCAGACTCGCGCACGGAGGGTTCCGTACTGAATAGGAGCCCCCTTAAATATTTGTTTTATTTCAATTTTATTATTTACTATTGAAGTAATTATAAAACTAAATATTATTTCAAGCATCTACCTGTTACCATTATTAATATAGAGCGAAAAACGTCTAAAAATTCAGGTTTGTTGTATGGGAGTCCCCCTTAAATATTTATTTGGTTTTGTTTGTAGTATTTGTTGTTATAGCGGCAACAGAAATACATCATCTGTGAAAATTTCAGCTGCCTAGCTATTATGGTTCATGAGATACAGCCCGGTGACAGACAGACAGACAGACGGACATCGAAGTCTAAGTCATAGGGTCCCGTTTTTCCTTTGGGTACGGAACCCTAAAAAGCAACTTAAAACTAGTGCAACAAAGGGCGGCCTTATTGCTTACAGCAATCTCTTCCAGGCAACCCTTATACATCACTCTAAAACTACAATAGTCCAATAAAAGGAGAGATAAGATACTATTATATTGTATAGTAGTAAACGTACCAATGTACGGACGTTTTTGAACTTCGCTGACTTTGCAGTAATACTACGCTGATACTAATAGACTTACAACAACAAAGTGAATATGACCATATAGGGCATTTATCTGAGTTTTATAATAATTAAACTTTATCTAATTTGTTTGAGCTGTAATGGGAATTAATACCCAAAATGTAAAAAAATACCCAAATGTACCAAACCGCGGACGATTTGTCCTAATGCGCGGAATGTCGTCCCAATTCCTGGACGCTATACGAAATTGAACTCTATTTGTTTTACATTAGAATTTAAATAGCCTTTCTACCGTATTATTATTTGTATGAACTTTAAAATCGACCCAAATCTATTACAAATTGTCCTAATTCACGAACGCTATGCGAATTAGAACTCTATTTGCTTTACATTAGAATTTAAATTGCCTTTATATTGTATTATTTCTTTCTATTATTAAAGGATATTTTAGTTAAAGCCATTCAAGGTGTCTTAAATAAAAGAAACAATGGTTTACATGCAATAAATTATATTTCAAACAAAACAATAATCACATTATGAAAAAAAAAAGCTGAAACTTTAGGTAGTTAGCACAATAGCACTGGTATAGGAACCGTATTTAGTCTGTGGCAAGATAAGCGGCTTAAATGATCCCCAAGGTAATGTGTTCAGTCTTCCCATGCAAAATAAAATGCGTTCTTTTATAATTATATCCCACAGGTCCGTATAAGGCACCTTAAGTGACACATTTGTGTAATGATGATCTCACGGTAGTTAAATTGGATACCAGTCTCTAAGGCAACCTCAGTAGTATATTTACCTTTAGAGCACGGCGTACCTGGATATCGTAGAAGTGGCGCAACATCTGGCGGTCGAAGAATTAATGCTTTCAGTACAAGAAAAAAACAAGAAACTAAAGTAGGGTTTGACTCAAACGCCCACTGTGTTGTCTGGGAATGTCCCAATACAAATAAGAGGAGAAATGACGTACTTGACTTCATCTTATCATTATTCAAATCTACTAAACCATGGCTCTGAGTTTATTTTCGTAACGTCATGGGAATCCATTATCGACATCATACTTGCTACGAGCAATATCTCTAAAACAATCAATGAGTGGCGCGTGGCAACTGTTGAATACTCTGATTCCGAAGCACGGACCTGAAGCATACCGATATAGCAACTTTTAGAAATAAACTCAAAATAGCTATATAGAGGAACCTTTACAATAGCTGGGAAACAGCTCCTGAGAAAAAAGCATGAGCTAGATAGAGAACGATGTATCTGACGATATATTGCTACCTTGGAACATATACGCGGTTAGTGCAAAAAACAAGCTTGGGCTAAGAGACTCCCTTGCCCTGAGTAAAACAATATAAACTTTGCAAGCGGAAGCCATGGGCCTTTTGCTAGCCGCAAAAAAACGTAAACTTTTATATGAACTGAGCTTCTAACAGCTACTGGAAACAGTGAGGCCAAAGAAGTGATCATGTTCACAGTTGACAGTGCTGCTACTATCTATGAACTCAGAAGACCTATAACAAAGTGAAAATTAATCGCTGCGCGTCATGCAACATTCCAAACTCTTATCAAATAAACAGTGCGATGGAAAAAGAGTCACAGATCATGTTAAGGCAACAACATAGCAGACACACTTTCCAAAGAGAGAAGATTCAGTTGTAACTTAGAAAATCAAATTGTTTTATTACATTATACTCTTCATCATATAATCTTAATCCCAATTTTTTAGTACTTTAGTTGATTATGTATCGACATAATAATCAACTTTTACAAAAAAAATGGCTCAATCAAAATACAGATTTTTAATCTGATACTAGGACTAGCCACCCGGCCCATTCGAACTTCCTTATTTACTTTTAACTACCTATTTATGACAAATTACATGTTTATTATTTTGCTATGAAACACCAAAAGTTTAGTATTTCACAAAAAATAAAAACATAGTATCAAAATCTGAGAACAATTAATCTTATTTAAGATAATATTTTAAACACAGTGTGATATTGTTTAAAATATAGGCTAGCCTACACAGGCTAGCCTAGAGCGAAATCCAGGGTGCATAAAATTACATTGAAATACATTAAAATTTACCTGTTTTGTTAAATAATTAAATAAATTAAATAATAATAATACTTAGTATTATAACAATGTTCTGCACATGTGTTATTTGGAAATAAAATATGTTTATGTTTATAAATGTTGTAAATCGATCAAAAAAAATGTTTTTTTCATGCACAAAAAACAGTTTAAACAATACTAAAGCAAATTGGACACGACTATTGTTTGAACCAGTCCAAAATAATACTTAATTCCATTGAATGAGACGCAACCGAATTTTAATAATTGCTTTTTCACGGTTTTGAAAATGACGTTCTTACATGCAAGGAAAAATGAGACTTATTTCAAGGCAATAAGGTCGAGATCCAACCTTTGGTACAACGGGTTTTAAAGAACTGATGTGTGTCCCACTTCTCGGACGAAAAATGTGATTATTGTCCGTGCATTGGGACAAGTACGGGTTTTGTGAGTACCATTAGGCGGATACGCAAATATTATAAATAATCAACAAGATTATGTCTAGATTAGAGGTTATAATATTAGGTAATTTATCTAAGTATCGTAATAAAATAGCACACTTACCGTATCACATTACACAACTAAGAAATGAACTGAAGTTTATGACAGGGTAGACACCAAATTCAGCTACTGAATTAACAGATTGACGAAAATTTTACGACACCGCACTTTTGAGATCATTTGGTTTGGACACCATTATACTATGTGTACAGTTTTTCTTGTATAATACTTTGAAATATAACTAAGAATTTATTGTCATTCATAAGATTAAGTTAAACTTTCGTAGAAAATTACAAAAATTAAAAAACCGAGTAACGTCCGCGTTCTGGGACTCGTCCGCAATTACGTGCGTTTACCTTATAGGGAGAAAGTTTCGCAAGAGAACATTGAAGGATAATGTAGAGGGAGTTTTTTTATTCATTTGGTATAGCTTAGCGTTTGACTACATACTGCCTGATGTTAAGAAATTATTATCAGATGGGTATTATAATAATCGGCAAAGTGCGACTCGAACTAGCGCACGAAGGGTTTCGTACCATATGGAAGCCCCCCATAATATTTTTATTTATTTTTGAAGGGATAACACAACTTAATATTCTGTGAATATTTCAAGCATCTTCCTGTTGCCGTTATTAATATCGAGCAAAAAATTGCTTTCTTGTTTATCCCCCTTAAATATTTATTTTATTTTAATTTAACTATTCATTTTTAAATAAAATATTTATTAGAATATTCAGTGAAAATTTCAAGCATCTACCTGTCACTTATTTGTATCGAGCGGAAAACGGCAAAAAATGAGGTTTGTTGTATGTGAGCCCCCCTTAAATATTATGTTTTTCCTATTTTTGGTATTTGTTATTATAGCTGCAACAGAAATACGTTGTCTGTGAAAATTAATTTCAATGTTCTAGCTATTACGCTTCATGAGATACAGCCTGGTGACAGACGGACAGACGGACAGATGGACAGCCGAGTCTTAGTAATAGGGTCCCGTTTTTACCCTTTAAGTACGGAACCCTAAAAAGTATCATATAAGATTATTGAAGGGTATTATAAAGAGTATCATTAAAGAGTGTTGAAGGGTATTATGACGAGAGCATTTAGTTACAAAATGGAATGGAAAGGACCAACCTCCGGCTCCTTGGCCGTACACGCCACTGCCTGCTCCAGCCGCTGCCGTTGCTCCTGACGCCGCTGCCCAGAAAAAAAAACAAACAGATTAGCATATATCTAAAGGGTACTAGCTTTTACCCGTGAGTTTGTCCGCGTCTCATTAACCCCCGACGCAAGAGGGGTGTTATAAGTTTGACGTGTCTGTTTGTCTGTCTGTGTGTCTGTCTGTCTGTCTGTCTGTGGCATCATAGCGCCCGAACCACTGAACCGATTTCAGTTTAGTTTTTTTTTGGATGAAAGGAGACTTAATCGAGAGTGTTAGCTATGTTTTATAAAAATCGATTGAGACGTTTAAGAGTTATGGTGGGTTAAAGTGGGGATGGAAGAACCAAAATTCTACAAATGTGCCCAAAATGGTTGTCAATGTGCCGGAGGTTTTTTAAATTTTTAATTTATATTAAATTATTTTGATTTGGGCATAGACAGAGTTTGAAATACAGAAAGTGACAGCTATCTTTTAAAATTTCCACTTGGGTTGCACTCCGGGAGCGCCGGCTGAAGTGAAAACTTGCTCCCCCCCGTCTTAAGGATTTCGATCAGTTCACGGGTCTTGACACGAGCTTATCTCTCTCTCTTCTTTTACCCATCCCTTCAAAAAACTGTGTCACTGAAAATAAATAAATATTTGGGGACATCTTACACACGGTCTCTGACCTCAAACTAAGCAAAGCTTGTGGTATGGCTGCCTGAGACTGATATACTACATTAACTAAATTACACCCAGATACAGAGCAAACACCTATGTTCATCACATAAATATTTGCCCCGGGTGGGGATCGAACCCACGCCTCTTTGAGCCAGAAGTTAGGGTCACTAACCACTGAGCCACCGAGGCAGTCAAAACTGAAATAAAGGATAGGGAGAGAATATTAGAGGGGTATATGAGGAAGGGGGACGGCGTTTAGTTACAAAATGGAAGAGACCAACCTCTGGCTCCTTGGCCGTACACGCCGCTGCTTGCGCCTGCTGCTGCCCCTGATAATGCTGCACACAGGAAGAACGACATTTTCATATTTTATTAATAAACATTGAGTGTCAGCACGGGAAGCACGGCAAAGGGACAAATTGTTTTTTCACCATTATATCCTCTCGAATAGGAAAAAAGTATGGATTGACAATAACCACTGACATTAAAGTGGATACAATGGTTTTCTCCCTTTGCTGTGCCACCGGTGCTGGAGGAAAAATTGTAGGGTGTTATGGAGAAAGTATCACAAGGGAGTATTTTAGGGTATTATAACGGAAGAGTGTTGTAAATAATCGAACAAGTGCGATTCAAACTCGCACGAAAGATTGCGTACTGTATACTGTACTGTACCAGACTTTTTAATAGTCCACTGCAGGACGTAGGCCTACCCACAAAGGGTGATTGGGCCATATCCACGACGCTGGCCCAGTGCGGGTTGGTGGATTCACACACGCAATTGAATTTCTTCTACGGACGTTTGCAGGTTGCCTCACGATGTTTTCCTTCACCAAAAAGCCAGTGGTGTGAAATTCCGTACATACGTTCCAAAGAAACTCATTGGTACGGGACCGGGATTGAACCCACGACCTCAAGAATGGCGGGCCAGCGTTACAACCACTAGACCACCACGGCGTACTGTATGGGGGCCCTTTATTTAATTTAAATTGATTGAACTATAACTAAACATACACAAGCGTTTAATTGTTGCCGTTATTATTATCGAGCAAAAAACGGCATAAAAATCACCCTACATTTACTACATTCACTAGGGGAGCCCCATATATTTACTATATTTTAATTTAATTATTTTTTTATTAATTCAATGTGCAAAATATGCAATTAAATATTCTGTGAATATTTTAAGCGTCAACATGTTGCCGTTATTATTGTCAAACAAAAAAATAACGTTTATTGTATGGGAACACCCCTTAAATATATTATCCAAAATTGAAGGTTCTAACAAAATTGAAATTGAAAATTTTATTAAACAACAAGCTCTGATTTCATGATACCATGCTTAGCTAATGGGTCTTTAAAAATAACAGGACTGCTAGATCATTTTAATGTCCTATGAATAAAATAAAACAGACCATTAGTAAACCCCATGTTAAGCGAATTGTTCACTCTATGTTCATTCTAAAAAAAAAAAAAAAATAAAAAAAAAAAAAAAAAAACATTAAAAGCTCGCCCCACTTTATCCTTATCTCGAGGTATTAAAAAAAAAAAAAAAAAAAACCTGTCAGCTGCTTCAAACTGTAAAACGAAACATTCGTTGCCCTCACTGTACAGACAAGCAAGGAGCTAAAGCTGCGTACTATGAAAATTAACTCCTATTTACTGTGCAATAGGAGTTAAATTCCCTTGTGCGCAGCTTGAAGCTCCAGCGTTCTTTTTACTTGACGCGACGTGTATCAGGTTAGCCCTTTTAGAGGGTAGATTAAAAACCAAATAAATGGCCAAGTGCGAGTCGGACTCGCACGAAAGGTTCCGCACCATATGGCAGCTCCTTATATTTTATTTTAATTTATCAATTATTTTTTAAAGAAATATACCATTGAAAATTTTAATCATCTTCCTGTTGCCATTATTAATTTCGCGCAAAAAAATCACGTTACATGGGAGGCCGCCCTATTTTTTTTCTATTTTTAGTATTAATTGTTATAGCGGCAACAGAAATACGTCATCTTTAAAAATTTTAAGGTTCTAGCTATTGCGGTTGATGAGAAACAGCCTGGTGACAGACAGACGGACAGCGGTCTTAGTAATAGAGTCCCGTTTAAACCCTTTGGGTACGGAACCCTAAAATAAGAAAGAAGTAAGACTAACCTGCGGTCCTTTGGATGTACCCGTCAGGGCTGTAGACGACGCTGCCTGCCCCTGATGATGCTGCACACATAAAGAATTACATCGTTATGATTTTTTAGCGCTCATAGCCTAGTTTGACTTGGTATTTGTCAGCAATCATCGAAGTTAACACTTTGCCAGCCGGGCATTTTATTACACGCTTCCACCTGTGCGTCGGCCATTTTCGTCATGATTGTAAATTCTATAGAAAAGTAACTACAATAGTTTTGCATTTAATTCTGTTTGTATATGTTAGAATCAATATTGTTGTCTTATTTATTTAAAAAATTGAAATCACAAAGGCACCATACTGCCAAAACTAAAAACTTTACAACGTAACCGCGCACTGCGTGAGGGATCGCCGATCAGCCGCGGATCGCTGAGTCTCCTATGAGGTATTTTTTACGGCAATGTAACGAGCGCCAAACCGATCCAACACAAGCGCGGAAACGTCAGTGATTGGCTAACTCAAGCGTGTGCGTCATTGTGCTCGCGTGTGTGCTCGGCGCGCTCGGTCAACGCGACGTAAAAGTAATTCGATTTGATTTGCAAAACTCCCACTTGACACTGACACTCTGAGCACTACCATGGCTTGGACGCACTAAAGGAGTAAACTACATGAGAAAAAAGGGAGAGTTTTTAGGTTCCAAAGTGGGAAGACCAACCTTCGGATCCACCATAGCTGTAATCGATCCGCCAGCCGGAGTTCGCGTCCGGTGCTGCCGGCGCTGCAACAACAATAACAAGTATTATTTTAATTAAAAATCGAAAATTAAAAGGGTTCCGTACCGTTTTGGAGCCCCCTTAGCCCAATTCCTCTTGCCATTATTAATAGCGAGCAAAAAAACTCTTAAAAATCACGTTTGATTTATGGGAGCCCCCCTAAAATATTTGTGAAAAGGGGGTAAAAGGGGTCAAAAGTGTCTCGAAATGGTTCGTGTAATATTACACACGTCGCGTCGCCAGTTCCTTTTTTTTTTGACTTGGCTGGACACGCTTCCGCGTGTCTAGATTAGGCGACATCTTATACTCGGCCTCTGACCCCCTAAGCAAAGCTTTGATCTAAGCAAAGCTTGTGATATGGCTGCCTGAGACTGATAAACTACATATACATATTTTTAAATACATACTTATATAGATAGTACCTAAATAACACCCAGACACAGAACAAACACCTATGTTCATCACACAAATATTTGCCCTCGGTGGGGATCGAACCCACGCCTCATTGACCCAGAAGTTAGGGTCGCTAACCACTGAGCCACCGAAACAGTAAATTCAACTAAATGTTTCGCAAAATTTGATTTCTCTGGGTGATTGTTTCTAGATGCAGCTAAGTGTTCTTTGTAACGGGTATCAGAACTACTTCCAGTTTGTCCCACGTAAACCGCGTTACATGTGTCGCAGGTTAACTTGTAAACTCCTGATTTTTTTGCTTTTCTCTAATTAGTCTTTTCCATTGCACATTCGTGTCATGTCATGATCCGTTCGAAATGACACATGAACATTATTTCTTCGTAGTATTTTTGCATTTTTTTCTGACGTAGTTCCCAAATATGTCAAACTGCCAACGTAAGTATTTCTTTACTCTTTCGGGTGGGCATAATAGCATAGATCTCGCTATGTTTCTATTCGTCCAAGTAATAATACTTGGCCGATTATTTTTGTTCTTGTTGTTATTTACTAACTAGGTACCATATTCATTAATATAATATTTATTTATTTAAGTTTTATTGTAAATGTAGGTTTATTTATTTTTATTTTACATTATACTAGCGACCCGCCCCGGCTTCGCACAAGTTTATTGTATAAAACCTTCCTCTTGAATCACTCTGTCTATTAAAAAAACCGCATCGAAATCCGTTGTGTAGTTTTAAAGATATTTAAGCATACATGGGGACATGCTTTAGCTTTAGTTATTTATAAATAGTTACTTTTGATTATGCTATTGCAAATACTTTAGAGTGTTATTATGCTATTTTTGACATGTAACTGCTATGTGATATGTTTATTAATTTTAAATGGTTATTTCTGACAATTCTATTGCAGATATTTTATTACAGTATATCTGACATCTTATTTTTTTAATATTGTATTTTTAATGTAATGTACCGAATTTTTAACTAATTTATTGTAAAATTTGTCCTTAATAATTTTGAAAGTCAATACTTAATGATTGTTATTTCTGACGATTCGTTGGACGTTGCTTGTAGTATATTATATTGTATACTAATTAATGTAATGTTCCTTACTGAAAATAAATGGTATCTATCTATCTATCTATCATGGGGACAGCGGAAGCGACTTTGTTAAATACTATGTAGTGATAATATGTAGTTTATATTTATGGATGTGTGTATTGGTATATTTCTTAAAATATAATTTATTTCTAAGTATATTTGTTAGGTATTGCCTAGTAGTAATTTTTTGTTAAGTGTTTGTTTCTACGCTATTTAAATTTTCTTGCTGTTATGGCCACGTTTTTTTGTCAACTGCTATTTTCTATCCGTGCTAGGTTGCCTGGAAGAAATCGCTTAAAGCGATAAGGCCGCCAATTAGAGACCTATTGTTTTGTTTTTGTCCTTATAATCTGTTTTTTTAATGTGATGTGGTTGTATAATAAAGTGTTGTTGTTGTAGTACATGACATAGGTACATTTAGTAAATATTTTTCGCAAAAAATGGCAAAACCGCCTTCCATCGTGTACAAAATTCGGATGTTTCGCTCGAATTGTTTATATTATTGTTGATTTATATCAAAAACGGCTCACCTTGATTTCTGTATAATTTAAATGGAACCCACCTTGGGAGTATACCCTTTCGAACTAAAAAAGAATTTTTCGATTCGGTTCACAATTGGCGAAATTATCGATGTTCATCGTGTACAAAATTCGGATATTTCGCTCGAATTGCTTACATTATTGTTGTCTTTTTCAATAACGGCTCAGCCGATTTCTAAAAAATTAAATGGGACTACTTCGGGAGTATACCCTTTCGAACTAAAAATAATTTTTCGATTCGGTTCACAATTGGCGAAATTGTGGATATAATTGTGAACATACACAAAAAAAATACATATCCACGAACATAGAATACATTTTTAACCGACTTCCAAAAAGGAGGAGGCTGGAAGCTTCCTTTTTGGAAGTCGGTTAAAAATGTATGGAGCATGTCAGATTGTTAACATGAAATATCTTGTTAATTAAGCTAAAAACGTTCAGAGACATACGTTATGCTATATGTTGTTAGTTTTCATATTGAAATGTAAATGAAGAATTTATAATTCAAGTTTTGCAATAATAATAGTAGTTTATGCAACTGTCATAAGTATAATGAAGGGTATTAAAACACGAGTGTGAGTTTATGAAACGAGCGCAGCGAGTTTCATAATAGTAACGAGTGTTTTAATACCCGTGTTATATGCAGTTGCTTACACTACTTTATCTTCACTAATAAAAATAAAAAAAACATATTGCGAAACATTAAATTCACGCGTACGTGTATTGTCACAGTGAACTTATCGCCATTAAAATCTAACCAATGAGAGCGCAGCTGCGCGCGCAGGGTCAATCAGGAGCGAGCGCGCGATGTTATAATGAGATTTTACGATATCGATGTGGATATTATAACATCATGTCAAATTGCTTAAATTGAGTGTTTTGTTGTCTGCGCTATAACAGTAGTCATTATAAGTCAAGTATTGGAAACATAAGTAGAATGTTACAACATTAGTGTAGATAAAAAATATTGCAAAACTTGAATTTTCAAAGTGATGCAGCATCGCAGGCATCAGACAGAGGTAAAATAGTTTTCTTTGGCTGCCTATTTCATTTCTCGGTGAAAAAATGTCTGGTGCATGTTAGTCGTACTATGCTACTGCCCAACGTTATACCTCTATTCTAGGAATGGACTTGCAAGTTCTATACGTCGAGCAAATATCTGCAGACACACAGTCCCTAAATGAAAGTAGTAAAAAATGTCCGAGCGCCGTCAGACATACCGACTTATTAAATATTTACATTAAACCAGACGACCCGCCCCGGCTTCGCACAGGTGTATTATACATAAAAACCTTCCCCTTGAATCACTCTATCCATTAAAAAAAACCGCATCAAAATCCGTTGCGTAGTTTTAAAGATTTAAGCATACAGACAAACAAACAGACAAAAATAGCGACTTTATTTTATACTATGTAAAAGGATAATTCACAATACCCCGTTTTCTCGAATCTCGACGTTAAGTGACGTAATTAGCGCTTGTAACCGAGCACTTGGCATCGAGCGGCGTAGTCGGCTTGCAATCACCTTACAATTAACTAAAAAGTTTTTTGCACGATTATGACTCTATAGATATTTGCTCGAAGGTTCTGTATAGTAAAAATTGTCTTTTTAAGAACTTACCCGCTACACACGCTGCGGCTAACTGTAAACAAAGAAATAGATCTTATTTTCATACCACTTCCTCGAAAATCAACAATTAAATTAAAAAATAAGACATACCTACAAATTCGTGGAAATTCAAACCAAATGCGAAATGAAAAATGTCACAGAAACTTAACGTTAAACAAGACATTACTATCTTGACACAACCTCGATGGCTATGGCAGGGCAAAAATATTGTGTGAAACTCTGTAGAGAAGAATAATCTGCCAAGTACGAGTCGGACTCGCGCACGGAGGGTTCCGTACTGTGTGGGAGCCCCCCTTAAATATTTATTTTATTTTGTTTTTAGTATTTGTTGTTATAGCGGCATACCATCATCTGTGAAAATTTCAGCTGCCTAGCTATCATGGTTCATGAGATACAGCTCGGTGACAGACAGACAGACAGACGGACAGACGGACATCGAAGTCTTAGTAATAGGGTCCCGTTTTTCCCTTTGGGTACGGAACCCTAAAAATGTCCCAGAAACTTAACGTTAAACAAGACATTACTATCTTGACACAACCTCGATGGCTATGGCAGAGCAATAATATTATATGAAACTCCGTAGAAGAAAAATGATTTAAATTTGGAACGTCATTTTTCGTATGGAAACTTCTTTAAGAAACCTTTTATAGTATTATGGACAAATATGGGCATTGTGTTAGTTATTTGTTAAACAAGAGTGCAAAGTTGCTTTTTAACCGCGTGCTCAATTTCGATGACCGAGCAAGCGAAGGTTTCTAAAATTAGAGGGAATCAAAAGAGAACAATGTGAATAATCTGCCAAGTACGAGTCGGACTCGCGCATGAGGGTTCCGTACTGTATGGGAGCCCCCCTTAAATATTTATTTTATTTTAATTTGATTATTTATTATTAAAGTAAGCAGCTAAATATTTAGTGAATATTTCAAGCATCTACCTGTTACCATTATTGATATCGAGCGAAAAACGGCAAAAAATTTAGATTTTTGTATGGGAATATACGAGTAAATATTATTGTTATTCTATTTTTAGTATTTGTTGTTATAGCGGCAACAGAAATACATCATCTGTGAAAATTTGAGCTGCCTAGCTATCACGGTTCATGAGATACAGCCCGGTAACAGACAGACAGACGGACAGACGGACAGACGGACATACGGACAGACGGACAGGCGGACATAAGGACAGACGGACAGACGGACATCGAAGTCTTAGTAATAGGGTCCCGTTTTTCTCTTTGGGTACGGAACCCTAAAAATCATTGCACTCGAGTACAACACGTAACTTTTCATACCATCTCAGCGAGAAATAAGTAAAGTGGTCGTCTCACATAATTATCGTACCTACTGTTTCAAATACTTGATTGAGGAAGAAAGCTCATTTGCGCATTATTAAGTTTAATTCAATTCTGTTGGTGTCAAACAAACTTCTTCGTCACTAGAATCACTAATTTAAGGTCATATGCCTCATTTACATTCAGCTCCTATCGCTGCTCCTCGCGCTGCCGGCAATAATTCCCTTAATACTGCTGTGGCAGGATCGAGGGATATGTGTTTTTACATACTGCCCTTCCTCTCACTTCGCTTTCAAGTTCCGGCAATGGCAGACGTTGAAATTTTTGCAGCGTCCGCGCTGTGTCTTTTAGCGATACATAATTATGTGCGTCAGTTAAAAATAAATCAAATGAAAAAAAAGAAAAGACGTCGTAGAAGATGGTGGATGATATCTATTCATCGAAATAGAACTTTGTAAGTACCTACCAACCTGCTTAAGATAATATTTTATAATTCAGAAGAATTCTACGAGGCATTATTTTTGTCAACCTTAACAACCGCCCGGCGTCAACTGAGCGCTTGAGCAGAATGTAAACACGCCCTACCGCTCGCGCTGCCGGTCCTTTGAAGTCCGCACTAAAAACCGCTCTTTTGGGGAGCGCTGGGCAGCGCGAGTGGCATACAGCAGTGGCAAGAGAAGTATACGTTTACATACTCGTCCTGCCCACTTCCCTGCTCACTACAGCTCAATGTAAATGAGGCATTACACTTATATAGTCATATAGTCATTTATTCATAACACCATTTGTTACAAGTCAAAAAGTAAACATTACATTAGGGCACTATACAATATAGCACGAAATAAAAATTGATAAACTTGACAATTTCCAAATTAGTCACTGAATCTTAATACAATTCAGGTAATTTTAAAAAGTCATTTACGTCATAAAATAGTTGCTCATGTAGCCAACATTTTAATTTAATCCTAAACGACCCAGCGGAAGGTGCATCCCGAACTTCTACGGGTATTCGGTTGTATATAGCGGGCCCACCAATATATACAGACCTCTCCGATTTCGCCAGCTTATGAGAAGGAGTCACCAGTTGGTTTTTCCTAGCATTGCTTCTTAAATTTAATCTATCTTATTTTCATGTTTCATATTTTAAACGTAAGGCAAAGAGTATAATAACATTGCGTATTGTTACGAGATGGGTTCTTGGATAATCAGTCAAAACGCCGATTGTTCACTTTGCACTTTATTGCACAAAATCACAGTACACACGACACAACTGGTTCGCACAAACACGTCACACTGGCACTGAAATTCACACAACTAGTCACTTCACAATCATTGGTACCGCACTTGAACACGAGATGTTTTCGCTCCGGTATAAAACGCGATAACTGCCACGAACGAAAACCATCGCCCTATTTATATCGGAACAAGGGTTCTCTAGAAATCTGTAGAATATTCGGTGCCATTGTGACTGACAAAGTAAACAAGTGTAAAGTTCGAGAAACCCTATTGTTCTTAATTATTACGAAAACACCACAAAAAAATCTAACAAACAACAAACAATAGACGCGACACAAAGGCCGGTGCCGCCTGAGTCATAAAACCATAAATCTCGCGATTACCGTCGTACCGCGCGCGACGCAGCGGCCTACTGCGTAACACCACCTCCTCCCAAGACATGCTCGTCCCGAGCATCGTTGCATCCGTGATATCGCGCCAATCGATCCACGTGAACTATTTTGGGGGCACCTCGAGGTCCTTTCTGTATGCGGAACATCACGTCGTTGATCTTGGTCACCACTCGGTACGGTCCATCCCATTTGGCTTGTAGCTTTGGAGACTTTCCTTTGCTGCGTATGGGATTGTGCAGCCATACCATCGAGCCTTCCTCGAACCCAGGATTGTTAGCCCTTCTGTCGTATCGAGTCTTCATTCTTTCAGATGCTTGCTGGCCATGCTCTCTAATGTGCTCATAGATGTCGTTCATCTTGTTCCGGAGGTCACTGGCGTACTCAGTTATGGGTTATGGAGAATCCGGTGGAATGCCAGTTATTAAGTCGGCTGGTAGCCGTAATTCACGTCCAAAATTGGCAAAAGCGGGAGTGACATTTGTGCTCTCATGAACAGCATTTCGGTATGACAACAAAAATGGCTGGATATGCTTGTCCCAATCCCGTTGTTTGCTTTCGACTACTTTTGCCAGGTACCTCTCCAGAGTTTGGTTGAATCGCTCCACCATTCCATCTGATTGCGGGTGGTAAGACGTTGTCCTTGTTTTGTGTGCACCCATTAACCGGCACGTCTCTTGAAACAGCTGAGATTCAAAATTTCTTCCTTGGTCACTGTGGATTTTCAATGGTACTCCAAATCGACAGAATACTTCATGCACCAATTTGTCTGCTATCGTCGATGCCTCTTGGTTCGGAATTGCGAAGACTTCCGGCCACTTTGTGAAGTAATCCATGACGACAAGGAAGTACTTGTTGCCACTTTCACTCACAGGAAATGGTCCGGCCACATCCAGTGCGATTCGCTCCCATGGTGCTCCAACATTATAGAGCTATAATGCTCCTCTGCTGCGGGTATGCGGACCTTTCACTGATGCACAGCTCGTACATTTCCGTACCCAGTCTTCTACGTCATCTCTGCAGTTGATCCAGTAAAACCTTTCTCGAATTTTCAAGAGTGTCCGTTTCACACCCAGATGTCCTCCCGAAAACCCTTCGTGGTACAGCTTCAAAATTTCAGGTATCTTTGCTCTGGGTACAACCATTTGGAGATGGCATTGGTTGCCACGAGCATTTTCCCATTTTCGGCAAAGTACTCCCTCCTGAAGCACCAGACTATCCCATTGCGCCCAATAGCTCTTTGTCGTAACACTCATTGAAGCAATAGCACTCCAGTCTGGCTTAGGGGCATCTGATTTCATCCATTCAAGAATCGGCTTGATGTCGGCGTCTTCTTCTTGTGCAACCTGAAGGGTTTCTTTCCATTCGTCACCGATGTCAGCTTTGAGCATTCTGACGGACATTGAATCTTTCGACTCATGTCTTGAGCAATGCTTGCAGTCTTCTGAGCATGGCCTTCTTGACAGTGCGTCCGCGTTGCCATGAGATTTTCCACTGCGATGCTCCGTGGTGAAGTCAAACTCTTGTAGTTGCTCAATCCATCTTGCCACTTGGCCTTCGGGATCCTTAAACTGTAGTAGCCACTTGAGAGCAGCGTGGTCGGTCCTCAGATGGAATTTTCGCCCGAGCAGGTACTTGCTAAAATGTCGCAATGTCTTCACCACTGCAAGTAGCTCTTTTCTGGTCACACAGTAGTTCCTTTCCGGCTTGGACAGGGATTTGCTGAAATACGCAATCACCACTTCTTGGTCTCCTTTCCTTTGTGATAGTACTCCTCCAATGCCGGTGTTGCTGGCGTCAGTGTCCACGATGAACTCGTTCTCTGTGTCCGGGAAGCCAAGAATAGGCGTATTACAAAGTCGCTTCTTTAGCTCTTGAAAAGCTGCGTCGCAATTTTCATCCCAGAGGAAGGGTCGTTTTTCCTCAGTCAGTCTATGCAACGGCTTGGCTATGTCAGCAAAGTTCTTCACGAATCGCCTATAGTAGGAGCATAAACCCAAGAATGCTCTAACTTCCGTCTTGTCTTTTGGCACAGGCCAATCCTTGACAGCACTGACTTTTCCTGGATCCGTCTGTACGCCAGCTTCGGAAATCACATGTCCCAGGAAATTCACTTGCCTCTTGAAGAAGGAACATTTCTTCGGACTCAGCTTGAGATTGGCTGCGCGAATCTTAGTCAATACTCGTTCCAGGTTTTGCAGATGGTCTTCGAAGGTTTTCCCACAATTATGATGTCGTCCAAATAGACTAGGCATGCATCTCCAATCAGTCCCGCGAGCACTAACTCCATTAGTCTTTCGAACGTAGCGGGCGCGTTGCATAATCCAAACGGCATCACGTTGAATTGCCACAGGCCTTTTCCCGTCGAAAATGCGGTCTTCTCTTTATCTTTAGGATCTATTTCCACTTGCCAGTATCCGCTCTTCAAGTCCAGGGTAGTGAACCACTTCATACCTGTCAGTGTGTCTAACGTGTCATCAATCCTCGGTAAAGGATAGCTGTCTTTCTTCGTTACGTCGTTGAGTCGTCGATAATCAACGCAGAACCGCATACTGCCATCCTTCTTTTTCACTAGAACCACTGGCGAACACCACGGACTGGATGAAGGTTCTATCACACCATTGCGTGCCATGTCTTCGATCATTGACTCAACTTCTTTTTCTCGAGCCACTGGTATCCTTCTTGACCGCTGTCGAATCGGTGACACGCTTCCTGTATTTATTGTGTGCTTCACTAATCCAGTCTTCCCGTTGACAGCATCATCGAGAGCAAAAATGTCGGTGTAGCGCTGCAGCATCTTCTTTGCCATCAGAAGTTCTCTTTCGGTCAGGTCTTTACGGGAGTCTTCCAATAGCGTTGACACTGTGTAACTCCCAGCACAGTTGTATTTCTCCTTTGGTTGTTCTTGGCATCTGCGCATCCAGTCTACTTCTTCACAAGTACCAATTGGGGTTCCTCCTTTGATGAGTTGTTCCTCGTTACTTGTGTTGAGAACACGCACCACAGCGGTATTAGTAGTCCTCACCAGAGTTCGGGCCAATAACCATGGTTGATCACCTTCCGACTGTTCTATTAGCACACATCGTCGTTGATGTCCCAACTTCGGCGGTAATCTAACTGCCACAATGGTCTCCGATCTAGGTGGAAGAACTGTTCTCTGCAGACAATAAACCTTTCCTGATGTGGCGCCTTCCATGAAGATTTCTTCTCTTCCACACTTCAAGATTCCTTGGTTGACGTCTATCTCGCAATGATGTTCTCGCATGAAGTCAAGACCCAGAATGCAATCGTCAACTATATCAGCCACGATGACTTTGTGTTGGAAAGTTTTCTCACCCAACTTTAACTCCACCAGCTTCTCTCCTCGGACGGATATGTGCTGACCGGTCGCTGTCAGAAGTTGAACGGTTTTGCAGCTTTCGAAGTTCGGAAGAAAGCGCTTAGCCAGTCGGGAACTGATGACAGTGCGAGAAGCTCCTGTATCCAATGTCAGCTTGCAAGAAGTTCCATTGATGGCACCATTGATGATCAAGCTGTTCCCATCGTGAGCTTGTGAGATCAAAATCTTTGGCTTTTCTGGCCCGGATAACACTCGCCATTTTCCGCTTTCTTCAGCAAGTCGTTTATTCCTCCATAGTGAATGCGTTGCGTCGCGATCCTTCCGTTCTTCCAATAGTCGATCGTCCCTCGTTCGGCATGGCTTTGGGCAATTCTGCCATAAATGGCCTCTCTCTTCACAGTTGTAGCATCTTGGGCCAAACCTCGTACGATGTGACGCTTCTTTAACTTCCCTTAAGTGTTGAACATCTCTCGCTGAATTTCGTACAGCTTCCACTTCCAAGGCTTGAGCCAAAGCTTCCTTTAGTGTTTTGTGATGCCCGAGTTTCACTGCAGTTCTAACTTCGAAGTCTGCTATCCCGTTAGAAAACGCTTCCACTAGATGCTCGTCGTTAGGTAACGGTGCTGACTGATAAGCCTTCCGAAACAGTTTCTCCACCTCGACGGCCCACTGTTGAAGACTTTCGTTACGACGTTGCACTCTGTTCTTCAACTGCGCTCGGTACACACGTTCCAGGTGCTCATCACCGTAGCGACTCTCCAGCGTTTCCATTAATTTATCGTAGGTCACTTCCTTGCCCACGGCATCGAGAATACTCAGGGCTTCGTCGCGAAGGCTCATTATGAGGGCGTTCAAGGCTTGGTCTTTGTCCCATCCATTGGTTTTTTAACAGCGGCGTCAAATTGAATTTTATAGGCTGACCATGACGATGTCCCGTCGAAAGGCGTCACTTTGATCTTTTGTGAAGCTGGCGAGAAGGTTGTAGATGCAGCGATTCCATTTCCAGACTTGATAACGTTCAAGGTCCTTCTAACGTCAGCAATCTGCGTTTCCGCCTCGAAGATGCGAGATTCATGATCCCCGATCTTTTTATTGTGCTCCTTTATGCTAGCGTCATGCAGATCGACCGTGTCTTTTACCTCTTTTATCTCTTTGCCCAAAGTCGTCTGTAAGCTTGAAAGCAGTTCTTCTTTTTGGCGGGCCTGCTCTTCTCTGTTGCGGTCTAATTTTTCTTCCAGTAGGCGGGCCTGTTTTTCCAGTAGGCGAGCCTGTTCTTCTCTGTTGTTGCGGCCCTGTTCTTCCAGTAGACGAGCCTGTTCTTCTTTGTTGCGATCAAACATCGACTGCATCATCGACATCATTGCAGCCATATCAAATGCCACAGGGATGGCTGGTGCTGCAGCAGGAGTCGCAGGCATTTTCAGTTATCCACCCTTCTGACACCAAATGTTACGAGATGGGTTCTTGGATAATCAGTCAAAACGCCGATTGTTCACTTTGCACTTTATTGCACAAAATCACAGTACACACGACACAACTGGTTCGCACAAACACGTCACACTGGCACTGAAATTCACACAACTAGTCACTTCACAATCACTGGTACCGCACTTGAACACGAGATGTTTTCGCTCCGGTATAAAACGCGATAACTGCCACGAACGAAAACCATCGCCCTATTTATATCGGAACAAGGGTTCTCTAGAAATCTGTAGAATATTCGGTGCCATTGTGACTGACAAAGTAAACAAGTGTAAAGTTCGAGAAACCCTATTGTTCTTAATTATTACGAAAACACCACAAAAAAATCTAACAAACAACAAACAATAGACGCGACACAAAGGCCGGTGCCGCCTGAGTCATAAAACCATAAATCTCGCGATTACCGTCGTACCACGCGCGACGCAGCGGCCTACTGCGTAACAGTATTATTAACAGTTTCAGTCAATGCTGTTGGTGTCAAACAAACTTCCTTGTCGCTAGAATCACAAATTTTAGGTTTTTCACTTATTTTCAAGTTTCTTGTTTTTAACATAAGGCAAAGAGTATAATAATATAAGCATAGAATAATATATAAGTATGACAAAAAAATGGCACGCTCAAAGCAAATTAGAAAAAAAAGTACACCAAGAAGGTCCCGAGTCAAAGTTTTCAAGATATTAAAAAGAGGTTGTGTGATAAATTCGGCACCATGGAGATAGAAGTAAATAGGTTTAATGATGTTTTGAATTCACAAAATTAGTGCGTACGATGTTCTAAATTCAATTTTACTTTCCCTTCTAGCGGATAAAAACGATTTTTGCATTTAGATAACGAAAAGAGTAAAAATAGTTTTTCTGGGGGATGAAAAGAGTTTTTTTTCTATAATCGAACTTGTTAGTGTTTACATTCTCTATTTCACATTTAGTTTGCATTTCCACGAATTTGTAGGTATATTCTGTTTATTTTATTGTGAACAATACCAAGTTGCTTAGTGAGCACGCCTAGTGAAGTTATGACAGTTTTTAGCTTTAATAAAATTCCTGGGCTTTTATTTTCTCGCAGGAGGTATGAAAAGAAAGAGTATGCACCACTGGAACAAAGTCTGACTTTGTCTTTTGTGGCTTGTACCCCTCTAAATATTTCATTCGCTTCGCTTAGGAAGTAACTTTAAACTCTCTCGCTACGCTCGGGAGTTAAGAGCAGGCATCGGGCCGAGAAACACGAAAACGAGTACTTTTGAATGCGCGATGTGAGGGGACGAATGTTTCCGATTCAAATTTAAAAAATATCATAGATAAGGAAACATCTTGAAAAATTTTATGAACCAGACAAAATTTTGAAAAGTTACCGGCTTTATTAAAAAAAAAAAAAACTTACAAATTTCTCACCAAATAGAAGTTTAATCATTCGAATGCTAAAAATTATCAGCGACAACATCCCATTATTTTTACGAATAAAATAGCCTGATCATTTTTCTATTTTATAGACCGAGAAGTAATGTTTTTAATGTACTGTAATGTAATGTAATGTACATTATGAGTAATTAATTAAAAATTCACTGCCGCCCGCCGCTCTGGCGCGATCCTGTCGAGCGCGATCGCGTAAAATTTGTCCGAGTGAAGAGGCGCGGTACTCAATTTTTGAAACATTATAGTTTATCAATGCGTCACCTTAACTCTATAGTCCCTCGCGACGCTCAGGGTATATCTCGCATATCTCCCGCAACATAAGACAGTATTTTGTCCCCTTACTGCATTACATACCGTCGCCTCAGTCTTTGAATGGGTTATCGACCACTTTTATCAAAAATGACTTTTTGATATCATAATAGAGAGAAAAAATTTACACATCTAATGGTGTAATCGGTTTTTTCAATTTTTTGATAGAAATTGCACAATATGTAAAATTAAGATATTCTATCTCCAAATCGAAATCAATTTTGAGTCCTTATTTAGCCAATATACGTAGCTGGCGCCAACATCCGTATTGAAAACTCAAATTCAGTCTTTGTTTGCCTCAACTCCTCTGATCTACCAATCACAGCGAAGGTCGCACTCCATGACGCCACCCCGACCTTTTTTTGTGAAGTTAGTTTTGTGTAAAAACTTGCCGCGCGTGTGTGTTTTTGTTGTAAATTTCGTTGTTGTAGTGTATTTATATTTAAAAAAAAAAATACAATGTCTGTGACGATAAAAAAGCAAAGTTGTGATCAAGTTAAATTGAATTTCGAAAAGCAAGGCATTCAGATAATTTATTTTTCTATATTTCTAAAATTTGATCAACGTCTCACAACATATAGGGTGATGTGATATCGGCAGTAATATTGTTTTTAAATTTTAAACAAAACGACCATTTTTTACGATTTTTCTTTTTATTAAATCTTGCAACTGCTTGCTTGAAAATTATGACTTGTTTTCTCGCGCTTGGGTTTATAACAGTATCTTTATTTGAATGAAGCAAAAACCAGCCTATTTCTGTAGGTTTTTTTTTCTAAAGCTTTGAAATACAACATGTACTCGTATCTAGCAAAATGTTTCATATTTTTTGGTAGTTGGATAAACAAACGATGAAGAAAGAATAAATAGTAATAAAGTGAAATAATTCAAATATTAGGACTAATATGGAGACTACTAAAATAAATACAAGAGGGAAACCAAAAAGTTCAGAAACGAACTTATCACTATTAAAAGTTAAAAAGCATTACTATTTTTCGCACGTGGCCAAAACTATAAACACACCTATCTTTAAAACAAAGAACGTTCGGGGTAGTGGCAAAAAACTTCTATGACCACATTGCATAGCGCCCAGAGAGAGAAATCCGTCTATTATTTTTTTATGGTCTAATCGCACAACTGAACAAAGAAACTCAATTTCTATTGTTTTCAAAATGTTTGTAACCCTTTAAGGTCGTGGTCTGCTTGTTGTACTTTTTGTATGTGATAATTTTTATGATTCCGTAACCAAAGGATAATAAGTTGACAAAAATGCATGTTGAGACATGCGTATTAGGCTTCGTAGACGGTGACGATGATTATGAGTAAAAAAAAACTACTAAATATTATAATTTGTGAGAAAAAAATATGTTTGTGAGGTCAATGACATCTGAGCTGTGTATAGTATAGTATAAGCTTAAGATTTTCAATAAAACATTAAAAGGGGGCTCTATACAACATACCCATTTTTTTCCGTTTTTCGCTCCATATTTACGTACAAAGGTGACGTAACATGATGTTTACAGAATATTTAATTGTTTACTTATTCAATTCAAAAATAAGTTACTACAGTATGTAATTTAAATTATGATATTATCTACGGTACGGAACCCATCGTGCGTTAGTCCAATTCACACTTGGCTGGTTTTATAGTAGTTAGTTTTTACACCATAAAATAGTACATAGACTTTTTTGTGTTTAGGCATTTATTAGGTAATGATTTTATTATCATATTATACAGGTTTAAATAGGTACCTCAAATGATTTTATTTACAGTTTGGTATCAATGAGCGCGAAGTAAACTACTAAAAACAATGTATGATAATGATCATCATCTCCGCCGTTGAAATCATTATGAGAGTACCTACTTTACAAATCACAAAAAAGATAGAAGAATATTTTGCAGTCAGTTAATAATATATGAAATAAAATATTACAATAAAAATTTACACCAATTATTTCACTACATTAATTGTACAATTACTTAAATTCATACCTCATTTTCTAGACATCAAACTATTTAAATTCAGTGATAAAATATTGAACACGCTGTATGCGCGTCACGATGGTTACTTGACCACTCAAGAACTAAATTCTCTCTTCACGTTCGAGCCCAATCATCATGTGTTTGTGCCAATATCCCTGTGTCAAAAATTTTTCGGAACAGATTTGGTCTATCTCCACAAAAAACCCATAAATAACACACTTGAACTTGTTTTATTAAAATGCGATTTTGACGTTACATGAATACTTACAATTTTCTTCCTATGTCGCTATTTTTTTTCATGATTTCATGATTATCTGATTTAAATGATTTAAACTAAAAATAACGTCTCCTGAAAAATTTGGTGCGTGGTCGTTAGGCTAAACAAAGACTGAGGCGACGATACTATTCATTTGATTGTGATCAATACTGAGTTGCCTGGTGAGTACACTTAGTGAGGTCATGGTGGTTTTCAGCATTATATATTCTTGCATTAGGTAGGAAAAACAGAGATTGCACCACTAGAACGAAGCCTGTCATCGTCTTGGGCGACTTGTACCTCTCGTTGTACTCATGATCACAAATAATTCAGAGCAAAGCGAGGGAATTAAATTTAAACAACCTCGCTACGCTTGGGAGTTAAATTGAGAGTTCCTCACTACTCTCAAGACTCAATATGTTGTCCGTGACACATGGGACGACTTTGTTCTTTAGGTGCATAATCTACTATTTAACGATCTTGTCATTTATTTAAAAAAATTGGCAAAAAAAAAAGGAAACAAAATGTTTACAGCCTAAGTGGCTACAGAAAATGTCCCCCCTTTTTGAGGAAAATACCCGTCGGGTGGGTAAAAAAATGTGATATCAGGGCTGATCACCCGGCCTATACGAACTTATAGCAATAGTTATGTACATGAACAGATAAAGTAATTATTTTTAATATATTTTTTTTATGCTGACTGCTGGTTTTCAATACAACCTGGGACTCAATTCTTCCATTGCTAGGTTGTCCGGTCAATACAACACTAAATCAAAGAAAACTGATTATGACATGTTTGGTGACAGCATCCACCACTATAAAACTGCTCTAAGGTCTCTGAATATCCGAACACGTAATAATTTCAAAATTTTATGTTTTTTAACCCCCGACGCAAAAGAGGGGTGTTATAAGTTTGACGTGTCTGTTTGTCTGTGTGTTTGTCTGTCTGTCTGTGGCATCATAGCGCCCGAACCACTGAACCGATTTCAGTTTAGTTTTTTTTGGATGAAAGGAGACTTAGTCGAGAGTGTTCTTAGCTATGTTTTATAAAAATCGATTGAGCCGTTTAAGAGTTATGGTGGGTTAAAGTGGGGATGGAAGAACCAAAATTCTACAAATGTGCCCAAAATGGTTGTCAAATGAAAGATAAGATATTTTTCGTACTTTTTTTAGGTAGGTTTTTGTGTCGGGGGTTTCTTAATTTTTTAATTTATGTTATTAATCCATTATTTAATTTGCAGGGGTTGTAAGCCCTTACACTCGAAATGATAACCGGGGAAAGTAATGATATAGAGCGGCGTAAATGAAACCACCCGAGTTCAATGTCGAAAGCGAACTGATTTATTAATATAGAAAATATGAAAGGTACAGACACCGCCGCACGCGGTTTTGCGGCATCGGCACAAAGTTACAATGCATGTACTTCGTACATCTTGCCCACTCAAATAGGCCTAAGATGATTTGATAAGCTAAACAATAAGGAAAATGAAAAAATAAGTGCTAAATGATATAATGCTAAAATATTAGATGATACAATGATGATTAACAATGTGAGGTGTTAGTAAGTACACATGAAAAGTGATTATAAAACGAGTCTAATTCTCTTGACACACACATGTATTATATACTATTCACTTATACCGAAACGAGCCCTGATAGGCATAGGCGACGTGCCTATATTGACACTTTCTACACTTCGCGCACCTTGCACACATTCACTAACACTGACACGTGAGTCGCAGAGCCGCGCACGTGGCTGCGGCCGGGCACATGCCGGCTCCGGCAGCGCCAAGAGCGCCCTTCCCTTGAACTTGCGGTAGGCGGCGACAGCGCCTCCGACGAGCACCAACCCGATGATGATGTATTAAGTAGTGTAATGATGGACGTCATGTACGCTGAGATTTCCTGAAGACTGTTCCTTTGCATTATCGATCTCGGCCTTCAGTTTGTTCCAAGCTGGCTCTGATATAGGCTCGAGGTCTGTCTCAGAGAGCCGAGTGTTTACCATTTTATTTAGCATCGAAATCTCTGGGGCTGTGACAGTCTGGGGTTTGTATTTAATTTTATTTTGCAAATTATTATGTGCATAAATTGAATAACTTTCTCCCATTAGAGTGCATCCAATATTTAATGATATGATTCCAGTGTTGTTTATCTCTTCTATTGACATCCCAGCTGGGCAGTGAATGCGGACGTGGCATTCCGTGCAGCACGTGAATAGCCACTGGTTGTTGCCATGTAACCTGATCCACTGATCCCGGCAGGTTGTTATTGTTGTAGAACAAGCCTTATCAGCGGCGGTGTTTACTAATTGAATGTCACATAATGATTGTTTTAATTTAATATTGTAAAACGGCATGTCTAATTGGCATAATATTTTGTTTTTAGAGACATAGGTGCATGTCGTTAGGTCGTTTTCGGACATCAATGCCGCGACGTCCTTTTTAAGGTTGTAGGCAATGTAGGGCATTATGGGTATTATATGATAGGTATTGTTGTCTTTCTGTTGTGGTAAGGAGATAATATTATCAAGTTCGAATACATCGTTGCTTAGAAGTGGAATCTTGACCTCGATAATTAGGTAGTCAGAGATTACCCTCGCCGATACTTTAAGTAACTTGTATAGCTCCGTGATATCATTGTCCATGGGTAGCATCAGGTTTCCGTGGAGTTGGCCTGATATTATGTTCATCTGCTGTTCTAGTTGCTCCGGAAGTAATAAATGCGTGTCAATGTGGCCGTGGTAGATGTCTGTGATGGTGTCGATTAGAGTTTGTTGTATGTGTCTCAGGTTTGATAGAATGAAACTGGCTGCTAGTGCTGATGATGTGATATACATCGAGTTTTCGTTGTCAAATTGTATGCGATTAATTTTTATAGACATGTTATTTAACCGCTCATTTATAAATTGAAATTGCTTAGTCATTATGTCTTCGTGTCTTCTTAAAATATTATATTCTGATTCAATGATTGACGTTTGATTTCTTAACAATTCTTGTAGATGATTTTCGTTCTTCTCTATCTTCTTTATATCTTCTTTGTAGTTCTCCGCAAATGTGCTATCTAATACCCCAAATAATGAGTTTGCAATGTTGCCGATTCCGTTTATAAATCCTCTCTTTTGTCTTCTAGTTTTCTGTCCCTTTAGCAGAGTGTTGTAATGCTCAATTTCATTCAGATCTTGTTTTAACTGTAACGTTATACCTTTTAAATGCTGTTCTTGTTTTTGTGACATGATTTGAAGGTGGTTAACATAGTTTTCGATAGTTGTCATTCCTTGCCAATATGTAGATAGGTTGTAATAAACGACGAGTTTCCAATTGTCCTTGACGTAATACAGGTCGGCTACCTTGTCGAAAAATAGTCCTTGTGTGCCGTTCAAAATTGTTTTATTATAGAGTGATTGATCGACGTTTTGTGAGCTTGGTGATATTATAGTCATCAGCATGATAATCATGAAAAAGTTCTTGATGTTCCTGACGTTAAATACTCCCTGCCTCTGTCTTTGTGGCAAAGGGGTTGTATTTTGAGGTGATGGTGATGATGCTTGATCATTAGGCTGTGTTGGTGCCTGCTGATTAATGTTCTGATCTTCTTCTCGGACGGGTAGAGAGATCAATTTGCTGACTGGCCTTTTGATAATGTTGTTGCTTGTCTTTAAGGACACGACGCGTACGATTCCGTCTTGTCCTGGGAAAGTGTCTTGGACTCTGCCTAGCGCCCATTTTCCAGGCGGTAGGTTGTCCTTGAACTCATGTTGCTGACACTCCTTGATAATGATATCGTAAGAATTATTTAGTTCCGATGACGATAGCGTTTCGCTTCTCGATGCACCTTGCTTATCGCGGACACAGCTGATGAAACGTAACACCCAGCCGAGTACCTTTGTAGTACGAGTGAGCGAGTTGTGTTGCTTCAGCAATTCGTTTACAAGTGATGACTTATTATTCTGTAAAGTGGCGTGTACACATGCTTTTTTTAACTCTAGTCCTGGACTTTCATAGGTGATGTTCTTGTCGGTTGATTTGTATGAAGGTAACCATTGAGGACCTTCCCACCATAATGTATGCTCTAGTAACTGCTTTTTCGTCAATCCACGTGTTGCGCAGTCCGCGGGATTCTCCTCCGATTTTACATGACCCCAACACGAGGGCGGAATGACGTCATTTATTTGCTGCACTCGATTTGCAACAAATTGCTTCCAGCGTGATATGTCTCCGTTAAGCCATCCCAAAACGATCATTGAGTCTGTCCAGGCGTGTATCTTGATATTTATGTCGTGAAATGATTCTAAAACCTTTTTTAGGAATTGAGAAAGAAGGAGAGCTCCACAGAGTTCTTTTCTGGCCAGGGACATCGTTTTAGCCAGTGGAGTCAACCTTGTTTTTGCTGCTAGCAGCTTCGATGTGATCACACCTTTATTGTCTGTTACCATATGTAATGCACATGCATAGGCATTTTCGCTTGCGTCGCAAAATGCATGTAGGTGACATTCCTTGTCTGTGTCACCGATATGTCGTGATATTTTGAAGTCACCGATCTCCTTGAGATCGTTACTAAATTGATTCCATTTCTTTTGAATGTTTTCTGATAATATGTCGTCCCATGTCATGTCTTTGCTCCAAGTTTTTTGAAAAAGAAGCTTTGCTCTGTTTGATAAACCTGATAACCAGCCTTCGGGATCGAATAACTTAGATATTTCTGATAACAACTGCCGTTTCGTAACGTGTTTATCACTGTCAGCTGTGATTGGATTTTGGTAGGTGAAACAGTCAGTTGTTGGTTCCCACTTTAGTCCAAGTGTCTTTCGAGATTCCGCACACTTAAACTGAAAGTTGTCATTGAGTTGATCGAGTGTCAAGTTGCTTAGTAACTGCGGGTCATTACTACTCCACTTTCGGAGGTTCATCTGGGCAGATTGGAATATTTGTATGAATTCGCTTTGCAATTCTTTTGCCTTTTCTAGCGAGTTATGTCCTGATAGTAAATCATCCATATAAAATGAGGATTTAATGGCAGCCGCTGCGAGCGGAAAGTTCTTGGCTTCATCCTTGGCTAGCATTTGTAATGTCCTCAAAGCCAAAAATGGACTGATTTTCATTCCATATGTGAGTGTAGTCAATTGATACTCTTGCAAAGGGTCACACGGAGATTCACGCCATACCACCATTTGTAAATGTTGATCAACATCTCTGATAAGGATTTGACGGAACATTTTCTCTATGTCTGCTGTGAATACGTATTTATACGACCTCCATTTCAAAATTAGAGCTTGAAGATCTTGTTGAAGGTTAGAACCGCCATACATTAAGTCATTAAGACTTTTGCCTGATTTAGCGATTTTTGATGATGCGTTGAACACCACACGGATTTTTACCTTTTCAGGATTTTCTGAATCTGGTTTGAGCACTCCATGATGAGGTAAAAAATGCTGTTGTTTATCTGAAGGTTCTGCTGGGCGCATATGGTTTAATGCGATATATTCACTCATGAATTGTTTGTAGCTTTCTGAAAATTCCGTGTTTTTGTTCAGTTTATTTTCAAGTTGTCTAAATTGAGCAACAGCTTTTGCTTTTGATGGCCCCAAGTATTCTTCATATCCTGGTTTCATCGGTAGTGCAACCACGTATCTTCCGTCTTTTAATCGTTCTGTTGTCTGCTGATACAACTCCTCGCAGTACTTCTCGTCTTCTGTCAAGACGCACGAAGTACTACTAATGTCCTCTACTTCCCAGAACTTAGATAAATCTGTGTTATCCGTGGTCTGAGCTTCATGATAAGTTGATAATGATAATGAATTGCTCTCAAGCTTACTGTTCGCGACATTAAAACAGTTCATTGTCTTTACACTCCCTGATATGATCCATCCCAATGTTGTTTCCTGTGCTATTGGTGACCTTGGCGGACCCTTGATAAGACCTTTTCTGATGACTTCTGAATAGACATCGCTGTGCAGAAGCAGGTCTATTTTTTGTGATACGTTGAACTGTGGATCTGCTAGCGGCAGATCTTGCAGATGCGCCAGAGTTTCGGGTTCAAACGAAACTTGAGGTAAGTTATAGGCGACCTTGGACACGACGTATGCCTCGGCGTCAAACTTATGATCGTCATAAGCTGACTTTCCTCTAACTTGCACGATACCCTTGCATCTTTTCTCACATAAATCAATACCAGATACCGATACCGGCAACAGGGGGTAATGTCGTTTCAAACCTAAGCGCTGAACTAGATTTTCAGATATGAGTGAAACTTGAGCTGCTTGATCTAAAAGAGCGCGAGCTGTTACATATGTACCGTCTGCTGCTTGAATTTGGATGACCGCAGTTGGTAGAAGAGTTTCTCTGTTTTCGGTGGCAACATGAAATACATGTCGCTGATTGCTAGGCTGTTGAAAAGCTGTTGGTGGACCAGGTTTGATGTAAGCATTTTGATGTTGTTTGTATTGCTGTTTTGGTGCTGAAGATGATGATGGTGATAAGTTGGGCTTCATGTCCAAAGAATGTTCACACGCTTCGTGCAGGATCGTATTATGATACCCATTACATGTTTTACACCGTTTTGTAGAAGTGCATTGTTTTGTATTGTGGTTGTATAAGCAGTTTATACAAATACGAAGTTTCTCAACGGTATTATATTTAGTCTCCGGTGTCATATCAAGAAACTTCACACACTGATATAAATCGTGTTCAGATTTGCATAAAGGGCACTTCTTTATAAGCGATGTCATAGCTTGATAATTAGTGTTCTTGTTTGCTTGATAATAGTGTCGATAATTCCTTGCAGGTGGAACCTTTGCGTTGTTTGATAATGACGTAGAAGTTGTAGGTACTTCTCTTTCCCGTCTAGAGATAGGCTCTAATGCAATGAATTTGCTCTCTATAAATGCTAAAAACTCGTCTAGGCTGGCTAATTGCCTAGGCGATTTTCGGGACTCCTTGTAATCGGAGTATGTCTGCGCGTCCAATTTTTTACACAGTAGGTGGACCAGCAGCGGGTCCCATGAGGATGTATCAACCCCAAGGTTATGGACAGCATGAATACATTCCGTTGTCGTGTCGTATAGTTTTCTTAACTCGTACGCTGTCTGTTTTTGAATATTACTCTGGTTTAAAAATAGCTCTATTTGTTTGGAAAAGAGAATATTTTTATTGTTGTATCTATGTATCAAAATTTCCCAAGCCGTGTCATAGTTTTCGGTTGAAATGTGCAGATGCTGAATGAGCCGTTCCGCTTCCCCTTTGATTCTACTTTTTAAATATTGAAGTTTTTGAGCATTTGTAAGCGAGTTGTTCTGGTGAATTGCCTCGTTAAATAAGTCAAAAAAGGTTGGCCACTGAGTGTAATTTCCTGTGAAAACTGGAATTTCTAGTTGAACTGTCGAATTATGTTGATGAATTTTTGAAGACAATTTTCTGTTCAATATACGTTTAATGTTGTCAAAACTTTTTTCAATATGATCATATTCGTCATCGTACGCGACGTCACCACCACACAAAATGTTGTCGATTTTAATATGTAACTCCTCTATTACCTTCCACTTATTTTGAATTGTATTTAATTTATCCTCTATCTCCCACCTTTCTGTCATGTCTTCCAAATGTATGCGACTCAATGTCCTATCAAATGCCCTGAAATGTGTTCTTTGATAACGTAGTAGTTCATCTACCTCGCCATCAGGTTGAGTAGATGTTTCTGTTTTGTCATAATAAGATAATGTATTACGCAAGCCGCCATACAAATCCTTGGCAAACTGATAAATATTTTCTTTAAAATACTCATGATCGTGATTAGGCACACCTCCTTCCCCAACGAAGATTTTGGTGTGATTGCTGTTAAACTCTCCCCAGAGATTGTCAATAGTCTCTAACCGCTTTTTTAGGTATTCAGCAGTTTTACGAGACGCCGAATCCTTTCCGAAATTCGACTTAATGCCACTGATGATAGAAACGATCTCCGATTGTCGTTGTATAAGATCCTCCATTATTTAAAGTAATATGGAACGGTCTTACTTGATATGATGATATCTCGAGCTGTTACTAGCCCGAGCTGCTGGTGCTGGTTTCGGGGCTCCACCCGAAACTGATAAGGTGCGCGCCCTGGGTCTCCAGACCCCAAGACGCTTGATAATGATATGCGCGCCCTGAGCCTCTGTACTCAAGACGCTTGATAAGATGATATAATGATATACACAGTTATGTCACTGTAGCTCGATAGCTCACTGCACTGATCTGTTATCTTCACAGTGTGAACCACGCTAGTCTGATAAAATGACCAACACACGCACGAAGGTCAAAAAAACGCGCAGTCCCGCACCAGAAGTGCTCGAAGGACCAAACTAATGTAGGGGTTGTAAGCCCTTACACTCGAAATGATAACCGGGGAAAGTAATGATATAGAGCGGCGTAAATGAAACCACCCGAGTTCATCGTCGAAAGCGAACTGATTTATTAATATAGAAAATATGAAAGGTACAGACACCGCCGCACGCGGTTTTGCGGCATCGGCACAAAGTTACAATGCATGTACTTCGTACAAATGTCTTTCGTTTAGTTATTTTGGCAAGTTGTCTTCGCCTGTAACAATTTTGACATTAGACTCTGTTTCAAAGCTTTTTTAGGGTTCCGTACCCAAAGGGTAAAAACGGGACCTGTTACTTAGACTTCGTTGTCCGACTGTCCGTCTGTCTGTCTGTCACCGGGCTGTATCTCAAGAACCGTGATAGCTAGGCAGCTGAAATTTTCACAGATTATGTATTTCTGTTGTTGCTATAACAACAAATACTTAAAAACTAGAATAAAATAAATATTTAAGGGGGGCTCCCACACAACAAACGTGATTTTTAGGAGTTTTTTGCTCGCTATTAATAACGGCAAGATGATTGGGGCTCCCATATGGTACGGAACCCTTTGTGCGCGAGTCCGACTCGCACTTGGCCGATTTTTTTGTGAATGTGTTGATGTACATAGTGTAGGCAGACTAATTAATAAAAATAAATAAATAAAACACTTACACAGCCAAGTAGAAAAGCCAAAGCTAACTTCATGTTGGTCCTGGGTCTGGTCTACGGAAGGAAGTGAAGTTGAAACGAAAATCGGCCATTTTATATCCCAAATGCACAAAAGAGCGCCATAAATTACACATGCCATTTGAAACTGAGTTTGCACAGTTTGCCAAAATTTTCAATTAAATACATGTGAATAATTAAAGAAAGTCAAATATTCGAACGATTATTCTCAGGTATGTATGTGCGTAGAATTTTTGTTTGTTCTTGCTTAAGCTCGGGTCACTGTGAAAGCCAAGCCAAGCGATGCTTTGAGTTTGAGAAATTTAACTTTTTTTAGGAGAAACCATTTCCGTGCCTGGCGTGAATATTGACATGTCAAAAATGCCAATTTTACAGGGCGGCCATTTTAATGTTTGACCTTCTCATGTAAATTGGCTATTATTAAAATTATAAGTACTTATCTATGTTGTTTTATAGATTACTAGCGACCCGCCCCGGCTTCGCACAGGCAGGTGTATTATACTTATACATATAAACCTTCCTCTTAAATCACTATCTATTAAAAAAACCGCATCAAAATCTGTTGCGTAGTTTTAAAGATTTAAAAATACATAGGGATATAGGGACAGAGAAAGCGACTTTGTTTTGTACTATGCAGTGATAGTGATTTGTTGCAATCTTTTGAATAATGACAAGAAATTACTGAATTTCTCTGTAGCTTTCTAAATAATAGAATTGTCAAATCATTTACCAACGATTTATCAACTTGTTCACTCACAGTGAAGTTATCAACTTTATCCACACTAATGTTGTAACATTCTACTTATGTTTCCAATATTTGACTTATAATGACTACTGTTATAGCACATACAACAAAACACTTAATTTAAGCAATTTCAAATGATGTTATAATATCCACATCGATATCGTAAAATCTCATTATAACATCGATAAAACGCGACCAATTAACCTGGCGAGCCTTATGTCAAAATCCTCATACAAGTTGTATAAAATAAAAAATATACAAACTAAAAGAGTGTAGATAAAGTAGTGTATGCAACTGCATATAACACAGGTATTAAAACACTCGTTACTATATTATTGTAATGGCAATAGACAACAATATCATTGTTTAAAAAAACTGGCAAACAGGCTATTTATTTTTAATAACGTACATCATTAAAAGTCAATATTTAAATCAATTTATCATGCCTATAATATACTTTTTTTTTTTTTTAATCTTTATTAATTGTAAAGGGGTTTAGTCACGCAGTGACTATATCACCCCCGTAATAACATACCTATCAGATGTTGCGACTTAATTATAGCACTCGCTTATACAGCTTTAACAGCATTTTTGCTTCCTCAGATGTTGGGGAAGCTAATGTACTTAGTAAACATAAAAAGTTTCAATTAGATACCTCTTATACTATACATTTTTGATTCAATTTAAATAATCATACTTTAGATTCAATTCGAATATTTCGCTCGAATCGCTTACATTATTTTTGATTTAAAAAAAAGGACTCAGCAGATTTTCGTAAAATTTAAAAGGAACCACCTTAAAAGTATATCCTTTATAACTAAAAAAGAATTTTTCAATTTTGTTCAAAATTGGTGAAATTGTCGATGAATGCACAAAAAATATACAGACGAACATAGAACCTCGTCCTTTTTGAAAGTCGGTTAAAAATAAAACAAATCGATTTGCGCGAACTATTCAAATTTCGAATCACGAAATGCTACACATTAATCGAATGTACATATACGTATGTCTACGTATCTACGAATGTCTACTGGACGTTCATAAAATAGCAAATTGAAACAAATAAATCGCTCCGCACAATATTGCTATACTTACCCTAATAGGGTCATATTATGTATAACTTATAGATACTAAACATGTTTTAAAACCTGCGGGGCAATTCTGTTAGCCGATCTCTTTACTGAAGTGATACGTTCTTGAACCTCTCTCGTTTTTCTGACAGTTACGACAGCTCAAAACTGTCAAAAAAACGAGACAGGTTCAAGAACGTGTCACCTTAGTAACGAGATCGGTTGACAGAATTTCCCCGCTGCATGTAAATTATGCTACAAATGATGCATTAAACTATTGAACATATATTAGTGGCAACACCGCCGCACAGGTCACAACACTCCCGTATTTATCAAATTTAAAAATAGATAACATGGCCCAAAAGCCGATTGAAAGTATGTTCCGCGAACTTTACAAGGCGCTGAGTGACAAAATTGACGCGATGAAGTCGGAAATCACTGATCAACGACGGATAATCGAAGAACAAAACGTGAGTTTAACTAACCAACATCAGCTGATCTTGGATTTGAAAACAGCTGTCAACGATAACGGTCGACTGATTGCCGCTCTGAAACCAATCGCAGCGAGCGAGCAAGCGACGTCAGCGCCGATGACGCAGCGACCGGTTCGACAAGCGCGGCTCGCGACACTCGCAGCCGCCGCTACGACGAATAGTGGAGCCCCCACCAAGAAAAAGACGAATCAGAGCGCGCGGAGCCAAACAACTGGCAACGAGCAACCGAAGACTCCCGAAGTAAGCCGACCCGGACCGAAGAACTTAACGCCAGCCGCGACAACCGGTGCTACTGCGAAAGTGCCAGGAAACGAAAATGAGTGCCGAGACAAAACAATTACAGCAAGTTCCCAACAAGACCGCACCACCGATCAGAATAAAACTCTGTCGGAAAACAATGGAGGTTGGCAAACTGTTAGTCATAAGAAGACAACACAAAAGCGTCGAATTGTTGCCGTCGCGGGAGCCGGCAAGGAAGATGCAGAGCTGCAGACCGTCGAGCGCATGAGGTGGATGACGGCCTGGTCATTCAAGCCTGAGACTACTGAAGAAAATGTCCGCAGGTACTTAAATAAGTCAATTAATTGTGAAGACTGCATCATAGAGAAACGGGACATTAAATCGACAAGACACGCAGCTTTCCTCATTGGATGTCCAGAAAGTATCTATGAGAAAATAAAAACTCCGACTGCATGGCCTGCACGAGTAATGATTTCGGAATGGTTTCGCAGTAGGCCCCGTCCTGAGCGGGGCGCGCACACGACGGGAGGCGGTGAGTCAATGTCAAACGGAACGCGGACGCCGAGCGCGTAACTGCGACCGACCACAACAAATAAATTCATCAATTGAACGTCTCGTTGTATGCCTGCAAAACATACGATGCATTGACCAGAAAACACAAAAACTAGAAGTGCTATTAAATAGTGATTTAGAATGCGACGTTTTGGCGGTGACCGAGCATTGGCTATGTGACACCAAGCTCAAGTGTGTTAGTATAGAAGGCTATAAATTAGGATCGAGCTTCTGTAGGTCGAATCACAAGCACGGCGGATCATGCCTGTTCGTGAAAGACGGCATTAAGGTAGTAGAAAACTTAGAAATAGTTTCATTAGCTACAGAACTGTATTGCGAAATCTCCGCAATAGATCTTATTGACTACAATATATGTATTGTATGCGTTTATAGAACAGGCTTAGTAAATACTAGTCAATTCTTAGCATGTTTTGAGCGCCTGATTGAGAAGCTAAGTGACCTTGAATTAGGGTGCCTAGTCTTAGGGGATTTTAATTTGGACGTCCTTTGTGAAAAGCCAGAATCCAAACAACTAGCTGACCTATTGTCAGCTCATGGCCTGGTCAACTTTGTGGACTTTCCTACGCGTGTGACGTCACATTGCGCAACCTGCCTAGATCACGTTTACAGTAACCTGCCACCAAGCTTATTAAAAACATCTCCTTTAAATACTTGCCTGAGCGATCATTTGGCAGTACGTGTCGAAATGACACAATCTGTGTTGTGTTCCCCTAAGCCACAGTTTGTATCTAGGAGAAATTACTCACACTTAAACAAACATAACTTTTCGTGTGCCATTGAAAGTATAGACTGGGACAAGCTGATGCTACGGAATACATCGGCCGAGTGTCTGACGACGTCCGTGATTAACATAATCTGCAATAAAACCGATGCCTGTTTCCCACCAAGACGAGTAATGAAGTCTAGTAAACGGTCCTCATGGGTGACAGATGATATAAAAAATTTGAAATCACTAATTTTTGACATGATCGAATTAAGCGAAAATAATCCAAACATTGACATTTTACAACAATTTACATTTGACTTGAATATTATTTATGACAATTTATTAACGAAACAAAAATGCAATTACTACTCGAATAAAATAAAAAATAGTAAAAATACCACGAAAACCATGTGGAAAGTGGTAAATGAACAAAGAGGAAAGCAAAACTCTTGCAATCTGGACGTCACGGACGTCGTCAGGAACTCTGCTGGCGATCCGTTTGCCAGTAAAAAGGAGGCTTTGAATTCGATAAATGCGAAATTCGTAACCGCAGCTGTTTCGTGCCAAGCGCCTCGAGCTGACCCCATACTCGTGGAATGCGCCCTGCGTGCGGCGTGCGCGCCGGCCGACCGCTCACTGAGACTGCGCAAGTTTACTGCAACCGAGGTGCTTCACATCATAACGAAGCGCATACCACCAAAACCGTCTAAGGATGCTTATGGCATATCGATGGAAATACTGCGAATGATAGCGGAACCCATAGCTCCAATACTCAGCAGTCTGTTCAACAGATATATTGACGAGGGAACGTATCCTAAGCCACTAAAACTTAGCAAAGTTACGCCCGTTTTCAAAGGCAAAGGAAAGCGACAGAATATCGATGGCTACCGGCCAATATCAATAATCCCAGCGATTGGAAAAATTTTCGAAAATGGCATTAGCGCGAGATTAACCACATACTTGTCGGAAATAGGTGCGCTGTCTGACAGACAGTACGCTTATAGAGAGGGCAGGTCCACGACGTCGCTGGCGAGGGAAGTCGTGCGTCGTATCGTCGATGCTCGAGAGAGGAAGCTGCAGGTGGCAGTTCTATGCTGTGACCTCTCGAAAGCATTTGACGTAGCTGACCGCGGGATACTGGCCCTGAAGCTGAGTCACTATGGTATTCAAGATAGCCCGCTTCGTATGCTTACCGACCTCATGCGTGAGAGACCTCAAATTGTGGTTGGCGAAGGCGGTGAGCTAAAGTCGGATCCCCTGGTGACCACAATGGGCGTAGCCCAGGGCTCGGCAGCCTCGAACATACTTTTTTCGCTGCTTCTTAACGACCTGCCCTTTGCGATAACCGAGGCGGAGATAATGATGTACGCGGATGACGTCGCTGCGATAGTCACGGCAACAACACTGGAAGAGCTAGAAATGAACCTTAACGCCGCCGCTACGCAACTGGACAGATGGTTCAAAGAGAATGGGTTGGTGCTGAACCTCGTAAAAACGCACTATATGCATTTCGACCTCTCAGGGCGACAACAAAAACAACTAAGTGTGTATGTCGATTGTAAAAAAATCGAACAAGTCGATCACACAACCTTCCTCGGTTTTGAAATAGATAGAGGTCTAACCTGGGAGACACATATAAATAAGGTGTGCGGAAAGCTGAGTGGAGCGTGTTTCGCTCTCAGACGAATAGCCAGGGTCTTGCCGACTGAGGTGGTAAGATCTTGCTATTTTGCCACGGTACACTCATTACTCCAATATGGAGCCGAACTGTGGGCTGGAGGAGCTGAGTGGAGACGCGCATTCGTTTGCCAGAAGCGAGCCGTCCGCGCAATAGCACGTATCCCGAGCGATGAGTCAGCTAGACCATATTTTACCTCGCTCAATATACTTACACTGCCGGCGATACTAATAATGCAGGTAGCTGTATACGTTAGAACAAACCTACAATCATATGAAGTGATGGGTCAGGCTCTGTACAAATCACAACAGCGTACGTCTCGCCACAGGAATAGGCTTTTACCGGTAAAGCGGACACTTACGAAGTCTACCAAGTTGACGCACGTCATGGGCACGATGATTTATAACAGACTCCCCCGAGATGTTATAGATGCACCCAACTTAAACATATACAAGGCCAGATTAAAGCGCTGGTTGATCAGTCAGGCGTTTTATGACATAGATAAGGAATTCTTAACTCTAAAAGTAACTACATACTCTTAAGTATGAGTATATTATATTTATTATACAAATAGTATTTATTGTTATATTTTTGACATTTATTTTAGTAACAATTTTATACTGACATTCCTATTTTATTTTTATTTATTTTTTATCTGACATTTTTAACATTAATTTAATTACTGATATTATATTCACATTATTGATAATTAAACTGATAGAATTGGAATTATTGAATGTGACTATTGTAATATAACTGATAACAATATTGTAGTAATGTATGAGCACAATTTAAATTAGTCTATATTATGTTTTGTTACATTTATAGATCTTTTTACTGACGTATAATCAAATCGAATGTTTTGGTCGACCAATAATTACTACTATTTTATTAACGTGTACTAAACTGTATGAATAAATGAATATGAATATGAATATGAATAGGATTGATTGGTATACAAATAAATAATGGTATAATAAAAAAATATATAGTTTTGATCGCCTATCTCCCTCGCACGCATATCTCCGGTGGTGACATGACTTTAGCTACTTGCACTGATAGGTATAAAACCTGCACGCAGTTTTGAAACAAAAGGTTTAAAATATTAAACAAATGAATAAATATTTAATTTTCGACAATATTTTATGAATTTCAACGACTTGAAAAACAGATTCGCAATTCATTGTCTTTTTTTGTGAAAATTGTCTTCTACTGTCAGAAAAGAAAATTTTAAAGCAAATATGTAATTTTAAAATTTTCTTTTTAGCAATAGTGGTTGTAGGCATGCAGGTGTTTCTTTACTACAAGATTTATTGATATAACAGAGAAGTAAAGAACAAAGAATACGTTTTTAGGGTTCCCGAACCAAAGGGTAAAAACGGGACCCTATTACTAAGACTCCGCTGTCCGTCTGTCTATCTGTCTCCAAGCTGTATCTCATGTACATAGCTAGAAAGCTAAAATTTTTACAGAAAATTATTTCTGTTGCCGCTATAACAACAAATACAGAATAAAATTAATAATTATGGGGGGCTTCCATACAACAAACCTGTTTTTTAGCCGTTTTTCGCTCTATATTAATAATAGTAACAGGTAGGTGCTAGAAATTTTCACTGAATATTTATTTGTATATTCAGTTCAATAATAAATAATAAATTAAAATTAAAATAAATATTTAAATATTTCCCATAAAGTACGGAACCCTCCGCGCGCGAGTCTGACTCGTACTTGGCAGATTATTACCTTACATATGAAAGTAATGAAACAGCCAAGCCGCATGTAATGACGAAGGTGTAGATATTGTGGAGTAAGGGCTTGTAGAGTTAAGTCCTGTAGATAGTTAGAAGCTTGGCTGTACATGAGATCTGACAACTTTTTGATGGTGCAAACTGTAGTCTCGTCTTGTCCACATTTTACATGAAAATATTTTTGTTGGATATCTTTATAGCCATAGAATTTGGGCTAGAACTGTGTATTTCTGAGTTAGACTTTGGTTTCGTGAGTTTAAATTAGAGTCTGGCCAACGAAAGCTGTCCAAGAAAAAAGGCGGGAATTTTAAAAAATCAAGAGCTGTTAGCTTGTTTTCTAGTACCGCTTAGCTGATCTCCAATTTAGCATGTACGTAGAACTACGTGCTACGCTCTTACAATGATGTATGCCGCTCTAACTAGCGCCCGAGACAGCGACGGCGTTGATGATCTGGATTTCGATTTGTTCGGACTTAGTCTCAGACAATTTAGAAGTAATATGTATAAATTTGAAATATTAAATATAATATGAATAAATTTTTCGCCAGCAAACCATAATGCAGTGCAATACAGTAATTATTTAAGTATTGTATTGTACTGTAATATGCATTTAATTTTATAAATTATCAACTTAAGTAATAGTATATTAATTTCGTGGATTAATTTCTATTTTTACTTTTTCTATAAAGTGAAAATAATGTTGTTAATGGTTATTTTTAATTTAATGTTTCTTTTTTTTTTTTTTTTTTTTTTTATTCGAAAATTTTGCAACCACAGACTCCAGGGTCTGTGCCCTTTGTTAACTAAACACATTTTTTTATTTTATTTTACTGTTCAAAGAGTATTATAACATAGTTAAATATTAGCCTAAGTTATCAAGTCGGTGCATTGCGTGAATGCCACGAGCAGACCGGCGACCTGCAAGCAGCACCCGATCACGAGTATGGCACATGTGCCAGCCATCGCTCTCCTCGACCATATTTGAGGGAAGAGAACGACCCGACACCTGATGCCGCCGCAAGAAGTAGCCTTCGATGGCGAGCATGAATGCTTGGGGCATGCACGCTATGCTTATTTTAACAAACGAAAAAAAAGAACAAATTTTCACATACACATTTTCAGGTCCTATGGCAATTCTCCTTCTCCAGGCCCAGAGCCTCCATCACCGCTTCGTTCCGATCTCTGACGGCCATCTGCAGGTTATATTCCTTGATGGTTTCCGATGACGCAGACGACGCTCGCCGAACGAATCGACTGATGGCATCATTTTCGATGTCGTCAGCGTAGTAGATGAAGGTCCCAGTGTGCCGCGATAGAGCAACGACCGCGTGTGAGACGCTCTCGTGTAGCTTTATTTTCGGCTTTGTTTTAATGACGATTACTGACTCGTATGTTAGTCCCTGAGCTTCGTGGATGGTAAGGGTGCGTGATCCTGATCCTTCCCCATAACCTTGGCTTATGAGGGTCTCCTTTTCTTCCTGCGTATGTACTAAGAAAAGGGTGTTGGGGATGGTTTTGGATATTTGAGCCCCCTTGAACCTTTTCTGCTCAAGAGACCTAACACGAGGGGCTGAGGAATATATACCTGAGTATATTTCCCTCAACGCATACGCGACATCCATTGGATTCCTGTGTGTGCAAAGCAACTCCTGGGTGATGCTTGCAACCAGGGTCGGGCGATGGTACCTCATCTCGAAGAGATTTTCTCTGTCGATATAAGGCAACTGGTTGACGTCTCCAATGAGGACAAGTTCGCTAGCACCAGACAGCCGGGCAGCCATTATTATGGCTCCAAAATGGTTCATTAGAGCTTCATCTACCAGAAGGCGACTGAAGCTCTCTTTTCCGAAACCATTGACGAGAGATGAAGCCATGGTTCGCACTCTGGATTTTACCAGATCTCCTATTCGGTGCGATAACTTCTCTCTCAGGTCTTTTGCTGCCTCTGTTGTTGTAGTGATGATAGCATCCCCGTCCACATTAAAGTTACGAATCACCCATGTTGTCTTGCCACAACCTGGAGCCCCGTTGACCCATTGTATTTTTGGTACCGCCCAGTTTACCCAGCCTGCCTCGACGTCCGAGCTCCGTTCGATGGTTTTAGCCATCTCGAGGATTCTATCGTCCAGCATTATCTTTGTACACTTAGCGGTGACTACAATTGGGTCGTTCGATGGTATCGCGTACTTTGGTCTTCCTGCTCGCTCCGTTTCTTCCTCATCTAACTCCACAAAGCCACTTTCCGCGCTATAAGCTGCCATATGCTGTCCTTTCATAGTCCCTCTGATGACTTGAGAAGTGACGTTATTGTATATGGCTGCTTCCGCCTCCTTGAGTCTTGATTTTAGTAGACTTTCACTTACCGGACCACCTATTCTAAAGAACTCCAGAATGTTGTCGCAGTTCTTGAGATTGACAATTTTTGTCGCTCTCAATAAGGATAGGTATTCGATAAGGGCGTTTCTCGCGTGGTCTCGTGGCGATGTGGCCATGATATAACAGGGCGAACTGACCTGTCCCATGTCAGCTCTCGTTCTGGTTGCCTGAGATCGTGAAACTACTCTCGAGGTCACCGTTGTCTGTAGAGTTGGTGTTTTTGGTGTGAATCGGAACAAGCTCTGAGCTGCTGCACTGAAAAGACCCGAAATGGAACCATCGTTACCGGTTGGATGGTAAACGGGTTTTTCAGAAGCTGCTTTTAGCTCTGCTCTTTCTGAACCAGATTGGATGGCTGAATTTGGAATGGGGTGGCCCCAGCTGTCTGTAGCATTATGAGGGTCGTTGCTCGGGGACTTCAGAAAACTCAGATTTTCTCCTCTGTCCTCATACACGACAACCTCATGGTGCGCAGTCGCTTTTATGCAACCCAACCGGTCTGCGGCTTCCGCCTTCAACCGTTCAACCACCATCGCATCTATGCTTATCACCCGGGGAGTGCTGTCCACTTTCATGCTGAGATATTCAAGCAATGAGCTAGCCTGTGCGAAAGGTGTCTGGGCGGCCCACTCGACTAGTGCAATCGTTTTGTTTTTCGATCTCACCAGTCGGAATTGGTGGCCGCCTGCCTCGCACACTGGCATAGCGTTGTAGGATTTCCGCTTCATTGTTACTTTGGTGGTGCTCCCGTTAAGTAGACATGCTAGTCCAGGCGATAAACGCACGCGTTTCTGGTTCCTGACTTGGCAAAAGCTTATTCCGAATCTTTCCCTGTTGTTGTCCATGAAGAGTGCCACACCACGGATTCGAATTCCCGGAGCTCCTATTTCAGCGTTTTCCAAAATCTGATCGATATTTACGCTTTTTGAGGATAATTCACGGACGGGAGTTACGCTTTGTGTGGCTTCGGTGGACTGTGAGCGTATTGGAGAAGGGTCGAGTGCAGGAGTGGAGGGAATTATGAGAGTGTTAGGGAGCATGGATTCAAGTGTTGGGGTAGTGAGGGGTGGCAGGGTATTCGGGGATGGCGGGATAGTGGGGAGTACGGCGGTGGGGATGTTTTGTTTGTTGGTGTGGAGCGTGGAATTTCTTTTGGCCGCTATTCGGAACGACCTCTCCATGAAAGACAAAAGATGTTTTCTGTTTTCTGGATCTGCTAAGATATTATGGAGATCCGAAACATCTAGATTCCTGTCTATCATTATTTCAAGGTCATGTCGAGCGGCCGAGTATCTAGGACAATCGAGGAGCACGTGCCAAACCGTCTCGGGCACATCGGGATCGCACTCGCATCCAGGGCTATCCTTGAGCTTGAATCTGTGCAGATAATCAACTATACCTCCATGTCCGGTCAAAGCTTGTACCTGAAAAGGAGTCAAATTCGTGACGCGCGTCACCCGATATGCCTTCTCGATATCCGGGAGGAACGTCTGAGTGACTCTACCTTTGTCAGAAGTTTCGTATCGATCCTGCCACTTTCGGACTGACTCCTCACGAATTTTGCTTTTGACGTAGGACAAAGGAATCCCTTCGTAGTCTCTTGAGGTTTCCATGAGTGCCGCTGATTTTGCGAGCTCGTCTGCTCTTTCGTTACCAGCGGTGCCCACGTGCGCTCTCACCCAGAATAGACGAAGAGATCTCCCTTCTGCAGTTATCATTCCAATGTTTTCCTTTATTTTCTTCACCAAAGGATGACTCGTTTTGGGGTTCTGGAGCAGTTCGAGTGAAGATCTCGAATCACTTAAAATGCTGACCTCAGTGTTTCCGCATGTTGCCACCATTTGAGTCGCTCGGTAAAGAGCATAAAGTTCCGATTGGAAGACTGTGCATTCGGGGTGTAGCTTGAATGTTGAATACTTGACTTCCCTGCCGTTCTCCCACCAGGTTAAGGCTGCACCGACTTGACCCTTGATTTTGCTACCATCTGTAAAGATTTGGGGTCCATCGGGCAGATTCAAAGTGTTTTCTAGATGCTCGAACTCCACCGATGTCTGGGTGGACGGATGTGGCTGGTCCAGATAACTGACATTTCGTTCGAGCTCCACTTCTGGTGGGAGATATTCTTGCGAGAAGTTTTTCTTCACTCTGTACAGGCTTGCTGCTTCCTGGATTCGCAGGTCAATAGGGAGTAGACCTGAGAGGGCGAGTGCTGACTTGAGAGAAACAGTACGGTACGACCTACAGATTTTTTGGGCAAAACTTCTTTGGAGTGCATTCAAGTGAGCCTTGTTTTCCTCGAGGTCTGCCGCTTGCGCCCATACGTTTGAGGCATACATGATGATAGGTTCCACCACTGCGACGTAGATAGTTCTCGTGATCTCGCTGTTCAGTCCCCAGTTCAGTTTCGCTGCGCACGCGAGCTGTTTATAAATGTTCGCTACCTTTTTACACTGGGCGTTTATGTGCGCTTTGAAATTGAGCCTTCGGTCGACCACCAGGCCTAGCAGCTTGACTTCTTCAACAAGATTAAGCTGGACGCCCGACATAATTAAGTTTGGGGGTTCATACTTCAACTTTCTAGTAAACAGCATCGCTTTGGTCTTTTGCGCTGCAAAGTTGAGTTTATTTCGTACACCCCATTCCACAATCATATCTAATGCGCGATTGGCCTGCTGTTCGACGATGGATGATGACTGACTTGTAAACACGAGGACGACGTCGTCCGCGAAGGCTTGACAGTAAACTCCCTCTGCCTCCAACAGTTGCAGCAATGAGTCTAGAATTACATTCCAAAAGGTAGGTCCACTGATTGAGCCTTGGACACATCCTTTGGTTGTTTCCCTCTCGCATGCCGCTCTAGCATAGTTGACTACGACCTTCCGGTCCAGGAGGTATGAGTTTGCCATCTCGTAGAGGTTAGTAGGACACCTCTTCTTCGCTAATTGGTCTTTTAAGGCGGGCCACCATGCATTGTCAAAGGCCCCCTCTATGTCCAGGGATACTAGGAGTACTATATTTTTGCTGTTCACTCCTGTTTTAATGTGATCTACCAGGTCATACAGGGCATCCTCTGTTCCCCGTTGGGGCATAAATCCGTACTGTTTCTGACTGATGGTTGGGAGGAGATGCCATTGATAACGGGCCACCAAAAGCTTTTCGACGATTTTTCCGGGAACCGGCAAGAGACCTATGGGACGGTAAGATTTCGGATGTGTGTAATCTGTTTTGCCGGGTTTACGTAGAATGACCACATGCGCTACTTTCCACTGCTTGGGAAAATATCCCAGCGACAAGCACTTGTTTGCTATGGCTAGGAATGTTTCCCTTTCAGCCCGGATAGCTGCGGCGCATATGTCAGCAGTAAGCCCATCTATTCCAGGGGCTTTTTTCGGATTCAGTGTTCGCAACACAGATTCCAATTCTGCTGACGTAAATGGAGGGTCATTTTCCGGTAGGTCCTTTGGCGTTTCTCTTGTCCGCTCCCGTAATTCTGCATGGCACGGCAGATCTGTGCTCACAGAGTCGTCAGGATAGAAAGTTCTGGCCAGTAGTTCTGCAGAGTGCTGCGGGGACAGGGTGTTTCCTTCGGTATCGCGCAGAAGCAGATCTTCTTGCCTCTCCGAGGTTTTGCGGATCACCCTGTAGATCTTATCCCACATGCTCTCTTTCTCCTGATTCGTGCAGAGCTCTTTCCAGTCCTCTACAATCGTTTTTTCGGCTTGTTCCTTGTAGTCTTGACGAGCAATTTGGTATTGGTCGACTACATACTGAACTCTGTCTGGGGCGGCGTTCTTGATCCTTCTCTTTCTTCTAAGAACTTCCTTCTTTAGATCATCGAGTCTTTTTGTGTACCACGGGGGAACTGGGTTTCCTTTGCGTGGGCCTATAAGTGGGATAGTATGTTTACAGGCTTCGTGGATACTTTCGGTGTAACTCGTGATCATTGACTCTAGTTCGTCTGGGCTTCTACATTCCCTTACTGACTCTGGTGACACTTTCCTATCCTTAAGAGCGGTTTCCAAACATGACATGAAATCCGACCATTTTGCTTTCCTGGTGTTGTACCTGCGTGTAGTGACGGGTCTCAAATATTTAAGGGCCTTCTCTAAACGCAGTGTAAAGGTTATAGCATTGTGGTCTGATGTTGTTAGATTTCGGTCTACCTGCCAGCCCTCTATTTTCCCCAGAAGTGGCAAGCTACACGTGGTAACATCTACTACACTCGTGCAGAGTTTGCCTCTTCTAACGACTTCGAAGGTTGGTGTGTCACCAGTGTTGAGTATGTGTAGGCCCATCTCGTCAAAGAAAGAATGGACGGCTTCTCCTCTTCTGTTTTCCGAATTACTTCCCCACCAATGGGACCAGGCGTTGACGTCACCAGCTACTATCAAGTCTTTGGCCGCTAGTTTTTCGCTAAAAGCCTTTATCCTGTTTAGGTACGGATCAACATGTTGATCTCCCTCCAAGTAGACCGAAATCACTCCCAGCTTCAGGTCTTCGTTCACCAGCAAGACAGCTGCTTCAGTTTCCGTAACAAGCTGGGGGTCGTGTATTACCTGCAGCGTGTCACCAAAAACGATTACTGCTGCCTTTACTGGCTTTTGCCTGTTCAAACTACACTGAATAACGCGGGTTCCAGGGTACTGTTTCATGACACCCTTATTGCCTACATACGGTTCTTGGACTAGGGCGACTGAAACCTTTCTTTCCTTTGCGACTTTCAGGAGTTCGGCTGTTGCTGACTGTGAGCGATGTAGGTTTGCTTGGATGAAGTGCAAACCAGATTTTGTCGTTACTCTTTGGGAGACTGAGCCTTGTACCTCTGGAGTGCCCTCAGCAATATGAGATTCGAGATCGCGCTATGCCATCCCATTTAACTCTTTCAGGACATTCACTGCTGAACGCGTTGTGAGCTAAGTCCTTGTCGGAGCCGTTGGGATGCGCGATTGCGCAATTTTTGCATCTCGGCGGCAGGTTTTCTTTCCTGGCCTTGCATTGTGCCCAGGAATGGCATCTTCCGCAGTGACTGCAGAGTTCGTCCCTCTCCCGGCAGATCGCTTTTGTATGTCCAAAGCCAAGGCATTTCGTGCATTGCACCAGAGGTGAGTGGTCTGTCACTGGTCTCCTTTGAAGTCCAATGTAGACCTTGCCTGCTTCGATCAGCAATTTGTGGATGCGGGGTGAAACTTCCAGCACAGGATGACATTCGTGCACATTACGTGCCTTCTTTCTATATCTCACCCTGACAGAGCACTCTTTCAAATCAACATCTTGTAGCAGGTGTTTATTCTGCGCCAAGAGGTTTTCCACTATCTCCGAGTCCTTGTGGTAGGACAAGACATCTCTGATAATAATGAGTGGGTTTCCCGCTTTCGCGGTCTCCACTTTTAAAGATACGTCTCTCTGGACACGACTTCGCACTAGATCTAGGTCTTCCACCGTTCCGCAGCTCAAAATAACTTTTTTGTTTTTGGCTTTGCGTACTTGGTCAACTCTAGCTCCGGTCGTTTTGGTGTCCAGCGCTACTCTTATCCTGTCGATTAAGTTCTCGGCGGTGGTTTTTTCTGTTGTATTTGAAGCCGCTACAATCAGGGTGTGATTCGGTTTTAATGCGGGTGGTTTCGCGACTACTTTGGCGTAGGAGGAACCAAATGGCCTGCCATTTTCTGCCTGCGACATTTCCGCTCCGATGCTGAGGGCTGGTGGGGGCTGGGCCAGTTTTTCTAGCCGCATCGTCCGGAGTTCCGATGACACAGCTTCAAGCCGTTCAGTTAGGGGCAGCATGTGCTCTTCGATATTTATTTGGAGGGGGGGTGGGGTCGGAGTGGTTGTGTGATGACTTTTTCCTAAATGTTCTTTGATTGTTTTTTCTAGTTCTTTGAGGGAGTCCGGGTACTGTGGGGGAGGTGGAGGAGGAGTCGAGAGGAGGTTCGACAAGGCGTCAGCGTTTCGGTTGAGAATCTCAACGGTTTTTGCCTTTTCAGAATGTGTTTCTCTTCTAAGCTCATCCATCTGCCTCTGAAGAATATCCATTCCTGATTTTAAACCGATGTAATCTCTCCTCAGAGGTTCCAGATCGATGCTTTTATTCTCTGAAACTCCTTTCATGTGACTATTAAGCGCCTTTATCATGTCTGCTGTCTCCTTTATTTGTTGGTGCGGCTCTCTCGTCTCTTATGGCTTTTGAGTCCTTTTTTATTTCCGCTATTTCTTCTCTGACTAGAGCTACCTCACGAATAAGGTTCTGTTGGAGAGCGGTCGTTGCTTTGAGATGCGCCCTCTCTGCCGACAACAGCTCCGTGGCGTGCCTGGTCCGCTCACGCTCCTTATCTGCTATATGGCGATGTCTGGAATCCGCTAGGGAAAGGACTATTTCATATAAAGTCTGGAGACTCTCGATGGCGGTTAGTTTTATTTCGCGCTTGAGGTTCGCGGATGACTCTAACGCGTCCTTTCCTCGGTGCAGCGCATCATTTGCCACTTTCGTGGCCATGTCCATCTCCACCCCGGTCCGCCTGGAGCCGTGTGCAACTAGCATGCTGACTCTCCTGTTTTGGACGGAAGGGGTTGAGTTGGACAACTCGGATACGCTGTCCGATTCTTCGCCGTCAAGGTCTAGGTTTTTCGGCGGAGAGATCCCACACTGTTCCCAGTTTTCGACCTTATCCACTGCCGCCACATACACAGAGTTCGACTCTAGCACCGAAGACGATGCAAAGGAGCTATCACTGACAGTTTGTGGCGGCGGCGGAATATCCAGGGACTGGGAGGCGCGGAGTTCCGCCGCGGGGGCTTGGGGCGGCACGAATGGACTCTCATCGATAGGTAGCTGCGTCAGTGTCATCTCCGACTTGGTGGCCTTAATATTTTTTTTGAGGATCCTTTTATGTAGCGAAGATGCCACAGATCGGACTGAGAGAGTCCTCGCTTTCGTAGCGGTGATAGGGGCTGTGGTGGAGGGGGCGATATTTTTGTTGGAGAACATTTTTAAAATTATTAACTTGTAGGCAAAGAAAAATTTAGTTTACAAAATTAGCCGAAACAAAGATAAACAAGATGGAATAAAATATAACAAAAAGAATTTTAAATAAATAAAACAAGAAAAACAACTTAGACTTAAACTTATTTAAACGCTGGTGTTCTGCGTTCCTCTTCGTACAGCCTTACGCGCCAGAACTTGGTGGTGATGCTCTGCGTGCTGTCCAGTCCAGTACCAGAAGCCGGCGCCAGCACCACTTCAGGGGCCGTAGTTTTGGTGTTATCGTCCTGAAGTTTCTGTGTGTCGACTCAACAGATCCGCCTCTACTGATCCTTAGACTAGGGTTCAGAGGGGAAGGGTGACGTCAGACTCGGCGGGGGGAGGTATTTTAGGCGCCTGCCAGTAGCGCGAGACGGGTCGGTGCGTGCAGCTCTGCGAACGTGCCGGGCGGAGGTTTTTGGTATCGGCGGAGGTCGCGCTATCAGACGCGACAGTCGGACGTGACTTTCTAGCGTTTCTCGACTATGCGATCTACCGTGATCTCGGTTCGGACTAACCTTATTGATGACTATTTGTCCAAAGATTTCGACTGTTTACTCCGAATCCCTGGGGTCCTGGGGGCTGCTAACACGTATCCTGGCTCGTTTCACTGTCACTGGTCCAATGGTACAACTGTGCCGCGCGTAGCTCCAAAAAATCCAATTGTTTTGAATTTTTTTCTGCGGAGCTGTTCTTAGTTGTGTACGTGCGTGAGGTTATTTCATTCTCTTTATTTTAAGTATCAAATTTTGTAATAATTATGTACACAACTGTTCACCATGCTGTGTGCTCATTCTTTTGGACCACAGAATCGGTCAAAAATTGTAAAAAAATTATATAATGTACTCGTATTTTCTGTAGTCTGTTATGAGTGCCTAATAAATAAATTAAAAAAAAAAAACTGTGAACCGAATCGAATAATTATTTTTTAGTTCGAAAGGGTATACTCCCTAGATGGTCCCATTTAAATTTTACAGAAATCGGCTTAACCGTTTATGATAAATCAAGAATAATGTAAACAATTCGAGCGAAATATTCGAATTTTGTACACGATGGAAGGCGGTTTTCCATTTTTTGTGAAAAATAATAATTTTTATAAACATTGCCCCCTGTGACTTTTTTCGTGTCATTAGCGTCCTTTTCAATAAGTTGGCAAAGTTAATAATCGGCCAAGTACGAGTCGGACTCGCGCACGGAGGGTTCCGTACTACATGGGAGCCCCCCGTAAATATTTATTTTATTTTAATGTTATTATTTATTATTGAAGAGAATATAAAACTAAATATTCTGTGAAAATTTCAAGCATCTACCTGTTACCATTATTAATATAGATCTAAAAACGTCTAAAAAATCAGGTTTGTTGTATGGGAGCCCCCCTTAAATATTTATTTTGTTTTGTTTTTAGTATTTGTTGTTATAGCGGCAACAGAAATACATCATCTGTGAAAATTTCAGCTGCCTAGCTATCATGGTTCATGAGATACAGCCCGGTGACAGACAGACAGACGGACAGACGGACATCGAAGTCCGCATCGAAGTTAGTAATAGGGTCCCGTTTTTTCCTTTGGGTACGGAACCCTAAAAATAGTGTATTTATTTTATTAATAACCTAAAATAAATCCAATGCGGAAAAGAGAAACAGCATTGAAAATACGTCTAACGCACCATATATGTGCGGTGGCTCAGTGGTTAGTGACCCTGACTCCTGGGTCAAAGAGGCGTGGGTTCGATCCCCACCCAGGGCAAATATTTATGTGATGAACATAGGTGTCTGATCTGTGTCTGGGTGTTATTTAGGTATTGTCTATATAAGTATGTTTTTAAAAATATGTTTATGTAGTATATCAGTATTTGGCAGCCAAATCACAAGCTTTGCTTAGTTTGGGGTCAGAGACCGTGTCTAAGATGTTCCCTAATATTTATTATTTTATTTATGTAAGAAAAAGAAGAAAGAAAAAGACCATTTTTGCGTGCAGAATTCATTCACCTAGAATCCGCGTCCGCGCGTGTTTCGGAGAATCATTTTTTGGATATTTAATCCGTAAAGAAAGCCATGTTTTGAGGAAGATCCTTCTGCATCCCTTGGGGGACGGACGAAGACACCATACAGCGGAAATCGTGATGGAATTCTACGCGATCAACGCATTCATACAGGGTTATTTCTGATCAATTAGCATCCTTTTAGGGGGCTTATTCTGTGTACATCGAAGTAACAACTTTTGTTTTACGACTTTTATTACCTTCAAAAAAAGTTGTTGTTCCATAGAAAAATATCGTTCACCCTCGACAAAATGTACGAGAGAGCTTAATTTGCTTTAGGGTTCCGTGCACAATGGGTTAAAACGGGACCCTATAACTAAGACTCCGCTGTCCGTCTGTCTGTATCTCATGAACGATGATAGCTAGAAAGCTGAAATTTTTAGAAATGTTGTATTTTTGTTGCCGCTATACCAACAAATACTAAAAACAATAAATATTTTAGAGGGGCTCCCGTACAACAAACCTGATTTTGTAGCCGTTTTTTGCTAGATATTCATAATGGTAAAAGGTGGATGCTTGAAATTATCACAGAATATTTAGTTGTATATTCACTTCAATGATATATAATAAAATTAAAATAAAAGAAGTATTTAAGGGGCACTCCCATACAGTACGGACCCTCCGTGCGCGAGTCCAACTCGTACTTGGCCGATTATTTTGTTATAATCTCATTCCCATAGCCCGTAGTACAAGTTAGGTAATCAATTCATTTAGCACTTCCACAAGAAGACCACTCCAGAGGTTCGATGCATCTAGATTGACCCGTATCCGGGGAACCCTCTTTTTTCTTTTTTTGTAATGTCATCTCTCTTAAAATATTTTTTCAACACATGACACCACCCAGGGCAAGCATTTAGTGATGAACATAGGTGTTTGCTCTGTGTCTGGGTGTTATTTAGGTACTATATACATAAGTATGTATTTTAAATATGTTGATGTAGTATATCTCAATATCAGTATCTGGCAGCTATTTCAACAAACTTTGCTTAGTTTGGGGTCAGAGACCGTGTGTAAGATGCCCCCTAATATTAATAAAAAATAATCTGCCAAGTACGTGTCGGACTCGCGCACGGAGGGTTCCGTACTGTATAGGAGCCCCCCTTAAATATTTATTTTATTTCAATGTTATTATTTATTATTGAAGTGAATATACAACTAATTATTCTATTGAAATTTCAAGCATCTACCTGTTACCATTTTTAATATAGAGCAAAAAACGGCTAAAAAATTTAGTTTGGTTCCGCCAGGTGGCGCTTCCAAGTAAACAAGTTCTTCACTAGCCCCTATTTTAAATAATTGAATAAAAATAGTTTTACAGTTTTAAATGTGTTAAAACACGTATAATAACAAGTGATAAATGACAATTACCACATGTGAGTGTTATTCAAGCAAAAAACTCAGTATAAGTGCAAACAAACATATATTTTAAAAGGACCGGTAACAATATTTGAATTTTGTACCAACCGCTAAAATAAGCGTTTGAATCACGCGCCGATCATTTATTAAATACTTGTAAAGCTGGTGTATTTACGTTGAAAAGTGTGAATTTGACAAACTAACTCGATGTGAACTTTGTGATTTCCGTGATTTCGCCAAAACTGTTGAAAATTACTATTTTAGACCTGTGAACTCTGATAATTTACAAGTAGCGACATCTCTGAATCGCAACAAACACTTCTGTGACGTCAACACATGGATGTATTACCCAAACGAATAACATCAAGAATAATTCACGGATGTAAAAAAAAACACATGGATATATTATCCAAATGAAAAACATTTTCTAGTTTCTCCAAACTGCCACCATAACGATACAAGATTTTGTATAGAAAATTTTCATCAAGTTTCGAACGAGAGGACATGTTACAGTGTGTATAAAAAGTGACTATCATTTGAAAATAAGTGACTCTAATAGTCTCGCAATCTCTCACCGCTTGCGCTTGGTGAAATCGTATGCTTAGTTTCATTCAACTGATTGTGCTCTCTGAACTCTGTGACATCTTGTTCACACGTGTTGGCTACCTACTATGGTTACCCGCTAATGTCATGGGCACGGAATTCTCTCTACTTGAGAACTGAAGAGTACAGTCTACACAGGCTAGAACAGGAGATTTCGATTAAGTTCTCCAATTCACATACTGACATCGCATAATTACAAGATGGCGCCAAAAACACCTATACAACCTCGCGACTGCGGAAAGTGCCCTAATAAAATCTTGAATAGAGAATTCCTCAAATGTTCTCTATGCAACGTAACCTATGACCTGACATGCGGAAACGTGTCAATAGCAAGGTTTCTACTCATGACACGTGAGCACAAAACTTCCTGGAGTTGCCAATGGTGCATTGGAAAAACGTACAAAGTTACAAAATATAATACCTTATCAGCGAAAAAGAATATCACAGATAAGAAGCAACTCAACATTATTATGCAGGATAGAGACAATGTTACAATAAGGAAACCAAAGGTGTTGCTGCAATCTCCACCGGAACTGGACGACGCTAACATTAATGTCAATTGCACGATTAATGACTCAAGATACACTACTCTGTGCAGTCCCATTAGCTTATCTGAAACACCAAAATCGTCGCATCCGGAAACTAAACAACTTGAACATGAAAATGAAGAATTGACGAAGCAACTCTTAAAAGCAAAAGGTGAAATAAGTCACCTACTCCAAGAAAACAATGATATGAAAAATAAACTCATGGCTGTTCAATCAAGGACTACCAATTGTAGATGCACACAAAATCTAGAAACAGAAGATACCAACAACATTATGTTAGGTGATAGTAAATCTCCAGACGATATTGACACAAAAGTACCTGTGTTAAATAAAAATAAGAAGAAACAGCGAAAACAAAAAAGACGCAAAATAATACAAAGATACGGAGACAATGGTGAGACTAGTACTGGAAACAGTAATGAAAATACAAGAGGTAGTGATGAAGATACGGATACGGCATCAGAAACCTCAAACATAACCGAAGAACAACCAAAAGTGCCTGAAAACCGACCAAAGATAGTCATCCTTGGAGACCAGAGCTGCAGAAGCATGGCTTCATTGTTGATCAAAATTAGAACTAAGTATAAAAACGCCAAAGAATATGATATTACCTGTAAGTCGTATCCAGGAGCACCCACAGACTATATAATTGAAAAATGTAATATTGCCGATCTGAAACTGTATGAAGAAGACTGGTTGATACTATCGATAGGAGCAAATGACACTAATCCTACAAAACTTCGTATAGAATTATCCGCACTGTTAAAAAAAGTAAATGGACCCCAAATTATAGTATCCGGTGTCAAATTCAATCCGTACTTAAATGAAAGCAAACTAAACAGAGAAATTAAATTTATTGTTAGCAACTTTGTGAACTGCCATTACATACCAACATCATATTATAAAAATATAAATCACTTACTTAATAAATGTAAATGATTACGAAAGCTGCTTCTTAGGTCGGAACATAATACGGGGATCACAAAAAAACTCGATCAACAAAATTGTACCCAAGCAAAATGATGATTCGACGATTCCTAGTAGCACAGGAAAACCCGGGACAATACCTTACTATTTTAAATCAATTCAGCGTGTCAAATCACCCGCTAGACTTAACAATTCACCAATAACTAGCACACCTAATTTTTTTCGACAATAAACAAAATGAAAAAGCGAATTGCCTAAAAATAATGCATTTTAACGCCAGAAGCATTAGAAAAAAGGTAGAAAGACTAGAACTACTTACAAACGAACATAACATCGATATTTGCGGAATAAGTGAAACTTTTTTAAATCAAAATGAAGTTGAAATATTACAACTGGATGGCTATCAAAAAGCAGCTCACTTTTCGCGTAGGAAACAAAAGAAAGGTGGTGTATGTTTGTACATAAAAAACTCAATAAATTTTATTAAACTAGACTGGATAGCTGAAATGGGCATAGAAAGACACTTCGAAGTTTGCGGTGCTAGTATAACTGAATTAAACTATATTGTTATATGTGTGTATAGGACACCTAATAGTAATTTTGAGTTGTTTATTAAAAGTTTAGAAATTTTATTACATAAAATAACGAAAAGGAAAAGGTACAATAAGAAAAAAATTTGTATACTGGGCGATTTTAACATAAATATGCTTGAAAAAAATTATAAAACTGAAACTTTTAGAAACACATTACATTCATTCAATCTACATCCAACTATTGTCGAGCCAACTAGGATTAATGAATTAACCCAGACATGCATTGACAATATAATTTCTAACGTAAAAAGATATAAGACTGAAATAATAAAAGTAGAACCAGATTTTTCTGATCACACAGCACAAATACTTACAATACCAACAAGTGTGAGCTTTCAAGAAAAGTTCTGGTACATTGAAAAGCGTAACGTAGATAAATACCTTGAGGTCTTTATGAAATACATTAAACAAATAAGTTTTAATGAAGTATTTAAACACCAAAATGCAGAAAACGCGTATAATGAATTCATAAATCTTTTTAGCATGGTATTTAATCTGTGTATACCAGTGGAAAGAGTAAAAGTTACCCATAAAAGAAAAACAAACTGGAAAACTACTGGAATCAAAATATCTAGTAAGCATAAACGTCAAATGTATTGGAAAGCCGTACGAAGTAATGATACTACACAAATATCGACGTATAAACGATACAACAAAACCATGAAAAAAGTTATCTCTACTTCGCAAAAAATTTCAAACATAAAATATATTAAAAAAAGTGAAAATAAAAGTAAAGCAACTTGGAGGGTTATCAAACAAAATACAACTCAAATCAATAATCTCCCTAAATCTATTGATAGTATAAAAATCAACAATACAGAAATCAATGACCACTTGAAAATTGCCGAAGCATTCAATGACTATTTTGTGAATTTAAATAATAATAACACTTCAAGCTCACAACAGAAGTTTTCCAATGATAAAAATAGCAAATCTATCTTCTTTAAACCAGTTACTCCTCAAGAAATTATAGGCATAATAAAAACCTTGAAAAATAAAAAAAAGTACTGGTCATGATGATATACCTACACAGGTTGTTAAAAGCGCCGTAAATTTTATAGCGGACCCACTTTCACACGTTATTAATGTGTCCATAGAAACCGGCTGTTTTCCAAACGACCTCAAAAAAGGAATCATACGACCTTTACATAAAAAAGACTCGACAAACGATATGAACAACTACCGGCCTATTGCTATTCTTCCTTGCTTCTCGAAAGTCTTCGAAAAAGTAATTTACAACAGAATTACATCTTTTCTCGAAAAACACAGTATACTAAACAACAATCAATTTGGATTTCAAAAAGGAAAAGATACAACCTCAGCAATTTTTAAATTCTTAAAACAAGTATTGGACGACGTTAATAATAAAATAAAGGGTACCGCATTATTTTTAGACCTATCAAAAGCGTTTGATTGTGTTGTGCATGAGATATTGCTAAAAAAGCTTGAAAACATTGGAATTAGAGGAATAGCACTACAATTAATTAAAAGCTATTTGTCAAATAGATGCCAGCTTACTAGGATAGAATTCTATAATAGAAACACTAAAACTATAGAAAGAGTAGATTCAAGCGTTCAAAAAGTACTACTTGGTGTACCCCAAGGTAGTATATTAGGGCCATTACTTTTTCTCATTTACGTAAACGACTTACCTTTAGTAACAAAACACTTATGTGTTATGTTTGCTGACGACGCTACAGTGTATATACCAAAAAATAAGGACTTAAATTTGGTGGAATATGAAAAAGAAATAAATATCACACTGGAAGAAATAGTAAAATCATTAGAATCCATTAACTTAAAAGTAAATATTAAAAAAACTAAGATAATGCAATTTCGAAACTACAAAACACAACCCTTAAACTTAAATATATTGTATAAAGGTACTAAAGTATGCGAAGTTAGTCAATCCAAGTTTCTAGGCGTAAATATCGATTCTAATCTAAACTGGAAAGCGCATGTCTCCGAAACAAATGCAAAACTTTCAAAATATTGCTACGCTCTCTATATCTTAAGCAATATATCATCGATAGAAATTTCAAAAATTGGTTATTATGGTAATGTTTACCCTCATTTAAAACACGGGATAATATTTTGGGGTAATTCTGTGGATGCTAAAATAACTTTTAAACTTCAAAAAAGATGTCTAAGAGCAATATTTAATCTACATAGTACAGACTCTGTGAGAAACATATTCAAAGAAAACAAATTTCTTACTCTTACTGGTATTTATATATACGAAATCTGTATGTTTGTTAAGAATAATCTAAATTATTTTTTGGCTAATAAATCTGTTCGCTCCGATATTCAACGCTCGAAATACAAACATAATATAAATGTTCATCAAGTTAATAACACAATGTACTATAGAAACTCATTTAATACTGCAACAAAAATTTATAACAAACTTCCATTACATTTAAAAAGTTCAGATGGTAAGAAATTCAAATATAGGCTCAAAAACTGGTTGACAGATAAAGCGTTCTATACACTGGATGAATTTTATACATATACCGATGATTATATAAAAAAATTGTACCTAGAAAATTAGATTTAGGATTATTTTCATTGTATATAACTATGTAATATTTGTAACTCTTGGTCTATTTTCATTTGTAGGTATATTTAGTAGAAAGCATGTGTATTAGTATTTTGTATATATTCTACATTATATACCACCCCTAAACTACCTATATTGCATGTCCGTTATTAGGATAAACTGTTGGATCTAAAATTTAATGTAACACCTAAACTTGTACACAGTTCAAGCAATAAATGTTATTCTGATTCTGATTCTGATTCTGATTCTTTGTTGTATGGGAGCCCCCCTTAATTATTAATTTTATTTATTCTGTTTTTAGTATTTGTTGTTAAAGCAGCTACAGAAATACATAATCTGTGAAAATTTCAGCTTTCTAATAGCTATAGCGGTTCATGAGATACAGCTTGGAGACAGACAGACGGACAGACGGATAGCGGAGTCTTAGTGATAGGGTTCCGTTTTTACCCTTTGGGTACGGAACCCTAAAAACCCACGGTTTGTGTTGGGAAATCGAAAGACTGCAGTCTCAATGAGCGTCGCTCGTTCGGCCATGAGGTTCAGAGTGAGAGTCGATAATTTTTAGGTTTTAGGTTAGGTTTAAAGTAGTTAGAGGGAAAAATGAAATATTGGACTAACCGTTAAATCAACACATTTAATATAATATATAACACATTCACAGTTCACAACATAACCAGTAAATTAAGAGTCATATCAGAATTTTGGAGTCACAGCTGAAAATAAGGACTGTCGCTTAGTAATTTAGTAATTTTCAGTTGCCGCCGGGAAGAGTGGAAGCCAGAGATGTTCCCAGTGCTAACAGAGCACTAAGAACCGGAGAGCCGGAGATATCCCCAGTGCTAGCTGTGCACTGCAAACCGGAGCGTCGGAGATGTCCCCAATGCTAGCAGAGCACTGCGAACCGGAGCGTCGGAGACGTCCCCAGTCCTATTAAAGCACTGGGAACCGGAGAGCCGGAGATATCCCCAGTGCTAGCTGAGCACTGCGAACCGGAGCGTCGGAGATGTCCCCAGTCCTATTAAAGCACTGGGAACCGGAGAGCCGGAGATATCCCCAGTGCTAGCTGAGCACTGCGAACCGGAGCGTCGGAGATGTCCCCAGTCCTATTAAAGCACTGGGAACCGGAGAGCCGGAGATATCCCCAGTGCTAGCTGAGCACTGCGAACCGGAGCGTCGGAGCTGTCCCCAGTGCTAGCAGAGCTCTGCTGCGAACCGGAGCGCCGTCTAAACACATTCTCAGAACAACCCAAACAGCTGCGAGCATTATTTGTTCCTCAAAATCGTGTTAATGTGGGTCATTACTAAAGACGCGCGCAGCGTGCGGACTCCAGGGTAAACAAAGGTATTCATTATTTGCGCGGCCGGGTAAGCGTGCTGCTAGGCCCATATGACGGCCCTGGTCCTGCTGGGCCTGAAACGAACAAAACAGTTATTAACCGACTTCCAAAAAGGAGGAGGTTCTATGTTCTTGTGCATGTTTTTTTTGTGTATGTTCATGTATAATTTCGCCAAATGTGAACCGAATCAAAAAAATCTTTTTGAGTTTGAAAGGGTATACTCCCAAGGTGGTTCCATTTAAATTTTACAGAAATCGCCTGAGCCGTTTTTGAAAAAATCAACAATAATAAAAGCAATTCGAGCGAAATATCAGAATTTTGTACACGATGAACATCGATAATTTTGCCAATTATGAACCGAATCGAAAAATTATTTTTTACTTCGAAAGGTTATACTTCCGAGGTGGTCCCATATAAATTTTACAGAAATCGGCTGAGCCGTTTTTGATAAATCAAGAATAATGTAAACAATTCGTGCGAAATATTCGAATTTTGTTTTGTATTTTGTGTTGTTTGTTTTTTTGGAAGGCGGTTTTGCCATTTTTTGTGAAAACTAATTATTTTTCAACTCTGATTCGGTTTGGGTCGGCACTATATAGGTACTACAGACATCTAGATAATGTGGCGACGTGTAAGTATAGGTAGTTAGCTGCTTGGAAAAGACCATTGCGGTTGGTTTTTGGCTGACGAACCAAAACGGAGGTGGTATTTTTTTTTTTTATAACCACGCATAACTTTTTTCATAGTAGTCCGATTTCAATAATTCTCTTTTTATTGCAAAGAGTATACTTCGCAAAGAGTATTGCAAAGAGTATCGGTCCCATTTAAATTTTATCAAATTGGTCCCATTTAAATTTTATCAAAATCGGCCCAGCCATTTTTGATAAATCAACAATAGTGTGAAATTGTGTGAAAAAGTGTGAAAATGTGAATTCTGTACACGAGTGAAGTCGGTCATGCTATTTAACTATATTTAATTATAACGAAGTCGGAATGTGTATGAGGAATTTAACTGATCGAATCATATTACCATGTCTGTCCAGACCGGTATTCTAACATAAACATAGGGCAGATGTGCCGGTTGTGGCCACTGTCCTGGTTTAGGCCATTTATTGTCACAATTGTTACATAAATATATTACAAATAATGTAACACCTGAAATATTGCTTTTAAGAATGTCAATTTTTTTTTGTATTATCTTAACATTAAAATAGTTAACACAATTGTTAAAATTCAAATTAGCCAAAAATGAAACCAAGATAGCGAAATCCGGTACATCTGACAAACGTACCTACATGAAATTCTTGCTTAAAAAGAAGCTAGATAAGTAATAGGTATGTAGTTCTTACCGCCGCCATGTCCTCCTTGGTCTGAAACAAAAAAAAAATTTCGCCAAAAAATGGCAACACAGACTTCAATCGTTGCAATTTACGTACAAAATTCAAACAGTTCGCTTGAATAAATGTAGATATAATCTATGTTTTTTTTTCGGGCAATAGTGCCTTTATTAACTACAACAAAACTACAGTACTATTACATAAAAAGCATTGAAATAGAAATAGAAATAAACTTTATGGCGTTGCTGTGTACATACCATAAGATGTTATAAGACATAATATAAAAGTTCCAACAGCCTGCCCATTTCGATTGGATCATCCTCAGACCTTTGAAGGTCTAAAGATAATCCAAATGCTCAAGCCCACTGCCAGTTGGCAGCGTGCCCAGGATGCTGGCTGCATTGCCACGCTGAATGGCAAATTGGCAATGCTTATGCGTTGAGCAAATAAATCTGTGTTTAGTTCTCACCACGCTCATAATATTATGACGGCCCAAATTCTCCTGGGGCTGAAACGAACAAAATAATTATTAATCAACTCTGATTTGGTTGAGGTCGACACTATATCAGATTGTTGTTTATTTTTTTTTAAACCACTCAGCCGATTTAAGCCGACTAGTAATAAGGTTTTACTATGTAAACCAACATGGTTTTTGCACATTCTTATAAGGTAGAATAGTATAGTGTAGTATAATGGTATTTTTGGAAGATGTTACGCGTTTTTTCGATTTTTAGCCTCTGTTTTTGTATATACATATTTAGGTAGGTTTTTTATTTTGTGTAGTATTTAGGTAGTATAGAATGACAACACAATGTTTCATAGTTACTAAAGAACAAATTATAACAATATTTTTTTACCCAATCTATCTACAAAAAAAAATCTATCAATAAATATACAATCATATCAATATACAATCATTTACCAAAAAACATATTGGAATCGGTTAGTAAAGCTATATTTAAAAGGAAGCTGTTTAGTTTAGTAGTATCAAAAGCATATTATAAGGTGCAAGAGTTTTTGGATGACAAATTTTAGTAATTTTAGTTTTGTCAGTTATTGTTGGTTTGTTATGCATAGTTGAGAATTGTTGATTTTATTGATTTGCATTATGTTAATTCTTGCGACAATTTATAATGAAATTTTATTCGAATTTTTTTGTAACAATCTATTTAATATTGTATATTCATAAATGACCAAACTGTTGGCACTTTTTAGAACTAAGACCTTATAATGTAACACAGGTTGACAATACACTTTATCTTATCTTATCCTAGTAAATATTACATTTTTTTTATTTATTTTATATATTTTTAACTGATCAGCAACTTAGCTCTGCAACTTTCTATCCCGGGTCGAAGAACCAGAGGCAGACCGAAGACAAGATGGAGGGATGTAGTGCTGAGGGACATGAGAGAGTGCAGTGTTTCCGAAGACGATGTCGAAGATCGAGCGAAGTGGAGGAGAAAAGTGAGGAAAGCTGACCCCATCACCATGTGGGATACATAGCCAGGAAGAGAGAGAGAGATTTTTAACTGATCAGTTCAGATGGCCGTGAGTGCCAGCATAAAAGTTATAGAGATTGACTATCTTACCCGGTTCTGGCACAAGGTGAGGCAGGACAGCTGTAAACAATAAAAAAATAATATTACTTTTCTCAAACATGCTTGGAAATGTGAACATTATTATGACAAACTTCTTCGAGATAAATCAACATTGGAGTAGTGTCCAAACACAAGCGAGCAGTGGTTGGCAAAAGTTGAATGAAAATGCATATCTGTAGTGCTTTGTGGCCAGATACTGTACTGTACCAGCCTTATCAATAGTTCACTGGAGGACGTAGGTGTAGAGCGGCCAGATAAATTACTTTTCAACACACTTGCTCATAAAATGACTCTTATTTCACTGCAATTAGGCACATAATGACACCTGTAATCAAACTGTAACTTTTTCATTGCTATTAATCACAAGTGAGTTATAGAGTTTTTTTTTTTATTTTATTGGTTGAGTTGCTTTGTTCTCAAAAAAGGTTACGATGCAAAAAAGATCGTGTTCAATAGAAGGTACAAATAAATTAATGAACCTATTGCTTGCTCATTTCATGACTTCGTATTTAAGTAGATAATTTCAACTTGTACGTGTTTTATAAATAAAACTTTCACTCCAATAAAACTTTTGTTTTCTCTGTAATCAATAAAGAAAACTTGTAATTCCCCATTTTGTACGTGACGCTACCCGCGAAAAGCCAAAATAAGAAACCTTTTTCATTTTATGCGCGCGCATAGGAAAACTGATTTATTTTTCCCGCCATTTCGAATCATTTTTCACAACTCGTTTTCACTGTTGAAAACATTTTATCTACACTAATGTTGTAACATTCTACTTATGTTTCCAATACTTGACTTATAATGACTACTGTTATAGCGCAGACAACAAAACACTCAATTTAAGCAATTTCACATGATGTTATAATATCCACATCGATATCGTAAAATCTCATTATAACATCGCGCGCTTGCTCCTGATTGGCCCTGCGCGCGCAGCTGCGCTCTCATTGGTTAGATTTTAATGGCGCCAAGTTCACTGTGACAATACACGTACGCGTGAATTTAATGTTTCGCAATATGTTTTATTTTTATTAGTGAAGATAAAGTAGTGTATGCAACTGCATATAACACGGGTATTATATGACAGTTGCATAAACTACTATTTTAGTATTATTTTATTCACAAGTGTGTTGAAAAACGTCGTATGCTACACGTGTGTATTGATGATTACCGTCCTCGGCTCTCTTAAGACTCAATGGCGCCTCAGCGGTAATCATCAACATTACACACTTGTACCATAACGTACTAATGTAAACTCATAGATTTGTTGTGTAAAGCCAATGACTGAAAGTGGCGCCTTTTAAAAAAAATAATAAATTCGCGCGGCCATCAACCAAACCTTGTTTTTTTATACATTAGGATGTTATAAAAGACGTTTATTAAACAAAAAATTGTATCCTCAGTCCGAAATAAGTTATGCGAGTTAGAAGTTTGTCATAAGTCATAAGTTATTTATTGATAAAATGGCAATTTACACGTCAAATTATATACTAATGTATACACAAACATTGAATACAATGATGTAATGAATTGGAATTACAATAATCGTTAGTTATAACTTCAATAATAATGGAAAAATTAAACAATAATAATGCACACAATGTCATAAAAAATTCAATTAAATAAAATTAATAATCAAAATACGAATGTCAAAATAAATTCAATTAATAATCATGTCAAACATTTATAAAATTCATCGTATCTGTAAAAGGATTGCTCGATAAGCCATTTTTTTAATTTAATTTTAAAAGACTGTAGGCTTATTGAAGACGTTATTTCTAGAGGTAAGTTGTTATAAACGTTCGGCGCCATGACATGAGTCAACTTAGAGGACTTTTCGAGGGAGTGGGGGACGGCTTACAGCTTGTGCTTGTCCCGGGTGGGATACCTGTGCGCGGAGCCCCGCTCTGGAAACGCAGCCAGGTTCGTCCTAGCATACACTGCCACCTGATAAATCAGGATGCCGGTCAGTGTCAGGATTCCCAGTTTCTTGAAATATGGGCGAGCTGGAGCGTCCCATGCTAAGCGCGCGATGCACCGCACTGCACGCTTTTGCATAATGAATCCCAATCCGCGGCTCTAGCCCATATTTCTGCTCCATACTGCAGCTGCGAGTGCACTGTGGCAAAAAAGCAAGCTCGTGCAACATCTTGTGGAACTACTTTTGCCACCCGGCTTAAAGCGAAGCATGCGCTTCCCAGCCTACCACAGACTTTGTCTAAATGAGCGTCCCACTTCAGGCCTCGGTCGATCTCATACCCTAAAAACGTAGTCGTACACCGCTCCTCAATTCTCACTCCATCAACCAGTACAGATAAAGGTCTTACGGCCTTACCCGACAGACTAAATTGGACGAAGTGAGTCTTCGATATGTTCAGAGCGAGACCGTTCGTGTGTTTGTAGGTATTCATCAAGTTTTTTGTAAAGATACCGCATAATAGATCCTTTAAAACATTCAAATAATCGTTATATCGGTACCTTATATATAATGGTGCGCCAAGCACTCATGATTTGACAGTGGTTAATCCGCCGGCGTTTTGGTATCGCCGCACGTAACCTTAAAAACGAATAAATCAATACAAACTTCTAAGTCTTATAACTCTTTTTGGACTGAAACTACAGCTGCAGTATTTCATAATCATCATTTGTTACATTATACTGAACTATAAAAACAAGGTTTGGTTGATGGTCGCGCGAAAAAAAAAAGGCTTCACCTTCCATACAAAAACCGGCATTGGCTTTTATAAATGGAACGATATTTTAGTCTAGGTAACTATTCAAAGATTTTATTTAAATTTCGAGCTGACTTGCAAATATAACTATTTATATTAAATAATCTACCAAGTGCGAGTCGGACTCGCGCACGAAGGGTTCCGTACCTTTTAGGAGCCCCATTCCTCTTGCCGCTATTAATAGCGAGAAAAAAATCCTAAACATCACGTTTGTTGTATGGGAGGCCCCTTAAATATTTATTTTATTCTGTTTTTATTTGTTGTTATAGCGGCAACAGAAATACATCATCTGTGAAAATTTCAGCTGCCTAGCTATCATGGTTCATGAGATACAGCCCGGTGACAGATAGACAGACAGACGGACATCGAAGTCTTAGTAATAGGGTCCCGTTTTTACCCTTTGGGTACGGTACCCTAAAAAACAACCGTACAAATTCTGAAAATTGCACAATATTGGGAACTTATTTGTTACCTAAAACCTCAGGACGTAGATAACTAAAATCATCGACGAAAAGGTTTTTTTTACTTTATTCGGCGTAAATCGAAAATTAAACATCACAAAAATAATTAAAACCCAGTTTAGTTTGTGCTAATAAAGTCTTTTCATATGATATGCTACCTGCACGGGAAGCATAGCAAAGGGAATAATAGTCTTTCCACCATTATATCCCCTCGAAGAAGAAATAAAGACAATGACAGCTGACATTAAAAGTGGATAAAATGGTTTTCTCCCCTTGCTGTGCTACCCGGGATGATACGGTTACCTCTCCTTAAAAGGGCCCATATTTTTTGCATTTAGGTCCTATTTATTTGTGATTTTATTAAAAATATGCAGTTTTTTTATGACATTGAATAGGGCCCTTAAACATATTTGCCTACAACAACATGGCGGAAATACACTAAATATTTATTCAAAACAAAGAAATACTCACCGATAATTTACGATAACTATTTTTTCGGCAATAAATAGGTTAGTAGTTATAACATGTTAGTAGAGGATTATTGGGCATTCTAGATCAGTTTTTCACTTCATGTTGTGCTCACTACGTTTGCTCTACAACATGAAGTGAAAACACTGATCTAGAATGCTCAGTAACCAATTGGAAAGAAAAGCAACTTACCTAGTGCCGAGCCGGTCTGGGATACTGTATAAGAAATAAAATCATGAACTTATGACATTTTGTCGAAGAAATGCCAGATAAACACTATTCTTAAAATTAAATTCATACAGCAATCTCAGAAATTACATTTAGACGAAATATGCCCGGAATCAAAAGCATCTGAAAGCAGACATGGGAATCTTCTGCCCAATACAATCAGATGTCTGGTTTGTGGTCCTTCAAATTGCGGGAAAACGAACGTTGTAATAGGTCTCCTATAACATGAAATCGGTCTACGTTTTAGGAACGTCAATATGTATTCTAAAACATTGTACCAACCTAAATATTTATTTTTAGAAAAAGTTCTTATTATATTTCCGGACGTATCGTTTGCAAAATACAGTGATGGTGAACTTATAATGAGTCTTCATGACGCAAAATCTGATTCAGTTATAATATTATAATATAATATATTATATGACGATGTTGCTTGTGAAAACCAATCAAATATGAAGGACTATTTTTCTTTAGATAAAAAAGCATACTCAAAGAGTTATTTTTATGTACTGCCCGCGCGCCGAATTTGTGATGTGCTTATCATTTTAACCAACTTATAGCGCTGGTTGGCGGCGCCACGAATTTTTGAAATGTTTATCTCATCAAAAACATAAATGTGAAATGGGAGCCAAAGTGTCGCCACCAAAAGAATTGAGATCTAACACGGGGCCAAGTGTTCTGTAGAAAATCCTAAAGTTTAAGCTACAAGATCATACCTACAACATTCTAAAGGGATTCATTTATGTAATTCAAGCTCGTGATTTGACTTGGCTAGTTTAAGAATAAGTTTAGTACAGTGCAAATAAGCATTTGTCTGTACGTGTAAACTAGCCTAATCAAATCTTGAGATTGAATTACATAAGTAAATTTGTTTTAAATGTTGTAGGTATATTCTTATCTTATTTCTTAAGCTTATCTCTGAAAAAGTTATCTAGTATTTATTATATTACTATCACAAATGGCATGGTTCATCTATTGAAAATCTCAAAGCCTCGCGACGCTACCGCCATTTATTGGAGTATTGGTAAATTTTACAATTACTTTGTTTATAGTACTAATTATCAATAATTTTCAGTTTTTAGATTTTGTCATTTATTTATGCCCGATAGTCTACCTTGGTGCCAAATATCAAGATTATAGGTCATCTGGAAGTGGGTTAGGTTTTTGATCTATAAGTCAGTAAATCAGTGAGTCAGTGAGTGAATCAGTCAATGAAACACAAGTTTTTAAACGTTAATATATCAATAACTGACTGAGCAAAATTTATGAAATTTTGGATTCTTGATAAGCTAAAAGACTTTAGTAAATGTGTCAAATTTCATGTATGTAGGCTAAATAGTTTTTAAGTTGTGAGGGGGTCAAAAGTAGCTCCAAATGGTTCGTGTAATATTACACACGGCCGCTGCGTCGCCAGGTTTCTGTAGAACACTTTGGCTGGACACGCTGCGGCGTGTCTAGATACCAAATGGTTCGTGTAATATTACACACGGCCGCTGCGTCGCCAGGTTTCTGTAGAACACTTTGGCTGGACACGCTGCGGCGTGTCTAGATACCAAATGGTTCGTGTAATATTACACACGGCCGCTGCGTCGCCAGGTTTCTGTAGAACACTTTGGCTGGACACGCTGCGGCGTGTCTAGATACCAAATGGTTCGTGTAATATTACACACGGCCGCTGCGTCGCCAGGTTTCTGTAGAACACTTTGGCTGGACACGCTGCGGCGTGTCTAGATACCAAATGGTTCGTGTAATATTACACACGGCCGCTGCGTCGCCAGGTTTCTGTAGAACACTTTGGCTGGACACGCTGCGGCGTGTCTAGATACCAAATGGTTCGTGTAATATTACACACGGCCGCTGCGTCGCCAGGTTTCTGTAGAACACTTTGGCTGGACACGCTGCGGCGTGTCTAGATACCAAATGGTTCGTGTAATATTACACACGGCCGCTGCGTCGCCAGGTTTCTGTAGAACACTTTGGCTGGACACGCTGCGGCGTGTCTAGATACCAAATGGTTCGTGTAATATTACACACGGCCGCTGCGTCGCCAGGTTTCTGTAGAACACTTTGGCTGGACACGCTGCGGCGTGTCTAGATACCAAATGGTTCGTGTAATATTACACACGGCCGCTGCGTCGCCAGGTTTCTGTAGAACACTTTGGCTGGACACGCTGCGGCGTGTCTAGATACCAAATGGTTCGTGTAATATTACACACGGCCGCTGCGTCGCCAGGTTTCTGTAGAACACTTTGGCTGGACACGCTGCGGCGTGTCTAGATACCAAATGGTTCGTGTAATATTACACACGGCCGCTGCGTCGCCAGGTTTCTGTAGAACACTTTGGCTGGACACGCTGCGGCGTGTCTAGATACCAAATGGTTCGTGTAATATTACACACGGCCGCTGCGTCGCCAGGTTTCTGTAGAACACTTTGGCTGGACACGCTGCCGCGTGTCTAGATACCAAATGGTTCGTGTAATATTACACACGGCCGCTGCGTCGCCAGGTTTCTGTAGAACACTTTGGCTGGACACGCTGCGGCGTGTCTAGATACCAAATGGTTCGTGTAATATTACACACGGCCGCTGCGTCGCCAGGTTTCTGTAGAACACTTTGGCTGGACACGCTGCGGCGTGTCTAGATACCAAATGGTTCGTGTAATATTACACACGGCCGCTGCGTCGCCAGGTTTCTGTAGAACACTTTGGCTGGACACGCTGCGGCGTGTCTAGATACCAAATGGTTCGTGTAATATTACACACGGCCGCTGCGTCGCCAGGTTTCTGTAGAACACTTTGGCTGGACACGCTGCGGCGTGTCTAGATACCAAATGGTTCGTGTAATATTACACACGGCCGCTGCGTCGCCAGGTTTCTGTAGAACACTTTGGCTGGACACGCTGCGGCGTGTCTAGATACCAAATGGTTCGTGTAATATTACACACGGCCGCTGCGTCGCCAGGTTTCTGTAGAACACTTTGGCTGGACACGCTGCGGCGTGTCTAGATACCAAATGGTTCGTGTAATATTACACACGGCCGCTGCGTCGCCAGGTTTCTGTAGAACACTTTGGCTGGACACGCTGCGGCGTGTCTAGATACCAAATGGTTCGTGTAATATTACACACGGCCGCTGCGTCGCCAGGTTTCTGTAGAACACTTTGGCTGGACACGCTGCGGCGTGTCTAGATACCAAATGGTTCGTGTAATATTACACACGGCCGCTGCGTCGCCAGGTTTCTGTAGAACACTTTGGCTGGACACGCTGCGGCGTGTCTAGATACCAAATGGTTCGTGTAATATTACACACGGCCGCTGCGTCGCCAGGTTTCTGTAGAACACTTTGGCTGGACACGCTGCGGCGTGTCTAGATACCAAATGGTTCGTGTAATATTACACACGGCCGCTGCGTCGCCAGGTTTCTGTAGAACACTTTGGCTGGACACGCTGCGGCGTGTCTAGATACCAAATGGTTCGTGTAATATTACACACGGCCGCTGCGTCGCCAGGTTTCTGTAGAACACTTTGGCTGGACACGCTGCGGCGTGTCTAGATACCAAATGGTTCGTGTAATATTACACACGGCCGCTGCGTCGCCAGGTTTCTGTAGAACACTTTGGCTGGACACGCTGCGGCGTGTCTAGATACCAAATGGTTCGTGTAATATTACACACGGCCGCTGCGTCGCCAGGTTTCTGTAGAACACTTTGGCTGGACACGCTGCGGCGTGTCTAGATACCAAATGGTTCGTGTAATATTACACACGGCCGCTGCGTCGCCAGGTTTCTGTAGAACACTTTGGCTGGACACGCTGCGGCGTGTCTAGATACCAAATGGTTCGTGTAATATTACACACGGCCGCTGCGTCGCCAGGTTTCTGTAGAACACTTTGGCTGGACACGCTGCGGCGTGTCTAGATACCAAATGGTTCGTGTAATATTACACACGGCCGCTGCGTCGCCAGGTTTCTGTAGAACACTTTGGCTGGACACGCTGCCGCGTGTCTAGATCATGAAAATAACTCTTTGAGATAAACCTAGTGTGGGATGCACTATGAAAATTAAAAATCATATCATTGATTTAGCAGTGCGCCATCTCTATCTCTATCATCTCTCGTCAATATTCAGAAGTTCTTATAACTTCAATTGAGTGATAACCTGTACAATACGGGTATCACAGGTGGCGCCGCCAACGCTATAAGTCGGTTAAATTGATAAACACTTTACAAATTCGGCGCGAGGGCAGTACAGCGAATTAGTTCAGTTGGCAGAGCATCGGGCTAGTGATCCGAAGACGCAAGGTTCGAGTCCTGCATCCGAGACGAATTTTTGAAATGGGTGTCAGAAAAATAACTCTTTGAAATAAACCTAGTGTGGTTTGCACTATAAAATAAAAATCATTTCAGAAAAACATACTGTTTTTATTTTAAATCAAATTACAGCAACATTCCTAAACAGCTTGTCAGAGATAATACAAACCTTTTGATATAAATTGAGTAAGATGATATAAATTTGCGTCATGTACACATATGATGAATATGTCAACACCGATATGACGTGATCAAAATTTCGAGAAATGTGTTCGAAAATATGGTGTGAACCCTACAACTATGTTATTATCAACAAGAATTGTTCAAATAAAATCGGCCAAGTACGAGTCGGACTCGCGCACGGAGGGTTCCGTACTGTATGGGAGGGAGCCCCCCTTTAATATTTTATTTTAATTTTATTATTTATTATTATTGAAGGGAATATAAAACTAAATATTCTGTGAAAATTTCAAGCATCTACCAGGTACCATTATTAATATAGAGCGAAAAACGTCTAAAAATTCAGGTTTGTTGTATGGGAGCCCCCCTTAAATATTTAATTTATTTTATTTTTAGTATTTGTTGTTAGGTATAGCGGCAACCAAAATACATCATCTGTGAAAATTTCAGCTGCCTAGCTCTCATGGTTCATGAGATACAGCCCGGTGACAGACAGACAGACAGACGGACAGACGGACATCGAAGTCTTAGTAATAGGGTCTCGTTATTCCCTTTGGGTACGGAACCCTAAAAACAGTGGCTGCTATAGAATGAAATTCGATACATTTGTAAAGTTTGACTAATAATCAAATGTAAGAACGTTCCCTTGATTGAATAGTTTCACTTTAATTTTTATATCGTTAGATATAAATTTAACGTGGAGCTATAATGGAGACTGAATTATAAGCAAAAATCGTTCAAGTTGCAGAAGCTGTTAAAAAGAAAATTAAAGACATGCGTCTTATCGAATTTTATAATGAAAATATGTAAGGGACTGTTTTAAAACCTATTACAGATCCGCTTCATACTATTATCAAATACAATAAACATTTCAAATCTTCGAAGTCTAATGTCGAAACTTCGATTGAATCTCCCACAATGAAGGATGAATTTTCTACTCCAGTATCTTATTTTGATAACACACTTAAAAGAAATTCAGGTACCATTTCTGCACAAAATTCTTCTGATGAAGAACTCAGTGACGGTGATTACATTGGCGATGCGTCGGTCTTAGCAGAAGACACAACACCAAGTTCATTCAAAGATTGTTCCTCTTAGTCTCTTCCTTGAGAAATATTTGATGATGTTATGATCATTATGTGCCATTTGGAGTAAGAAAGAAACTAGGTAGACGAATGATGGGTACTTCGCGTGTTGTAATTAGCAAAGGGAGAAACTGTCTTTCCACCATTATATCTTATGGATTAACAATGACAACTGATATTTAAAAGTGGATAAAATGGTTTTATCCCTTTGCCGTGCTACCCGTGCTGGTAGTACCTATAAAAAAACAGGACTAATGGAAATACTATTTAAAAAGATCCCTAAAATAAATTTAATTACAAAAGATGACAGTCAAAACTACAAAACTATGTGAAAAGAAACAAATGCTCGTCGACGTGATTTTGATCACAGGAAACCAATTAAGTCCAATAAGGGGCTGAAATATTTTCAAATCCATCAAACCTCTTTTTGAGAAGCACGAGCAATCTAAGTTTTCTTCACTATCATTTGATAACAATTCTGATGATCTTACAGAAGGAGCAGGATTAATGATTAAGAAAAAAGATCTAAAAAAATCTGATCACGTTTATTGGGATGATCCTAATGAACTTGTAGACAGGCATCCAAGGATGCTGGCAACACTGGACTTGATAATGAAATTATTTCAATCATAGAAGAATTGCGTGAGAGTGTTATTATAAATTAAAGAACAGAAGTTTATTATATTTTGTTCAAAATTTCGACTGCTAGCGAAAAAGAGTTATACTCATTATTTTTCGCAAAATATAGCATGACCGACTTCACCCGTCTACAGAATTCGCGAATTTTCGCACGGATCGATTTTATTTATTGTTGATTTATCAAAAATGGCTCAGGCGATTTAAATAAAATTTTAATGGGACCAATTTCGAAGTATACTTTTTCCAATTAAAAAAGAATTATTGAAATCGGACTACTAGGAAAAACGTTAGGCGTGGTTACACATAAAGAAAAATACATATACGCGTCGAATTGAGTACCTCCTCCGGTTTGGTTCGTCGGTCAAAAATGAAAGATTACGTTTAACTGTCCTGGTTTTGGCCACTTATAATCAAAATTGTGTAAATTTATTGATAAACCATGTAACCTTAAATAGCTTAAATAGGTATTGTTTTCGTGAATGTCAATGATTGCTTGTTACAATCATTAAAATTCAAAGTGGCCAAAAATAAAACCAAGATGGTTAAAACCGGTACATAATGAATTACTCGTTTAAAGGAGATAGATAAGTAATAGGTAAGTAGTTCTTACCGCCGCCAGTGCCATAATTTCCATAGTCTGAAACAAACAACATAATTTGTAATAATTTTTTCGCCTAAAATGGCAACACCGACTTCCATCGTTGCAATTTACGTACAAAATTCAAATACGGGAAATACGGGCTAAATAAGTAATTCAAGGTCGATCGTTAAAAAATTTCCGCTTCAGGTTGTTAATTACTTATTTTAATTATTTACAAAAGTGGTTCTGATACGCATTTTTAATATGAATCTCGTTATTCTAAGTGTTGAAGGAGTCCCATTCTATATGAAAAGTATGCAAATCGCAATATATTTCCGCACTGATCCCTGGGGCTTTATTAAGGTTCCACGCTCATTTACATAGATTTTGACTATATAAGTACCTCGTGAATGACGAAACATGCTGCTATATTGCGACCTAAACGACTGAAATTTTTTTTCATAGGTGCAAGGGACTACAGATTTGCCTGCAAATATGTGGTTTTAGTTTCAACTCGATACCTTTACGCATTTCCGTGATGGTAGCACCGGTCAGGTTGCAGACGGATAGACTAACCGACCGACAGACGGAATAAAAAAAATCCTATAAATACTCTATTTTATCCTTTTGAGGCGTGGAAACTCAGGAAAAGCCAAGAACACTACTTGTTGTGCATGGATAATAGTATTGTATATGTATGTATATGTATACCGTATATGTAATGCGGAATGTTTTTTTTATGGCTTTATCTCAATAATGATGATTCTAAGGAAAATAAGTATCACACTATTTTTTGTAGATAATGTTTTCAAATATTTATTTTAGATGAAATTTACCATTATCTATAATACCTGAAGTTTTGAAGTTTAACCTTGAATAACTTTATTTTCTCCCGTTGAATCGAAAGGAACTTTTGGCAGCCTATAAATATTTACTGGTGTTCCAGACTTTCACCAAAATTCACCTCTGTCGGAGTATTTGTCATTTCTAAGATCTAGTATAAACATACCCGCTATACACCCTGCGGCCATCTGTAAACAAGGAAATAAATCCTTACATAGTCACTACATAGTCCTTACATAGTATAAAATAAAGTCGCTATTTTCGTTTGTTTGTTTGTTTGTCTGTATGCTTAAATCTTAAAAACTACGCAGCGGATTTTGATGCGGTTTCTTTTAATGGATAGAGTGATTCAAGAGGAAGGTTTATATGTATAATACACCTGTGCGAAGCCGGGGCGGGTCGTCTAGTATAAAATAAAGTCGCTATTTTTGTCTGTTTGTTTGTCTGTATGCTTAAATCTTTAAAACTACGCAACGGATTTTGATGCGGTTTTTTTAATGGATAGAGTGATTCAAGAGGAAGGTTTATATGTATAATACACCTGTGCGAAGCCGGGGCGGGTCGCTAGTATAAAATAAAGTCGCTATTTTTGTTTGTTTGTCTGTATGCTTAAACCTTTAAAACTACGCAACGGATTTTGATGCGGATTTATTTAATAGATAGAGTGATTCAAGAGGAAGGTTTATATGTATAACACACCTGTGCGAAGCCGGGGCGGGTCGTCTAGTTATTTATAAAAATATTATTTAGTCTACCAACCACCATCTTTGACCATCTTTGATATGACATCTTTGATAATTGAAATTGGACTACGCTGTAAAAAGTTATGCGTACACATAAAATAATCGGCCAAGTACGAGTCGGACTCGCACACGGAGGGTTCCGTACTGTATGGGAGCCCCCCTCAAATAGTTATTTAAATTTAATTGTATTATTTGTTATTGAAGTTAATATTATACTAAATATTCTGTGAAAATTTCAATCATCTACCTGTTACCATTATTAATATAGAGCAAAAACGTTTAATAAATCAGGTTTGTTGGATGGGAGCCCCCCTTAACCCTCCGTGTACGAGGTAACTAAAAGTCACGCGGCGTACAAGGTGAGGTTTTGCAAACCCCAAAAGAAAAATTAAAATATTCAACTGTATCGTGACTTAATTCAGATATTGTTGATTTTTATGAAAATATGGTGTTTACTAATGGGTTTAAATAAAAATCACGCATAATTATATATTTTTTTAATACTTTTACCAAAATCGAACAAAAACACAACTTTTGTGACTTAAAATCAAATAACTTTTTTTACTTACGTACTATTTAAAAATGGCACAAGTTATAATCACAATTGTTTCGCAATATAAATCTAAGATATATTATCATACAAATCAACTACTTCTTGAGTCCCCAACAAGTCTCCACCGCATCCCCACCACGGCCCCACTGACTCCCCACCGAACCTCCCCACGCCCCCACCGTGGCCCTACTGAGTCCCCACCGCAGCACCACTGAGTCTCCACCGAGCCCCCACCATGTCCCCACCGCAGCTCCACTGAGTCCCCACCGTATCCCCACCACTACAATCAATTCAGTCTCTTATTATAATTTATCAGTTGAGATCAACAGCTCCGAAAACACTGCAAATCCATACATTTCGGAGTTTTGTTTTATCGTCGAAAATAAATATTTCAAAGCATTCCAGCGCAGACTTTTTGGCTTTTGCGGCCATTTTTACACCAGGCAGATGAGTGATAATATTTTCAGATCGAGTGCGAGTAGATTTGTATGAATCTTTCTGCCATTTTGTTGTGCCATCTTTGGCGATGAAAAAAAATCTCTGTACTGTTACTGACGAACTTCTGAGAGCGCCACATTGTCAATTTCTGAATCCGAAGAAGTTTCTATATCATTTTCACTATGTGTACTACTTTGTACTCTCAAATGATCAGATTCGGTGTCAGAATCAGGCAATCCACTCATAACTTCAGGCTCTAACTCATCCCCCTCCTCCAAAAATGCTATAAATATATCATAGTTCGTTAATATTGACATGATTTGCCAATTTTACAACCTGAAAAATAAGTATTTCCAAAATAAACACGTGATTTTACATAAATAATCATTAAAATCAAGATTAAAAACACGTACCTTTTTAGCGACGCGCCGTACGAGGTGGGGTTTGTGACACCCAACGGAACTTTGAGCACTTGCACCTCTCGCGGTGTATGCCGCTGGACTAACGTTACTACTTTGATCGGAGCGTTGATGTTTTTTGCGAGATTACCAAGAAAACCAACTGCCGTGCTTTTATAATTTTCAAATAATCGTCACTTATACGCAGCTGGGGTCTGTGAAACCCCACCTCGTACACGAAGGGTTAAATATATATATTTATTCTATTTTTAGTAATTGTTGTTATAGCGGCAACAGAAATACATCATCTGTGAAAATTTGAGCTGCCTAGCTATCACGGTTCATGAGATACAGCCCGGTGACAGACAGACAGACAGACGGACATCGAAGTCTTAGTAGAGTCCCGTTTTTCCCTTTGGGTACGGAACCTTAAAAAAGTGTCACCCCTCCCCCCTTTATTTCTAAAGCCTTCTAAGATCTTCAATTTTTTTTTAAAGTTTACAGACCATATTAAATTTTTCTTCTTAATTTATTTTGAGCACTGTGGGATTATAACTTTTACATTTATAAAGGAAAAATGAAATTTTAAACATGAACACAGGTCAGACGTCATTGGCCTCACATATTACATATTTCTTACCTAATTATGTTTTATAGCATTCAATGGCCATGGCAATGGCCTTTATTAACTTCAACAAAATACAATACTACTTACATAGGCTAAACTACATAAACTAATACTAAATAAAAATCAATTGAATCATCCACGAAACCCTAAAAGGTCTAAATATAATCCAAATGCTCGTGCCCACTGCCAGTTGGCAGCGTGCCCAGCATGCTGACAGCATTGCCACGCTGAATGGCAATGCTTATACGTTGAGCCAAATAAACACCGCCATTTTGGTTACGCGTTGATTGATTTTTATCAACATCATAATCATCGTCACCATCTACGGATGCCTATACGTGTGTCTCGACACGTTAAGTGCAACTTATTAGGAGTTCATTAATTAGAAGTCGGTTCATAAAATACTCACACAGGCAAGTAAAAAAACCACGGCTAACTTCATGTTGATGATCCTGGGTCAGGTCTGCGGAATGAAGTAGAAACGAAAATCGGCCATTTTATATCCCAAACTCACAAAAGAGCGTCATAAAATACACATGCCATTTGTCAAAATAACTGAGTTTACACAGTTTGCCAACATTTTTAATTAAACACCTGTGAATAATTAAAGAAAGTCAAATATTCGAACAATTATTTTCAGGTATGTGCGTAGAATTTTTGTTTGTTCCTATTTAAGTTCGGGTTACAGTGAAATCAAAGCCAAACGATGCTTTATTTAATTGCTATTTTTGAGCGGAACCGTTTTTAGGGTTCAGTGTTCCGTTCCCAATGGGTAAAAAACCGGCCAAGTGCGAGTCGGACTCGCGCACCGAGGGTTCCGTACAAACCTGCAAGGTTTACAAAGTTCGTTCATTACGACAAAAAAAGTAATAAGTTTATATTTATTAAAAAATATATATTTTGTAATGTAACTAAAAATTTAAGGTTTTCGGAATTTTTCCTTTATGTGTGCTATAAAACGTTGCTTCATGCCAAATTTCAAGATTCTAGGTCGACTGGAAGTACCCTTTAGGTTTTGATTCCCTTGCGAGTACTTGCGAGTTTCAAAATATGCAGCTTAAATTGCTGTTTCTTTTGATTGCGTTGACATAGAAGTTTGATTTTGTTACAGCTTAAAGGTATTATAGACCTGAGTATTTGGTATGAATTTCAATTTAATACCTCTACGCGTTTATGAGGAAATGGGTAGTAAGGTTAAAATTATTAAAAAAAAATATATTATGTGATGTAACTAAAAATTTATGGTTTTCGTAATTTTTCCTTTATCTATGCTTTAAGACGTTGCTTCGTACCAAATTTCAAGATTCTGAGTTCACGGGAAGCACCCTGTAGGTTTTGATTCCCTTGCAAGTGTCGAAAATTTGCGGCATAAACGGCTGTATCTTTTGATTGCGTTGGCTTAGAAGTTTGATTTTTTCACAGCTTCAAGGGACAGTAGACCTGAGTAATTGATATAAATTTCAGCTTCATACCTCTACGCGTTCCTGAGAAAAAGGGTCTTGACAGACGGACGGACGGACAGACGGACAACAAAGTGATCCTATAAGGGTTCCGTTTTTTCCTTTTGAGGTACGGAACCCTAAAAACGGGACCCTATTACTAAGACTTCGATGTCCGCCTGTCCGTCTGTCTGTCTGTCTGTCACCAGGCCGTATCTCATGAACCGTGAAAGCTAGACAGCTGAAATTTTCATAGATGATGTAATTCTGTTGCCGCTATAACAACAAATACTAAAAACAAAATGAAATAAATATATATAAGCTCCCATACAAAAAACGTAATTTTTTCGAAAATTTTTGCTCGCTATTAATAATTGTCAGAGGCCTTCAGGCGGCTAAAAAACTCTGACACTAGGGCTAGCCACCCGGCCTATACGAACTTACTTACTTTATGGCAAGAGGAATGGGGCTAAGGAGGCTCCAACACGGTACGGAACCCATCGTGAGCGAGTCTGTCTCGCACTTGGCTGATTTTCATTTGAGTTGCGTAGTAAAACAAGGAACTCTAATAATTTCCAAGTGTCCGTCCGATTGTTTGTCCGTCCCCGTGTCACAAAGTCTCATAACTACCACGTTTATGAACTAAATCGCTTCAAATTCGACATTTTAGTAATTGCTCGAAAAATATTGACGCCATATTCTGTGACGTATACAGGCCGGAGAGCTGTAGCGAACATTAATTTGACCCACAAGTAGTACAAGTAGTACAACCAGTAATCATAAAAGCAATAAAAAATAAATAAATTGAAAATACAAAATTTTCAAAAAATATGCAAATTTAAATTGATTCGTGCGAACTATTCAAATTCTGTACACATTTTTGGCGAAAAATAATTATGGTAGCTTTGATCGCCTAGCTCCCTCGCACACATGTCTCTGGTGGTGACATGACATTAGCTACGTGAACAAATAGGCATAGCATGTATGCAGTTTCTACATAAAATATTGAAAATGCCAAGTAAATAAGTAAATATTTAAATTACCATGTAAACTTATATCTCAACAAATTCATCTAAAACATAAATGTGAAATGGAAGCCATAGCGTTCGCCACCAAAAAAATTTAAATCTACACGGGGGCCACAGAACACCTGGCCCCGTGTAGATCTCAATTATTTTTCACATTTATTTTTTTGGTTAAATATCATTACTTTTTGTTCAGAAATAATTATTAGTAACATCATAATTATCATAGTACACTTGTATCCGAAAAGGCTCCTATCCAGTATTATTCCTATCACAAATGGCACGGTTCATCCATCGAAAAACTCAGCGCCTCGCGACGCTAACACCATTTATTGGAGTATTTGTTAGCTAAATTGTACAATTACTTTGTTAATAGTACTAATTTTTCTTGTTGTATGTTGTATGACTATCATATCATATGATAGTCTACCTTGATGCCAAATATCAAGTTTTTAGGTCGTCTTGAAGTGGGTTAGGTTTTTGATCTATGAGTCAGTGAGTGAGTGAAACAGTAAAAAAAAACCGATTTTCAAACGCTAATATATCAGTAGTTTTCGAGCAAAATTTACAAAATTTTTAAGTTTTGATAAGCTTAGGGACTTTAGTAAAATTGTCAAATTTCATGTATGTAGGCTAAATAGTTTTTGAGTTGTGAGGGGGTCAAAAGTAGCTCCAAATGGTTCGTGTAATATTACACACGGCCGCTGCGTCGCCAGGTTTCTGTAGAACACTTTGGCTGGACACGCCGCCGCGTGTCTAGATCAGTTGTCGTGTAATTTAAAAATCAAACGATGTTTTAACTGAAACATGCCAACCAAGAAGATCTATTCAAAGGTTTTATTTAAAGGAGATAAAGCAAAAAGGGCTCACACTAGGTACAGTAGCTCAAAAAATCCGATAAACTATGATAAATAAATGCGCAGAGTAAAAGAACCACATTAAATGCTTAATTTATGAGTAATTTCACATTTTCCAATTTGATTTTGGTTCAGTCGTTGAATTACTGCCATTTTGGTCACATATAACCTTTTTGAAATAACCTACATAGAATTAATAGCCTACATGTAAAAAATGCACTGAAGAGTTTAGTTTTGTTAGCAAAACTTTTCAAACGTTAATGTTACATCAAATTGACACGTTTAGAGGTACTTTATACTTCGATTAAGACTTTATACGTTTCTCTTGTTTCTTTTTGGCGTGTTTTTTCAGGTCCAATGCACGGTGCAAAGCTTATTAATATGTAGATACTTCAATGTTTCAGGCTTGCACATTTATTTTTAAAACTTCCTTGGGGCGTTCTGGAAAAATAATGTCGCTGCATTGTGTTATTTTGTTCAACCTTGTCAAATTGTAGTATTTTGTTAATTATGAGCTGAATTACGTGCATGTGTATAGACAAGTGCTTTATTGTGGTGTATCGTGTGGTTCCGTAGTGTTAACAAAACTCCATAGACGACTCTAGTAAGAGAGTAGAGACGTCTCCACAGCTATTATGAGGTTTGACTTTGACTTGACCGTGATTTTTTTGGATTATGACTACGACTATATGACTAAATCAATGGTTCCACATATTTTGTCGACAGTCAATATAAATATGCTGTTATATTTTTCACAATATCTAAGTTGAACCCGTAGTAAAAGTAATTCAAAATGATGAGTGTAAATATGAATTGATATTAATCCCTATGTACTCGTAAATACTGCATGTTTAGTTTCTCTTTTGTGTGTTACTCTTGCAAAGTACACGCACTAACAAACATGCATACGTTGATGATCATGAACATTTTTCACCATGGGACCAACAGCAATCTTCAGTTGTTCATAATAACGTAGGTACCACATATAAGTGGTTTCAGTACTATTAGGTCTCTGAGAGATACACTGTTTATGTGTGTATCTGTCTACCTTTCACCCCCACGGCCTTTCATGTATTTGTAATTTTTAAAAGTATACTGCTGAACATAGACCTATCCACTGTGCTGGCCCTCAGGAGGATTAGGTTGTAACTTGGTGAAGGGTCACCGAGAAAGTCGAAGGCATACGTTGAAGAGGTTTGTTTTTATTTACGTGTTTATCATAAATAATCAAGAACATTTTGTCGTTATATAAATTTTGTATTGAAATGTCGTTTATATTATCTTAAAGTAACCAACATTTCTGTATACCTAAATGGATCTAAACAGCTGTGAATCATTTCGAAGTAACTTGCCCCGCACTCACAGTGTTGTATTCCTACAATAGTGTATGAAGATCACGTAGCACATAGAAACCTCTTTAATAATCCAACTCACGGGACAAGTTAGATCGAATATTTAAAAAAAAAGAATGAAGGATAAATACTTTTTTAGCGGGAAAGCGGAAAAAAGGAGAAACTAAGGAGGGTCGATGATGTGGAAATGGAGCGAGGAAGAGAAAAATGTTTGTAACCACATATTACTACATATTACTAGGATTATGGATTACTGAATAAAATATTTTGACTACGAGGTGTTCTTATAATGGTATATAAAGATCACGTAGCACATAGAAACCTCTTTAGTAATCAAACTCACGGGACAAGTTAGATCGAATATTTAAAAAAAGAGAATGAAGTATTAATACTTTTTCGCGGGAAAGCGGAAAAAGGAGACACTGAGGAGGATCGATGACGTGGAAATGGAGCGAGGCACATACTGCTAGGATTATGGAGAATACTGAATAAATCCTCTTAAAGTTAACAATCAGAAATCATCCATTGAGTTGCAATGAAACGTGTTCTTTTCGTTGTTATAAGAATCCAGGATAATACTTATAGAAATCGGTTTTGAACAGGCCTTTAGCCTATTTTTATTTTTTGTGACATTTTATTTTTATTAATGTTTCAAGTCGAGTATGGCCGCGTGGTTTTTGGCAGGAACGCGGAAAAATCATGTCGATGCATTTTATTATTTTGTGAAACATGTTTCTATCAGTGATAATTATTAGTTTGCCAATACTTTACTGAGTTCTAACTTGACCGCGACTTTTTCGGACTATGACGTGACTTAGACTGTAACTATTTTGATAAAATACCAAAAAAGGTTCAATACTTATACTTGACACTAGCAAATGCATAAACCATGCGACACCAAAATATAAAAGAAGAAGAGTATGGCGGCCTTATTTTTTCAAACAATGTCAATGTAATTTTCAATCCGAATACACTAAATTACTTTTAATGGTCACTGTTATTGTAAAAAATAACGGGAAAATAATTATCCGAAAGAAACGAAGCAAATTATGAAATACTGTACCCATTGGTGGCCCAATTTCTATATATTTTTGCAATATCTCCTTTCGAGCTGACTTGAAAACAGAACTCTGTTTGTTGAAAAAAAAAAACAGATGAACACGTTGGCGCGTGTAAAAATGAATCCAACAAAAACATTTTCATGTGAAATGTAGCAAAGACTAAATCACAGTTCACACTATCAAAAAGTTATCAGATCTCACGTAAAACCAAGATTCTAACTCTACACGCCTTACTCTACAAGTTGTTACTCCACAAACTCTACAGCTTAGTCAATATAATTATGTGACTTGGCCGTTTCGTTACAACAAGAACAGTTAAAAATTAATCTTCACTTTACGCCCATGCGCAGTTGGCGAAACAGCCAAGCCGCATATATTGACTAAGGCGTAGAATTTACAAAGCAAGAACTTGTAGAGTAAGGAGTGTAGAGTTAGGAGCTTGGCTTTACGTGAGATCTGACAACTTTTTGATAATGGGAACTGTGATATTGTCTTGACTACATTTCACATGAAAATGTTTTTGTTGGATTTCACTTCTTTTTGTAGTTTACTACAAGGAGTAATTTTATCGATTTTCACATCTCTAGCTTCAAAACTTGCGGAAGTCTCATACCAACTTTTAATCCCCAGTTTTAAAGGTTAGGTTAGGGTGACTTGCTAAACATTTTAAAATACATGTTTCATTATGGACTGCCTCGGTGGCTCAGTGGTTAGTGACCCTAACTTCTGGGTCAAAGAGGCGTGGGTGCGATCCCCACCCAGGGCAAACATTTGTGTGATGAACATAGGTGTTTGCTCTGTGTCTGGGTGTTATTTAGGAACTATCTATATAAGTATGTATTTAAAATATGCATATGTAGTATATCAGTCTCTGGCAGCCATATCACAAGCTATGCTTAGTTTGGTGTCAGAGACCGTGTGTAAAATGTCCCCTAATATTTATTTATTATATGTAACAAAAAGTCTCTTTATCAATTTTTAGGGTTCCGTACCTCAAAAGGAAAAAACGGAACCCTTATAGGATCACTTTGTTGTCCGTCTGTCCGTCCGTCCGTCTGTCAAGACCCTTTTTCTCAGGAACGCGTGGAGGTATGAAGCTGAAATTTATATCAATTACTCAGGTCTACTGTCCCTTGAAGCTGTGAAAAAATCAAACTTCTAAGCCAACGCAATCAAAAGATACAGCCGTTTATGCCGCAAATTTTCGACACTTGCAAGGGAATCAAAACCTACAGGGTGCTTCCCGTGAACTCAGAATCTTGAAATTTGGTACGAAGCAACGTCTTATAGCATAGATAAAGGAAAAATTACGAAAACCATAAATTTTTAGTTACATCACATATTATATTTTTTTTTAATAATTTTAACCTTACTACCCATTTCCTCATAAACGCGTAGAGGTATTAAATTGAAATTCATACCAAATACTCAGGTCTATAATACCTTTAAGCTGTAACAAAATCAAACTTCTATGTCAACGCAATCAAAAGAAACAGCAATTTAAGCTGCATATTTTGAAACTCGCAAGTACTCGCAAGGGAATCAAAACCTAAAGGGTACTTCCAGTCGACCTAGAATCTTGAAATTTGGCATGAAGCAACGTTTTATAGCACACATAAAGGAAAAATTCCGAAAACCTTAAATTTTTAGTTACATTACAAAATATATATTTTTTAATAAATATAAACTTATTACTTTTTTTGTCGTAATGAACGAACTTTGTAAACCTTGCAGGTTTGTACGGAACCCTCGGTGCGCGAGTCCGACTCGCACTTGGCCGGTTTTTATTGGACATCTGGCGGCAAACTTTGCAAAAGTGTCATACAAACTTTCATCCCCCAGTTTTAGGGTTTGGCGAAAATTAAGAATCCTGAAATCGTGTTTTATTATTTACTAGCTTTTACCCGCGGCTTCGCCCGCGTTATATTTTGATTTTGGCTTATGTTTATGTCGGATGCGAAACCTAACCTAACCGACAAATATCAAAATACCTTAGAGGAATGCTTTTGTTGGTTAAGTTACGGTTGGAGTGTATATACAACCCCCCCGTGTATTCCCGCCTTGTCGTGGGGGAGGTCTGAGGCAACTGAAAAGGCGGCGCTCGAAGTTTCCCTCTTCTTTGGGTCTTTTCCCCCAAGGAAGCTTAGAGGCTGGCACTCGAGGTTCAGCCGCTTTTAACTAAAGCAGCTGAGAGGATGGCCGGTAGGTTGCATGCCTTATGAGGAGTGTCGCAACTTAGGCGGGCTGCAGTGCCGCTCTTGCGACGCTGCATCCGAGGATTTTTTTTTATTATATCGCGAAATATCCCTGACATGATCAGGGGTCTTAATTACAAATGAATAAAAACTATACCTATATTTCAATGTTTTTGGCTGTTTGCAGTTATAATAAACATTACAATGGTACAGCAAAGTTGATACCTACTTGTTCCTAATTATTGCTTTTTTACAAATATTTGTGCAAAAATTCGATAAAATTGTTTCTAAGGTTTTTACGTGTTAGATTAATTCCAAAATTTTTTGTTCTAAATCAAATCTCTGCTTTCCATAAACTGGGCATTCCAAGATTATGTGCAGTGGAGTCTCCTCTTATGCGGGTTCACAGATGCACGATGGGCTTTCCCTCAACTTAAATCGATGTAAGTATTGGGAAAACCTACCATGCCCCGTCAGCACTTGAGTTATGATTCCCACTGGTGCTATTTCTTTTACGATCCTGTATGCCGCCCTTGTATCCGGAAAATGTTTTGGTTACCGCCGCTGTGTGTCCATCCTGATACCGCCGGTTCCACTCGTCAAGAGAGTCCTTTCAAATTTCTCGCTTGACGAATGAAACGGGGCAGTTATCGTAAATAGGTCTGCACTTCGAGTGCAGTACTGCTTCCTTTGCTAGCTGGTCCGCTCTCTCATTTCCCTCCATCCCCGCGTGCGCTTATCCAATAAAGTTTCACTATTTTATTTTGTTCCTGTAGTAACTTTATGTTCGCTTTGAATTTACTTCTAAGGGATGGAGGGAAGATACGCCAACTACCGTTTCCAGTGCAGACCTGGAGTCACAAAAGATTTTTGCTTTTTGGTAGCCTCAAGAAGTGCCAATAACTGGTACACAGATCTCAGCGGCATCATCCCAAATGGATAATGCCGCCCCAACTTTCCCTTTAATTTTGCTGCCGTCTGTAAATATGTTAATTTCTCGGTTAAGATTTTGCTCTAGTGCTGCTCCGTCTGCCAGGCATATGAACTCCAGCTTCTCCTGCTGCGCTGGGTGTGGCTTCTTTTCTGTCTCTCTATCTCCAGTTACTTGCTGGGAATAACCTTTCTTAGTTTCATAAAGCAAGGCTGCTTCCTGGACTCTGATATGACAGCCGAGGATTAGGGGCCGCGGTGGGATATGTGGAACTGGTGGTGTGGGTGCCGCCACCTACCCTACCTTCCGCTAGGCCGACAACGTGTTGGCAGACGTAGTGGGGCTGCAGGGGAAGAGAGGTGTCGGTATCGCGATGGCCGTTCTCACTGACCTCTGCAGTTGAAGAGGCAGGCGCTGGGCTACTATGACTGACCCGCTGCACTGGGACCAGGGCGTTGGAATGCTGTCTGACGTTCAGTACTGGTTAGTCCCGGTTAGTGGTGGATGACGATGTGTCTTGTGCTCCGAAACACTCCGTCATTATGGCGAGAGCACAAGCTCCGTTATGGAGCCCGAGTCTGGGCTAGCGCTGTTGAGTGCCGCGAAGGAGTGCGAAAAATGTAGGAACGTCCTAAACTTGCCTAGACAGGTTATTTCTGGCGCTTCGACGGCTGCTACCGCAGCCCGCTCACTTAGTTTTTATCCTATCCTACGGGAACTGTTAAAGTTTTTGCGATAAAAAGTGGCCTATGTCACTTTTCGTCTTTAAAACTATATTCATGCAATAAGCCAAGGCAAGTTGCTCCGTTGCTGAGAAAAAATTATTGTTAAGTCCTACGGGAACCACATTTTTTTCGGGATGGAAAGTATCCTATGTCACTTTCCGTCTTCCAAACTATGCCCGCCCACCCCAAATATCAAGTCAATCCGTTGCTCCATTGCTGAGAAACAGTTATTGTCCTATCCCATGGGAATCACGAATTTTCTCGAGACAAAAAAGTATCCTATTATCACTTTCTGTCTTTTAAACCATAGGTATCCATACCAAAAATCAGGTCAATCTTTTGCTCCGTTGCTGCGTCAAAGAGGAACAAACCAACAAACTTCTCGGATTGATAATATTAAAGTATGATGATTATGTACCATAAAGGTAGAATAAAGAAATATGTTAAACCTCTAATGATATAAGATTTAAAAATATTTTTAATGTCAGACAAAATGACGGCCTGGTATTAAACGTCATAGTAACATGTAGCATGCAGAGGGAAAATAACATTTTATCCAATTTTAATGTCAGTTGTCATTTTCAATCCATACTTTATTTCCTCTTCAAGGGGATATAATGGTGGAAAAACAATTTGTCCCCTTGCCATGCTACTTGTGATTTATAAAAGTATGCAGACAATGTCACCTGTCATCTAATTACGTTTGTCTGTGACGTTTCGTTAGTCCATATTAGCGTCATAGAGGAATTAATCACTTAGCGTCTTTGTGATAGTGGCGACAGTTTCGCTTTCGATGGTTTTTGTCCTGTCCTACAGGAACTATGCAATTTTTCGGGATAAAAAGTATCCTAAAGCTCCTTCCGCCTTTTAAACAATGTCCATGCCAAAAATCAAGTCAATCCGTTGCTCCGTTGGTGCGTGAAAGAGTAACAAACCAACAAACCAACAAACTTTTCGGATTTATAATATTAGTAAGGATTACTTATAACGAGTTCTTATATCCATTTTCTGACTTCTGGCATCAAAAGTTTCGAAAGTGACATACAAATTTCCATCCCCCAATTTTAGAGGTTGGGGGCGGATTTATTAAAAACCCTGAAATATGTGTTGTAGAAAAGAGACACAAACACTTTTTGAATATCTCAGTATATAAATATAAACGGAATAAAGAAGAGTTTAATTCGATCTGTTCTGTTGAAACAGAACATATCAAGGCAAGAATTACAGGTATACCTGGTATGTCTGATAAATGCTTGATAGGGTTTTTAGAAATATAATACCTATAATTACGGTGGTTAAGAATATTATTAGTAGTTTATGCAACTGTCATATAATGAAGGGTATTAAAACACGAGTGTGAGTTTCATAATAATAACGAGTGTTTTAATACCCGTGTTATATGCAGTTGCATACACTACTTTATCTTCACTAATAAAAAAAAAACATATTGCGAAACATTAAATTCACGCGTACGTGTATTGTCACAGTGAACTTGGCACCATTAAAATCTAACCAATGAGAGCGCAATTGCGCGCGCAGGGCCAATCAGGAGCGAGCGCGCGATGTTATAATGAGATTTTACGATATCGATGTGGATATTATAACATCATGTGAAATTGCTTAAATTGAGTGTTTTGTTGTTTGCGCTATAACAGTAGTCATTATAAGTCAAGTATTGGAAACATAAGTAGAATGTTACAACATTAGTGTAGATAAAAAATATTAAAACACAGGAAAAATAATACACACTTGTAATGCCAATTATAATTTATTTCTTTGCGATGCAATATTTCGAAAATATTCACTAGTATAACCAAATAAATAGTAAAATTTTAGGATTTTCCATCTGCGGAAAATCTAAAAATTTACGAAATGTTTTTACTTTATTTTTATATCATATACAAATACATTTTAAATCATTATAAAAATGCAATTCTGCAAACTTTTATTTGGTTTCACATGTCTCGGGATCCGTTGTATTGTCCCAGATCTTTGGTTCTTACTTTTTGCTTCAGAGCTTTTGTTGACTAGCCAAGTGCTATCTAGACATAGTTACATATTGAAATAAAATATTGCTTTTATCCGCTTGCTTGCCCGTGTCAACAAGTAGTTAACAAATCGAGAATTTAGAATTGACCATGTCAAGTAGTAGTTAACATAACCTTGAAGTCAGCTTTGCCCGTGTTAACTGGTAGTTGACATTGCATTTCACTCAGCTATGACCATGTCAACCTGTGGTTAACATCGCTCCCGCCGTCAAAAAAAGCTGATTCTACCCGTCTTTATCGCTCCAGGGCCTAATTTGTATTATTTGTCCCATTTCTTCGTGAATTTTTTCCTCCACACAACCCCAGTCAAGCATCCAAGCCAATAGCCTTGTTAAGTTAAGATAAATTACGCCGCGCGGCGCCAGATATTGGTATGGAAACAAAGGCCTTTTAAATAATAAATATCTATGAACAAGTGATCATTGTTTTTTCTTATTCTATTATTTATTATATTGACAGCATAATCAAAGAATAAAAACCATATGTCATTGCTTTTATTTTTGAGGTATGAGATTTTGAATACAAAACGCCCTACTTCTAAGTTCAGCACAGCATAACTCTGCACCAAAGTCGTAATTTGATAAACAAAAGTTAATACTGTTTAGCTAGTTTCATAATAAACATAAATATATACAACATTTGACACTTTTTTAAACAAATTGAGTCACAAGAAACGATTTTGTGAAACCCGACCCGCGCGCTGACGGCGCAAAAAATGGCGGGGCAAAGTAGGGTCGTCACGTTTTTTTCGTGGGACATTTTAGGTAGACACGCGCTGAGGGCCCGGGGCAAAGACACGTTGCGCGCGGACCCCCCTTGGGCAAGCGAGCGGTTATAAATACTCTTTTAAAAAATAAAATAAACTTGTCATTGTTTCAAAACATTATTATTTCATGTTCGTGTTATTTTTATGCATTCCCAATTTGTGCATATTATTCTTATATTACGGGACTTAAGAGAAAATAGAGACAAGTTTACCAGTGACCTTAACGGATACGAGTCAATCACATACTTTCTGCTACGAGGTTTGTAATGTCTGTTTTCTTTTCTCATACGGCTATTTTCGTACTTTGCCTATTAACACGCATATAACTCTGGCACAGGTTTTTATTCACTCTGAAATTCACTTTGAAAAGCTTCAGATTATACCTATCTCTTGGGAAACAAACCACTTCAAAGAAACATTAATAGTGCTTTGGCAGTTTTCTCTAATTATAATTAAGACATATGTTCCGTAATATAAGAATAATTACAATGTCAGAGAATTTGCAACAGAATTTGTCTAGTATTGAACGATAGGGGCTGGTTGAATCGGTTGGTTTCCAGCACATGGACACCAATCATTTACATTTTGCAAGTCCAGTTCTACTAACAACATCTGTAAGAAGTCCAAAAATCTGTCGATGTCGTCGGCTGTCCCGTATGAAAGGCCTGAAAAAGAAACAAATTTGAAATCATTATTTACCTAATTGCTAAATAATTATTTTCCGCAAAAAATGTCAAACCGCCTTCCAGCGTGTTCAAAATTCGAATTTTTCGCTCGAATTGTTCACATTATTATTGATTTTTCAAAATAGCTCAATCGATTTCGATGAAACCCATCTCCGACCGTACCCGGCGCAAATGAGCCCAAAATGCTGGCCGCATTGTCTCGCTGGATAGCGCTGGCCATCCTTTGCGCCAAGTACGAGCCGGAGAGGGAGTCATTTGTCTTCTCCCTTAGCCAGCGCCCAATTTCCCTAATTAAAGCTTTAGCCTCACTACCCCAATTTTTTTTTTGTGTTGCACTTGTAAGTGAAACATTTGTAGACGATTGAAAGCCTGACTAACCTGAATTTCCATCGTATCCTTGTAAGAAGTTGTAGAAAGCGCCAGAGTTTGATGATGATGGTGTTGACGCTGAACTCACTGCACAGGAAAAAGACAATTATTTTATTTGTGACATCCTACTAATATTATAAACGTGAAAGTTTGCAAGGATGGATGTATGGATGTTTGTTACTCTTTCACGCAAAAACTAATGAACGGATTGAGATGAAACTTTGCAATTATATAGCTTATACATCAGAATAACACAAAGGCTATAAAATTAAAATGATATTGCGTAAATTTTCCATATCATAATAAGTGTTAAACAAGTAGGAAAAATTCTGCCATCTGCGAGCTATTCAATCAATCAATTCTTGATTTGTGGCTTCTGCGAAGGTGTTTCACAATTTTAGCGTGCGCTCCAAGAAATGTCAAAAAAGAACTGTCAAATCAAACAAATGCCAAATCGATTTTTTTTGTTTTTTTATTTTCCACCTCCTTTATTAAGGGTGGTAAGGTAGGGCCTCGAAATATCATGCGGGCGAAGTCGCGGGCAAAATAATGTTAGTTTTAGATGCTAATCTTGTAAAAGTGGTAACCGTTGAGCGTCATTAGGAATTGGAATTATTGTTATCTGTAACCACGAGATGGCCAAAATGGTATGGTCAAAATGCATTTTTTGTGCAAATTCACTAATTTGTGATTTTTCATATATAGAGCATAATATTATGTAGGGTCCGGGATTCGAACCCACGACGCTACGATTGTAAGGCGGGTATTACTACCACTAGACCGCCACAGCGTATAAAAAACCACAAGTTTGGGACAAGTGAAGGTCAGGCTCGCACAACAAGGGTCCCGTGCAAATCCTGAAAATTGCATAAACTTGGCCACTAAGTTGTTTAAACCTCGGGGCGTAACTAAAATCATAGTTAAATGGTTTCTTTTTCACTTTTCTGTGCGTACATCTAAAATTGCACATCGTAACATTAGTTAAAAACCTGTTTTAGCTTGTGCTTATGAAGATCTTTCATATAATACCCCACATGATACGATTACCTCACTTCGAAATTAGCACCCATAGGTATAATATGGTTTTAGGACTATTTTGTTGTGATTAAATTAAAAATGTAGTTTTCGGATTTATCCCTATATGTATTGTGTACTATAAGACAATTCTCTTTGCCAAGTTTTATAGATCTATGTCAACGGAAAGTAGCCTATAGGTTTTGATTCCCTTGTCAGTGTCGAAATAAGCAGTTTTTACGAAGCTCGTATTAATTACTGATTTTTTTTTTAAATTATAATTGAGAAGTTTGATTTTTCTACAACTGCGACGAATCATAGATATATGTCTATGGTTAAAATTTCAACTCGTTAACTTTACTTGTTCTTGATATAAAAAGTCTTGACACACGGACGAACAGTCGGACAACAAAGTGATCCTATATACGGGTTCCGTACCCTTCCGTATTCGTCTGTCCGTCTGTCCATCTGTCCGTCTGTCTGTCTATCACCAGGCTGTATCTCATGAACCGTGATAGCGATGCAATCATTCACAGATTATGTATTTCTGTTGCCGCTATAACAACAAATACTAAAAACAGAATAAAATAAATATTTAAGTTACCCAAACATACAACCATACCCATACAACTAACGTGATTTTTAGGAGTTTTTTTGCTCGCTAATAATATTGGCAAAAGAAATGGGGCTAAATTGGCTCTAACATGATAGGGAACCCTTCGTGCGTGAGTTTGACTCGCACTAGGCCGATTGTTTTTTCTTTTGGAGGTAAAAAAAATGATATTGATACCAACCTGCTGTGGAGCTCCCTTGACCACTGCTGCCGGCTGAAGCTACCGAGGTGCTCGCTGAAACATCAAATAAAAATTATAACTTAAAAAAATAATTAAATTAATTAATTTAATTAAATTAATTAATTAATTAATAAATAATTAAATGATAATTATAATTAATAAATAATAAATAAATTAATAATAAATTAATTAATTAATTAATTTAAATTTATTAAATATGGATAAGATATGGGAGATGAGGGTAGGACCTCCCCTCTGACGTGTTTGTGATCCACTGTTTTTATTGTTTTTAAATAGTTTTTTTCGTGTTTTCTTCGGTTTCTTCGTAACATCAAGACAATCAAAGCGTATCTCAAACGTACAATTGTTATCTCAACATGTCATCAGGCCGAAAACTCATTAAATAAATCGAACGAGATGGCACCACGGTCTCATCAACGCCGGCCGTCGAGTCCTCATCCCGACCTACGAGTGCGATCCTGATGCTGCCAGCATTTTCTCTGTGTGTGACCTTTGAATTGTGTTGTTATGCAACAGTATTTGCAAGTGAAACAGTGACAGAGGGAAAAAAAGAGGTTTTCTTCATAAATCCCCACAGCACCGTACAAGTGGCGCCATCTCTGCTTGCGCCATCGCACTAGTACAACATTCTCCGATCAATACACCAAACAAGAGGTTCGATTTTACGAGCGACCCTTTCTCAACCTTTGGTTCGTTAAATAATCTTCGTTGAAGTGTCACAAGTGGCACAAGTGCAGCGCAACATTACGCAAGTCTGTTCCGGCCGCGTTCTACAGAGGGCGGTACCTGTGCTGTTTTGATAACCTAAGATAAGAGATCTCAGGTGTACTGTGTAGTCATTGTAAGGTTTACGATTTTCGTTCACGGCCGCATAAAACAATCAATTATATTTTTTGTTAAATGTCTTTTAATAACCCTAAGCTATTCTCTCAAAATTAATTGTCTTAAAATCTTGTAGAATCTCGAGATTAACATTATTATAACCAATTTACCTATCTAGTCATTTTTGCATATTATTGGAATTTTAAGTATTGTAATGATATTGTTATTGTTTTAATTTTTAACAGATGGTCCATATTTAAAATTATTTTTTAGGTACTGACTTATTTAGATAACTTTTTTTTTGCACATCAGTGCGTGAGTTATGCCGATTTCTTGTTTTTGCATATCAGTTTTTGTTTATAACACAATATGACAACTCCAGCGCGGGCTCCTTGCCCTCACTGCCTTGATTCAACAAAGCTTTATGCCATGCCTCACGGCCTTCGCATTCACATTGGTCGTATGCATAGGAATACTTCGTTGTTAAACGCAACGACCCCTCTGCCTTCCCCTCCTGTTCAGGGCCAAGTTTCGAGTGATCCTCCAGGTCTGGGCTTAAAAGATCTTCCCTCCCTAAAAATCGGGGTCCGTGTTCTCACACATGTGCCTAAAGGCGCACGGTATCTGGCAGCCGGAAAACTGACAGCCATAATTGATCAGTGCTTAAAATCCAACGGCACAGAGGACTGGTTCGATTTACTTTCATTTGCGTACAAGGCCCTGAAGATACCTGATCAGAAAATAAAAAAATCGCTGACGGCAAAGGTAAAGGCCAACATAGAGGGAGACCTACAGCCTGAAATACCAAGCGAACGGCCGTTGTGCAAGCCGCACTCTGTTTACCGAGCCGTTCAGACAAAAGTATTTGAAGGGGATCTTAGGGGAGCGGCACGTATGCTCACGTCGGATTGCACCTTTGCCGCCTCAAATCAGGACACATTGTTGGCTCTTAAAGAGAAGCACCCAGGTCCTACCCTTCCCCGGGTTACCCATCCGGCTCCCGATCCCTCAACGCCTTGCCTTTCTTTTAAGTCGGAAGATGTGGCAAGTGCATTAAACTCATTTCAACGGGGTTCGGCGGCCGGTCTGGATGGCCTACGTCCGGAGCATCTTAGGGAACTAACTTCGCCATCGGCCGGTGACAATGGGCCCAAATTGCTAGACTCGCTGACACGACTCTGCAACTTTTTGGTGGGAGGGCACCTCAATTCGGACGTGTGTCCATTTCTGTATGGAGGTTCTTTGTGTGCCCTTCGGAAAAAAGACGGTGGTATCAGGCCAATAGCTGTGGGCAGCGCTATCCGACGCCTGGTTGCTAAGCTCTGCTGCCGCGCTGTTAGGCACAACATGGCAGACTATCTTCAGCCTCACCAATTAGGTTTTGGTACCCCTCTGGGCTGCGAGGCAGCAATCCACGCCACGAGGGCGTTCCTGATGCGTGAGGGGGGCGATGACGTGCTGTTGAAACTCGACATCAGTAACGCTTTCAACAGCATCGACAGGGGCGTGATGTTGACTGAAGTGCGGTTATTGATCCCATCTTTGTTTCCGTTCCTCAACCAATGCTATTCGTCGCCAAGTATCCTCTCGTACAACGGAGAATGCATCCTATCACAGACCGGGGCTCACCAGGGAGATCCCCTGGGCCCCCTTATTTACAGCCTCGCAATCCACAAGATCATTACATCCCTGGAAGCCCCACTCAATTTGTGGTACCTGGACGACGGCACTATAGGGGGACCTCCGGCCACAGTGGAAAGGGATATACGGCGGCTTATTCCGGCCCTCAAGGAAATCGGGCTCGAAATAAATACGACGAAATGTGAATTTTTCGCCTGTGGCCCGCTCGCTGCTGGATCGGAGGCCACGTTTATGTCCTTAATACCCGGACTAAGACTCTTGGATCGAAGTGCGCTTACTCTTTTGGGTGCCCCTATCTTCACCGAGGGCGTGCCCGGCAGTGTGAAGTCTAAGACTCAAATGTTGGAGTCTCTCGCAGTCCACTTCGAGCACCTCCCTGCTCACGTTTCGTTGCTGCTACTAAGGAGTTGTTTTGCCATGCCAAAGCTGATGTATGTCGTTAGAACGGCTCCGACATGGAAGTTCCCTGACGAGGCACATCAATTCGATGAGACGCTAAAGGGAATCCTCGAGGTGGTTCTTAACATCCACCTAAACGAGACCCAGTGGCTACAGGCAGGTTTGCCGGTCCGTCACGGTGGTCTGGGCGTAAGACGGTTGCGAGAGACAGGACTCGCCGCATTTCTGTCCTCTTCGTACGGTGTTGCGGAGCTTGTCACTCAAATTATTTCCGCTAATGGTGACACGATCCGCATCCCGTTCGCTGCAGAGGCTTTCAGCGCGTGGCTGTCTCTTTGCCCGGACTCTGAGCCTCCGGAGAAGCCAGGTGTTCAGAGGGGGTGGGATGACGTGTTATCCAAAAACATCGCCAATCAGCTTCGGAATAACAGCACAGGGGCTGATTTGGCTAGATTCCACGCCGTTGCCAGGCTGGAATCGGGCGCGTGGTTGCATGCGTTGCCGTCTCCCCAAATGGGTACCCTCTTGGACAACGACTCCCTCCGTGTGGCAGTGGGCCTTCGATTGGGTTGCGACGTGTGTAACCCTCACGTCTGCGTATGTGGTGCACTTGTTGACGCGAACGGCCACCACGGCCTAAGTTGCATAAAGTGTGTGGGTCGCCGTCCTCGGCACCACGCGATTAATGAAATAATCAGGAGGGCTCTTATAGCGGCGGATATACCGTGCGTCCTGGAGCCCCCTGGCTTGTCGCGCTCTGACGGTAAGCGTCCGGACGGCCTCACACTGATTCCGTGGAGTAGGGGCCGCTGTCTTATTTGGGATGCCACTTGTGTCGCTACTTTCGCTTCCTGTCATCTGCCGGCTACCCAGCAGACTGCTGGTGCGGGAGCGGAAGCGGCCGCCAGGGGCAAGCGTCTTAAGTACGGAAGCCTGGAGTCGGTGTACGAGTTCGTCCCGTTCGCCGTCGAGACGGCGGGCTCCTGGGGCTTGGATGCCATAAAGTTTGTGAGGGAGCTGGGACGCCGCCTGAGGGATGGAGGTCGCGACCCCAGGTCGGGAAGCTTTCTCACCCAACACATCTCCTTGGCGATCCAGAGAGGTAACGCTGCGAGCTTGATGGGCACGTTTGGGAGAGGGGCCGCACTCGGAGGACTGTAGGTACTGACTTTTGTCATCTAGGCAAATTATTTAAAATATTTTCACTGTGTGCATGTTTTAATTAGTATGTAGTTTTAAGCGTGACATAATTTGTATAAATTAATTTAAATTAATTTAATACACTTTCATACTCTTTACAAAGATTTGGCCAGGCGTTTGGTAGAGGTGACACGTGACCAGAGTGCTGGCATCTATTTCGCTCAAAAGCTGAGTATTGCTATTCAGCGAGGCAATGCTGCCAACATTCTGGCCACGTTACCCTCTGCCGAGGGGCTTTTAGACTAGGTTTTATTTTAAGTTTTAGTATTAGTTTAGTTATAGCGGAAATTGTTATTTAAGATCTTTTTTGTTTTTCTGTGTAAATAAAAATGCCTTATTTAATAATAAATAAATTAATTATTAATTTAAAATAAATTTAATTTTTAAGTAGATCTTAAAAATTCTGAGTAGTTCTCCAAACAGTAGACCTCGCGACACATCTTTTAACAGAAAATCTTTTAGGATTCAGATATTAAGCAATCTTGCCAAATATTAGTTATTTTAAACTGTTATTTTTGACGATGCTATTGCAGACATTTTAATTACAGTAGGTATTTCTGACTTCTTAATTTTTTAATATTGAATTTTGAATTTTATGTAATGTACCAAATCTTAATTAATTTATTGTAAAATTATGCCTAATAATTCTGTTGAGTATATAATGAATAATAATTGTCATTTTGACAATTCGTAAGGTGTTGCTCATAGTATATTGTTTTATACCAATGTATGTAATTATCCTTACTGAAAATATGTAAATGAATCTATCTATCTATCTATTATTGAAATCGGCTAATAAACGGCACGACAGCAAATTTCCCTCTTATTTGAGAGAAATGCCTATTAAAAATTGCCAACGACAAATAGTAATCGGCTAAGTGAGAGTCGTACTCGCGCACGAACGGTTCCGTACAGTATGGAAGCCCTTAATATTTTAATTTAATTATTTATTTTTAAAAGTAATATACAACTTAATTTTCTGTGAATATTTCAAGTATCTACCTTTATTAATATCGAGCGAAAATCGGCAAAAAATTCAGGTTTGTTGTATTAGAGCCTCCCCTTAATTTTTTTTTTTTTCTGTTTTTAGTATTTGCTGTTACAGTGGTAACAGAAATACGTCATCGATGAACATTTCAACGTTCTAGCTATCACCATTCATGACGTACAGCCTGGTGACAGACAGACAGGCAGACGTACAGCGGAGTCTTAGTAATAGGGTCCCGTTTTTACCCCTTGAGCACGGAACCCTAAAAACAAACCTGTGTACCAAGTTTCGTCGAGATTCGTTTAAAAATGCAATTTGTTGAGGAAACCCAACACATAGACAATAGTAGTAAAATAGCCATAGTATGCAAAATAGCCGTGCTTAAAATAGAGACCTGCGCAGCTTTTGTCAATAAAATTGTAATAAATCCATCTGAGTGACCGAGCGTTGCGTGGGTTGAAGTTGATGTTAGCTATTGACACGAGATGGCGTTATAAAAATGCTTTTTTTTATAGAGCACATGTAGTTAGGTTAAGAATGTAAGTTCTGCACCTTGCTGTACTGTACCAGCCTGTTTAATAGTTCACTGTAGGACATAAGCCTACCCTCGAAGGGTGATTGGGAGAGAACCACCGCTGACCCTATGCGGGTTGGTGGATTCACATACGCCATTGAATTTCTTCTAAAGGACGTACGCAGGTTGCCTCACGATGTTTTCCTTCACCGAAAAGCCAGTGTTTCAAAGAACTCATTTATACGAGACCAGAATTTGAACCCACGACCTCACGATTGTGAGACGCACGACGAGTGTGAGCAGATGGTTGTTAATACCACTAAATCACCACAGAGTTGAATGATGATGATACCAACCTGCGGTGGAGCTCCCTTGACCATTACTGCCAGTAGCTGAAGCTGTTGAGGTGCTTGCTGAAACATCAAAATTAAATAATAATAGAAAATTATGTAAATAAATAAAATAATAATAATACATTGCCGGATCGTACTAAATTTTTTACAGGAAGAGACAAATCAAATTTCGACTACTGAAATTGCACATCACTTGGTTTAGGCCCGTGGTGTGTATTTATTACCTAAATTCTTATAATTTCAAGTTGTAAAACGCTATAAAAATATTATTATAGTAATAATAAAAATAAATAAAAAAAATTGGTTGCCTGTAAAGTCGGTATACGGGCACAATTTACGTGACAACGACTTTGAGACGAATGAGACGATTTTATTATTTTTATTTTAAAAATAATTTAAATTATTATTTAATTTAGTAATTTTAAAAAATTACTAAATTAAATAATAATTTAAATTATTTTTATTTTGACGTGACAACGTCTTATAAATTGGTTTGCCGGGTGACACTTCAAGAAACTGCGTTACGCTCCGCTCACGTTATGCGCTCTCATTCGTCTCATTCGTCTCAAAGTCGTTGTCACGTAAATTGTGCCCGTATACCGACTTTACAGGCAACCAATTTTTTTTATTTATTTTTATTATTACTATAATAATATTTTTATAGCGTTTTACAACTTGAAATTATAAGAATTTAGGTAATAAATACACACCACGGGCCTAAACCAAGTGATGTGCAATTTCAGTAGTCGAAATTTGATTTGTCTCTTCCTGTAAAAAATTTAGTACGATCCGGCAATGTATTATTATTATTTTATTTATTTACATAATTTTCTATTATTATTTAATTTTGATGTTTCAGCAAGCACCTCAACAGCTTCAGCTACTGGCAGTAATGGTCAAGGGAGCTCCACCGCAGGTTGGTATCATCATATTGGTATTGGTATTGGTATTGGTATTTTTTCACTAGGTGCATAAATGCACCTAGTGAAAAAATACCGTTCTTAAGGATTTTTTTAACAGGTTTCCAAAAAGGAGGAGGTTCTATGTTCGTATGTACGTTTTTTTTTGTCTATGTTCGGTGTTATATGTGAACGAGCTCTAAAAGCATCGAAAAAATTCGAACATCGCGTGCGGACCCAGAACATGGTGTCCTAAAAAGCTAAAATGAGTTTTATAATTTTGTTATACGTACTTTACGATGCTATTGCAGATATCTATTTTTATATTCTAATTCTGATATTGATATGATATTTTTTAATAATTATTAGTAATTTCTGGCATATTGCATACTAACATACTGTTGCTGATAACGTAACAGTTATTAGTATGTTATCGTTGATAACGATAACATAACGTATTTTAAATGCTACTTGTTTCTTAACGGTACCTGTTGACATCCAAATTGTCACCTCAAATGATACTGACATTTATTTTTTGCTTGTATAGTATTTATTTGGTATTTAATGTGTTGTATTTCGATAATTTTTAGGTGTGTTTTGTAATGAATTTTAATTTTTAAGAAATAATTTTATGATCACAATATTATTAAAAGCATTGTTATCGGACGTTTTCAAGAACATCTAATGTGTGTCTACGAAATAAAGAGAATTTGACTTTGGCGGGAACGCGGAAAAATCATGTCGCCTCATTGTATTATTTTGTTAAACTTTTGTTATTATCAGTGATAATTAGTGAAATATTGTGGTATTTCGTTGATTGTGAGCTGCTTTACGTGCATGAGTGTAGGCAAGTGATATAATGTGACGTATCGTGTTGTTCCGTGTTGTTACCAAAACTCCAAAGACGCCTCTAGTAAGACGTCTCCACTGCTTTACTGAGGTAGGTATGACTTGGACTATGTTTGGACTTGACTGCGACTTTATTGGACTATGACGTGACTACGACTGACTGTTTTGATAAAATATTATATTAATAATACTTGGCACTGGCAAATGCACAATAATGCGACGCCAAATCATAAAAGAAGAAGAAGAAAGCTAAAATAAAGAAATTGTTTTCCGCAAAAAATACACAACCGACTTAAAACGTATACGAAATCCAAATAGTGTGCTCGAATATCGATGTAGGTATACTACTTATTTTTTACATTATTGTTGATATTTCAAAAACAACAGCCGATTTCAATAAAATTTTAATGGGACTAATTCGGGTGTATAGGTATCCTTTTGAACTAAAATATAATTTTAGAAATCGGTTCACAATTGGGAAAATGTCGATAAGCATTCACAAAAAAAAAAACACATACAGACGAACATAGTGGCATTCACGCAATGTACTTAAGGGGAATATGTGTGGGTATCCAAGGTCCACTATTGTTTGGTAGCACAGGTCACTATTGGCGATATGAATAAAATCCAGCAAATCTTCTAAACTGTTTTTATTTGTGTTCAATAAGTAAATAAATACAAGATGCACAAGTATTAGCGCGATGAATAATTATTATCTAAGTACGTAGTTACTACGCGCGGTCGGTGAAAGTAGACGACTGGAAGGTCGCGCGCATCGCAAGAACCGGGCGGCCGGCAGCCGGCACCGGGGCTGGTGCCTCCCGCCGATGCATTTAATACTTGAGTGTGTGGTGCAAGTAATGAACTTGTAATAATATTTAAATAATATAAGTGATGTAATGTATGATTGGAAATGCTTTTATCTACGTATGTTTATGTTATTTATTTGTGTATCATGTTGAAATATTTAAAATATGTATTAATAATGATTTACGTAGTGTAGTACATTATTTTATGATATAAATATTGATTTTAGGTATAAACATAAATAAATAATAATAAAATAATGTAGGAAATAGGAAAGGTGGCTACATACTGAAACTACTAACTTAGATTCTATTGTACAGATCCCTCTATTGTATAGTTGCATTCTTTCAAATGTAACTACTTAACAAAGGGCACAGACCCTGGAGCCTGCGGGTCATTAATTTAAATATTAAAAAAAAAAACAAATAAAATCATAGTACCTCCTTCCATTATGGAAGTCGGTTAAAAAAAACTTACTTGCCGAACCCCCTCGTTGGACCGGACCGGGACCCCAGTATCCGGGTCGGTTCCTGCCTGAAGTAGTAGTTACTGCGCTGCTCGCTGCATCAAACAAAAAAAAAAACCGACTGAAGATGCACGCCTCTAGTACTTTGGTGATGTCTACAAAATTATACATAATAAGCTACCTGAACAAATTAATTAAAACTTGTAATAACAATGCATTTACTAGAAAACTAAAAGCATTTCTTGCTGACAAAGCGTACCTATTATTCACTCGCGGATTATTTTAATGAAAATGACAATGTAACATACAGCTGATATTATTCTTTGTTTACTGGAAATAATAATAGCGTCCTCCTCTTTTCTAATGAATTATAATTTTAATGTGACCGACCGTGTAATTTTGTAATGACAATGTGGATATAATTTTGTAATGATAATTTAATTTTAATTTTGTGATGATGTTTTGTTTTTGATTTTGTAATGACAATTAATTTTTAATTTTGTAATGATAATTTAGCAATGAGCCTTCCCAATTTAATTAATAATTTGCCATACCCTTAAAGGGTCATATGTACCTGTTTCATATTATTTTAACATGTAATCTAAGAATCCGCATGTAAAAATTACATATGTTGCAATAAATAATTTAATTTAATTGAATTGACATATAAAATACTATACTATAACACTGAATTTATTATATAAAAATGGGCCAAATGCGAGTCGGACTCGCGCACGAAAGGTTCCTTACTGTATGGATGCCCCCAATATATTTTATTTTAATTTTTTAGTTTTGAAGAATTCTGTGAATATTTCAAGCATTTTCCTGTTGCCGTTATTTATATCAAGCACAAAAATCACGTTGTTATTTCTAAACTTTCGCGATTTGTGCACAAGTCTGCCCGTGACCACGACCAATGCAATTTGGTCGAAACGTCGGAAGAAAAAGAGGTATTTAATTAATAATATATAAATATATATCTCATGTTTTATTGCGACAATACAACATATTATTATTTCACCGACACGAGTAAAAACCAATAACTCTTTTAACTTTTCCATCTACAGATAATTTGGTGTCAATCTTAATTACTTGAATAAGCACTAATTTATTAACGTTATATATTGTATTTCAATAAGTCTTGTTAAGGGAGCACAGATCTCCGAAATACAAGCTATGCTTAGTTTGGAGACCTGAGGCTCATTGTCATCATGTATTATTTGTTTTAATGTCAATAAATTAATTTGAATTTGAATTAATCTTAAGGCTGAAGCTCTTGGTGCGCGCGCGAAATCCAATATTTTTGTGATTTTTGGAGGGACTATAGCTGTCACTGGCTTTATATATTCATTCATTCATTTCGGAGAGTGTACATCTGAGCTACACGACCTTATTCTACCATCCCCTTTTTAACCCCCGACGCAAAAGAGGGGTGTTATAAGTTTGACGTGTCTGTTTGTCTGTCTGTGTGTCTGTCTGTCTGTGGCATCATAGCGCCCGAACCACTGAACCGATTTCAGTTTAGTTTTTTTGGATGAAAGGAGACTTAATCGAGAGTGTTCTTAGCTTTGTTTTATAAAAAAGGTTGAGCCGTTTAAGAGTTATGGTGGGTTAAAGTGGGGATGGAATAACCGAAATTCTACAAATGTGCCCAAAATGGTTGTGTGTCGAGGGTTTTTTAAAATTAAATTTAAGTTTTTATTACTACAGGACAATTAGAAATACGCCTCATTACCACCCCTACACTGTCGGTTTTCATTCGATAGGTACGTACAAAGCAGTCGGTTTGACTCAACATTTCAGATTCGTACCGCCAGGGAATGGAACAGTCTTCCTGCTTTCCTGTTTCCTAAGAGATATTATCTAAAGCTTTTCAAGGTCAGAGTGAATAGGAATCTTCTTAGTTTGCGTGCTTCATCTTCGACTACAACGTTGCTTATTTTCAGATAAGTTGGTGGTGAAGCGCGGACTTATTCGCGTTAAAAAAATAAAAATCAGCCAAGTGCGAGTTTTTAGAATTTGTTGTTATAGCGGCAACAGAAATACATCATCTGTGAAAATTTCAGCTGCCTAGCTATCATGGTTCATGAGATACAGCCCCGTGACAGACAGACAGACAGACGGACAGACGGACATCGAAGTCTTAGTAATAGGGTCCCGTTTTTACCCTTTGGGTACGGAACCCTAAAAATCAATGAGAAGTTTTGAAACGAACCTGACGAACTTCCTTGTCCCTGTCCAGGGCCCCAGTAGTTGCCGGGACCGTTATTGCCAGAAGCTGCTGCGCTCGCTGCATCAAACAAAAGAAAAAATAATAATCGGCCAAGTACGAGTCGGACTCGCGCACGGAGGGTTCCGTACTGTATGGGAGCCCCCCTTAAATATTTATTTTATTTTAATTTTATTATTTATTATTGAAGTGAATATAAAACTAAGTATTCTGTAAAAATTTCAAGCATCTACCCGTTACTATTATTAATATAGAGCGAAAAACGTCTAAATATTCAGGTTTGTTGTATGGAAGCCCTCCTTAAATATTTGTTTAATTCTCTTTTTAGTATTTGTTGTTATAGCGGCAACAGAAATACACCATCTGTGAAAATTTCAGCTGCCTAGCTACCATGGTTCATGAGATACAGCCCCGTGACAGACAGACAGACAGACGAACAGACGGACATCGAAGTCTTAGTAATAGGGTCCCGTTTTTACCCTCTGGGTACGGAACCCTAAAAATAAATGAGAAGTTTTGAAACGAACCTGAGGAACTTCCTTGCCCCTGTCCAGGGCCCCAGTAGTTGCCGGGTCCGTTATTGCCAGAAGCTGCTGCGGCATCTGCTGCATCAAACAAAAGTAAAAAAATTAAGGCGAAACGCTAGAGGCAGAGCGCTATATTCGAGCTAACATGCTGGCCCGCAGATTTGCACGGTGTACTGAACGAGTCAAGGCTACATTATTCAGAGCATACTGTCAGTCTTTTTATACGTGCAGCCTGTGGGTCAAATACTCCGGAAAATCGTATAGCGCTCTGCGCGTCCTGTACAACAACGCCTTCAGGGCGCTGTTGAAGCTGCCGCGGTACTGTAGCGCATCAGGGATGTTTGCAGACGCACGGATCGACGGGTTCGCAGCCATGCCAGGTCATGCGCGAGTCGCGTCCCTGGTGCGCACAGCTCCAACACCTACCTGCAACTGTTCGCCTCGAGGATGGATCTGGACTGCCCAATCATGCAACACTGGACGAGGCTGCATCTTGACCACTCTGGATCCAAACCGAACTATAGGCTAAGATAATTATATTATATTATTGAATCTTGACATTAAGTATTATTTATTTTTACCGACCTCCGCGCGACGCGACCAACCTCCGCGGACCGCGCGCGCGCTATTCAAATTAAGAATGCGATCTTCTTTTGTTTTCACTATGAGATGAAAAATTTCTCTCGTGATGAATTGAACATTTTATTTTTACTTACATTTTATTTGGTGAAATTTAATACATATTTGTAAATAGCCTCTTGGTGTTTTTGAATTTTAAATTTTGAATGTCTTATTAATTTTGACATTTGTGACATTTTGATTTTAATGAATTTTTGTAATATGGTATTTTGAAATAAAGAATAAATAAATAATAATCTTCAAATTTTTTGCAATTTTGAAGTGAAAACTTCTTCAGCGGCGTTGTGCACTTCTTGGGATGGGTAAAAATGTTAAACTCGCGGCAGGACAGACGTGAAAATGCGTAGGATGGAGCGAGAGTAGACCGGTGCTGCGTAGAGAGGAAGTAATATCCCACTCTCTTTCTACCGCGCGGTGAAAATGTATGCCTGCTCCTGCTGTTTCGTTTGAGCGGCGTAGGGCGCTTGCGCGAGTGTGCGTGTGTGATATTGTATTTTACCACATAAATGGTAGTACCTTATATTATTATGATCAATAAAATTATTTTCATAAAAATTTGCACAACCAACTTTGCAGAACAACATTTCAAGATTGCAATGTTGAAGTACGTTGTGCTAGTTTTGGTTTAGGTACGTACAACGCTCGAATCGATGTGTGCCATTTTTAACTATTGTTGATTTTTCAAAAACTAGGTGAAGAATTTCGATAATGTTTATATTTAAACAATTTTAGGGTAAACTTTTCCAATTAAAAAAAATCTAAATCGAACTACTGTGTAAAAAGTTATGCGTATTTATTCATAGCAATACATATGCGTCAACTTGAGTGTCAGAGTACCTCCTCCGTTGTCAATTAAAAATAACAATAACCACGTAAAGCAAAGCAATATTATCAAAACACAATTTTGATAACTATGACAGGGCAACTGTTATATAAAACTCCCTAGGAAGTAAAATCATTTCAATTTGGAACGTCATACGTCAATTTAGAACAGATAAATGAAACGAAATGATACGGGATTCTAAGGAGATTTTGCCAGACAGCGCGCCATACAAGACACGACTTTGTGCACCTAATTCAATAATTCAATTATGAAGGCGCCATCGTAATTACAATAGCTAAATAGGATATTTCTGTTTCATTTTCATTAAGGCTGAAGCTCTTGTTCAGCGCTCGGAATCCAATATCTTTTTATGCATTTTGGAGGGATTAGCTGCCATTAGCTTTATTTAAATGAGAAGTTTTGAAACGAACCTGACGAACTTCCCTGTCCCTGTCCAGGGCCCCAGTAGTTGCTGGGACCGTTATTGCCAGAAGCTGCTGCGCTCGCTGCATCAAACAAAAGTAAAATTAAATAAAGTGAAACGCTAGAGGTAGAGCGCGAAATTTATTTTCTTCGGGTTTTTGCAATTTTGAAGTGAAAACTTCTTTATCGGCGTTGTGCACTTCTTGGGATGAGTAAAAATGTTAAACTCGCGGCAGGACAGACGCGCAAGCTGATCGAATATGCGTAGGACGGAGCGAGAGTAGACCGGTGCGGCGTAGAGAGGAAGTAATATCCCCCTCTCTTTCTACCGCGCGGTGAAAATATTTTATATGCCTGCTCCTCCAAAACTAGCTTTCACGGTCCTTGAGATACAGCTTGGTGACAGACAGACAGCGAAGTCTTACGGCCGTTCTCAATAACTTACTTACAGATCACAAACTGTTAAAATGCTTATCTTTAGTAGGTACTGACATTTCTGTAAACACGGATATTTACGAGAGCCCTATCCTTAAACTTTTATCTATCTCTCAGAGGGTCTATCCCTCACCACAGTTAGCTAGATTCATAGAAAAAGAAAGAAGAAATTGCATTTGCAAAATATCTTATAATAATATTTGCTGAACATTTTTCAGATTCAAACATTAAAGAAGATTTCCGAAACAAAAAGGGAATATAATATATTTTCTATAAATGTCCAGGCAGTGTGCAATGCAGACTTGCTATTCACGAATGTTGTAGCTCGCTGGCTAGGATCTGCTCATGACGCTACAATATTTAACAATTCATTGCTTAAAGGTATTCTTTTAACTTTTATTTACATTTACCATCATTAATTTAATATTCTAAATTTGTTTAGGAGTTGTGAATTGTTTATATTTTCAGTGCAATGCAAAGAAAATGAGTTTGAAAACAGGTGGTTAATCGGAGACAGTGCTTATCCTTGCAGTTAATATTTAAAATATTTTATATGCTCCTGCTGTTTCGCTTAAGCGGCTCAGCGCGCTTGCACGAGTGTGCATGTGTGATATTGTATTTTTTCACACAAACGATGTATAATAAAGTTATTTTCATCAAAATTAGTACAACCGACTTTGCAGAACAACATTTCAAGATTGCAATGTACGTTGATAGTACGTTGTGCTAGTTTTGGTTTAGGTACGTACAACGCTCGAATCGATGTGTGCCATTTTTAACTATTGTTGGTTTTTCAAAAACTAGGTGAAGAATTTCGATAACATTTATATTTAAACAATTTTAGGGTAAACTTTTCCAATAAAAAAAATCTAAGTCGAACTATTCTGTAAAAAGTTATGCGTATTTATTTATTAATTATAATAGCTAAATAGGATATTTCTGTTTCATTTTCATTAAGGCTGAAGCTCTTGTTTAGCGCTCGGAATCCAATATTTTTATGCATTTTGGAGGGATTAGCTGCCATTAGCTTTATTTAAATGAGAAGTTTTGAAACGAACCTGACGAACTTCCTTGTCCCTGTCCAGGGCCCCAGTAGTTGCCGGGTCCGTTATTGCCAGAAACTGCTGCGGCATCTGCTGCATCAAACAAAATTATTATTATTATTTCAGCCTGCGTTGTCCCACTGCTGGGCAAAGGCCTCCCTTCCCTCCTTCCAGACTGCGCGGTCTAATGCTGTGGTGGCCCAGTGCTTGTCGTGAGAGCTCAGTTCGTCACGCCACCTGCGTCTGGGTCGGCCCAAAGGTCTTTTGGATTTTGGGATCCAGTCGGTGGTGACCTTTGCCCAGCGGTCGTCCATCATGCGACAGACGTGTCCCACCCAATCCTATTTAAGCTGTCCGGCTTTTTGACAAACGTCGGTAATCTTGGTTTTTGAGCGCAGTGTAGTGTTTCTAACTCGGTCTATTAATCTGACTCCTAATATACTTCGTTCCATTGCTCGTTGGCAAACAGCGAGCGCGGCTTTCTGATCTTTAGTCAAATACCAAGTCTGGGCGCCGTATGTAAGAACGGGGAGAATGCACACATCCATCAGTTTGCGTTTTAGGCATAGCGGTAATTCGCCTTTCATAAGATCTTTCATGGCCCAGTAGCTCTTCCAGGCGTTTTCGATACGTCGAGCTACTTCTTTATCTTGTCGCGCTTGGAAAGAGACTATTTGGCCAAGATATACGTATTCATGGACGTATGCAATCTCTTCGCCCTCAACGAAGATGCGATGTGCAGAGCGGTTGGTCATAATCTTGGTCTTTGACATATTCATTCTCAAGCCTGCCTCGAGGTGAGTTGTTGCTAGGTCTTCTAGCATTTCTGTGAGTTCTGCAGCTGAAGAATAAAACAGAACTTTGTCGTCAGCGAAACGAAGGTTAGTGAGTTTCTTTCCGCCAACATCAATTCCCTTTTTTTTTTCCAGCTGGCCGGCAATTTTTTGAAAACTTCTTCCAGTGTAGCTGTAAAAAGTTTTGGAGACAGAGGGTCACCTTGTTTAACTCCTTTTGTAATATGAAACGATGGTCCAGTGCTATTTACTTTAACTGCTGCTGTGCTGATGTTATATATTTTTTGAAGAAGTTTAATGTAGTTTGAGTCTATACCTTGCTGGTTAGTGCATGAAAAAGTGAAGCGTGGCTTATACTATCGAAGACTTTTGAATAATCAATAAAAGATATGTACAAAGGTAGATTATATTCGTGGTGTTTTTCGATGATTTGGTTTAAGGATTGAAGATGGTCTGTCGTGGAAAAGCCAAGTCGAAATCCGGCCTGCTCTGGAGGCTGATGTGAATCTAATTTGGCAGATATATATTATAAAAGTTTTAAACATGTGTGATATGAGACTTATGGGTCTATAATTACTTAGATCTGTTTTGTCGCCTTTTTTATGGAGAAGAATGATAGTAGAGTGGCAAAAGTTATTAGGGAAAGTACCGGTTTGCAGAATTGAATTAAAAAGATTGGTGATATGAGGGTAAAGTGCAGGTTCTCCAATTTTGAGAGCTTCGGTTGTGACACCGTCTTCTCCGGGGCTTTTACTGTACTTCATGCTACAAAGAGCGCGATGAACTTCATAGCCACTAATTGGCACGATCGATTCGGAGCATGAGTATTCCCTTAGGTCACTGTTGTTGCTTGTTGAATCGCTGTACAGTTGAGTGTAAAAATCTGTGCAAATTTTTAGTATGACACTTTTATCCGTTTGATTTTTGCCATTGGAGTCCTTGAGACGTGTGATGCTAGTTTTACCGTTTGATATTCCTTGTTTTGCGGTTTTGAGTGATTTGTTGGATTCTAGAGCTTTCCGGACTATATTTAAATTATGATTTCGTATGTCTTTCCGAATACTTCTTTTAACTATCTTGTCTATTTGTCAAACAAAAGTAAAATTCAAATTCATTTTCATTAAGGCTGAAGCTCTTGTTCAGCGCTCGGAATCCAATATTTTTTTATGTATTTTGGAGGGATTAGCTGCCATTAGCTTTATTTAAATGAGAAGTTTTGAAACGAACCTGACGAACTTCCTTGACCCTGTCCAGGGCCCCAGTAGTTGCCGGGTCCGTTATTGCCAGAAGCTGCTGCGGCATCTGCTGCATCAAACAAAAGTAAAATTAAATAAGGTGAAACGCTAGAGGCAGCGCGCGAAATTTATTTTCTTCGGGTTTTTGCAATGTTGAAGTGAAAACTTCTTAAGCAGCGTTGTGCACTTCTTGAGATGTGTAAAAATGTTAAACTCGCGGCAGGACAGACGCACAAGCTGATCGAAAATGCGTAGGACGGAGCGAGAGTAGACCGGTGCGGCGCAGAGAGGAAGTAACATACCCCTCTCTTTCTACCGCGCGGTGAAAATGTTTCGTTTCACGCGGCGGAGGGCGCTTGCGCGAGTGCACTCAAAAAAAAAACGGTCGTCTAAGGTGCTAAATTCCTTTGTCGTTTATTTTTTGTGCTCCTGACGTAGCTTTTGAACGGTACGTTCTAATAAACCTAAACGCCGCATCAGAATCTTTTTTGTCGAACGGTTTTTTGTCACTACGACTAGGTTCCCGAGCACGTGGCGTCTATGATTATTTTTATTTTGTCGCTACGACAAAGTAGTTTGTCACTACGCTATAGGAGGTAGTCACAATGACAGAGTTCCTTAATAGTAAAATGTGAGCTTGAACGGCTGGTTCACAAGCAACTTTGACACAGTGACAGAGTCTTTTTTTACAAAGTTATTTTCATATTTGACATGTACGTGGCGTCAAGTTTTATTTCGTTTTAGATGATATGACCAACCAGGTTAGTTGCCATGACAAAATTCTCTTACGGTAAAATGTGAGCTTGAACGCTGGTTCACTAGCAACTTTAACAAAATCACAGAATATTTTTTTCAACAATATTATCATTTCTGAATTTGTACGTAGCGTCAAATTTTATTTTAGCTTATTTCCAACGACATAGGAAGGTAGTTACGACGACGTAATTCGTTAACGGTAGAATATGAGCTTATACGCTGGACTAACGCTTATACGCTAACTGAGGAATCTGTATGTAGCACCTACAAAGTATTCGTTCTTCTGTGATTTAACAGAAGCCTTTCAAAAATAAGTCGGTATGGTCATACCATAGCTTAAATGTACCTAAAGAAACTTGAAAAAGTTCTAGAAGCATAAGCAATGCTTAAATACCTATAGAAATTTAGAAAATATTTTCACTAAGGCCTTTGTGCTTCTGTCAACGCTCCGAAGTGAATACGTCCTTGGCCCTTAACAAATGCCGTCGTCAGAGGCCGCCTGTGTTTTGCAATGTTGCCATTATGGCCAACTTCCTTTCTTTTTAAGGAGAAATGACGACTTTATTAAACAAAATCGATCGGATCCTGAATTAATACTATGATACTTGTTAACTTAAAATTACATGATCATTAGTAAACAATTTTTTGCAGTAAAATGATTTTAAATAAAAGTAAATTTATTGTTTTGTTGTAATGTATTTTACTAGTTGTTCGCCACGAATCTGACATAAATAAAGTTTTGAAAGTGTTTTTTCTTGTATACTTTAGTATACTATTGCAATTACATATCTTACTTAAAATTTTCATCGTAGCTTTGGAATTAAATTTAAATTTGGACACGTTACCTTTTTGCAGTTTGTTGCATTTCTGACTAAGAAAAGTATCCATTTAAACAAAATAAAAAAACAGTGATAATCATAGGTATTTCATGGTCATCCACGTAACCCTAAACCCTTAACCCCAATCTACTGCCGTAGCAAAATCTACGGCAATTTGCAAAGATCGCATTTTGCAAAGTGCCAAAGCCAAAAATTTTAAGAATAAAATGCGTAATCTCAGACAAGGGAATCCCCATTGGTTGGTTTTATGACAGGTACTGTAGCTTAGGACTTTAACCGCTAGTGTCAAGTTATTTGTACTGAATTTCGAAAGTTCCTTCTCGCTACCGTTAATAAATAATACTAATAACGCAGACTTTTAACTATTGTTGTTCCAACCGAAGAAATGTTCGCTAAAATAAAAGGTAAAAAAAATACTAACTGAATTAAAATTAAAAATGATTATGTATGTGGAGAGTATCAGAAATGTATTTGGGTAAATAAGGTTAATTATTTTTTGTTAATTATAATTATAGTAAAAATTAAAAAGAAACATGTTTTATTTTATTTATTTGCTATTTAGACTTACTTATTTGCTAGATAGCTTTTCTTTACAAACACGTCAATTTCCCTTACCAAACACGGCAGTCAAAAATTAGTCGTTGGCAACACTGGCTCTGCCAATCAATCTGCCATTTTTCTCCGGTCCGGCCGCGGCGCAAACGCAACTGTGTTGTAAGACGATTTCGACAGTTTTTGTTTGTGCTAGATAAATTCAGTGTGTCTCTGTGTGTGTCTGTCTATCTGTTTGTATATCTAATTAATCGTTCAAATAAGAACAAGGATCTTATAATGGGAGGATAGACAATAGCTATACAATAGAGCGTGTTTCGTAATGGACTAGCATAAACTTACAATTTCGGCAAAAAAAAATGCTATGCACAGCGCCAGATGCACACTTTTGTATGGCCATTGTCAATCCTCTCTTCATATGATCCTTGATAAGACTCGAAGATTTTTCTATGGAAGCTGGCATATCCGCCCGCTATTTTTTTAAGTTTTCGCGCACGATGAAAATGGTAATGGTATACTACTTTAAACATGTAATTCTTAAAAGTTGTTTATAATGATTAGTACTTTGAGCCCCTTTCAGCTTAGCATAGCCTTTACGTATAACCCTGTATAAGTAAGACCAATTACTCTATCTTTCGTTAATTTGTATTTGTAATAAAACTATCTTAATCGTTTTGCTGATTTTAATTTCTTTTCTAGTTTTGACATTCCACAAAGTAACCATGACGATGGCATAAGGAGACTGGGTGTTGCTGTCTCTACGTACACTGGGTGTTGTCACTGCGACAGTGTAAGTTATTCCAACGTCTACAGTGTGCCGTCACTCTGACAGTGTTTTGCTGTCCCTAGGTCCACGGTGTGTTGTCACTCTGACAGTGTATTGCTGTCTCGACGTCTATAGTAATACGCCTCTTCTGCTACGAAGGTATTTTGTTTTTGCGTTTCACCAAACTATGACTTAGATTCAACATAAATGCCGCCCAATCCACATCCCGCTTAGGTGGGGTGCGCAGGTGCGCAGGAAACATTATTATTGGTCTCTGTGCCCAAAGAGCTGTACAGAGAGCAGAGACCCGTAATGGTGCTTCATATCGGATCTGCGCACCTTACCTTAGAGATTTGTGGGGACTGGGGGGGCACTTACGTTGTTGCTAAGTCATAGTTTGGGTAAACGCAAAAACAAAATACCTTTGTGGTAGAGACGTATTACCTAAGACGTCAAGGCAGTAAAACACTGTCACAGGGACAACACACCGTAGACGTAGGGACAGCATACATTGTCATAGCGACAACGCCCAGTAGGCATAGGGACAGCAAAACACTGTCACAGGGACAATACACCGTAGACGTAGGGACAGCATACTCTGTCACAGTAACAACGCAACGTTGACAAATAAACAATATACCATTGAACATGGTGACATTTTATATTATAAAAGTAACAATGCCATAACGTGGGGTCAAAGCAAAGTGGTCAAAATGACAAAATGCCAAAAACGTAGTGTGAAAGTACCTTTGTAATAGCGACTTATCATAGGGACAGTTAGCGTTGTCATATCTACAATGTTTGTGATAGTTTCAAACCTCAAAGGGGGCTAATACGGGGCAACAAAAAATGTGTATAAGTTCCTTTGTCACTGATATTTTCAAGCGTCTTTTGTGCAGTCGCTGTGTTCAGTTTCCCTAGTAATCTCCCATTTGATAAGGGATTTTTGTCGCAGCGTCTAGAAATTTTTTAGAGTGTGTGCGTGTGTGATATTGTATTTTACCACTTAAATGACAGTACCTGATAATAATACTAGCTTTTACCCGCGGCTTCGCCCGCGTTATATTTTGATTTTGGCTTATGTTTATGTCGGCTGCGAAACCTAACCTAACCGATCAACATCAAAATACCTTAGAGGAGTGCTTTTGTTGGATAAGTTAGAGTGTATATACAACCCCCCCCTGTGAGAAGCTGCTATGGAACTTACCTGCAGATGAACTTCCTTGTCCATGTCTTCCCCAGTTATTGCCAGGTCCATTATTGCCGGAAGCGGAAGCGGCGCTCACTACATAAACAGAGATAATTCATTTTCGCATAAAATCGCAACACCGACTTCGACCGTGTACAGAATTCGAATAATTCGCACGGATCGATGTGTCATCCATTTAGTACCTATTTTTTGCATTTTTACTGACTAGGTTTTGCCTGTGGCTTAGCCCGCGTGTCATTTTGACTTTATTGCTATCTCATAAGAATCTTTTGCTTGTAAAATAATTAGTGGCTTGATTGAAAATTAAATTGGAAAATCACTACAAAGTATAAAACAAAGTCGCTTCCGCTGTCCCTATGTATGCTTATATCTTTAAAACTACACAACGGATTTTGATGCCGTTTTTTGAAATAGATAGAGTGATTCAAGAGGAAGGTTTATATGTATAATACACCTGTGCGAAGCCGGGGCGGGTGGCTAGTAAGCAATAAATGAAGTTGGTTTGTTCTGGGTTTTTTTTACCAGTTTATTATTTTAATAGATATAGACATAGACAGCTTTTTATTATGACAAAAATACAGAACAAAACACTTAACATATAGTACAACATAATTAATATTAAAACTAAATAATTAAGCAAAAGTAATTCAGTCTATATTTCTATCACAAACCAGCTCCACCTCAGCGTATGCTGGTTAGGAACCAACTAGCGCTGGTGTTCCGATGGAGCCGGCAGGTGACGTCACGTATAATATAATAGATTTTTTGAGCTACTGTCCACAGTCTGGTCCCACTTTCCAAGATCTTTCATTAAATGAGAAGCTATGGAACCTACCTGCAGATGAACTTCCTTGTCCGTGTCCTCCCCAGTTATTTTTGGGTCCACTATTGCTGGAAGCGGAAGCGGCGGCGCTCGCTGTACAAAAAATAGATAGTTATCATTGATACTAAGCTGTAATAGTACATTATGATATAAGTGCGGTAAGTTGAAAATTACAGCCGAGGCGATATTGCTAGCCCGAGCCGTAGGCGAGGGCTATAAGGAAGCAGAAGCTGTAATTTTCAAAGCGCACGTACTTATGTCATACGACGTTTTATAACATATTTGCGAGGAAATTAATAAAACTCTGACTTTGAGTGAAAGTTATTACATCGTGCGTTTTACATTACAATAACGCACAAGTGCGTAATGTCTCTCAATCTCTTGAGTGAAAGTAGGAGAAACGAGACCACAGAGTTCTGCAGTCGGTGGCGGCGTGCGTTTTACATTACAATAACGCACAAGTGCGTAATGAAATACATTACGATATTGAAATTGGTGTAATTACAGCCACTTTACGAGCAAATATGTTATAAAACTAATTATATACATATGTGGTTTCTTTTCTGTAGACTTTATGTTTACGAATTAATCTTGTATTTTTGTCAATTATAAAATTATGAGTCCGAAAATTGCCGCCCCCTAATATCTGCCGCCCTAGGCTTCAGCCTAGTCAGCCAGCTGGTAAATCCGCGATGTGTCATCTATGTAGTATTTTTTGCATTATTGTTGACTAAGTTTTGCCTGCGGCTTACTGTGCACTGTACCAGCCTTTTTAATAGTCCATAACAGGACGTAGGCCTACCCACAAAGGGTGATTGGGCCATATCCACCACGCTGGCCCAGTGCGGGTTGGTGGATTCATATACGCCGTGGAATTTCTTCCTTGGACATATGCTATGCAGGTTGCCTCACGATATTTTCCTTTACCAAAAAGCCAGTGGTGTGAAATTCCGTACATAAGTTCCAAGGAATTCATTGGTAAGAGACCGGGTTTGAAGCCACGACCTCACGATTGTAAGGCGGGTGTCGTTACTACTAGACCACCATGGCTTAGCCCGTGTGTAATTTTGACTTTTGTGCTATCTCATAAGAATCAAATTTTTCGGGATAAAAAGTAGCCTATATCACGCTCAGACTTTTGAAATATGTCCAGGCAAAAAAATTAGTCAATTCATTGCTCCGTTGCCGTGTGTAAGAGGAACAAACTAACAAACACACTTTCAGATTTATAATATTACTAGATTTTGCCCGCGGCTTCGCCCGCGTGATATTTCGAGGCCCTACCTTACCACCCTTAATAAAGGAGGTGGAAAAAAAAATACTAAAAAAATCGATTTGACATTTGTTCGATTCGACAGTCTTTTTTGACATTTCTTGGAGCGCACGCTAGAATAGCTCGCAGATGGCAGATTTTTCCTACTTACTTAGCACTAATTGTTATAATATGGAAAATTTACGCAATATCATTATAATTTATAGCCTATGTGTTGTTCTGATATATAGCTAAATAATTGCAAAGTTTCACCTCAATCCGTTCGGTAGTTTTTGCGTGAAATAGTAACGAACATCCTATCCATCCTTACAAACTTTCACCTTTATAATATTAGTAGGATTATCGGAACCGGCTGATAAAGAGCGCCACGGACATTTTTAGGGTTTCCAAAGGGAAAAACGGGACCCTATTACTAAGACTTCGATGTCCTTCTGTTCGTCTGTCTGTCTGTCCGTCTGTCACCCGGCTGTATCTCATGAACCATGATAGCTAGGCAGCTGAAATTTTCACAGATAATGTATTTCTGTTGCCGCTATAACAACAAATACCAAAAACAAAATAAAATAAATATTTAAGGGGGGCTCCCATACAACAAACCTGATTTTTAGACGTTTTTCGATGTATATTAATAATGGTAACAGGTACATGCTTGAAATTTTCACTGAATATTTAGTTTTATATTCCGTTTAATAATAAATAATAAAATTAAAATAAACTAAATATTTAAGGGGGGCTCCCATTCAGTACGGAACCCTCCGTGCGCGAGTCCGACTCGTACTTGGCCGAATATTCCACTTTTTCTGAAAATACCTATTTTCAGTCAAAAATCGCTGGTAACAAAAAAAAAAACATTTAACATAATGTATAAAATCCGTGCACCATGTTTTGTCAAGATCTATTGAAAAATATGCTTTGTACAAGAGAATAAACATCTTAGTAGAAGAAAGCAAAATTGTGGAGCCAAAGCTGAGACGCTTCATTCATTTCGTTTGCTTGTTTGTCTTGTTTCATTTGGTCAAAGCTCCGCTTTGTATTTTATAGTTGAGATGGAATTTCTCTCAAAAAGGGGGAAATTTAGCGTGGAGCTATTTATTAAACGATTTTGATACAATTTTTCAAAATTGTCCAATATCTGAATTTTCACTAAATTTTCAGACCGAAATGTGTAAAGAGCAGTCGAGATTATGATGGAGATTTAAATAATCAGATGCGAGGTTTACTGTTCGGAGAACTACTATTTGTACAATGAACAACGCATTACTTGTCATCGTGTCTTACTTACTTTTTGCATAGAATCGCAGTCGAGATTATGATGGAGATTTAAATAATCAGATGCGAGGTTTACTGTTCGGAGAACTACTATTTGTACAATGAACAACGCATTACTTTTCATCGTGTCTTACTTACTTTTTGCTTAGAATCGCAGTCGAGATTATGATGGAGATTTAAATAATCAGATGCGAGGTTTACTGTTCGGAGAACTACTATTTATACAATGAACAACGCATTACTTGTCTTCGTGTCTTACTTACTTTTTGCATAGAATCTATGAGCACGCTTTATATTTAATCCGTGCTTGAATGTTATAATATACCAAAAGTACAGGTTCCTGAAGTACTCCAGCATGCGGGAATTATATAGCTAAAAAAAGCTCTAAAATGTTTCGGAAATCCGTGACTATCTTGGATTTATTTCGGTAATTTACACTAAGGAAATGAATTTTGTGACAGGTCTGAGCTTGTGCAGGAAATCTTGGTGTTGGACAATGTCAAAAGTTTTCACGAGATCAAAGAGAAAAAATCAAGTGAAGTTCTTAAGATGGAGATGACACCGTAGCTACCCTGGCTAGCTGATAAGCAGTTGAAAAAAAGTACCTAGACTCCTAATAGATAATTATTTTGTTGTATTTACATATTTTTAAATGATGTTTTTAAATTTTTAATGAGCCAAGTGCAAAGCAATCATTGCGTCACATTTGGTATTATGAACAATAATATTTGAATTCAAGTAATCTTAGAATTGAAAAACACAAAAAAATAGTGTGAATATTGTTTTTAAACTTTCGCGATTTGAACACATTATTATTATGTACTATGGGACTAATCGCGTGTTCAAATTACGAGATAAATAAATGTAATCTGAAGCCTATGGTTACAGAATTTTGTACCTATCTGATGGTCATTACTAATAAATAATGTAATATTAACTACAGTGTAATTCTTCAAATACTTAAGTATGCAAAAGAAAATTATCACACTTACTCGTTTTTGAATTGCCGCTAGTCCAGGTGTTCTGTTGGGTATAACCGTATCTCTGGCCGCCTCTGTATCCTACACCCTGACCGTATCCATTACCCTGGCCTGCTCCTCCGCCGCTTCCGTATCCTACACCCTGGCCGTATCCAATACCCTGGCCTGCTCCTCCGCCGCTTCCGTATCCTTCACCGTTGCCGTATCCAATACCCTGGCCTGCTCTTCCGCCGCTTCCGTATCCTTCACCCTGGCCGTATCCAATACCCTGGCCTGCTCCTACGCCGCTTCCGTATCCTTCACCCTGACCGTATCCTTTACCCTGGCCGTATCCATTACCCTGGCCTGCCCCTCCGCCGCTTCCGTATCCTTTACCGTTTCCGTATCCTTCACCTTGGCCGTATCCTTTACCCTGGCCTGCTCCTCCGCCGTTTCCGTATCCTTCACCGTGGCCGTATCCTTTACCCTGGCCTGCTCCTCCGCCGTTTCCGTATCCTTCACCCTGGCCGTATCCTTTACCCTGGCCTGCTCCTCCGCCGTTTCCGTATCCTTCACCCTGGCCGTATCCTTTACCCTGGCCTGCTCCTCCGCCGTTTCCGTATCCTTCACCGTGGCCGTATCCTTTACCCCGGCCTGCTCCTCCGCCGCTTCCATATCCTTCACCCTGGCCGTATCCTTTACCCTGGCCTGCTCCTCCGCCGTTTCCGTATCCTTCACCCTGGCCGTATCCTTTACCCTGGCCTGCTCCTCCGCCGCTTCCATATCCTTCACCCTGGCCGTATCCATTACCCTGGCCTGCTCCTCCGCTGCCCCCGTATCCTTCACCGTGGCCGTATTCTTTCCCATGGCCTGCTCCTCCGCCGTTTCCGTATCCTTCACCCTGGCCGTTTCCTTTACCCTGGCCTGCTCTTCCCCCGATTCCATGTGTTCCAACTTGACCATATCTCCAGCCCTGGCCGGCCCCTCCACCTTTCCTTTTTTCCCAGCCTTGACCATATCCCCAGACTTGACCGGCCCCTCCGCTCTTAATTTTTCCCCAGCCTTGACCATATCCCCAGCCCTGGCTATATCCTCCACCCTGGCCGTATCTTCTGCCCTGGCCAGCTTGCCTGCTTTTACCATGTCTCCAAGCCTGGACCTTCCATCCGTTATGTCCAGAGCCTTTGCCGTTGCCATTTCCCCAGCCCTGGCTGAACCCTTCGCCATTACCATTTCCCCAGCCCTGGACGTTCCATCCGGTCTGACCATATCGTTTGCCCTGCCAGTCCCATCCGCTTTTACCATATTTTCCTACATTACCGTAACTGACGCCACCTCTTCTTTTTTGTTCGAATCCTATAGCGTGATCAGTTTTGAATCCTTGACCGTGTCCATATCCAAACCCTACACGGCTTCTGCCCCCTTTTCCACCATCTTGTCCCCAACCACCTCTTCCTCTTTGTCCACCACCACGTCTACCTCCTCCTCCTCCGCCTCCTCCACTTCCAATACCTCCACCGTGTCCTTGTCCACGGCCTACACCAAATCCACTGCCACCTCCTCCGCCTCTTCCAAATCCGCCTCCACTTCCACCGCCACTTCCGCCTCCACTTCCACCTCCGCCTCCACCTCCGCCTCCACCTCCGCCTCCACCTCCACCTCCGCCTCCCCTTCCGCTTCCACCACCGCTTCCACCTCCGCTTCCGCGTCCTCCTCCGCTTCCGCCTCCGCTTCCGCCTCCACGTCCACCTCCACTTCCGCCTCCACTTCCACCTCCACTTCCACCTCCGCTTCCACCTCCACTTCCGCCTCCGCTTCCACCTCCACGTCCGCCTCCGCTTCCGCCTCCGCTTCCACCTCCGCTTCCGCCTCCGCTTCCACCTCCGCTTCCGCGTCCGCCTCCACCTCCGCCTCCACCTCCACCTCCCCTTCCGCTTCCACCACCGCTTCCACCTCCGCTTCCGCGTCCTCCTCCGCTTCCGCCTCCGCTTCCGCCTCCGCTTCCGCCTCCGCTTCCGCCTCCACTTCCGCCTCCACTTCCACCACCGCCTCCGCTTCCACCTCCACTTCCGCCTCCGCCTCCGCTTCCACCTCCACTTCCGCCTCCGCTTCCACCTCCGCTTCCGCGTCCGCCTCCACCTCCACCTCCGCCTCCCCTTCCGCTTCCACCACCGCTTCCACCTCCGCTTCCACCTCCACTTCCGCCTCCACTTCCGCCTCCGCTTCCACCTCCACTTCCGCCTCCGCTTTCACCTCCACTTCCGCCTCCACTTCCGCCTCCGCTTCCACCTCCGCTTCCGCCTCCGCTTCCACCTCCGCTTCCGCGTCCGCCTCCACCTCCGCCTCCACCTCCACCTCCCCTTCCGCTTCCACCACCGCTTCCACCTCCGCTTCCGCGTCCTCCTCCGCTTCCGCCTCCGCTTCCGCCTCCGCTTCCGCCTCCACTTCCGCCTCCACTTCCACCACCGCCTCCGCTTCCACCTCCACTTCCGCCTCCGCCTCCGCTTCCACCTCCACTTCCGCCTCCGCTTCCACCTCCACTTCCGCCTCCGCTTCCACCTCCGCTTCCGCGTCCGCCTCCACCTCCACCTCCGCCTCCCCTTCCGCTTCCACCACCGCTTCCACCTCCGCTTCCGCGTCCTCCTCCGCTTCCGCCTCCGCTTCCACCTCCACTTCCGCCTCCGCTTCCACCTCCACTTCCGCCTCCGCTTCCACCTCCACTTCCGCCTCCGCTTCCACCTCCACTTCCGCCTCCGCTTCCACCTCCACTTCCGCCTCCGCTTCCACCTCCACTTCCGCCTCCGCTTCCACCTCCACTTCCGCCTCCGCTTCCACCTCCACTTCCGCCTCCGCTTCCACCTCCACTTCCGCCTCCGCTTTCACCTCCACTTCCGCCTCCGCTTCCGCCTCCGCTTCCGCCTCCGCTTCCGCCTCCGCTTCCGCCTCCTCGTCCACCTCCACTTCCGCCTCCACTTCCGCCTCCACTTCCACCTCCGCCTCCACTTCCACCTCCACTTCCGCCTCCGCTTCCACCTCCACTTCCGCCTCCGCTTCCACCTCCACTTCCGCCTCCGCTTCCACCTCCACTTCCGCCTCCGCTTCCGCCGCCGCCTCCGCTGCCACCTCCTCCTCCGCTTCCGCCCCCTCCTCCGCTTCCGCCCCCTCCTCCGCTTCCGCCCCCTCCTCCGCCATAATATTCTACCCAGCCATAATCATATGTTGAGTCACCGGCTGTTGGAAAAACAACAAAAAATATGTTTTAACAACCCACAAAATAACGAAAGAGGTTTACAAGTAAACGCGTATGTTTTCTTTGATTTATGATCACGAGTAAACTTTAATAGAGTACTCCGATTTTGGTAACTTATTTTTATTGGGAAGTACCCCGGAATACCGCGAAGTTGGTCCCATGTTTTTTTATAGATATTGGTTGTCTCCAAGCTATTAAGATTTACAGATAACATAGTATTTAAATCTCTTGACCATAGAGGTTAAGTAGAGGTCCTTTACTTTGACTTTCGGAAGGTTTTGAAAGATAATGTAGTTGAACATTTTTCAGGTATCGTATTTGGTGATCCATGTTATACAATTTTTATATTTAAAATCATACTGGCTATAGTGATTTATGCCCTAGTATATGGTTGCAGGCGATCAATATTAATAAAAGAAGTTTTTTTGACGGAGAGGTAATGATACCCATTTTTCGTGTGAACATAAGATTTGCGTGAAGCTTGTTCACGGAGTTATAACTCTTAATGTGAAGTTTAACAGTAAAATAAAGAAGTGTTATAAAATAATAGGACTGTTTCATACGAACCCATTTGTATTTTTAAGCCATTCATATAAATGTTTATCTATGGAGTTTCGGTTTCCGGTGTCAAAGTAACTAGACGTTCTGTCATCTGCTCCTACAATAATAATCTTTTTTGCCTTAATACACAAATACATCCAGTGTTGTTAGTCTACGAGTACAATACTGTAACTAAAGGCACTGACAGACATTGCACAGTAAAAAAACGTATCAAAACTCCAAATTTTTGCAAAAGTGTTATTTTGTTGAAATAAATAACCTCACAAAATGTGCAGAGTTAAGTTCGCCCGCTACTCAAAATCATAGACAATTTAACCAAGTTAGATATAACTACAAGAAATAAAGTTCTGACACACAGTTTTGCCATCACAATAATTTGAAAAGCTGCTATTCTGAAAGTGTTGTCAGGGCTCAAAAATTACCCATAAAAAACGGGAAAACAAAATAGCAAGACATTTTGTGGAGAAATGGATAGCCAAATAAAAATGCTAGTTGAAAAACCTCAAGAGCAAATGAGACAACAGATTAAAGCCATAATGGAAACAGTTACAAAAAATGTAGAACAACAAATTGATGGACGGTTTAAAAAATTGGACGAGGAAAACAAAGAATTAAAAAATGAAGTTAAAGAACTGAAGGAGAAAGTGAAAGGACTGGAAATGGCTAAAAATAAAAATAACATTCTTGTGTTCGGAATAAAAGAAGATAAGCAAGAAATATTTTCACACGTAGCTCCGAAGAAAGCAAACACGACTAATGCGTACGAGTACATGGCACGTGTAAAATCAAACTCAATGAGAGAGAAGACTAATGCATAGCAACTACCACACAACCAAAATCAGAACAATAATAACAATACCTTTGAATTAACAACGAACCTGCACCAAAAAACGATGAAATACACACCCCCAAGCCGGCTGGTCCCCGTGGGGGAAAATGATCAAAACCTTCTAGTGAAAAATAGAGAACCAATTGAATAATCGGCCAAGTGCGAGCCTGACTTGCGCACGAAGGGTTCGGTACCGTATAGAAGCCCCCCTTATTATAGTAATTTAATTATTTTCTTTGAAGGGAATTTACAACTTAATATTCTGTGAATATTCATAACATATTGCTCGATATTAAAAACGGCAACAGAAAGATGCTTATCTTCTAAATCATTATATATTATTAGAGTAAATATTTATTTAAATATTCTGTGAATATTTCAAGCATCTAACTGTCACCGTTATTAACATCAAGCGAAAAACGTCTAAAAATCAGGTTTGTTGTACGGAAGCCCCCCTTTAATATTTTTTTTATGTTTTTAGTATTTGTTGTTATAGCGGCAACAGAAATACATCATCTGTGAAAATTTCAACGTTCTAGCTTTCACGGTTCATGAGATACAGCCTGGTGACAGACAGACGGAAGACGGACATCGGAGTCTTAGTAATAGGCTCCCGTTTTACCCTTTGGGTACGGAACCCTACAAACCACCACACATTGGAACTTTCAATGTAAAATCCTTAGCATCCACAAGTAGATACCTAGATCTCATGTATTCATTAGAAAAACATAAGGCTTGGCCAAAGTGAGGCGTACGGGTTGTAACATCAAAGAATACGAAGATTTCAATTCATTGATTAGAAATAACCCTGTATACTACATTCATCGTGCGCGGAAACTTTGAAAAAAAAAAACGCAATAGCGGCGGGTGAATATGCCGCAAGTGTTCAAACCCCTTGCTGCTGCTGCTTTGTCCCCAAGAGATCCGTATCTCCTAAAACGACTATAAGACAGCAACAGGCGACAAAAGATACTGAAGGTTCAAATCCGTCTCGAGGGTCTGCACCCAATAGATTTTTCTGACGGAACTGCCCTGCCGATCATATGAATAACGCTAAAACATTAGGTATGTTTCTAGGTTTATGTTATTATCGTTTAAATTCACGATTACTTATGTTATTTTAATCGTGAATACATTCAAAAAGCGACGAAAAGAACTCATTTCGACGTGTGAAAAGGTGACAGTTATAGACTTTGCCATAACGCTGTCTCGTTCTGACACTACAAACGAAATAGCCAGAAAATCCTAGCCCGGCAGGATACGCACCACGAAATATTTCTTTCAACGTGTCAGACAGAGGAATATGAAGTATATATCTGTTACCTTTTTAACCGACTTCCAAAACGGAGGAGGTTCCATCCCGGCAGATTTTGCTGGAACTGTACAAATCACTACATAGTTACAAAGTCGCTTCCCGCTGTCTGTCCCTTGTATGCTTATATCTTTAAAACTACGCAACGTATTTTGATGCAGTGTTTTTTAATAGATAGTGTTTCAAGAGGAAGGTTTATATGTATAATACACCTTAATTAAGTAAAACACAGGTGTTACTCAGGTGTTTTACTTAATTAAAATGTATGAAAACCACGTTAGTTTCCATAGTATAATACACCTGTGCGAAGCCGGGGCGGGTCGCTAGTAATTTGTATACTAAGCGCCACACAAATCGGCGGATGGGAAGTTATGCGCAGAGCGCTGTGCAAAAGCCGAAATAGAGATATGCGCGGGAGCCAGAAAAACGAGATTCCAGGGCACACCCGCCCACCAACCTCATGCCTCCCGTACGCTCCCTACGCCCGTGCTCAATACTTCGCCACTTGTGTCGGTATTATGCACACATGCGCAATAATTAGCGAGTCACGGCGAAGTGTCATTTGCGGCTAACTTCTCATCCGCCGATCTGTGTGGCGCTTAGTATACTTGCGTGTGTACAGAGTGCCGTCATAGCACTTGAACTAAAAAAGAAGTTTTCGATTCGGTTCACAATTGGCGAAATTATCGACAAACATACACAAAAAAATACATACAGACTAACATAGAAACTCCTCCTTTTTGGAAGTCGGTTAAAAATCGGTTCTTAACAGGCAGAGAATTGCATTTTCTAAAAAACACAAAAAATACTGTCGAATTGAGGACCTATTATTAAGAACTAACTAACTATTATTACTAACTATTAATAATTATTACTATTATTAAAAACTCGGCTAAAATAATATTTACCGTGATCGGCGACACACGAAACGGCCACCTGAAAGAAAAAAAAAGAATTAATTCTGATTGAAGAGTATTTTTACAAGTTTTTATTTAGGGTTCCGTACCCAAAGGGTAAAAACGGGATCCTATTACGTAGACTTCGATGTCCGTCTGTCCGTCTGTCTGTCTCCGGGCAGTATCTCATGAACCGTGATAGCTATAAGCAGCTTAAATTTTCACAGATGATGTATTTCTGTTGCCGCTATAACAACCAATACTAAAAATAGAATAAATAATATTTAGGGGGGACTCCCATACAACAAACATGATTTTTAGGAGTTTTTTGCTCGCTATTAATAACGGTTAGAGGAATTGGGCTCCCATACGGTACGGAACCCTTCGTGCGCGAGTCCGACACGCACTTGGCCGATTTTTTAATTTCACGTGTCCCATTGTCGGTCTGTAATCAAATCTTGCAAGGTCAATTTGATCCACTTCCCGGCTACCGATTGGGCTGAAAGCATACATGTGTAAATCGCGTGACAATGCAATATTATGATGACATGGTGCTGATTTAATGATGGAGCTGGAAGGTGGCAAAGGAACTTAGCAATGAAACGACACAACCTCATCGAGTTTGGGCTCATTTGAATCGTCTTGGCGAGTAGTTTGTCTTTCAATGGTAACCAGGATCTGATGATGGAGCTGGAAGGTAGTCATAGGAACTCTGTAATGAAACGACGCAACCCTATCGAGTTTCGGCTCGTTTGATTCGTTTTGGCGAACACTGGTTCACTAATAGATTTAAAAAAAAAAACATATAATACTTTTTAAACAGTTAGTGCCTACGTTACGTAGCTTGTTTTAAATAGTGCCGAATGTTTTTTGTACTCATAAAAAAATTGAAAGTTTTTAAGAAAATCCTATTTTTATTTTCGAACGACATCGTACTGATTTATTGTACTTTTGGTTTTGAACCTAAATTTTAGACGTTACACTGGTTACAATAGTAGGAAGAATAAATGAAAAACAATCGACGAAGTGCGAGTAGGACTCGCGCTCACAGGGTTCCGTACTGTTTGGGAGCCCCCCTTAAATATTTATTTAATTTTAATTTTATTATTTATTTATTGAAGTGAATATAAAACTAAAGATTCTGTGAATATTTCAAGCATCCACCTGTTGAATTGAATTGAAAAATGTGGAGGGGCGGGCCACGATTAGGGTTCCGTACCCAAAGGGAAAAAACGGGACCCTATTACTAAGACTCCGCTGTCTGTCTGTCTTTCCGTCTGTCTGTTACCAGGCTGTATAATCATGAACCGTTATAGCTAGAAAGCTGAAATTTTCACAGATGATGTATTTTTGTTGTCGCTAGAACAAAAATACTAAAAACAGAATAAAGTTAATATTAAAGGGGGGCTCCCATAGAACAAACCTGAATTTTCAGATGTTTTCACTCGTTATTAATAAAGGTCATAGGTAGATGCTTGAAATATTAACAGAATTAATATTTAGTAAGATATGCACTATAAAAATAAATTACTTTGTTAAAATAAAATAAATATTTAAGGGGGGCTCCCATACAAGTAACGTGATTTTTTTGCCCAATATTGATAACGGTAACAGAAAGATGCTTCAAACATTATGTGGTATATTCCTTTCAAAATTAATTGATAAATTATAATAAATTTTTTTAAAGGGGCTTCCACACGGTGCGGAACCCTTCTTGCGCGAGTCCGACTCGCACTTGCCCAATTATATAATGAATATACGATCCGATTTGACAGTTGGTTTTAATACAAATGGGAATGTGTATGAAAGCTTTATTTAATCAATACAAATGACCGGACATCGTCTTGTTTGAGTTACAGAACCCTAAAAAACAATAGACTTGATTTTTGGCATTGATAAGTATGGTTCAAAGATTGGAGAGTAACATGGACTATTTGTTATCCCGGAAAAATAAAAGGTTTCTATGGAATTGCACAAAAATGAAAATATCACGCGGACAAGGCCTCAAACAAAAGTTAGTTAAAGAATTTTTGCATTTTTGTAAACAGAATAACACTCAAATCTTCTAGTTTAAATAAAATTCTAAAGAATAATAATAAGAAAAAATCTTACCAGGCCCAGCAGTATCAATACTGCTACCCTCATTTTAGTGTCGACGATCCTATCCGAATGATTCTTACACCAAATACCCGAGTTTTATACCAAATCCGCATAATAACTATCATAAATTAAAACTCAGCTTTTGTACAGAAACCATATTCAACATTTGTACAGTTTGCAAAAATTATTAGACAAATACCTACGGGGCGAAATTCAGGAATGTCAAATATTTTCGACAAAGAATATGTAAACTGTATTTGAACAGGTACGAGTTATGTGTTTGTTTTTTATTGTGAATATGGATTTTGGCCAAGTGGCTTGTAGTTATTTATAGAGTAAATAATATAATTTAATAAGAAATATTTAAAAAGATTTTCTACCTGAAAAGTTGGTTTAAGTACCTATAAATTAATTGTCTTGTAAATTGGATGTAGTTCAGCAAACTAGTACCAACCCACAAGAAGTCACTTTCGAGCAGCTAGACACTGCAAACCGACAGCAGTGGAAGTGCGTGATACACTGCACCGTCATACTGAAAAAGAACAACAAAATATGTGGGACAAGAGGGAGGATTGCAGGCATACCAAAGCTGCTTTCCCAGCCCTGAACAGACACATAACAAACGATCTATTGAATTTGCAGCGACAAGACCTCCGACTTATGGTAGGGCTCATTACTGGTCACTGCAACTTGAATAGTCACATGTATAAACTGGGAGCCACCGACAGCCCACTCTGTCGTGGTTGCCTGCAGGAGAATGAAACGGTGGAGCATGTTTTGTGGCATTGCAAGGCCACGGTAGAAGCTAGAATCGCTTGCGGGTTGCATGACGCCACTATTGCTTTGTCATCAGCATCGACATCATCATCCTCATCGCTATCTGGTACACCATCTAAGCCACTGGAGCAGTGATGCCAGCGGCCCAGAGCCACGCTTCGTTATCTCGGCTCGGGTAGACGCTGGAGGGGGAAATGCACAAAACACTCCATGCGGGACGTCAGTGCAGGACGTATCGCCCCTACATCGAATAAGAATAAGAAGTCACTTTCGATGTTATTAAGGTTTTGTTTCAAACGTGTGACGAAAAGAATGGGTTTGTAATATCGAGAAAAATAACCGCAAAATGGCTTTTAGACAAGCTAGTTAGGGTTCCGTACTCAAAGGGAAAAACGGGACCCTAGGTATTACTAAGACTTCGATGTCCGTCTGTCCATCTGTCTGTCACCGGGCTGTATCTTATGAACCATGATAGCTAGGCGGCTGAAATTTTCACAGATGATGTATTTCTGTTGCCGCTATAACAATAAATACTAAAAAGAAAATAAAATAAATATGTAAGGGGGGCTCCCATACAACAAACCTGATTTTTCAGACGTTTTTCGCTCTATATTAATAATGGTAACAGGTAGGTGCTTGAAATTTTCACAAAATCTTTAGTTTTATATTCACTTCAATAATAAATAATAAAATTGCAACAACAGGTCTGCTACGAGACGATGGAAAAAGGCCCGATGGAATGACCTTGATTCCCTGGAAAATGGGACGGCCCCTGGTGTGGGATGCTACTTGTGTCGATACACTGGCACCGTCACATCTTCTAGAGACATCAAGGCAGCCTAGCGGTGTGGCTATTGCGGCAGAATCCTTCAAACGGCGCAAATATTCATCTCTCGACAGAGGATATTCATTTGTGCCATTTGGGGTAGAGACATTTGGACCGTGGGGGCCGGCTGCTCTACAGATATTCAAACATTTGTCGGGTAGATTAAAAGAAAGCACACGTGACCAGAATGCTGGCCTGTATTTTGGTCAGAAAGTCAGCCTCGCAATTCAGCGAGGCAATGCGGCCAGCATTTTAGGCAAGTTGCCTGAGATTAGAGACTGTTTAAACATTTTATAGGTTTAAACAGTATCTAATTTTTTTAACTAGTGAACTTTAGATATAAGATATTTTAGTTTAGATAGGATAATTTAGTTTAGATAGGATAATTTAGTTTAGATAGTTTTATTTAAGTTTGGATTAGTTATTTAAGTTTAGATTATTTTAGGTTTTTTAAGTTTTTATTTTTATGTTATTTAAATATTTCTAATTTCATTAAATAAAACACAGAAACATGTCTGAAAGTTGTGAAATAAACTTTCCGCAAGTAAAAAAAAATTTAAAATAAAATAAGTATTTAAGGGGGGCTCCCATACAGTACGGAACCCTCCGTGCGCGAGTCCGACTCGTACTTGGCCGATTATTGTAATAGCTCTGAGCTTGATCAGATGGCTGTTGTTCGATTTTTCGTCACGTAACGTCAAATTCTTGTCAGATACCACAGGGGCGGTGTTTGAAATGACATGGCATTATTGCTATGAAGATAAATTTCAAAATAAAAGCACTGCCTAGGAGACGTTTGAAGTTTGTCCACCATCTTTGTGAAATCAAATTTGACATTTGATCAGCAGATCACGTGTCATTTGTGTCTAGATTACATAGCAGTTTCTATAGATTTTCGACGTCGTGTATTTGGAATCATGCATCACAAAGTTTTTTTTTTACTTTATGTCACTTCTACTGTTTTTCCTTTTTCAAATAATTATGACTGTATTGGTATTTACCTCAGAATAAGGAAAAACAGTAGAAGTGACATAAAGTAAAAAAGTTGTGGTGCATGATTCCACAAACATGGCGTCGAAAATCTATAGAAACTGCTATGTAATCTAGACACGAGTGCCACTTGGACTGCTGATCAAATGTCAAATACTTGTTGTTGTTGTTGTGTTGTTGTTGTGTGCCGTGACAAAACATGGCGCCTGGCCGCATTGTTGTAATTTTAGGCAATGATAAAACTACTATTTTTTTTTTTACGTACGATTACACTCTTTGAGTTAAAAAGAAACGCCGATATATTTATAAGTACCTATTTTAATGCCGAGTCCACTCTTTTTTCTTATTGTCTATGGTATTTACCAATACATTCTTATTTGATAGTTATGACAACTCGCAGCCAAATTTTCCACACGTTTTTATGGTTGAGAATTATTGTATTAAGTGACAATACTCTGGGTCAAAGAGGCGTGGGTTCGATCCCCACCCAGGGAAAGTATTTTTGTGATGAACAAAGGGTTTTTTCGGTGTCTGGGTGTTATTTAGTTACTAACTATATAAGTATGTAAGTATGTAGTATATCAGTCTGGCAGTCATGTAACAAGCTTTGTTCAGTTGGGGTCAGAGACCGTGTGTAAGATGTCCCTAAACTTTTATTATTATTATTTACGGTTTCATTACTTTTCTCTCTTAAATAGAGGATACAACATTTTTCACGGGCTTTTGGCCAAGCGATAAACTGTATTATTAAACAACAGTGTTAAATGTGGGATCTCTTTGTTTCGGTCTATCTGCATACGTAACTCGATTTCGCTCAAATTGTGGGTTGGTTCTAGTTTGCTTCTGCATTGCACCAGCCATTTCAATAGTCCACTGCAGGACGTAGGCCTACCCACGAAGGGTGATTGGGCCATATTCACCATGCTAGCTCAGTGCGGGTTATTGGATTCACATACGCTTTCGAATTTCTTCTACTGACGTATGCAGGTTGCCTCACGATGTTTTCCTTCACCGAGAAGGCAGTGGTGTGAAATTCCGTACATAAATTCTAAAGTAAAAAGTCATTGCTACGGGACTGGGATTTGAACCCACGGCCTCACGATTGTAAGGCGGGTGTCAGTACCTCTAGACCACAACGGCTTTTAAGTTAGTTAGCTACGGCTAGTTTGCATAACTACGTCCATTTGTCCGGAATGCCAATAACAGAGCCTCGTGACTAAATGAAAACATGCGTATGTTGACTTTAAAAGTAAGAAAATTGTTAATAATTTTCGAGAATTGTTTAAAACTTGTATGCATAAAGCTGTTTTGTTACACGTGTTTTTTTTATTTAAAATTTTTATACGGAAATATTCAGCAGAGAGGTAGCTAGGCGTGCCCGAAAAGGGCCACGCCCAGAACCCCGCACTTAAAGAGGCCTCGTGAGGCCTCTTTAATTAAAACAATAGTGTAATAAAAAATCGTTTATATCAGGAAATCATACACCTATAATAATTCAACAAAAGAAATTAAATTAACACAATGATAAAATTGAATCACATAAAATTAAATAAATAATCAAATCAGTCTAAACCAAATGTAATCTCTTCAAATAAAAATATACATTAAATCAAAATAAAATGTCATAATTTGTCACCCATAGCTACGCGCATCCATTTATGTTGGATGGGGCAGTCAAAGCGACCAACAATCATTTTCAGTATGCCATTGCTACTGTCCCGCGTTCGCCGCCGTAGAGACGCGACTTTCTTGCGTATTATGGCGTGAAAATCGTCTGTGCGCGCCTCTGCGAACATCTCCGATGCGCTGCTAAAGCGACGCAGCCACATCAGCATCCTAAAAATGTCGTTGTATTGGACACGTAGAACGCTGGCAGCCCGTCGAGTATGACTAGTCCACAAACTGCTCGAGTAAAATGATTGACAGTACGCCTTAAAAAGGGTAATTTTTACCTCTCTCGAGCAGCGAGCAAATCTTCGCGCGATCATATTTCCCCGGACTGCCAGAGCTCTACGCTCCCTCTCTTTATCATCGTCATCGGTCAACTCATTGTTTACTATATGCCCCAAATACTTAAAGCTATTCACCACTTTCAGAGCCACCCCATCAAGCATGATTGGTGGAACATGTTCAAGCGTAAGACGTCCACTCTTAAAAATTACTACTTCGCTCTTTTTTGAGTTATACGTTAGGCCATGGTCCACCGCATACGCCTCACACATTTTTATAAGCTTCCGGATTGCCCCCACCGACGGCCCCAGCAGCACCATGTCATCTGCGTAACTAATATTATTGACAGAGAAGCCATCTATAAAACAACCTACATGGGTGCTGCTGAGCTCACCGATGAGGTCATTTATATACAAATTAAACAGCAAAGAAGAGGTAATGCCGCCCTGCCGAACACCGCACTCCATGCCATACGCATCAGACAAGGCTCCCGCCCATCGAACACGATTCTTCTGACTGCGATACCACCATTTGAGCAGGAAAATTACTTCAGCCGGCACACTTGCGTCTCACAACTTTTTCTATAGCCTATTATACAATATCATATCGAAGGCCCTGGATATCTCCAAAGAGCAGGCGTACACAGGCGTCTTCCTTAAGTCTGGCCAACGAAAGCTGTCCAAGAAAAAAGGCGGGAATTTTAAAAAATCAAGAGCTGTTTGCTTGTTTTCTAGTACCGCTCAGCTGATCTCCACGAAATTTAGCATGCAAGTACTTTATAGAACTACGTGCATGCTAAATTTCATGGAGATCAGCTGAGCGGTACTAGAAAACAAGCTAACAGCTCTTGATTTTTTTAAAATTCCCGCCTTTTTTCTTGGACAGCTTTCGTTGGCCAGACTCTACCTGTGTAGTACCTAACAGCCTGCTTAAGACATAAAGTTGCATATCTGTTGACAGTTCGGCCCTAAAACCGAACTGAGCATCATGTAATTTGATGATCATCATTATGACCTAGCGGTGCCGTTTGGCACCCAGTTTTATGTATATCTGTCAAGTACCTTTGACAGTATCACTGACACACACCTTTGACAGGTCGGTAATTGCTCTTGTCCGATGGGTCCCCATTCTTACACTTGATGTTCGGTACAACAATCTTCTTTGTCAGCTCCTCAGGTAAATACCCGTAACACAAACACAAATTAAAATAATCAGCCAAGTACGAGTCGGACTCGCGCACGGAGGGTTCCGTACTGTATGGGAGCCCTTATATATTTATTTTAATTTTATTATTTATTATTGAATTAAATAAACAACTAAATATTCTGTGAAAATTTCAAGCATATTCCTGTTACCATTATTAATATAGAGCGAAAACGTCTAAAAATCAAGTTTCTTATATCGGAGCCCCCCTTGATTATTATTTTTATTATGTTTTTAGTATTTGTTGTTATAGCGGCAACAGAAATACATAATCTGTGAAAATTTCAGCTTTCTAGCTATAACGGTTCATGAGATACAGCCTGGAGACAGACGGACAGACGGACATACGGACAGACGGACAGCGGAGTCTTAGTAATAGGGTCCCGTTTTTACCCTTTGGGTACGGAATCCTAAAAACAAGGAAAGTACACGCGGCATGTGAACTCCTGCATATTTGAGATGCTCGATACTGAGACTGTCATGTCCGGGAGATCTGCCTCCATGCATTGAGAAAACCACTATCCGTACTTCCTTAGCCTTAAAGAATGCAGATCACTCCGTCTCGACAGTCCCAGCATCCAGCTGTATAGGCCTATTGACCGTAACGCCAGGTACTTCTTTAAAGTGATCCTTGAATAGGTTAACGATTCCCTTATGCATGATCTTACTCATTATTTACACTCACAGGGAGGCCAGACTTAGCATTCAATTGATTCGTATATTTCCAGAATTTTTAGGGTTCCGTACCCAAAGGGAAAAACGGGACCCTATTACTAAGACTTCGATGTCCGTCTGTCCGTCTGTCTGTCTGTCTGTCCGTCTGTCACCGTGCTGTATCTCATGAACCATGATAGCTAGGTAGCAGAAATGTATATATGTATTTCTGTTGCCGCTACAACAACAAATACTAAAAAGAGAATAAAATAAATATTTAAGGGGGGCTCCCATATAACAAACCTGATTTTTTAAAAGTTTTTCGCACTATTTAATAATGGTAACAGGTAGATGCTTGAAATTTTCACAGAATATTTAGTTTTGTATTCACTTCAATAGTAAATAATAAAATTAAAATAAAATAAATATTTAAGGGGGGCTCCCATACAGTACGGAACCCTACGTGCGCGAGTCCGACTCGTACTTGGCCAATTTTTTAAAGCCTTTGGCAGTGTGATGCGAGGCATGAATATCCAGTTTAATCTGGTCTCGTCTATTTTGAAACCATATTAACTTATTTTTGAAAGATTTCCTGCTCTCACACATTTCTACATCATTATGTGTATTTTACGACATTTTGGATTACCCGCTTCGACTCGGACCATCATCAGGTCGAGGCAAACCTCACCATATCTCACCAGAAGGATGAGGTCAATTACTAATTTAACATATATATATATATATTCCTATACTGTCCCACTCCTGGGCAAAGGTCTCCCCCATTTCCTTCCAGGACTCGCGATCCATCGCAACTTCCTGCCAACCCCTCTCGAATGAGTCAAGATCGTCACGCCAGCGCTTCTTGTGCCTTCCCTGGCTGCGTCGTCCGTCAGGCACCCACTCCGTGACGATCCTGGCCCATCGATCGGGGTGCATCCGCGCCACATGTCCCGCCCAATCCCACTTTAGTTTGGCGGCTTTTCGGCCGACATCAACTACCCCTGTCATAGAACGCAGTGTGCTGTTGCGGACTCTATCAATTCTTTTGATACCAAGCACGCTGCGTTCCATTGCTCTTTGGCAGACCCCAAGTTTAGACCTTTGTAAATCGGTCAATGACCAAGTCTGGGCACCATAGGTTAGGACGGACAAGATGCACATGTCGATTAATTTGCGTTTTAGTGAAATAGGCAAAGTGCCTTTCATGTACTCTTTCATAGACCAGTAACTCTTCCAAGCATTTTCGACGCGTCGTTCAATTTCGAAATATATTCCTAGCCGATTTCGGCTTCGGCGACTGCTTTTAAGATGCGCGGTCATGTGCGCGCATATGACTCATATAACCGATTTTTGCACGAAAGGTGCACAAATTGTGCATGTCAGCGCACCATTATAATAATGGTACGATATATTTTTTTAAGAACCAAAGTTACCGACATAGCCCAACGGATTGGCAAGTTGAAATGGCAATGGGCAGGGCACATAGCGCGGAGGACTGATGACCGATGGGGTCGGAAAGTTCTCGAGTGGAGACCACGTATCGGTAAGCGCAGCGTAGGACGTCCACCCACAAGGTGGACGGATGACCTCATTAAGACCGCAGGATCACGCTGAATGCAAGCCGCTTCCAACCGGTCTTATTGGAGATCCATAGGGGAGGCCTATGTCCAGCAGTGGACTTCTTATGGCTGATGGATGGATGGATGGATATTTTTTTATTATAATTTTACACATAAATAAACTACAACACTTGCTATGTTCAAATATTTATTTTAAAAACAATTAACTCATTGCAACTAATTTTCAAAATTATGTCTGTACTGTCTGTAGGTTACTCAAAATAATTAGATCATTTTGTAAATAAAATTAAAAATATTACTAATATTTAGGTAAAATATGAAAAACACCACTGTAAAATGTGCCCTGCGATTTCTATGTTGGTATCGCCGGAGACAGCGTAATGTCAGCTTTTCTTCTCTTTACTGGCCTGAAACAACAAATGAATGATCAAGAGTATATAATAAGTCACCGGAATATTTTACGAATCGTCTGTTAACAATCTATCAAAACAAAATTGCCATACATATGCTGAGTTGGGATCAGTTTCGTGGCAAGGCATTGGGTAACATACTTGGTTTGTGTATTATTCTATTTTTAGTTGTTTCCGTATTTTGTTTGTGTGTACCTAATTGTTTTGTCCCGAATAAAATTTTCTGTATTCTGTATACCCTAACAGGGTCATATAATTATGTATAACTATACTGAACATGATACTTAAGAACCGCATGTACCTAAATATTACATGTGTTGTAATCTTGGGGGATTGAGCTAATGAGATAAACCATTCCAGGTTGCAACAAATGATCGAGTATGGACTTATGGAGATACCTGTGAAGCTGGCGGGACAGTCGTACAGAAATTTAGCTCCGTAGTGCGACCCCGACCACACGCCCCTTTTTATTTGTTGTCCCTCCTCCCTGGTGAAGTCCACAGTGAACCACGGCTCGGGTCCGCACTCGGCGCCTGCTGTCAGCTTGCCTGTAAACAATCATGGACAATTTATAACCTACTTTCAATTTTTATTTTTCGTCAACAAATGGCACAACGGAATTCAGTCGTGTACAAAGTTTGTATAGTTCCCTCGATGTGTACAAGTTTTGATAATGGTTGATTTATCAAAAACGATTCAGCCGATTTCAATAAAATTTAAATGAGACCTCTGAAATATTATCTAGCAAACAAAAAATAAATTATTGAAATCGATTAATATTTGGCGGAGTACTCCATACATACAAAATTCTCCGTACAACTCCAACATACATACAAAAAAATCGGCCAAGTGCGAGTCGGACTCGCGCAAGAAAGGTTCTGTACCGTGTTTGAGCCCCCTAGCCACATTCTCCTCTTGCCGTTATTAATAACGAGCAAAAACTCCTGAAAAATCACGTTTTTTTGTATGAGAATATTTATTTTATTCTGCTCTTAGTATTTGTTGTTATGGCGGCGACATAAATACGAGTACATCATCTGTGTAAATTTTAGCTGTCTAGATATCACGGTTCATGAGATACAGCCCGGTGACAGACAGACAGAGGGGTAGACAGACAGGCGGACAGACGCACGGACAGCGGAGTCTTAGTAATTGGGTCCCGTTTTTACCCTTTTTCCTCGCTATTTATTTATCAAGTGGCTGACACTTAAGGACTTTCATCTTCTATCTTCTTATATATATGTATATAAAATGCTTTGTCCTGAATGACTGACTGACGGATCAACGCAGAGCCCAAACCGCTAGTCGGCGGAGCCTCAAATTTAGAGGGTGGGTTCTTTGTATGACGTAGGCATCCGATAAGAAAGGATTTTTCGAAATTCCAACCCTAAGAGGGTGAAAAGTGGGGGTCAGAGTTTTTATGAGACATCGTGGTTCCTTGTTTCAATCGACTTAAAATTTTGTATAAACATACTGTAATCGAATTTATGGAAGACTTGTTTCGTATTTTATTGAAATTCATCCCTTTTCGGGGTAAAAATTATTATTATTATTATTTATTATTATTTTGAGCCTGTATTGTCCCACTGCTGGGCAAAGGCCTCCCTCCCCTCCTTCCAGACTGCGCGATCTACTGCGTTGGTGGCCCAGTGTTTGTCGTGCGAGCTCAGTTCGTCGCGCCACCTGCGTCTGGGTCGACCCATAGGTCGTTTGCATTTAGGGTTAAAAAGGAGTAGAAAATTAATTTGGGGGTGATTTGCTTCGAAGTCGATATCAATACTCCTTAGTAATATTTTTGATTGAAATAACTTTTTAGTTTGACACATGTTTGAAAACTCAATCCGATTGTATGATGAATGATTTGAAAAAATAGATGAGGCGGCGAGGCTCTTTATTTAAGTTTTTTAACATTTTGCTGCCTACACTTTATATCTATGTATATCTATTCCATAGATTCCTTGGGTCTCGCTCCGCTAGACAGCTAGACAAATAATTCGTCTATGATTTATGCATATAATAATAATGTAACGGATCGCTGTCTGTACATGGAAGATATAAGTATGGAGAAAAATATTATTGGGAATTAATTTATCAACGCATTGGCACCCAAAACAATAGTTGTTGGAATTTTTGTCTGTTTATCTGTGCTTTGTGCACGCTAATCTCAGAAACGGCTCTTATCAGATTTAGATATGGTTTTCAACAATATAATGGTAAGCTTTAGCTAACATTTAGTGTTTGTTTCATGCCAATCTGTTCATAAATAAAAGTTAATAAAAAAAAAAGTTATGCCAATCTGATGAATCACGTCAAAAATTTGTATTAGGTATCTATTCTTTTTCTGTTCAGTGGCGTAAAAACTTTTACTAAAACTTAATAATGGTCGAAAGTGACGTTGACAACTGACAATTGCCACTGCTGTTTACTATAAATATTAGAATGCGCCACGAATGCACCGAAATCTAAATAACTTACTACTTATTGTAAGAATGCCTCGAAAAAGATCCAACCTCTTCCAGTGCAGCAGAAATGCTAAAAGGTTGAGATTAGTTCGATGACAGTAATCTGAAGAAGATCGGCGAGAATTAGGTACTCAGAATCACTGCATCTCTGGCCAGGTTGCGTGGTACAAAAACTTCGGCTCAGCGAGAATCGCGATTAAGCTCACAAGCTGATGGCCACTCGAATTAGGACAAACAGCGGAGCGTTTAGAAAACCCGAGATGAACCACTCTGCTCGCTCTCTTTAATCTTTGCGCAGACGCATTTGCAAACTCACTATTATACAACGAAGTACCACCGTATTTTACCTATAGTAAATAACAGCGTATTTTTAACCGCAGAAGACGTGCAACGGCTGTAGTAGGTGAACAATGATTTTTTTAAAGAAGGAGCATTATTGGTAGGATTTGTACGGTGCATCCGAATAACTCGGAATGCTTTAACCTGTGATTACTTCTACATCGTTGTTCGAGGGCCTACTGATAATGCTTTGTCCGAAGCAAGTACCTATTAGCGAAAGTCCTCAGCGGTTGTGCCATTTGTTTGCAGTCATGCTGGTGTTCTATGCAATTTCTGATGCTGCACAGTTATAACATACAAATTAGCTGAGGACTTTTGCAGGTCCACAAATAAATAACGACAATGCGCAAACGCTCCTAACAAGTTCCGTATACGACCAAACCTTGGGAAGTTGGAAAATCAGGCCCCTAGACCGCACAGAAAACCTTGTTTATAACATTTATAGGAACAGCGATAAAGCTAAGGTTATATTGTAGCCTTATTATATGAGATGAGTGCACAAAGGCAAACCGTAAAGCGGTTGAAGCAGTTGATAGAACTTTGCGGAAATCTGAAGCAAAATGGTTAACCTATGGGTGGCATTACTAGGTATACTTTTAGGGTTCCGCACCCCAAGGGTAAAAAAGGGCCCCTATTACTAAGACTCCGCTGTCCGTCTGTCCATCTGTCCGTCTGTTTATCTGTCAAAAGGCTGTATCTCATAAACCGTTATAGCTAGTAAGCTGAAATTTTCAAAGATGATGTGTTTCTGATGCCGCCATACTCGTAACAACAAATACTTAAGACAAAATAAAATTAATATTTAAGGGGGGCTCCCATACCAGTATAATATAACCAGCAATATGCTGAGTTGGGATCAGTTTCGTGGCAAAGCATTGGGTACCATACTTGGTTTGTGTATTAATCTATTTTTAGTTGTTTCCGTGTTTTGTATGTGTACCTAATTGTTTTGTCCAGAATAAAATTTTCTGTATTTCTGTATACAACAAACCTGTTTTTTTAAGCGTTTATCGCTAGATTTTAATAATGGTAACAGGTAGATGCTTGAAATATTCACAGAATGTTAAGTTGTATATACAATCTATTAATAAATAATAACATTAAAATAAAATAAATATTTAAGGGAGGCTCCCAAATAGTACTGCGTGCGCGAGTCTTTCTCGTACTTGGGCGATTATTTTGTGGTGGTTTTCGTCAGACTCTCCCTGTAATACCACGTGGAACAAGGGCTGATGAAGTTAGAGCCTTTCTAAAGATTTCTCGATTGTGGCTTTACATTATCCCTTTTCATTTGGCACTAAATATGCGAGCGTGAATGGGAGGCAACAAAAACGCTCAGGAGTTTTCAGATTTGCTACTTGAGATCGGTAACGGTATGTATCTGCAGGAACAAGGACAAGTTGTTCTAAACGAAAACCTATGCTGCAAAGTTTCATTAATGCGAGACCTCATATAATCCGTGTATGGAACGCAACGCAAATTTGTGAAAACTCATGGATTGCGAAAGAGCTATTTTGACTCCACGAAAAGACAAAGCAGCAGAAATAAACACTGAAATTTTGAGCTTTGTTTCGGGGGATAATGTAAAGTATATCTGGAAGATGAAGAATCTACCAGCTACCTTGTACATTTTTTAGATTACCTCAGTGCTCCTGGACTACCAGCTTATAAAGACCATCGGCTTGTGAAGGCATCCAAGCAGATCCATGTAATTGCGACAGATGTTTACAATCACCCCCCAGACGTAACAAAAGATGCACCGTCGCGGCAGTCATTCAAAAATAAGACAAAAGATTGGCTTGTTGAGCAGGCATTTTACAAGGTACGAGACTTCCTACCGAAGGTAGAGTGAGTGATGTTTTGGTAATTATTATTTTAATTAGATATTAATTTGACTTAAATTATTTAAAAAAAAATTTGCCACACTGATGGCCTTTTTATTAATTTTTGTTTGTTAGATATTAATGTGTTAATGAAATCAATGTACCTCTATTATTATTATTATTTTTTAATTTGAATTATTGTTATTTATAACGTGTATATGATGACGTGTAACGTATTGTTATAAGTAAATGAGTATGAGTATAAATAAATTTAAAAGTCGGATGTAAATTATGACTTGCCTTCTTATTCTAAAGTAGACTTTTTAAAATACCCAAACGACGTGGTTTCTAATCCAGAATAAGCCAAAAGATATATCCTAAAAATGATGCTCAAAGTCACTATTCTACGCGTACGAAGTCGCGGGTTTTACGTAGTTTTTACGTAGTCGTGTACAAAATTCAGATATTTCGCTCGAATTGTTGCTTAGATTATTGTTGGTTTTTTCAAAAACGGCTCAACCGATTTCTGTAAAATTTAAATGGGACCATTTTGGGAGTACACCCTTTCGAATTAAATGTAAAAAATCGATTCGATCCACAATTGGCGAAATTTTTGGTGAACACACACAAAAAAAACTTACACATGAAAAAAGAACCTCCTCCTTTTTGGAAGTCGGTTAAAAATATCAAGTGCGTGCCACGTCTCCCGAAATAACACACGCCACCTGCCGCAATGCAAAGCATGCAGCGGGCGACCTCACCTACTACGACGCTTCTCTTTTTGCACAAACTCTACACTACAGGTGTAGAGTCTACTGTATACTGTATGTATACAGTGTGTACTGTAAACTGTGTCTATGTACTGTGTACTGTATACTGTGTCTATGTACTGTGTACTGTCTACTGTATCCGTCCAATTCTCCTCTTTTATTTTTACCTTTGAAAATGGGAGATTATTGGCATGCACTCCCGACCTTTCCACGTAACTTATATTTTAGTGTGTATAGTAAATTTACAGAAGGTTCTAAACAATTCTAAATTATTTATTTAAGAAAAATTTAACTTACAGCATATGCTCAGGTAATCGTTACACTTATTACATACATACTATGATTATTTTTTGCAAAAAATAGCATGACCAACTTCACCCGTGTACAGAATTCGCGAATATTTCGCACGGATCTATGTAGCATTTTTACATTATTGTTGATTTATCAAAAATGGCTCAACCGATTTCGATAAAATTTAAATAGGACCAATTTTGAAGTAAACTCTTTCCAATAAAAAAGAATTATTGAAATCGAACTACAGTAAAAAAAAATATGCGTTACTAAAAATATATACGCGACGAATTGAGTACCTCCTCTGGTTCGTCGGTCAAAAAACTTAAAATAAAAATATAAAAAACCCCCGACACAAAAACCTACCTTAAAAAAGTACGAAATACCATTTTGGGCACATTTGTAGAATTTTGGTTCTTCCATCCCCTTTTTAACCCACCATAACTCTTAAACGGCTCAATCGATTTTTATAAAACATAGCTAAGAACACTCTCGACTAAGTCTCCTTTCATCCAAAAAAAACTAAACTGAAATCGGTTCAGTGGTTCGGGCGCTATGATGCCACAGGCAGACAGACAGACACACAGACAAACAGACACGTCAAACTTATAACACCCCTCTTTTGCGTCGGGGGTTAAAAATAAAACACATTCACTAATGCCACTTATAAATATAATTTATTTTTCGGTCTTAATTTAAAATAACACATGTGTAGGTAAACAACAAATATTTAAAAAGTTTATACATAACTGGAAAATTTTCAAATTTTTGGTGACTACATAAACAATCTAGTTTATATTAAAATGCTAGTTGGTATATTCAGCAAAATTCCAAGATTTTTATGAAAAACTCAAAGGTTTTCAGTAAATTTTAAGGAAATTAAGTAAATCTGAAATTTGTTGATATTTAGGATTTTATACAAAATTTCTATATCAATTTTGGTAAAAGCCCAGAATGATCGAACATATTTCCATTTACTAGTTTAATTGCTTTAACATTTTGGTTTGTGATTTTAAAATTCGACATTATTTAAAAAGATATTCCGGGTATTTCAGACCTTTATCTTACAAAGGTTATAAAATAATAACCTAAATTTGCTATTAAAAAATGACATGATTAAATTGCAAATACATTTTTTTAAGAAGACAGTGGCGCCGCCTATATATATTTTGTAGCTACGCCAATGATTGTTTGAATGTTACGGAACCCTAAAAATCAGCTGCGTTGCACGGGCCCTGGTTTGGCATATCTCTCAGAGCTAGCTGGACAAAGTTCCATGCGAAAAGCACGAATTGTTTCACCTGGCAAGGTGTGATGTTTATGCCAAAATCTGAAAACAAAGAAGGATAAATAAACAATTTATTATTTTTCGTCTTATTTGTAAACTTAAATTTAATTAAAATTTACTGGCTAGGTATGGTTCCACCTCTGAAGTATGATCAACCAAACAGATTATAATATACCTAATTAAAAAACCCCCGATACAAAAATATTTGACAACAAACTTTCAATTGACAACCATTTTGGGCACATTTGTAGAATTTTGGCTCTTCCATCCCCACTTTAACCCACCATAAATCTTAAACGGCTCAATCGATTTTTATAAAACATAGCTAAGAACACTCTCGATTAAGTCTCCTTTCATCCAAAAAAAACGAAACTGAAATCGGTTCAGTGGTTCGGGCGCTATGATGCCACAGACAGACAGACAGACACACAGACAAACAGACACGTCAAACTTATAACACCCCTCTTTTTCGTCGGGGGTTAAAAAGTGGGCATACACGATGCGATGAACTGATCAGTTTTTCGCTTCATTCCAACTGGGAGCTCATTCAGTGAATGAAAAGGTAGGAATTGGTGGTTCACGATTTGAACCACTACCTGAAGTTGGGCACACACAACGCGATGATCGCATCAGTTCAGTCTAGCAACCAAATGTAGTTAACCATTGCCGGTAGGTACTGCGACTGGTCGCTTGTTTGGACCACCTTGATGATTAACTGAATCTTCAGTAACTCGCGTAATTTCAATTTTACACGAGAAATGGTCGGAACCAAAATTGTTGATAATTTGATTTCCTAAATTTTTATTTCCCACCAACTTTTTCTATACTCGGAATTTTAATTCGATTCTAGATTTGATTAGCTAATGTCAAATCTGGAATCGAATTAAAATTCCGAGTATAGGATCGATATTTTTTTTAAATAAGACAGAGGTGTAATTTTTGTTTGTTGTAAGGGGTATTATTATCTGTTTTTATTTGTATACTTGTTGTTATAGCGGCAACAAAAGTACGTCATCTGTGAAAATTTCAGCGTTCTAGCTTTCGCGGTTCTTGAGATACAGCCTGGTGACAGACAAACGGACAGCGAAGTCTTAGTAATAGGGTCCCGTTTTTACTCTTTGTGTACGGAACTCTGAAAAGTAACATTAATTTTTAAAATATCGGCTATACAGTGAACAAAATCAATTACTTCCTGCGGGTGTTGCTCCAAAAAGAGGGCCGCCGCGACCATTGTTGATAGATACACTCGATGCTCCTGCGCAAACAAATAACGAACAATTGAATTCGCTAGACGATAAATGTGGCAGATATCGGATCCCGGATAATCAATCTCAGGTGGCGTTGGGCAGGACATTTAGCTAGATGTGATGATGGCCGGTGGAGTAGGTCTCTGACTGAATGGTAGCGCCGTGACGGGAAGCGCAGTCCTGGTAGACCCATACAACGGTGGCGTGATGACGTCCAAAAGTTTTGCGGCAACACCTGGATGAGACTGGCACAGGACAGAGATAATTGGTTTAAGGGGCGGAGGCTTATGCCCTGCAGCGAGCCGAAAAAAGCTGATGATGATGATGATGATGATAAATAATTATTTTTAGCAAAAATTGCATAACCGACTTCAACCGTGTACAATTTAGTCCAGGTTTATACGTAAATTGAAACTACAGTTGTTTAGGTACGTATCCTATTTCCTATAAGTATTATAAACGCGAAAGTTTGTAAAGATGGATAGATGGATGTTTGTTACTCTTTCACGCAAAAACTACTAAACGAATTGAGATGAAACTTTGCAATAATGTAGCTTATATATCAAAATAACACATAGGCTATATATTATAATGATATTGCGAAAATTTTCCATAATATAACGATAAGTATTAAGTAAGTAGGAAAAATCTGCTATCTGCGAGCTATTCTAGAGTGCGCATCAAAAAATTTCAAAAAAAAAAAAACAACCGTCACATCGTTTTTTTACCGACTTCCAAAAAGAAGGAGGTCCTATGTTCGTGTGTATGTATGTTTTTTTGTTTTTTGTGTATGTTCGTCGATAACTTCGCCAATTGTGAACCGAATCGAAAAATTCTTTTTAGTTCAAAAGGGTATACTCTCAAGGTGGTCCCATTTAAATTTTACATGTAATATTTTACTGTAAAAGGCAAAAAACCCAAAATATCAATTTCGCGCGCAGACTGAGACAATAATAAATAAATATTAGGGGACATCTTAAGCACGGTCTCTGACCCCAAACTAAGCAAAGCTTGTGATATGGCTGCCAGAGACCGATATACTACATGTACATATTTTAAATACATACTTATATAGATAGTACCTAATTAACACCCAGACACAGAACAAACACCTATATTCATCACACAAATGTTTGCCCTGGGTGGAGATCGAACCCACGCCTCTTCGACCCAGAAGTCAGGGTCACTAACCACTGAGCCACCGAGGCAGTCAGTAATGATGATTAATAGACTGACCTGCTGCAGCACTTTGGCCGTTATTTCCAGTCGAGGATGTGGATGTAGATGTCGCAGTCGTCACTAGAAACAAAATAATCATGTTTCACCAAAAATGGCATAGCCGACTTCAATCGTGTACTGAATTCGAATAGTTCGTACGGATCAAGGTATCATCGGTGTAGTAAATTTCACATTATGGTTGATTTTTAAAAAATGAACCCAGTTGATTTCGTTACAAATTTAAATGGGACCATTTCTTTGCTTCGTTTCGATAAAAAAAAAAAATACCGGTTCCGCTTCCGCTTCCGGTTCCGGCGCCGGCTCCGCCGTAGCCCCCGCCGTAGCCTCTGTTGTCTCCTCCGCTGTAGCCCTCGCCGTAGCCCCCGCCGTAGCCCTGGCCTCCACCGTAGCCCCCGCCGTAGCCTTGGCCTCCACCGTAGCCCCCGCCGTAGCCCTGGCCTCCAACGTAGCCCCCGCCGTAGCCCTGGCCTTCACCGTAGCCCCCGCCGTAGCCCTGGCCTCCACCGTAGCCCCCGCCGTAGCCCTGGCCTCCACCGTAGCCCCCGCCGTAGCCTTGGCCGCCACCGTAGCCCTCGCCGTAGCCCTGGCCTCCACCGTAGCCCCCGCCGTTTCCCCCACTGTAGCTCCCGCCGTAGCCTCCTGACAAACTGTAGCTTCCGGTTCCGGCTCTGCTTCCGGCTCCAGCTCCGGCGAAGCCTCCTCCGTTACTATTAGAACTGCTCTGGCTTTTTGCTTCTGCGTCTACATAAAGCATAATTATTTTCCACACATTGTAAAATAGCAAAACCGACTTCATCCGTGGCCAGAACTAGCCTTATTAAATGAGGGATTATTGGCTCAACATTTAATACAAAAATAATCGGCCAAGTGCGAGTCGGACTCGCGCACGAAGAGTTCCGCAACGTATGGTAGCCCCCTAATGAAATGTATTAAATATTTCATTTTAACTATTTATTTTTGAAGGGAATATAAGACTTTATATTGTAAATATTTCAAGCATTTAGCAGATGCCGTCATTATTATCAAGCAAAATAACATATTTCTTTCGTGGGAGCCCCCCTTAAATATATATTTTAATGATTTATTTTTAAAGTAAATGTTTAACGAAATATTTTGAAAAAAATCAAGCATACACCAGTCACCGTTATTAATACCGAGCGAAAAACGGCTTAAAATTCAGGTTTGTTGTGTGGGACCCCCTTAATATTTTTTTTTCTATTTTTAGTAATTGCCGTTATAGCGGCAACAGAAATACATCATCTGTGAAAATTTCAACGTTCTATTTATCACCGTTGCTGAGATACAGCCTGGTGACAGACAGACGGACAGCGGAGTCTTAGTAATAGGGTCCCATTTTTACCTTTAGGGTACGGAATCCTAAAAAACAGTCAAATCGGTGTCAGACTCGCACACCGAGGGCTCCGTACTAATTCTGGAAATTGCGCAAAATTGGGAATTAAAAACCTCAGGGCGTAACTACAAAATTATCGATAAAAGGGTTTTTTTTACATTTCTCGTTATACATCGTGAATTCAAGATTGTAAAAATAATTAATAACCTGTTTTCCTTTGTGTAAATAAACTTCTTTCCTTTGATATTCCACATGGTACAATTAACTCACTTTGTAATTTGGGCGCATAATTTATTTGCATTCAGTCCCTATATTTTGGTATTAAATTTAAAATGTACCGTTTTCAGATACCTTCCAATGTTAATACTCTAAAACAATGCTCCATGCCAATTTTTTTTGGTTATAAGTCAACGGGAAGTACTTTATAGGTTTTGATTCCATTGAGTGTCGAAATATGCAATTTTTACGACATACACTTTTTTCTACGGTAACTTAGAAGTTTGATTTTTTCACAATTGCATGAGACCATAGATTTACGTACGAGTATACAGGGTTATTTCTAATCAATTGGCATCCTTTCAGGGGCTTTTTCTGTACATTAAAACTAACAATTTTTGTTCTGCGACTTTTATTAATAAAAAAAAAGTTGTTGTTCCATAGAAAAATGTCGTTCACCCTCGACAAAATGTATGGAACAACAGATTTTTTTTTAGATTTAACAAAAGTCGTAGACAAAAAGTTGTTAGTTTTGATGTACAGAATAAGCCCCTAAGAGGATGCTAATAGATTAGAAATAACCCTGTATATTATTTTGATTTTAATTTCAACTCGTTAACATTACGCGTTTCCGAGATAAAAGGTCTTGACGGATGGACAGATGGACAGACGGACAGATGGACAACAAAGTGATCTTAAATGGATTCCGTTTTTTTCTTTTAAGGTAGGTACTGAACCCTAAAATGACGTTGAATTGAGAAAATCCTCTTTTGAATTCGGTTAAAAAACTAAAAAAGACTAGGCTTTCCACAATTTGCTATCAACGAGTCTTGACTTACTTTGGTCACATCGCCCGTAGGCAGCCAGACAATTTCGAGAAACTGGTTGTAGTTGGGAAAGTAGATGGCAAAAGACCACGTGGACGCTCACCTACCCGTTGGTCTGACCAGGTCAATAACCGGGCTTCCAGTTTCCACTGCTCTGAAGAAAGCCGAAGATAGGGCGGCGTGGAAGCAGCTCGTCACTGATTCCGTGAAAGCATTTTTAGACGGGCACGACCTTCAGTAATGAAGAGGACGAAGAAGAAGAAGAAAAAAATTAAAAAAATGGGTATAGATGACACTGACCATTATATTGTATGAGACCCCCAGCTATATTGAAAGATTGGCTTTTCGCATTTGCATCTGAAATAAAGAATAAGTACATCATTATTATTCGCCAAAAATGTACATGAAAATGTACAATGTACCGTGTACAGAATTGTAGGCCCCGGTTGTTTTAACCGTTTAGCCATGTCAGAGGCCTTCAGGCGGCCTAAAAACTCTGACACCAGGGCTAGCCACCCGGCCTATACGAACTTACTTACTTACCGTGTACAGAATTCGAATAGTCCGCGCAGTTCAAAAGGCCTTTTTAACAACAAGCTTTTATTAAACAAGACGTACTCGCCAAGACGAATCAAACGAGCCGAAATTCGATAAGGTTGTGTCGTTTCATCACAAAGTTCCTATGACCACCTTCCAGCTCCATCATCAGACCCTGGTTACCATTGAAAGATAAACTACTCGCCAAGACCATTCACATGAACCCAAACTCGATGAGGTTGTTTCGTTTCATTGCTAAGTTCCTTTGGCCACTTTCCAGCTCCATCATCAGACCCTGGTTACCATTGAAAGATAAACTACTCGCCAAGACCATTCACATGAACCCAAACTCGATAAGGTTGTGTCGTTTCATTGCTAAGTTCCTTTGGCCACCTTCCAGCTCCATCATCAGATCAGCACCATGTTTCCATAATATTGCATTGTTACGCGATTTACACATGTGTGCAAAATTCCAGCTCAATCGGTAACAGGGAAGTGGATCAAATTTAACTTGCGAGAATTGATTACAGACCGACAGACAGATAACGGGACAGGTGAAACCAAATAAAAGCTTGTAAAATATACAGTTGCTTTATTAATGTATATTATAATACAATCCCTTCACGGTCGAAGTCATATAGAGAATATTATTTTTTTGCACGAATCAATGTTTACATCATGCATAACTGATTTTGACGAATCTTTTTTTTAACCCCCGACGCAAAAGAGGGGTGTTATAAGTTTGACGTGTCTGTTTGTCTGTGTGTCTGTCTGTCTGTCTGTGGCATCAAAGCGCCCGAACCACTGAACCGATTTCAGTTTAGTTTTTTTTGGATGAAAGGAGACTTAATCGAGAGTGTTCTTAGCTATGTTTTATAAAAATCGATTGAGCCGTTTAAGAGTTATGGTGGGTTAAAGTGGGGATGGAAGAACCAAAATTCTACAAATGTGCCCAAAATGGTTGTCAATGTGTCGGGGGTTTTTTAAATTTTTAATTTATTTTGTTGGTAGATCAGAGGTAGTTCCTTCAAAATATAATCTAAATCAGCTGTGCCGTTTTTGATGATAAAATAGAGTAAACATTGCTACATCGTTATGTTCTCTCATCGAACAGCACCACCTCTAGTACTCTAAGCGATGTAATTCGATGTATGTTCCCACGTAACTTAATACTAGAGATAAGCGGCCGGTTCGCAGAAACAAACCGAGCACTGGTCTTATCAGTAGAGCTGACTATGCGTCTGCGAATAAGACCACCTAGATGCCTAAGTTATCTTGTAACATGTATCAGTGTATTTTATTCATTAATTATAGTGCCTTTGCATCGGCAACATCTTAGTTTTGTTTCTAGTTTTTAAGAAACATTCTCTCGCGCTTCCGAAAGTTAACTGGCGCAGCCGGTAGGATAGTCGGCAGCTGCCAGCGCGAAAAGTTCGCTTTTAAATTCGGTGAATTTCCCCCGCGTTGTGCAGTATTAAGTAAACGGTGTTAATACTGAATTCAGTTGTATCCGTTCCGGCTATCCACACGAACCAAACAAATAAGTTATCTACGGGCGCAGAAGATGCAGGTCGGTTGGTGAGTAAGCCTTTTTCGCCTTCCTTAACCTTCCACCTCCATTTTCCTCGAATATTGTAAATTTTGACCTTGGTCATCGGTCAGATTTGCTTGTGTTAATTGTATAATTAGACAATTTGGTCTCAAATCGATTGAATTGTGTTAATTAAGATATATTATTTAAGAATAGTAGTAGTATCGGAAAATTTGGTCTCAAATCGATCGAATTGTGTTAATTAAGGATATTTAAGTACATAATAATAGTAATAGTATCGGAAAATTTAATCTCAAATCGATTGAATTGTTTTAATTAAGGATATTTAATAAAAGTAAGTAATAGTATCGGAACTTTTAGTCTCAAATCGATTAAATTGTGTTAGTTAAGGATAGATATTTAATAATAGTAATAGTATTAGATAATTTTGTCTCAAATCGATAAAACTTTGCTAATTAAGGATATAACATTTAATATTAAGTAATAGTGTCGGTACTGAGAAACGATAACAACATAGTCCGTATAAAAGGGAGATACTGAGAAACGATAACAACATAGTCCGTATAAAAAGTTATTTAAAAATATAATTAAAGTGAATTCAGTGACAAAAAATTCGTACAAGTGACAATAAACTAGTGAAAATGACTATATAGTGAAGACAAGGTCCTAAGTTAACGAATAATACACAAAAAACCTAAAAAACTGAAGTGTAAACAAACAACAACTTACGAACTTTTCAAGTCTTTTTTCACAAATCTAGGAACTTAAATTGTACCAGTGTTAGTCTATGAAAGTGCCGGAGTGTAAATAAATAAAAAATCGCGATAGTTTCCACCTTTTTGGAAAAATATAACCTCACAACTGAATGAGTACAATCTCGCCTATCACAGTAAAATAAATTGTGAAACAGCGCCATCTATTAGAAAAGAAGTACACTACGCTCGACTTAGGCACAATACGAACACGGAACAATACTATCCAGTTTTACTAGAGGGCGCAACGAGTACCAAAACAAAACAATATGGAGGAAATTATGAAAGCCTTACAAAATATTCAAAAAGAACTGAACGTACAAAAAATAGAAATTCAGAAAAGTGGCGAAAAGGTGACAGAACAAGTAACTCTCAACATAACTAACAAATTAGAAGAGAAATTCACAATATTGGAAGAAAAACATCAAACTCTGAAAGAAAAGGTTGAACAACAAGAAAAAAGAATTCAATTTTTGGAAAAACAAGCAAGACAAAGAAACATAATTTTCTTCGGTGTTGAAGAGAGTGAGACATCCTATCATAACTTGGTGAACAATATATTGCAATTTATAAGTGAAAAATTGTTCTTAAAATTGGATTGTAGAGATATTCAAGAAATAAAGAGAGTGGGGAAAAAAGGTGATAAACCACGACCAATAATTGTAACCTTTTCTACCCTTGGTTCTAAGATCAGCATTCTCAAGCAAAAAAGATTACTAAAAGACACCCAATATTACTTGAACGAAGATTACCCTAAATACATATTAGAAAAAAGGAAAGAACTACAGGAAGAAGCAAACAGAGAGCGCGAGAAAGGAAATAAAGTCACGATAAAATACGATAAACTTGTTATATTAAAATCAAACAACAAAAGAACACTGATGAGTTCGCCAGAGTCGGATTCTAATTCTCAAACACTAGTTGGTAATAGTACATCAAGACCTATCAAGAAAAACAAAATAAAACAATCAAACCCATCTATAACCAGATCAAACAGTGTCTCAGAAGGAGTTCTAAAACCAAGCATTCTAAGCTACTTAGTAAACAAAAACGTCAACGTACCACATAACCAAACCAACAACAATACAACCAATAACTTACATTTATAACAACCAACTCCCCCCTCCCTCAACGATGCAACATTAAATCAATTCCAACTAAGCAACAAAAACCATCTTCCAATCCGGCTGGTCACCGTGGAAGATCAAGACCAAAACCCTCTAAAGAAGACATCTCAAACTTCTTCAATAGTAAGAAATGAAACACAAACCCAAGAAATACTTAATTTAACTAAAATAAATAAAGATCAACTCTACATAATAACTTACAACGTCAGAACTTTATCTACTTACGAACGCTTAATCGAACTAAGCGAAGCACTCACTAGAGTCAAATACGACATAATTGGATTGTGTGAAATAAGGAGGACGGGTACACGGATAGAAGAATATAATAATTTCATACTATGCCACACGGGACACACACCTGGCAAACATGGAGTCGGTTTCATAATAAATAAAACCCGCAAGAACTGGATTGAAAGTTTCACGGGCTTAAATGAGAGAGTAGCGTTATTGAACTTAAACATACAAGGATTGCCCATGTCAATCATCCAAATATACGCACCGACTGAAACAGCGTGTGAAGAAGAGATTAATACCTTCTATTCGAACGTCAATAGAGCCCTAGACCAAGCTTACAGGAACTATATAATAATGGGTGATTTTAACGCGAAAATAGGTCAACCAAGAAAAGATGAACATCTAATAATGAAACCAAACGGGTATGGTGAAAGAAACCAGCGAGGTCAGAGGCTAATTGATTTCGCCCTCGAACACAAACTTGCCATTTTAAATACATTCTTTCATAAAAAACTAAGTCAAAGATGGACCTGGCGATCACCGAACGATAAATACAAAAATGAAATAGATTACGTACTATCAAATCAACCAAACATCTTCCAAAACATAGAAGTTTTAAATCTGAATTACCCGTCAGACCACAGAGCAATCAGAGCAACAATGTCTATCACAAAACAGAAGAAAAAACGCACAGCGTATAAAAGCAATCGATATTCATCATTAAAAACTGAACAAGAAATATTATCATATAAACAAATCATTTCATCTCAGCTACAAGTTTTACATAAATGTCAAGAAAAAACATCAGTTCAGGCTTTCTATAACACACTAACCAAGGCTATAACACAGAGCTTACAGGACGCTCGAACCCCCAACGAAATATCAAAAGGTAACCATAAAGTTCTAAAAGAGCGTACACTGAAACTTATCAAAAGAAGACAAGAGTTACAACATGCCAAGATAAAAACTCGAGCCACTAAAAATGAACTATCAGCCCTATACAAATTAATAAGTAAATACATTAAACATGACTACAAAAGATACAGAGCGAAAGCTATCGAAAAACATCTGGAAAAAGCAGGAAGCTCAAAAAAGGCCCTTAAAGAACTAAGAACAAATAAATATTGGATAGATAGCTTAAACTATAAAGACAAAACCGTAAATAATCGAAAAGAAATCATAGATGTAGCAACCCATTTCTATAAAACACTATATAAAGCACAAGGATATGAGTGTACCAGCCATAGCAACGCAAATGATATTAACTATACAAACCAAAGCGGAAACATAACACCAATAACTGCAGAAGAAGTCACACAAGAAATAAAAAGGCTAAAGCTAGATAAGAGCCCAGGACCAGACGGCATTACAAATGAAGCTATAAAGGCTGCTTCGCCGCTATTGACTCTCCCATTAACACACTTATTTAACCTTATATTAAAAACTGCTGAAATACCATCGCAGTGGTTAGAGTCGGAAATAATATTAATTTATAAAAAAGGTGACTCAAAAGATATCACAAACTACAGGCCGATAAGCTTACTCTCATGTATCTACAAACTGTTTTCCTCCATAATTAACAAAAGAATAAGTGTCACAATAGAAGCAAACCAACCAATAGAACAAGCAGGCTTTCGAAAACGCTTTTCAACAATCGATCATATACATACTCTAGAACAAATAATAGAAAAGTACCAAGAGAAGCAAAGATCGCTCTACATCGCATATATTGATTATAAAAAAGCTTTTGATACCGTTTCACATTCAAGTATATGGACCGCCCTGCAAGGACAAAAAGTTGAAAAAGAGTATATAGATATAATCAGAAACATTTACAAAGGTAGCACAGCGAAAATAAAACTAGAATCCACTGGTCCTACGTTCTTCATCGGAAGAGGCGTGAAACAAGGCGACCCGCTGTCTCCAAAATTATTTATATCTATCTTAGAATCAATAATGAAAAGATTCGACTGGGAAAAGACAGGATTAAACATCAATGGCAAGTACTTATCCCACCTACGCTTCGCAGATGACTTAGTGCTGCTGTCGGAATCTAGCACACAATTACAAAACATGATCGATTTACTAAACACAACTAGTAAACAGGTAGGACTAGAAATGAATCTTTCGAAAACAATGGTTATGACAAATAGTATACAGAGAAGAATATCAGTGGACAATGAAACTCTGAATTATACAGAGAAATACACATACCTTGGAAAACAAATTGGCTTCAACAAAAAACAAAACGAACTAGAGGTAGAACGAAGAGTACAAAATACTTGGAACAAGTATTGGTCCTTAAAAGAGATATTCAAAAGTAACATGCCAACAAATATCAAAACAAAAGTCATGATGTCATGCCTCTTACCTTGTCTAACCTACGCATGTCAAACCTGGAAATTTACATCCAAAGTAAAAAGCAAAATCACTACCTGCCAACGCGGAATAGAACGAAGTATGCTCAATATTAAAAAGATGCAAAAAATTCGTCACACAAAAATCAGAGAAACCACCAAAGTGACGGATGCTCTAACCTACGCTAAAAAGCTAAAATGGAAGTGGGCTGGACACGTAGCGAGGCTAAAGGACGAGAGATGGACCAACAGGGTAACAACGTGGAAGGGTCCAATCGGCAAACGTCTCAAAGGCAGACCCCACACGAGATGGGCAGACGAGTTAATAAAAATAGCTGGTACCTGCTGGCCGCAAACAGCTCAAGATAGAGACATATGGCATTCTTTAGAGGAGGCCTTCACCTTCACTTGAGGAGGGGTTCATGCAACCAAACTTATAAATATATAAATTTTTTTAAACCATGTATATACCTTATTTTATTGCATGAAATAAAAGGCTTATTATTATTATTATTATTATAATAGTGTCGGTATAAACTCTACCGAGACTCTAAATTAGGTTTGAATTATTTTATTTTAGTTATAATAAAATTAATTAGAAATGGCGCAAGAACATAGAGCTGCTACTCTTGCACAAACGGGAATCCTAAAAAAGGATGCTCTAAAACTTCTGCTGGAAGAAGTAAACTTCAAGGAACAAGAGACAGGGATGAAGTAAAATTTACTAAGATCTCAGTTTTCAATGCCTACTAGCCAGAATACCATGAGACCCGCGATTCCCGCGCCTCAATTCCAGTTCGGTATACCTGGGAACCAAAATTTAAATAGACCACCGGTTCCAAGGTTCGCACAGCTTCAATTTGACTACCGCCCGCAGCTAGGCTCCGCACCTCAGTTTGGTAAATTAGGCCCACAATCAAGACCGCAGCAAGGGTTCAGACCCCGATTAGGGACGTCCCCTGAGCTAGGTTATAGGCCACCCCAATTTGGGTAACCACCCCAATTCGGGTACAAGCCACCCCAATTTGGGTACAAGCCACCCTATGAACAACCTCAACAAGTTAACCCGCCACACTTTCAATCCGGCGACGTATCCTTAAGGACCGCTCGTTCTATTGGATTTAAGCTTAACGAGATAACCGGTGACGATGAACAAAATTTTTACCCTGATAATACTTACCCTTATACTCATAAAAACGACATGTACGGACTATACAAATATGACCATTCAAACGACTTCGAATACAAGTACCCCACTAAGCATGAAACTTGCAATAAGTTGTAGTAAGTTTGTATATGGCACATTTGTGAATTTCAAACATCATCTTGCAGGAACATGTCACTTACATAGATCTTATTGTTATGTTGAAACTTATTAAATATTATTTTATTATGTTACTGTTATATTTAGCATGAAAGATTACGTTTCAACTTTGCAGGGATATAGCCTCCCAAACATACCTAAATGTAAGTAATTAACATTGTTGCAAAAATGTGATTGGGACGTTACAATATAAAACGTTGCTGCAATGTAATTTTACTAACTTCTCTGTCTGGCATTGCCTGTACTTTACAAGTGAAAGTTTCTGAAATGTTATAGTATAACATTGCGACAATAGGTCTATTGTTATATTTTTTTTTCAACTTTCCTACAACATTACGAATTGTTCTTTTTATTTATCTAACCCATGTAAGTAATGTTGCTGGAACTTAATTTTCGAAAGTTATCAAATGTTCCTGTAGAGTTTCTTACTTAACATTAAAAAACTAGATGGCGTTAGCATCGCACATTGAAATTCTGCATCGCGGTGGCGTTGTGTTTTCAGAAATTGGTATTCCCATTTGTAAATTTGATTATAATATTCCTTACAGCGGAAAGTGGAAAAGTATCACACACACCTGCCTCTAGGACATGTACTTAAAACTATAGCCTCAACAAAACTTAGAAAAACTAATAATTTTTTAGAAACTGAAAACCTAGAAATGTAACTTTGCGACAACTAAATAAATGCTACCAATTCAAAACTAAATTAATGCAAGCCAAGTGCAAGTTTCATTTGTAATATTTTGTAACCTTTTAGCAAAATCGATGAGACAAGTTACTATTACCTTTCAAATTTAAAGTTGTGGAAATGTTAAACGTTATACTTTCGGAAAGTTAACTTAACAACTTTCAGATATATTTCATGTGTAATGTTACTGCAACTTAACGTTTTAAAGTTTTAAAAAGTTAAGGAGATCAGCTCTGGGCAAGTTTATCTACAGCGTGGCCGTTAGGGCTTCGTTTCAAGCTGGCTGTAAGCTTGCATGAACGTTGCAACCTTATATTTCTAAGTTACAAGCTCGTTGATGTTACTTTCAGTAATGTTATTGCAACTTTTGCTTGCTTAACGGGACCCTTAAACAGACTGTAATCCGAGAAAATAATTACAACAATATAGTTTATTCATAAGTAGTTTTAGGACTATATTCATTAGATTAAGTGAAATCGAAACCGCGCTAGCTCTAAGCAAGAGCTCCATACTACACCAGTCTATAATTAATTCCACCGAACTGCTATACCATTTGAACTTGATAGCAGAATCTAGAAACCTGGTATATGTACCCAATGAATTCAATTTAATTAAGATTGAGGAAACTATTGATGTTAAATCTTTTATCGAAAAGGACCAAATTACCTTTATATTGGAAATCCCTCTGACCGATAATGTTACGTATAACTATTTTAAATTGTACACATTACCCATCCTCCTCAAACCTGAAAACCTAACCGTTGCCATATTTCCTAAATACCCATTCCTATTGGCGAAAGGGCTGAAGTATCAGCCGATCGTAAAGCCGTGCCGCTCACTCGCTGCTGGAGACGAGTTTCTCTGCGACGATGACAACCGCGCCCCATACAGCGGACCCTCCTGCTAGGAAAAACTAATGAGATACGATGACGTCACTGGCATCTGCAAGCAGCACCCCATTCACTTGAGGATGTGAAGCTGCAGAAAATAGATAGAAACAACTGTATACTATACACCAGCTCGGAAACAACCCTCACAGAGACCTGCGGCGAAGAGGCTTCGAAGCAGCAGATATGCGGAACGCACGTTGTGACGCTGAACAGACCCTGTGATGTCACTGTCAACGGGACGACCATCCGGCACCACCGTCTTTACACCGAAGTGGACCCAGGGACCCCACTACTCATCATCAACTTACCAAAATTACGCGCGGTCGAGGAAATATCCAGTGCACATGCACTCAATATACGAGAGATTGCACTTGACGAAGTTAAATACATGGCCTTTGCTTTGAAGAACAGTGAAATTTTCGGTGATAGCAAAGAAACGGACCCTATAATTAGTGTTATTGCATTAGGATTAGTAGTATTAAGTATAGTTTTGATTATTCTTTATGTTTCGTACACCAAAATTAATCCTTTCATTCAAAATTATCGGAATCCCTCTAAAATCGAGCGCTCCGATAATTTTTCGCTTAGGGAGGGAGACGTTATGTTCTCTCATCGAACAGCACCACCTCTAGTACTCTAAGCGATGTAATTCAATGTATGTTCCCACGTAACTTAATACTAGAGATAAGCGGCCGGTTCGCAGAAACAAACCGAGCACTGGTCTTATCAGTAGAGCTGACTATGCGTCTGCGAATAAGACCACCTAGATGCCTAAGTTATCTTGTAACATGTATCAGTGTATTTTATTCATTAATTATAGTGCCTTTGCATCGGCAACATCTTAGTTTTGTTTCTAGTTTTTAAGAAACATTCTTTCGCGCTTCCGAAAGTTAACTACATCGATACAATGATAGATACATCGATTTGTGGGAATTATTCGAATTCTATGCATGATACATTGGTTTGTGGAAATTATTCGAATTCTTTACATGATACATTGATTTGTGGGAAATATTCGAATTCTGTACACTGTTGAAGTCGGTTGATCCATTTTTGGTGAAAATTAATTTAATTTGAAGTCCTCGTTCAGTGATTAGTTTTGAAACAAATCAGAACCAAAATTTGCATAATTTTACTTCGTTAATAATCACGTTCAGAAAACTTCCTCACTTTTGGAAGTTGGTTGAAAATGAGAGCTTACCTGCGCGGCTTCCGTCCATGCCAAACTGTCCTGTGTAAATAAAAAAAAAATCATCAATCGCAAAGGATGCGTATTAGAATGTACCACTGTACCAGTCTTTTTAGTAGTCCACTGCAGGACGTAGGCCTACCCACGAAGGGTGATTGGGCCATATCCACCACGCTGGCCCAGTGCGGGTTGGTGGATTCACATACGGCATCGAATTTCTTCTACGGCTGTATGCAGGTTGCCTCAGGATGTTTTCCTTCACTAAAAAGCCAGTGGTGTGGAATTCCGTACATAAGTTCCAAAGAACTCATTGGTACGGGACTGGGGATTTGAACCCACGTCCTCACGATTGTAAGGCGGGTGTCACTACCTCTTGACCACCATGGCTTGTGTTTTATTAGAATGAATAACACGAATTATTTCAAAAAAACCGGCCAAGTGCGAGTCGGACTCGCGCACCGAGGGTTCCGTACAAACCTGCAAGGTTTACAAAGTTCGTTCATTACGACAAAAAAAGTAATAAGTTTATATTTATTAAAAAAAATATATTTTGTAATGTAACTAAAAATTTAAGGTTTTCGGAATTTTTCCTTTATGTGTGCTATAAAACGTTGCTTCATGCCAAATTTCAAGATTCTAGGTCGACTGGAAGTACCCTTTAGGTTTTGATTCCCTTGCGAGTACTTGCGAGTTTCAAAATTTGCGGCATAAACGGCTGTATCTTTTGATTGCGTTGGCTTAGAAGTTTGATTTTTTCACAGCTTCAAGGGACAGTAGACCTGAGTAATTGATATAAATTTCAGCTTCATACCTCCACGCGTTCCTGAGAAAAAGGGTCTTGACAGACGGACAGACGGACAACAAAGTGATCCTATAAGGGTTCCGTTTTTTCCTTTTGAGGTACGGAACCCTAAAAACACCTTTTTAAAAATAAAATTTCACTGAACACGAAGAATTAAACGAGCTGAAAGTCCATGGTGTTACGTCAATCAATCAAATCGCTTACGCATAAATCCGTCGCGGGTCTTTTTGATTTCGTGTGGTCATGTTTAAACATCCATAACTCTGTCATTTATTAAGATATTCGAGTAATTCTTTTACTGTACCTCATATTTTCCTAACGTCTTTAAAAGTTTATATTTATTTTTAGGGTTGAAAAACGGGAACCTATTACTAAGACTTCGATGTCCGTCTGTCCGTCTGTCTGTCACCGGGCTGTATCTCATGAACCATGACAGCTAGGCAGCTGAAACTTTGACAAATGATGTATTTCGGTTGCCGCTATAACAACATTTACTAAAAACAAAATAAAATAAATATTTAAGGGGGGCTCCCATACAACAAACCTGAATTTTAGACGTTTTTCGCTCTATATTAATAATGGTACCAGGTAGATGCTTGAAATTTTCGCAGAATATTTAGTTTTATGTTCCCTTCAATAATAAATAATAAAATAAAATAATATAAAAATTTAAGGGGGGCCCCATACAGTACGGAACCCTCCGTGCGCGAGTCCGACTCGTACTTGGCCGATTATTAAATTTTTATGAGATGAGATAGTTTCTTATTATGCTTGTGGTTAGAGAATGAGACTTAGACGTTTTATTGATGACCCACCCTTAATGATCAGATTCAGTCAATTTCGTCATTTCTGGAAGTTGGTTAAAAGTTAAAACTTACCTGTGAGAGTGCCGCTGGCGTCATTAACACCTGTGTAATATTACAACAATTGTGTATTAACAATGTTGTTATTCATTGCGAAGTAGCGCTCATAACTAAAATCTCATCAAAAACATAAATATGAAATGGGAGTCAAAGTGTCGCCACCAAAAGAATTGAGATCTACACTGGGGCCAAGTGTTCTGTAGAAAATCCTAAAATTTCAGCTACAAGAATATACCTACAACATTCTAAAGGGATTTACTTATGTAATTCAAGCTCGTGATTTGACTTGGCTAGTTTAAGAATAAATACACTGCAAATAAGTTACTGTCTGTACGTGAAAACTAGCCAAATCAAATCTTGAGCTTGAATTACGTAAGTGTAGATCTCTTTAGAATGTTGTAGGTATATTCTTGTAGACACTTGGCCCCCATGTAGATCTCAATTCTTTTGGTGGCGACACTTTGGCTCCCATTTATGTTTTTGATGAGATATCATAACTTTTTGTTCAGAAATAATTGTTAGTTACGAGTACATTATGATTATCCTAACACACTTATCTCTGAAAAAGTTATCCAGTATTTATTATAGGTAATACTATCACAAATGGCATGGTTCATCTATCAAAAATCTCAGTGCCCCGCGACGCTACCGCCACTTATTGGAGTATTGGTTAGGTAAATTGTACATTTACTTTGTTAATAGTACTAATTATCAATAATTTTCAGTTTTTAGATTTTTCCTTTGTGTATGCCTGATAGTCCACCTTTGTGCCAAGTATCAAGATTCTAGGTTATCTGGAAGTGGGTTAGGTTTTTGATCTATCTATAAGTCAGTCAGTGAGTCAGTGAATCAGTCAATGAAACACGAGTTTTTAAACTTTAATATATCACTAACTGATTCAGAAAAATTCATGAAATTTTGAATTCTTTATGAGCTAAAAGATTTTAAGAAATGCGCCAAATTTCATGTATGTAGGCTAAGTGTTTTTCGAGTTGTGAGGAGGTCAAAAGTAGCTCCAAATGGTTCGTGTAATACTCGTAACACTTTGGCTGGACACGCTGCCGCGTGTCTAATATAGATAGCGGGGTTTTTAGGGTTCCGTACCCAAAGGGAAAAACGGGACCCTATTACTAAGACTTCGATGTCCGTCTATCTCTCTGTCTATCTGTCACCGGGCTGTATCTCATGACCCATGATAGCTAGGCAGCTGAAATTTTCACAGATGATGTATTTTAGTTGCCGCTATAACAACAAATACTAAAAACAAAATAAAATAAATATTTAAGGGGGGCTCCCATACAACAAACCTGAATTTTTAGACGTTTTTCGCTCTATATTAATAATGGTATGTACCTGCTTGAAATTTTCACAGATTATTTAATTTTATTTTCCCTTCAATAATAAAATTAAAATAAAATAAATGTTTAAGGGGGGCTCCCATACAGTACGGAACCCTCCGTGCGCGAGTCCGACTCGTACTTGGCCGATTATTTGGTATCGTGCGGTCATGTTTATTATAAATCCGTAATATAAGTATAAAGATATTCGAGTAATTGAAACTTCCTTATTGTGATTATGTTAAGCGTTTTTCGTCTTAGAAACTTCGTCATTTTTGGAAGTTGGTTAAAAGTTAAAACTTACCTGAGATAGTGCCGCCGACTTTTCCAACTACTCCTGTGTGATATAACAACAATTGTTAATTAACAATTTTATTGACAATTCGTTGTAAAGTAGCGCTCATAAATTTATTAAAATAGCTGGGTTTTGTACATTCGTGCGGTCATATTTAAACATCCACAACTCCGTCGAGAATTCTCCGTCGAGAACTCCGAAGATATTCGAGTAATTATTTTACTGTACCTCATATATTTCTAAAATCTCAAAACGTTTAAATTAATTATTTTTAATTTTTATGAGATGGGAAGCCTTATTGTGATTGTGTTTAGTTGTTTTATTAATGGCTCAACTTTAGTGATCAGATTCAGAAAACTTTGTCAATTTTGGAAGTTGGTTAAAAGTTAAAACTTACCTGTGATAGTGCCACCGACTTTTCCAATTACTCCTGTGTAATATTAAAACAATTGTTAATTAACAATTTTATTAACTGTACTGTACTGTACCAGCCTTTTTAATAGTCCACTACAGGACGTAGGCCTACCCATGAAAGGGTGATTGGGCAATATCCACCACGCTGGCCCAGTGCGGGTTGGTGGATTCAAACACGCCATCGAATTTCTTCTACGGACGTATGCAGGTTGCCTCACGATGTTTTCCTTTACCGAAAAGCCAGTGGTGTGGTGAAGTGGTTTTATTAACAATTCATTGCAAAGCAGCGCTCATAATTATATTAAAATGGCTGGGACTTTTGGATTCGTGCGATCATGTTTAAACATCCATAACTCCGCCATTTACTATATAAAAATATTCGTGAAATTCTTTGAATGTAATGTTCCAAGACGTTCAAAATATACCTCATATATTACGTCTTGAAACATTATATTTATTTTTAATTTTTATGAGATGGGAAACTTCCTTATTGTGATTTTGTTTAGGCGTTTTATTAATGGCCCACCTTTAATGATCAGATACAGAAAACTTCGTCATTTTTGGAAGTTGGTTAAATGTTCAAACTTACCTGTGAGAGTGCTGCCGACGTCTTTAACATCTGTGTAATATTACAACAATTGCTTAAAAAGAAGATCTTGCAAAGTGGGAGCAGCCTGTGTACAGTAGCTCAAAAAATCCATTAAAATATGGTAAATAATTGCGCAGAGTACAACACCCGCATTGAAAGCTTAATTTAAATGATTTTATTAAAATAGCTGGGTCTTGTGGATTCGTGCGGTCATGTTTAAACATCCATAACTCCGTTATTTATAAAGATATTCGTGTAATTCTTACTGTAATGTTCCAAGACGTTCGAAATATATCTCATACATTTATACGTCTTGAAACATTATATTTATTTTTAATTTTTATGAGATGGGAAACTTCCTTATTGTGACTGTGGTTAGACGTTTTATTTTTGTGCCACTTTGAATGATCAGAATCAGAAAACTTTGTAATTTTTGGAAGTTGGTTTAAAGTTAAAACTTACCTTTGAGAGTGCTGCCGACGTCATTAACATCTCCTGTGTAATATTACAATTGTTTATTAACAAAAATATTATCCATTGCGAAGTAGCGCTCATAATTAAATAGCTCTTATTCTCGTATTTTGCCTTGTCCCCGTAGAAAAAGTATTTAATAGCGATGGACTTAATCACAATCTTTAGGCTAAACAGTACAGGGTAAGCAGATAGCCCTGCATAAGAATCGAAAGGAAGATCTTGCTAAACGGGACCAGACTGTGTACTACACTCAAAAAATCCATTAAAATATGGTAAATAATTGCGCAGAGTAAAACACCCGCATTGAACGCTTAATTTAAATAGAATTTCATATTTTCGGGTATCGTGCGGTCTTGTTTAAACATCCATAACTCCGTCATATACAAGTACTAATTAAAAAATTTTTAAAAACCCCCGACACAATAACCTACCTAAAAAAAGTACGAAATACTGAACCCTGGATCATGTTTAAAACGAACTTTATCTATCTCGTAAGCGAGAGGTACCAGGTTCGTATAACCATTTTGGGCACATTTGTAGAATTTTGGTTCTTCCATCTCCACTTTAACCCATCATAACTCTTAAACGGCTCGATCGATTTTTATAAAACATTGCTAAGAACACTCTCGACTAAGTCTCTTTTCATCCAAAAAAAACTAAACTGAAATCGGTTCAGTGGTTCGGGCGCTATGATGCCACAGACAGACAGACAGACAGACACACAGACAAACAGACACGTCAAACTTATAACACCCCTCTTTTGCGTCGGGGGTTAATAAAGATACTAGATTTTGCCCGCGGCTTCGCCCGCACGATATTTCGAGACCCTACTTTACCACTCTTAATAAAGGAGGTGGAAAATAGTAACGCAAAAATTTGATTTGAGATTTGTTTGATAGGACGGTTATTTTTTGACATTTCTTGAAGCTCAAGCTAAAATAGCTCGCAGATGGCAGAATTTTTCCTACTTACTTAACACTTATTGTTATAATATGGAAAATTTACGCAATATCATTATAATTTATAGCATATCTGTTATTTTGATACATAAGCTATAGAATTGCAAAGTTTCATCTCAATCCGTTCAGTAGTTTTTGCGTGAAAGAGTAACAAACATCAATCCATCCATCCTTACAAACTTTTACGTTTATAGTATTAGTAGGATTTGAGTAATTATTTTACTGTACCTTGTACATTTCTAATGTCTTCACTAATATGTGCGGAATTGTATTAAAAACATCGATGGCGGCCTTTATGGTCAAGTCCGTATGCGGCTCTCTCGGCAAAGCGTGATGGCATTTTAACCTACTCACACCAATCACTCCCACCATACAAGTAAGCGGGACACAAGATTGAAAATCAAAAAACGTTTTTTATGAGATGGGGATCTTCCATGTGATTGAATAAAAGTTAAAACTTACCTGTGAGAGTGCTGCCGACGTCTTTAACATCTCCTGTGTAAAATTACAACAATCGTTTATTAACAATAATATTATCCATTGCGAAGTAGCGCTCATAATATAATATACCTAATTAAAAAACCCCCGACACAAAAATATTTGACAACAAACTTTCAATTGACAACCATTTTGGGCACATTTGTAGAATGTTGGTTCTTCCATCCCCACTTCAACCCACCATAACTCTTAAACGGCTCAATCGATTTTTATAAAACATAGCGAAGAACACTCTCGATTAAGTCTCCTTTCATCCAAAAAAAACTAAACTGAAATCGGTTCAGTGGTTCGGGCGCTATGATGCCACAGACAGGCAGACAGACAGACACACAGACAAACAGACATGTCAAACTTATAACACCCCTCTTTTTCGTCGGGGGTTAAAAGCAGCTCTCATTCTCGAATTTTGGCTTGTCCCCGTAGAAAAAGTAGTTCCAATGGTCTCAATCACATTCTTTTGACTTATTACAGGGCTACTCAAAAAATCCATTCAAATATGGCAAACAAATGCACAGAGTAAGACGCCCGCATTGAAAGCTTAATTCAAATGGAATTTCATATTTTCTAATTTGATTTTGTTAAAAGCCGCCATCACGCCGTTATATTTTATAAGCAATGTCAAAAGATAATTAAATTCGAAACCATGAAATTTCTTTAAATGAAGATTGTTATGAAAGAAAGTAATTGGAAAATTATATCCCAAAATAAATAAAGCAAATAATTGAATACTGTACAAGGTTAAGGCCTGAGCTCGATATATTTTTGCATTATCTCTTTTGAGCATGACAACTTAACACTACATACTTGTAGTATAAAAAAACAAAGTCGCTTCCCGCTGTCTGTCCGCATGTATGCTTATATCTTTAAAACTACGTAACGGATTTTGATGCGGTTTTTTTTAATAGATAGAGTGTTTCAAGAGAAAGGTTTATATGCATAATACACCTGTGCAAAGCTAGGGCGGGTCGCTAGTTGAGATATAAAGGAAAATTAGAATTCTTAAACATGTACACATCTTAGAGATCATTGACCTGACAAACATATTTCTTAGCCAATTATGTTTTTCTAGTATTAATTTCATCTATAAATATATCATAAAAATTGTTTTTATTATCATCATAATCATCATCAACATCAACGGAAGCTTATCATACGCGTGTCTCATCGAGCACTTGACAGTTTATTGAAAGTTGGTTAAAAGTTAGGGCTTACCTGTGACTTTTTTCGCTGTGTAAAAAAAATAAAACAATTATATAATAACATTTTTATTTCAAAGAGTTTTTTTTTGTGATAAACATTTCAAAAATTCTCGAAAACCAGGACTCGAACCTGCGTCTTCGGAAGGACGGACAGGCGGAGTCTAATATTAGTAATAGGGTCCCGTTTTTACCCTTTGGGTACGGAACCCTAAAAACAGTCTAGCCGATTTTGATATGTGTTTCTTTTAGTAAACCATCTATTGTCCTTATTATTTTCAAACCGTTCATTTTTGTCACACAAAAATGGCACTACCGAAGTCCATTGTGAATAGAATTTTTATTTATTACTTCGCTCCAATGGATTTGTACCATATTTTGATAATTGTTGATATTTCTAAAACAGCTTAGGCGATTTTGATAAATTTTGGTATCGATCTTGATCCACCAAATAATCATTTTAGCAAAAAATTGCATAACCGACTACTACGGTGTGCAGAACCAGTACAGGTTTTGCATAGTTTAAATAAACTTGCGCGTTTGCGTGTGGCTCCATACATTTCTATTAGTTGTTCCTCGTTCTCGCCAGGGGCGCTGTAAAATAATGTATAAAGACACATGGAAACTACTGTAGTTTCAATTTACGGGAAAACCTGGAGTTACGAGTACTAACTCCTCAGAATTCGAATAGTTCGCACGAATCAATATGTAATCATCGATGTTAATTTTTATTAGTAAGTTTTGCTTATTCTGGTTAGTCGAGAATTCGGGCGTCGGGAGACGAAATTCCCTTAATAAGCAGGTTCAGAAAGCAACTTAAAGTTGGTTAAAATTAAGAGCTTACCGTTTTTATCTACTGCGTCGTCGAAGTAAGAATATTCTGTGTAAACATACAACAATGATCAAATAACAATTTTATCGTTGCAAAGTAGCGCTCATAGCAAATCACCCAGAACATGGAACTGAGTCTGTCAGCAGGCTTCAAAGAGGCGCTACTTTAAAGCCTGACTGATTTGATTCAATTTTTAAATGTATTCGTATGTCGGAAAAGGCAAGTTTTGGCAAAAGCACTTTAAAAATGAACCACCTTGTATGTACCTAAAACTTATGAACAAATGATTACTAATTATTAATTACAGGCCTTGTTATTTGTTTCAGGTAATTTTCTGTCAGGTAACTTTTTTCTATTTTTATTTCTACCCGTACACCAATTATCAACTCTTAAAAGTAGTTGCAATAGACTCATTTATTTAAAAAAAAAACAAACGGGTATCCCCACCAAACGCTTAGCATCCCAGCTGGTTGAATCCGGGGTACTGTACACCACCATGACAACGTAAATAAAATAAATATTTTGGGGACATCTTGCACACGGCCTCTGACCCCAATCTAAGCATAGCTTGTGATATGGCTGCCAGAGACTGATATACTACATATACTTATTTTATAACGTAATACCATAAATTCAGCTTTTAGAAAGTAGTTGCTATTTTTTGCGCTTACCTCCTGGGCATTTACCTTAAGGCGTCGTCAAAGCTCGAACCCAGGTTACGCGCCTCGTACACTCGTTCTACTGACTAACCCATAAGAGACAAACTAATGTCTGAGGGTAGTTTATCCAGTTGAAGTCTGCTTCCAAATACCATAATTTTCGTTTTTACTGGATAAAGTAAATGGCAATTTGCGTCGGACCATGCTACGATTCTACTAAGGTCCTCTTTATGATCAGCCAGTGCATCGTCGAGATTCTCCAGTTTAATATCCAATTGATATCTAACAGTATTCCGTCTTCATACGAACGGTCGGAACGCGAATCATACATACGCGCCTCGGAGTTCAATAATGCTCTCAGTATAATAATAAACACATGAAACATTTTTATATATGCCGCATTTGAATTTCCAAAAAATATATTAACATGTAATTTCTTTATTAACTACATCAAAACTACACCACTACTACATAAAAAGCATTGGATCATCCATTGTAATTTTAATTATCTCATTTAATTAAAAATTGATATGGCCCTGGTTATTGCTTTAGGATTCCCAGTGCCGCGATGACTAGTTATCTTCCAGTGATTTTATAATGTGTACATAAGAAATGGGATATTAAAATTTGATATTATTGGAATTATTAGTTAGTATATTATAAATTATAAATAAATAATTATGTATTTATTCATCACGGTGTAGTAATTGCTCCATGCTGAGACACCGACTTATGGCGTCCACCATTTCCACTGGCATTATCAATAAAGTTCATTTGAATGTTGACTTCTGTATGACATGCCATTGCCTGTGCATGTATATGTAAAAAAATCAAAATTGTAGATATTCACACTCCATTTATTCTGGTACACGTTACGTCTTCTTCTTTTATGTTTTGGCGTCGCATTGTTGTGCATTTGCCAGTATTAACTTTTAATTATTTTCAATTATATGATTACATATTATATAGTTACTGTCGTAGTCACGTCATAGTCCAAACATAGTCCAAGTAAAGCAGTGGAGACTTTACTAGGCATCAATGGAGTTTTGGTAACAACACGGAACAACATGATTCGTCACATTATATTCATTTGCTTACACTCATGCACGTAAACCAGCTCGTAATCAAGGAAACACCACAATTTTTCACTAATTATCACTGATAAAACACAGGTGTAACAAAATAATACAATGCGGCGACATGAATTTCCGCGTTCCCCCCAAAACTCCCCACTTGTTACGTCATGTACGTTTTGACGTTCTAGCGTGTGTTTTTTAATATATTTTAAGTAATTGCTTTTGTTGCGACTATAGTACTAAAAATTAATTTACTGATTTACGGCGTCCACCATTTTCACTAGCATTATCACCAAACTTTATATGAACGTTGGCTTTTGTATGATAAGATATCGCTAATTCTGGTTAGTCGAGAATTCGGGCGTCGGGAGTCGATATTCCCTTAATAAGCAGGATCAGAAAAAGTCTCAAAGTTGGTTAGAACAAAGAGCTCACCGTCGTCACTTGGTTTGTTTTCAGCATTATCATCTGTTTAAACATACAACAATTATTTAATAAAAGATTGATTCATAGCAAAGTAAGTAGCGCTCATAGCGTAGTTTGGGTAGGTAAAGTGTTTTATCTACACTAATGTTGTAACATTCTACTTATGTTTCCAATTTTTGACTTATAATGACTACTGTTATAGCACAGACAACAAAACACTCAATTTAAGCAATTTCAAATGATGTTATAATATCCACATCGATATCGTAAAATCTCATTATAACATCGATAAAACGCGACCAATTAACCTGGCGAGCCTTATGTCAAAATCCTCATACAAGTTGTATACAATTTTGATATTAGGCTGGCTTTTGAAAACAGTTGGGTTATACGTGAAAACTTCGTCGAAACTACTAAACTTACATACACAAAACTCTTTGGTAAGATCTTGTGCCAATGAAATAAAAAAGAACAACAGCGCGCGGTCGCTCCTGATTGGCCCTGCGCACGCAGCTGCACTCTCATTGGTTAGATTTTAATGGCGGCAAGTTCACTGTGACAATACACGTAGGTACGCGTGAATTTAATGTTTCGCAATGCGTTTTGTTTTTAAAATACAAATTAAAAGAGTGTAGATAAAGTAGTGTATGCAACTGCATATAACACAGGTATTAAAACACTCGTTACTATTATGGAACTCGCTGCGCTCGTTCCATAAACTCACACTCGTGTTTTAATACCCTTTGTTATATGACAGTTGCATAAACTACTATTTGAAGTGAAAACTTCTTTCGCCGCGTTGTGCACTTTTTGGGATGGGTAAAAATGTTAAACTCGCGTCAGGACGTAAACTGATCGAAAATTCGTAAGACAAAATTTGAATAATTTGCTCGAATCGATGTGTAACATTTTTTGATTGCAATAAAGTTGATATTTCATAAACAGTCTAGCCGATTTTGATATGATTTTCTTGTAGTAAACCATATAATGTCCTTATAATAATTTTATTTTTGTGAAACAGAATTGGCAAATACGACGTCCATTGTGTACAGATTTTTTTTGTAGTTCGCTCCAATGGATTTGTACCATTTTTTAATAATAATTGTTGATATTTCTAAAACAGCTTAGACGAGTTTGATAAAATTTTGGTAGGTATTGAACTTGATCTAAGTACCCACCAAATTTTGCAAATTTTTTCGCCAAACATTGCATAACCAACTACAACGGTGTGCAGAGTCTTTAGGACAGGTTTTGCATAGTTTACTCAAACTTGTGCGTTTACGTCTAGCTCTATACATTTCTGTTAGTTCTTCCTCGTTTCCGCCGCGCTCTACAAAAATGTATAAGGACACACGAAAACTACTGTAGTTTCAATTTACGAGAAAACCTGGAGGTACTAACCCACAGAATTTTAATAGTTCGCACGAATCGATATTATCATCAATGTAGTAATTTATATTAGTAAGTTTCGCTAATTCTGGTTAGTCGAGGATTCGGGCGTCGAGAGTCGAAATTACCTTAATTAGCAGGTTCAGATAACTTAAAGTTGGGTAAAACAAAGAACTTACCTTGTTCGCTGCTATAACAGTCGTCTTTGTCTGTGTAAACATACAACAATTAATTAATAAAAAATATTCATGGCAAAATAGCGCTCATAGCGTAGTTTGGGTTAGAGGAAGTGAAAACTTCTTTGGCGGCGTTGTGCACTTTTTAGGATGGGTAAAAATGTTAAACTCTCTAAAATGTCAAGGTGTTAAGAGATGCCTTATATAAAAAATTTATAAGTTTATTTATAAGAGATAATAATTAATTATCTAAAGTATGTCCTACTACAAAGAGCGCCCTGTATTTGCAATGCCCGGCAGGGGCAACTAAATCTTAAGAGCTTTAAGATAATTATAAGAACTATTTGTACACTTAGTAGCAATTAAAGTAGACATGAATACATAAATGTCAAGACGTAAACTGATCGAAAATTCGTAAGACGGGTTTTGACTTCTGCCCGCACTCCGGGAGTGCAACCCATTGTTTTTTAGTGTTAAGGTGGTTTCGAATAGTTTGGCTAACTTTGTTGATCGAGCGAACGAAGTGGGGGTCCAAAAAAGTAGCAAAAAGAACTTCCATAAACCGTATTTTATACAACTTGAAATTATGTCCTTCCGGGCAATTCTGATACCCGATTTATTTACTGAAGTATGAAACGTTCTTGAACCCCTCTCATTTTTCTGACAGTTCCGACAGCTTAAAACTGTCATAAAAACGAGTCAGGTTCAAGAACGTGTCACCTTAGTAACGAGATCGGTTGACAGACTTGCACCGCTGGTGTCTATCTATAGGTATATATTCGAAATATGTAAATTTGTCAAAAAGCAACCTGAGCCACTATAGGCTCTTTCGTGGTTTCGCCCCACAAGCTGTTCGATCCGCGGGGCGAATCAACGAAGCCTCTTTTTGAGTGCCCTCTTTCGTCCCGCTCCAAACAATGCGGGGCCAAAGAGGGCCTTCAAAAAGAGGCTAATCTATGAATATGCTATCTAAATCAATACAATTTTGGCACATTGTTTTCATTCGATGGAAGTTTAGATTCTATAATAAATGTCAAATGTCAAATTTCATCCAATTCGGTTCTTTATGGTAGTTATGAGGGTTTGTGACTTGAGGACGGACAGATGGGAAGACGGCCAGACAGACGGACTGTTATTTTTTGGTACTAGGACTAAAAGTTACTTATTTTCTCCAACTTTGGTAATTTTAAGTGAAAAGTTTTAGTAAAATCTAAAATTTTATTTTTTACTAGCAGCCTCCCTAATTTAAAAATAAAATATAATATAGCCTATGACACCCGGGATTGTGTAGCTTCCCAAAAGTGAAATAATTTTTGAAATAGGTTCAGTAATTTCGGAGCCTATTCAATGCAAACAAACAATCAAATCTTTCCTCTTTATAATATTGGTATAGACAATAACTGTATTCGTAAACATTTTGTAAAACCTATAGTTTCTCAGATAAACAATAACTTAACATTAAAAATTTAACTGCGTCCTGTGAAAAACGCAACCCCAAATGTAATTTTATAAAATGGACCATAAACACAAGATTAAAAAACATACCTCAAAATGGATAAATGGAACCTCTATGACGGCTGGTGTCTATCTATATATATTCGAAATATGTAAATTTGTCAAAAAGCACCCTGACTATAGGCTCTCTCGTGGTTTCGCCCCAAAAGCTGTTCGGTCCGCGGGGCGAATCAACGAAGCCTCTTTTTGAATGCCCTCTTTCGCCCCGCTCCAAACAATGCGGGGCGAAAGAGGGCCTTCAAAAAGAGGCTAATCTATGAATATGCTATCTAAATCAATATAATTTTGGCACATTGTTTTCATTCGATGGAAGTTTAGATTCTATAATAAAACTATTATAATGTCAAATTTCATCCAATTCGGTTCTTTGAAAATCGAGGCGCGAGCGGCCTTATGACAGATATCGGCGCGGGCACGCGCGGGCCACTGAAGGGATATAAGATCACGTTGTTGTCCGTCTCTCCGTTCGTGTGTCAAGTACTTCTGTCTCGGGAATGGGTGGAGATTTTGAGTTGAAATTAAAACTATTTATAAAAACATGTTAACTGTAGTCTTTTGCAGTTACGAATAAGTCGAACTTCTCGTTTATCGTAAAAAAAGAAAAAAATTGGAGTCGTTCGTAATTTAAAAAAAATAAAAATTTAATTTACCGCTTATGCTACACTCTCTTTTTGATTACCTAGAACTAAGAAATTTGGAAAGAAATCATTGAGTATTTATAGGTAGAGTGAATCAAATCGAAAGATTTCGATCATTGTGTGTTGCCGGCGATGACTTTTGCCACTGAAACGTGGTTTCTCACTAAGGGTCTTATTAGTAAACGCCAAGCGCTGGCCCAGTACGGGTTGGTGGATTCACATACGCCATCGAATTTCTTCTATGGATATATGCAGGTTGCCTCACGATGTTTTACTTCACCGAAAAGCCAGAGGTGTGAAATTCCGTACATAAATTCCAAAGAACTCATTAGCACGGGACCGGGAATTAAACCCACGACCTCACGATTGTAATTCGGGTGTCACTACCTCTAGACCACCACGGCTTCTAGAGAAGGCTATCAAATCAAACATATATTATTTTCAGACATTTAAAAAATCCTATGCACTATTCGTAGTTTCTTTGCGAGATTGAAGAAGAAGAACTTATTAGAATTGGAAGAACCAAGCTACCCACACAGCCCAGCGGATTGGCAGGTTGAAATGGCCGTGGGCAAGGCATAGCATAATTATGAACGTTGGAATTGAAAAGTTCTCAAGTGGAGGCCACATATCGACTAGCAAACACAGCGTACGACAAAACGCTGGATGCATGCTGCTTCCAAATCACAAATTCCGTTATTAAACAACTTACTCGTAGTTCCAGAATTCATGCAATTTTCGGAATTTGTACGAAACCCTCGATAAATGCGGGGCTTATCACGCACTATCCTTTTTTTTTCCTTCACGGCCGGTGCTTAATCCATCCATGGCAAAGAGGCCGTCGTTGCATATGCAACCTCTTTTTGCAGCCTTTATACAGTGCGAGCACTAGTTGCTCAGTGTAATTCTTTTTAAAGCTAGACAAAATCTCATATTGCATTATTTATTTCTCATATCTATAGGCTGTTTTTTTGTTGCATAAAGAATTTATGGTAATGAATTTTTTTGTACAAAAATATTTTGCTTTACTTTGATAGTAAATACCAAAGTTTTCTTCCTAAATAAGTATTTCAACTAAATAAGAGGATGAAATTTATGCGGTACATCTAATAGATTAGTTATTTGCTCTCAAATATATACGTTTAGGTTATGAACGACGGTGGTAATGAATTTTTGGCAAGTTAATATTTTTTAATAAATTTAATACTATATTAATAAAAAAAAATAAAGATGCAAAGTATACCTATAGTCCCATATACTTAACACACCATATAAAAAATATTTGGATTTCATTTAGCTGTTGATACATGTTTTTTTTCTTCGAACATGTGATTTGCTCGAAATGTTAGAACTACCCTTTAGTCCTAGCTAATACAATCACAAGAGATTTGGGAAAATAACCATATTATCTCGGAAGTGGTCCGATGTTGCTATTTCGCGACCGTGCAGTCAGTGCTTCAGTACGGACCGGTTCTAGCATAGGTTCTTTCAAAGCCCGCCTGAAACGCTGGCTTATCGAGGAAGCATTTCATGATTTCGATATGTTTAAATGTTTACTATTAGTGAAACATGTATTGGTTAAGAATTATCTCTATCAATTTGATTCATTTACAATAATGTAATGTTTTTGTTATTTTTGTATTTTTTAAGACATGTTTTATTATTGTTTTAATTCATTACAATGACATACTTCATTGGTGTAATTTATTTTAATTTTAATTTTTTTTTGACATTTTAATTATAATATGTGGTTGTAAACATAATGATGTAGTAGGTAGTTAATGTGAATATTTATTTGTTATCAATGTAGCTACTTTGCTGCAATTTTGAATCTATTCATTGTGTAATGACGTGTAATATTTTTTTATGAATAAAATGAATATCGAAAATGTTACATAGTACGAGTAACAGGTCCCACACCTGTTAATTTTCTTACAATTTATAGTTTGCAAATGGGCCCCGCCTACTACCAAACAATATTCAATTTAACTTAAGCCCTCAGCTCATAATATCTGTTATATCAATATAGTAAGTTTTTGGTAGTTTGTTTTTTCTTGTTTAGTTTTTTTATAACGTTGCATATCTGTTGATTTCTTGTAGTGGGATTTTTATTTTATCTCATGTAATTTTATGCGTGGCTGTACCATAAGAAATACGTAATACTGATGCGGGAAATTGATCTTCATCAACGTGGACCGAAACGGCCTCTGCTTTTATCGTTCTCGGCGTTTCGCCCCACGGGGCGAAAGAGGGCATTCAAGAAGAGGCTTCGTTGATTCGCCCCGCGGGCCGAATAGCTTGTGGGGCAAAACCACGAAAGAGCCTTTTAACAAAGCGTCTGATAAATCGCTCAAAATTAGATAACAAGACAGACATAAACTTGTGGGATCAAAGTCCAACTTAGCAATGCAAAGTTCCAGTCCGCATTCTATGGCTATTAAGATATTTAATACACTGCCAAACAATTTAAAAGATATCGGAAAGGAAAACTGTTTTATAAAACAACTAAAAAACGTAATAAAAATCGTTCCAATACGAATCATACGAATAATAAAATTGCCATACCCTTATCAGGGTCATATGTATAACTATACAAAACATGATAATTAAGAACCGCATGTAAATTTCATATGTTGCACTAAATGATTTGACTTTGACTTTGGGTCACGATTTTGCTTTCGTCAGTCCGGATGTTGATTTTGCAGGTCGCACTTTTCATCGAATCATGACGAAACTTACACGGGTTTTTAAAATTTTTGACGGATAGTGAATGGCAAAATTGTCAACTGGCAGCAAAGATTTTCGCTTAGCATAAGCATAATGGCATAACCGATGTATTCAATCGTGTACAAAATTTTAATAACATTTTTTTAGCAACATTTTTTGATTGCAGTAAAGTTGATATTTCAAAAACAGCTTAGACAATTTTGATAAAATTTTGGTATTGAACTTGATCTAAGTTCCAAATAATCATTTTTCGCCAAAAATTGCACAACCGACTACAATCGTGGTGCAGCACAGATTTGCCTTGTTTACTTAAACTTGCTCTTTCGCGTGTGGCTTCATACATTTCTGTTAGTTCTTCATCGTTTCCGCCAGCGGCGCTGTACAAAAATGTATAAGGACACACGGAAACTACTGTAGTTTCAATCCAACAAAAACATTTTCATGTGAAATGTAGCCAAATCTAAATCACAGTTCCCACTGTCAAAAAGTCGTCAGATCTCACGCAAAGCCAAGCTTCTAACTCTACACGGTGTAGAGTTTGTGAAGTAAGAACTTGTAGAGTAAGGCGTGTAGAGTTCTTTTTGATAGTGAGAACTGTGATTTCGACTTGGCTTCATTTCACATGAAAATGTTTTTGTTGGATTTCACTTCTTTTTGTAGTTTACTACAAGGAGTAATTTTATCGATTTTCACATTTCTAGCTTCAAAATTTGCGGAAGTCTCATACCAACTTTTAACCCCTAGTTTTAAAGGTTAGGTAGATTTACTAAAAATCTTGAAATACATGTTTTATTATATTTGTAATAAAGAGTCCCTTTGTCAATTTTTGGACATCTAGCATCAAACTTTGCAAAAGTGTCATACAAACTATCAACCCCCAGTTTTAGGGTTTGGGGGGGTGGTTTATTAAGAATCCTGAAATTGTGTTTTATTATCTATTACAAAGAGTTCGGATATCCATTATTCTGACTTCTGGCATCGAAAGTTTCGAAAGTGACATACAAATATTCATCCCCCAATTTTAGGGGTTGGGGGCTGATTTATTAAAAATCCTGAAAAACATGTTTTATTATTTCTATCCAGGAGTCTATATATTATTTGAAAGCATGAAAATTTGTGGAAGTCACATACAAGCTTTATTATATAGTTAGGGTTGGGGGGTAAAAGTTCAAAATTTTGGATTTTTTCCTTTGTATATGCCTGATAGTCTACCTTGATGCCAAATATCAAGTTTCTAGGTAATCTGGAAGTGGGTTAGCTTATTGATCTAAAGTCAGTTAGTCAGTGACTGAATCAGTCAATGAAACCCTGGTTTTTAATCGTTAATATTTCATTAACCGTCAGAGCAAAGTTAATGAAATGTTGTATTGTAGCTATAGAACTTTAATAAATTTGCTAAACTTCATATAAATAGGTTAAATAGTTTTCGAGTTATGAAGGGATCAAAAGTGGCTCGAAATTGTTCGAGTAATATTACACACGTCGCGTCGCCAGTTCCTTTTTCTTAGACTTGGCTGGACACTCTTTCGCGTGTCTAGATTTACGGTAAAACCTGGAGGTACTAAGCCCTCAGAATTCGAATAATTTTCACGAATCGATATTATCATTAATATAGTAATTTTTATTAGTAAGTTTCGCTAATTCTGGTTAGTCAAGAATTCGGGCGTCGGGAGTCAAAATTCCCTTACTAAGCAGGTTCAGTAAACGTGTTAAATTTGGTTAAAACAAAGAGCTTACATTCGTCTTCAGCGCCGTGGACTAGTCCTGTGTAAACATAAAACAATCATTTAATAACAATTATATTCATTGCAAAGTAGCGCTCATAGCGTAGTTTGGGTAGGTAAAGTGTTTGTGAAGTGAAAACTTCTTTAGGATGTTGGTGGATGTAGGAGGCACTTTTAGATGGGCTAATAATTATTTTTCGAAAAAAAAAAAACAGCATGACCGATTTCACCCGTGTACAGAATTCGCGAATAAATCGCACGGATCGATGTTACATTTTTCACATTATTGTTTATTTATAAAAAATGGCTCAGCCGATTTCAATAAAATTTTAATGGAACCAATTTCGAAGTATACTCTTTCCAATTGAAATCGGACTACTACGAAAAAAGTTATGCGTGGTTATACATTTTTAAAAAAAATATACGCGTCGAATTGAGAACCTCCTCCGGTTTGGTTCGTCGGTCAAAAATGTTAAACTCGAGTCAGAACGTAAGCTGATCGAAAATTCGTAAGACAGGTTTTCACTTCTGCCGGCACTCCCGGAGTGCAGCTCGTTGTTGGTTAGTGATAAGGTGGTTTCACTAGTTGATGCATGGACAAAGACTTATGTCTTCACAGGAAAAACTAGCTAACTTCAACTGTTCAGACACAGTTTTCATGATGATCTTTGGTGTGTCCTCCTTTGGTTCTTCAGGAACCCTATGTATGCAGCAGCAAGATCTTACGGCGTGAGAGCATCTCTATAATGTATCAATAGGCTGCGTTAGCATACTAATTTGTGTATGCACAGCATGTAAACTTGTTACGACCCTGTACTGTACTGTACCAGCCTTTTCTATAGTCCACTGCAGGACGTAGGCCTACCCACGAAGGGTGATTGGGCCACATCCACCACGCTGGCCCAGTGCGGGTTGGTGGATTCACACACGCCATCGAATTTCTTCCACGGACGTATGCAGGTTGCCTCACGATGTTTTCTTTCACCGAAAAGCCAGTGGTGTGAAATTCCATACTTAAGTTCCAAAGAAACTCATTGGTACGGGACCGGGATTGAACCCACACCCTCAAGAATGACAGGCCAGCGTTATAACCACTAGACCACCACGGCTTGTTACAACCCTGATCACTTTATTGATAAAAGAGTGAGTACGAAGTAGTTTATCATGACTTTAGTAAAAAAAAAACTACTTCTTATTAGAAAAAAACTTACCAGCGAAGGACGCAACGGCCAGCTAAAAAAAATTTAAAAGTTTAAATAATACATATTATTTTCATAAATATAACAACAGTGTAACTTTAAACATTGCTTTTGTAATAAAATCACTATACAGGGTTATTTCTAATTAATTAGCATCCTTTTAGTGGCTTATTCTGTACATCAAAACTAACAACTTTTGTTCTGCGACTTCTATCAAAACTAAAAATAAGTTGATGTTCCATAGAAAAATATCGTTCACCCGCGACAAAATGTATGGAACAGCTGATTTTTTCTAACAAAAGTCGCAGAACAAAAGTTGTTACTTTTGATGCACAGAATAAGCCCATAAAAGGATGCTAATTGATTAGAAATAACCCTGTATATACTTCAGATAATTATATTTTTCGCCAAAAATTGCTTGACCAACTTTAACCGTGAACAGAATTTGAATTCGCTCGAATCGATGTATGTAATTGTAATGTAATTTTTATATTATTGTTGATTTTTCAAAAGCGAAGTAGCTGATTTCGACAAAATTTTGAATTTGACATCTCTAATAATCGGCCAAGTACGAGTCGGACTCGCACTCGGAGGGTTCCGTACTGTATGGGAGCCCCCCTTAAATATGTATTTTATTTTAATTTTATTATTTACTATTGAACTGAGTATAAAAACTAAATATTCTGTGAAAATTTGAAGCATCTACCTGTTACCATTATTAATATAGAGCGAAAAACGTCTAAAAATTCAGGTTTGTTGTATGAAAGCCCCCCTTAATTATTTTTTTTATTTTGTTTTTAGTATTTGTTGTTATAGCGGCAACAGAAATACATCATCTGTGAAAATTTCAGCTGCCTAGCTATCATGGTTCATGAGATACAGCCCAGTGTCAGGCAGACGGTCAGATGGACATCGAAGTCTTAGTAATAGGGTCCCGTTTTTACCTTTGGGTACGGAACCCTAAAAATTATCTTATAAACAAAACAAAACAAAATCAGTTCATAATTGGCTGAGTAAAATTAAGATTCAAAATAATTTTAATGACAATTCAAGCGAAGCGTCTTTGCCTTGAGTTGGTAAAAAAATATTTACTCGTTCATTTTGATGTTTTATTTGTAAATCATACTTCAGAAGTCCCATTCTAACCGACTTCCAAAAAGAAGTAGGTTCTATGCCCGTTTGTATGTTTTTTTGTGTCTGTTCATCGATAATTGCGCCAATTGTGAACCAAATCGAAAAATTCTTATATAATTCGAAAGGATATACTCTCTAGATGGTCCCATTTAAATTTTACATAATTCGGCTTAGCCGTTTTTGAAAAATAATGTAAACAATTCTATCGAAATATTCGAATTTTGTACACGATGGAAGGTGGTTTTGCAATTTTTGCAAAAAATACTTATTAGTATTTGTTGTCGTGGCGACAACAGAAAAAAATTCAAAGTTCTAGTTATCACTGTTCATGAGATGCATCCTGGTGACAGACAGACGGACAGACGGGCAACGGAGTCTGAGTAATAGGGTCCCGTTTTTACCCTTTGGGTACGGAACTCTAATTAACACCAAGAATCAAATAAAACAAACAGGTAACCCAGAATTATAAAAAAAGTACTCACGAAGCCAATTAAAATGACGACTGCCTTCATATTGCTCCACCTGATGAGAAGTAAGGGAAATAAAAAAAAGTCGCGTTATATACCTACTACACACAAAAGAGGAGTCATAAATTATAATAATATTTAAGGCTGAATTTGCAAGTGTTTGAACAGATTGCTAAATTTTCAATTAAATGTAACTACATTATTTAATTGGCAAATATACTAACGATTTATTGTATTAGGTATATGTGGCGGCCATATTTTTTTACATATTTGCTTATTATTTACTCGTTTTTGCCCGGGGCTTCACCTGTGTGATATTTTGATTTTTGTGCTATCCCATAGATAGGAACCTTTTATTTTTTTGGGATAAAAAGTAGCCCATGTCACTTTCCATCTTTCAAACAATGTTCATGCTAAAAATCTAGTCAATCAGTTGCTCCGTTGCTGTGTAAAAGAGGAACAAACCAGTAAACCAACAAAATATATACTCTCGAATTTATAATATTACTAGCCGCCCGTCCCGGCTTTGCCCGGGGGTGAACAACCCTTATCACTTAGGGGTATGAAAAATAGATAGTAGCCGATTCTCAGACCTACTGAATATGCATATAAAATTTGGTGAAAATCAGTAAAGCCGTTTCGGAGGAGTAAGGTAACTAACATTGTAACACGAGAATTTGATAAATAAGAGAAGATAGTAATGATATAAGGATTAAAATTCTGGAATTCTATTATAATATTGGCTTTTGGAATGAAGGGGAGAATGAAAGGAAATTGCATGCAGCGGAGATGCAAATGCTGAGAGGATGTGTGGAGTAACAAGAATGGATAAGATTAGAAATGAGTATGTTAGAGGAAGTCTGAAAGTAGCGCCAGTGACTGAGAAATTAAAGAGTGGCAGGCTATCTTGGTATGGGCATATCAAGAGACGGAAAGAGAGTCATGTCACTAAAAGAACTCTCAACATGATGGTAAGCGGCAGAAATGGGAGGGGACGACCAAAAAAAGCGTGGATGAATTGTGTGAAAGATGATATGCGAGAGAAAGGAGTTCATGATGAGATGACGTATGATAGAGTGAAGTGGCGAAAAGAGACGTGCTGTCTGCTGTGCCGACCCCACCGAGTGGGATAAGGGCAGGATGATGATGATGATTGGCTTTTGGAATGTTTCTGTGTCAATACACGGTAATATTTGTACGAGCGATTTATTTTATGTAAATAATGAGCGCTCTAATTGTCCTTCACTTTATGTAGGTAAAATGAGCAGAGAGAACGCAAAAAAAATTTCAGCTGTTGGCAATTTTTAGGGTTCCATACCCAAAGGGTAAAAACGGGACCCTGTATGTCCGTCTGTCCGTCTGTCTGTCACCAGGCTGTATCTCATGACCCGTGATAGCTAGAATGTTGAAATTTTCACAGATGACGTATTTCTGTTGCCACTATAACAACAAAAACTAAAATTAGAAAAAAAAAACATAATTTTTAAGGTGGGCTCCCATACTACAAACCTGATTTTTTTGCCGTTTTACGCTCGATATTAATTACGGTGACAGGTAGATGCTTCAAATTTTCACTGAATAGTAATGAGCAGATAGACTTGATTTTTGGCAGTGATATAGTTATTCCTTTTAACTATATCCATGCCAAAAACCAAGTGACATAAGCTACTTTTTTAAATTAATTAAAATTTTCTTGTAGGGACATCAGGGTTGCCTATCAGGGTTAAAAAGGGAAAAAAGCTAATTTTGGCACGAAAGATTTCGACGTCGGAATTGAAACTGTTCTGTGAATTTGATTGATTACCTAATCAATCTTAAACTACCTACACTACTACTACACTACACAAAAGGCATTGGATCATCCACAGACCCTTGAAGGTCTCAAGATAATCCAAATGCTCAAGTTCACTGCCAGTTGGCAGCGCGCCCAGCATGCTGGCAGTATTGCCACGCTGAATGGCAATGCTTATACGTTATAATAATTTTAGATGAGTTTCATGTTGGCGGTCTACACTAGCTAATTAAAAGTGGCGTAGAAAATGTACTTATTGACGCATTTGTACTTACCACATTTTTGTGAAATAATAACCATAAAATGATGGCGACATTTGTGAAAATAACTAAGTTTATACAGGTGCTATTATAGTTAGACCAATATACTTATTATACGCGTATTAAAACATCGTGAGGCAACCTGCATACGTCCGTAGAATAAATTTGATGGCGTATGTGAATCCACCAACCCGCACTGGGCCAGCGTGGTGGATATGGCCCAATCATCTTTCGTGGGTAGGCCTACGTCCTGTAGTGGACTATTAAAAAAGGCTGGTACAGGTACTGGACATGGTTAGCAACAGCGTGTCCATACTGGGCATAGCGTCAGCCGGCGAAATCTGCAGAGTCGCGACCCAGATTTATCGTAAACCATCTAGGCGCGGCGCCGGCGTACAAAGATGCACGGTCATCAAATTAGGCGTATTTTAAGACCAATTAGACCTGCGGCTCACATACTTGGACGCTAACAAATAAAACCAAATGGAAAGGAAGAAGCTGTCAACGGGCAATGTAAAGAAGCATCCTAAGTCTAAGAAAAAATCAAAAAATAAGAAGCGATGAAATTAGGAAAAAGACCAAGATCACAGATGCACGCAAGCACCTGAAACCGAAATGGCACTGAGCCGGCCACGTAGCGAGATGCATCGACCAACGCTGGACTCTTAGGAGCACAAAATGGAGGGGGCCACAAGGAAAAAGAAGCGTGGGGAGGCCACAAACACGTTGGGCGGACGACATAGTTACGATAGTGGGAAAAAACTGGGTCGAAGTAGCACAAAACAGGAAAAAATGGAAGAAGTTGGAGGAGGCCTATACCCAGCAAGGGATTCCTATATAAACATAATCACTGGTTTAATTTAATTCTACTAACATTAAAATTAAAATTATAAAATCATTGTTTAAAATTGTAAATAAAATATGTTTAGGTTTATAGGAAATTAAAAGGCTTTTTTATTTTATTTATTTAGATGTAAGAGATAATGTATAAATATTTGGAAAAAATGTAAATAAATAAATCGCAATCTAACGGTTGTTTGATTAACACCAAGAGGAGTGCAGTGGCGAGAACCTTCGGGCGGCTGCACTCGGAGTCAAGGGTCCACCACCGCCAGCAGTCAGGTCAACTAGGCGACCGGCCGTCGGACCTTCGAGGATCCAGACGGAGCCCATTCAGAGGCCTGCAGCGCAGGGGACAACGCCGCACCCAGCATATGTTCCGCTGGGCGGGCGGGTTACCTACCTGTTCCTTCCACTGTGGCAAGAGCTACCTAGTACCGTCACCTTCTGTGATTGTGGCTTGAGTCTGAGTCACGGCAGTGGAGAAATCGAGCCTATCCTTCATTCCTTCCCACTCCGCCTGGTACCGATAGGTCTCACGGTCCAGATATCCCGTACCTATCTATATACAAGTATTTATATTGACTTCATATGGTAGGTTAGGGAAGTAGGGACACGTAGGGAATGGTAGGGATATAGGACATAATGAGTACAAAGTAGGTCCCCGAAATCATGCTTAGCCTAGCTCCGCTTGCTATCACAGTAAAGCCAGGCGTTACGGTGACGGTAGTGGAGTTCCGCGGTTCCGTTGGTGGGTTAGTCAGGCGTCGCACGGAGTAATCGCGTAACATACCTATTCGTCGATACAAAAAAAAACAACGGGTTGCACTCCGGGAGTACCGGCAGAAGTGAAAACTTGCTCTTACCACCTTACGTTCTGATGTGAGTTTAAATTATCTTTTTTCCCCATCTCGGAAATAGTAGTTTTGCTCTTCGATGTCTGAGTGCAAAAGCAGTTTTTATCCGCTAGAGGATAGAGTAAATTTGAATTAAGAACATCGTGCGCACTAAGTTTGTGAATTCAAAACATCATTTATACCTATATACTTCCTCCTTCGTGGGGCTGAATTTTAGAGTTTGTGCAATAAGAGAACCGTCGTGGCGTTACGGTGAACTAACAATAAGATTTTAAGCAGTAGCCAAGATACCGACTATACTTGGGAGACGCGAATACTGGTGAAAACCGAATTGGTGTCTACCAAGTATCAAACACTTTTAGTTGTACTAGCATTGACAGAGCAGTGTCGTCAACGTAACAAAATCAGTAAAATGACACACGGGCGACCTCACCTACGACGTTTCTGTTTTTGCACAAACTCAACCTTTTTTTATTTTGTTAAAAACTCGGACTCGGAACATTCTTGGTGTGAGTTTTTTTTAATTTGTTTTTCACGCGCCATTTTCTTTTCACGTCTTATAGTTTTTTAAATATAAGCCTTAGGTTAAAAACAAAAAAACTTGAAAACAAGTGAAAAATCTAAAATGAGTGATTCTAGTGACGAGGAAGTTTATTTGACGCCAACAGAATTGACTGAAACTGTTAATAATGCGCAAAGTATCTTGTGATAGTGTTTGCATTTAGTTTTTTCCTCGCTGAGGTGGAATGAAAAGATACGTGTTGCACTCGAGTGCAAAGATTTTTCACCTCGTGCTCTTTTGATTTTAGAATCCTGACTTCGCTTGCTCGGTCATCAAAATTGAGCACGCGGTTAAAAAGCAACTTTGCACTCTTGTATAACAAATAACAATTAACCATCGCAAAAAGTGTACAACGCCTATAAAGCATTTTTCACTTTTTAAAAAAACAGTGTTGATTTGAGAACCTCCTTTTTTGAAGTCGGTTGATTAGCCTACTGTTTACCGAAGGGCATTTTTTTCTTTTCAAAAGAGATAATGCAAATATAAATTGAGCTTAGGCCAATACCTTGTACAGTACTCAATTGTTTGCTTTATTTGTTTTAGGAAACGATTTTCCTTTTAATTTCTTTCACAACAATCTAAATTTAAAGGAAATTCATATTTTCGGATCTTAATATTTTGATATTGCTTGCAAAATATGGCGGCGGCGGAGGTCTTGACCAAAAATAAAATTAAAAAAAAAAAAGTATGAATTTCCCAGTGAGATTGGAAATTGCAATCAAATTCAATGCGGTTATTTAAGACTGCGCCTTTATTTGCTTTATTTTAATGGCTTTTCGCGCTACTGTCTGGTCCCACTTTGCATGCTCTTTGGATCTGACTGTTCCTTAAAATATTCCAGAATTTAGGTACACTATACAAGGTTATTAGTAGATAGTTAATTAGCATCATTTTACCGGCATATTCTGTACTCTGGATTACCAGTAACCCTAAATGTGTTGAAGTTAAGATAATAAAATAAAAACATTTCTTGGATTGCATCGGTAACAAATTTATTTAAGCATTAATTTACTGTAATGAAATATTTTATGGATTAAGGTAAAAGAAAACAGCCCAAAATTTTAATAAATGTTAATGATATAAAGTTAGAATTACACTGCTGGATTTAGGGCTTTTCTATAAATCTTCATAGTGAGAAAAAATGCTTTAACGGAATTTCAAAAATGTTGTAATTACGCGGAAAAGACCTATTGTATCTTCTGTGCCATTTGGAACCAAGCTGCCAACTGCAATAGGCTAGGCAATATTTATTGATGACCTTTTGTAACAGCTACCCATAAACAGCCGATTAGCGAAAACAGAAATAAAATCACCTTAAAAATAAAGAAGTTACAATCAAATTTATTTTAGTGCTACACAGAGAGCGCACTATTAGCAGGCTATGACGTCACAAGTGTCATACATTCGGCATACAATGTTATGCTTTGTGGGAAAGGGACAAAACATATCCGCTTTATCCCAACCAAAATCTTCACAAGCTTATATCTCTGAACTTGATAAGCTTATTTCAATTATTTTTTCATATGCAAACTAGTAGTGCAGCTGTGACCAAATTGATGAAGTCAGCCACAGCTGCACTACTAGTTTGTATCAGGCGCTGCACGGCAGTTACTGTTGCAGTTGCCATCTCGGTTCCAAATGGCATCTTTAGTCGGAAATTTCCGGCTGGTCCACTTATCACTACCAAGCTATCCCCCCTGGTAGGGATAGGTGCACTTTTTGTAGATTTAGTTCTACCAGCAGCGATAGGTGCACTGACCTATTGTGTAGTGCACTTATTCCTACCGAGCTATCTCCTCTGGTAGGGATGGCTACCCATTTCTACTATTTTCTACTATTTATATTATATGCTATTACTAATCGAATACAATAATAAGGTTTGTTTTATTGAAAAATTTATTTGCTGAAATGATGAAGTTTCATTACATAACTTTTTTTCGTTAATTTTTTTTTAAATGACAGGTGTCAAAGTGACAGCTGTCATATTCTACAATCGGTACTAGAATGGCTTGACAGGTGCCAAAGTGACAGCTGTCATATTCTAGAATCGGCAACACGCAAATGTGATATCGCAAACTATGTGACTATGTTCTAATAAGCGCACGAGCCGCTGAATCCTCCATTTTCTTGAATTCCTCCGTAAAGGTCCCACAGGAAATTCAGGAATTTCTTTATTTGACCGGGCGTAAGGACGGACGGCTCAAATCCTGCAAAAAAAATTGGTTGCCTGTAAAGTCGGTATACGGGCGAAAGTTTTACGTGACAACGACTTTGAGACGAATGAGACGAATGAGAGCGCATGAAGTGTGAGCGGAGAGTAACGCAGTTTCTTGAAGTGTCACCCGGCAAACCAATTTATAAGACGTTGTCACGTCAAAATGAGGACAACATAAATAAAGGTTTTATAACTCACTGAATGCCCGTCCCGGATATGAATGAATTCTAGCTAAGCATAAGCCTTCCGAAAGATTTGAGTATGCACTGACAGATGTAAATGTAAATTATTTGTCGCCAAAAAAGACACAACAAGCTACAAACATGTAAAAAATTTGAAAAGTTCGCTCGAAGCGATGTCAACCATTTTTAGGGTTCCGTACCCAAAGGGTAAAAATGGGACCCTATTACTAATACCCCGCTGTCCGTCTGTCTGTCACCAGGCTGTATCTCATGAACCATGAGAGCTAGGCAGCTGAAATTTTTACAGATAATGTATTTCTGTTGCCGCTATAACAACAAATACTAAAAACAAAATAAAGTAATATTTTCCCATACAACAAACCTGAATTTTTAGACGTTTTTCGCTCTATATTAAAAATGGTAACAGGTGGATGCTTGAAATTTTCACAGAATATTTAGTTTTATATTCACTTCAATATTATTAATAAAATTAAAATAAAATAAATATTTAAGGGGACACACAGGGTCCCGTTTTTCCTTTTGGGTACGGAACCCTAAAAATGATATGGGACCAATTTCAAGGTAAAAAAAGATTTATGAAAATGAGAGTACTCTTTAAAAATTATGCGTGTTCAAACATAAAAGAAATACAGCGTTACTGGCAATCAATTAGCATCTTTTCAAGGGCATATTCTCGTACCAAACGTAAATAACCCTATGTAAAAAGCGTGCCCGCGAGACTTTGACAACGGGTTGACTACATAATAAGCCCGATTACAGAGGCGCCAGCGTAAATTTATTAGCAACGTAAACAGCGTTCTCTCTATCGAATGCCTAAAGTGAAAAAGAAACAGAACTATGCTATTTAGCTAATATAATTACGATGGCGCCTCTGTAATCGAGCTTATTGTGTAAATAAAATATTCAAACAAGTGTAAATATTGACTGCCTCGGTGGCTCAGTGGTTAGTGACCCTGACTTCTGGATCAAAGAGGCTTGGGTTCGATCCCCACCCAGGGCAAGCATATGTGATGAACATAGGTGTTTGTTGTGTCTGGGTGTTATTTAGGTACTGTTTAAATAAGTATTAAAAAAATATGTAAGTAGTATATCAGTCTCAGGCAGCCATATCACTAGCTTTGCTTAGTTTGGGGTCAGAGACCGTGTGTAAGATGTCCCCTAATATTTAGTTATTTTTATTAGTAGTAAGTAAAAAACAATTATTTGTATGCTGGTTCCACTTTTAAAATATGTTTTATCTACACTAATGTTGTAACATTCTACTTATGTTTCCAATACTTGGCTTATAATGACTACTGTTATAGCGCAGACAACAAAACACTCAATTTAAGCAATTTCACATGATGTTATAATATCCACATCGATATCGTAAAATCTCATTATAACATCGCGCGCTCGCTCCTGATTGGCCCTGCGCGCGCAGCTGCGCTCTCATTGGTTAGATTTTAATGGCGCCAAGTTCACTGTGACAATACACGTACGCGTGAATTTAATGTTTCGCAATATGTTTTTTTTTATTTTTATTAGAGAAGATAAAGTAGTGTATGCAACTGCATATAACACGGGTATTAAAACACTCGTTACTATTATGAAACTCGCTGCGCTCGTTTCATAAACTCACACTCGTGTTTTAATACCCTTCATTATATGACAGTTGCATAAACTACTATTATAAAGTTTTGAATAGTTGTAAAACAAAAGTTGATTGTTTTGATGTACAGAATATATACCCTTAAAAAGGATGCGAATTGATTACCAATAACCCTGTATACGCGTCGAGTTGAGAACCTCCTCCGTTTCTTTGGTTGAAATTTGGTAGCAAACTAACCTGCTGGGTACACTGGTCCTTGGTACTCCCGGTTGTATGATTGACCGTTTCCTTGGCCATTTTGCTGGCTAAATGCTTGGCTGTTTGCTTTACTGTAAACTTGGCCGTTTCCTTGGTCGTTTTGCTGGCTAAATGCTTGGCTGTGTGCGTTTCTGTAAGCTAGATCGTTTCCTTGGCCGTTTTGTTGACTAAATGCTTGGCTGTAGGCGTCGCTGTATGCTTGGCCGTTTCTTTGGCCGTAGCCTCGGTTGTAGCTTGGGCCGGTTTGCTGGCTAAACGCTTGGCTGTTTGCGTTACTGTAAACTTGGCCGTTTCCTTGGTCGTTTTGCTGGTTAAATGATTGGCTGTATTCGTTGCTGTAGTCTTGGCCATAGTCTTGGTCGTAGTCTTGGCCATTTTGCTGACTAAACGCTTGGCTGTATGCGTCGCTGTTTGCTTGGTTGTTGCCTTGGCCGTTTTGCTGGCTAAATGATTGGCTGTAGGCGTCGCTGTATGCTTGGCTGTAGTCTTGGTCGTAGTCTTGGCCATTTTGCTGACTAAACGCTTGGCTGTTTGCTTGGACATTTCCTGAGTTATATAGAGAGTCATATCTTGAATCATATCCTTGCCAGTACCCGTTGTAAATGCCATTGTTGCCACTCGCTGTGAACACAACATTTTTTTTGGTTACTTTACTAATCCCCGGCGCAAAAACAACGGGGTGTTAAAAGTTTGACATGTCTGTGTATGTTTGTCTGTCTGTAGTATCGTAGCTCTCGAACGGGTGAACCGATCTTAGTAGAAATAATATACGCCTATCATTCTTCGTGGTCGTGGGTTCCAATTCATCACCCGTACCTACCAATGAATTCTTTGGAACTTATGTACGGACTTTCCCACCACTTTTGGTGAAGGAAAACGTCGTGAGACAATCTATATACGTATACCCAACTCACCCTTCGTTGGTAGGCCTTCGTCTTGCAGTGGATTATTTAATAAGGCTGGTACAGTACAGTACAAACGTTTAGAACGTGAATCATACCTACGCGCATTGAAATTCGGTGCACACTCGTACACATCAGTCGCAGGGGCGCCGTAGTGACGATCATACATGTTGGTTTGTAATCAGTAAGCGTGAGATTTACTTACAGGCGGGCAGCCCTAGCGCGCGTTGCGTACTGCATGGCCACACGGGGCTGTAGGTATTTATTTCAAGAACAAGGCCTGTCATAGATACCATTACCATGCCCTGGCTTACCTGCGCCATTTCCGTTACCGCTAGCGGCTGCACTGCTAGCACTGGCTGCACTACCACTCCCGCTACCATTTCCATTGCTACTGCTAGCACTGGCCGCGCTCGCGGCACTGCTGCCACCAGCATTGCCATCATTTCCAGCACTCGTAGCACTCGCAGTGCTCGCGGCACCGCTGTCATTGCCAGCAGCAGCCGCGCTAGCGCTCGCGCTATCAGCACCGTTACCAGCTGCTGTGCTTGCGCTAGCAGCGTTTGTGCTCACGCTATCGCCTCCCTTAGTAATGCCTTCAGTAAGAGTCGTTGCTGTTGCAGAACCGTCTTTTGTCCATGTTGCTGTATGAAAATAATGTGTTTTAGTTCTTATCAAACATGCTTGGAAACGTGAGCATTATTTTGACGACCTAACCTTTTTCGGGATAAATTGACATTGTAGTACTGAACAAATACATGCGAGCAGCGGCCGGCAAAAATTGAATGAAAATCCATATCTGTCGTGTTTTATGGCCAGATAGAGAAGAATGCCCTAACGATTTCCCTTTCTTCAATTCTTTCTCTCTCTCATTCTCAATTAGTTTGTGTTTCTTGTATATACAGGGTTAATTCTGGTAATCAATTAGCTTCCTTTAAGGGGCTTATTCTGTACATCAAAACTAACAACTTTTTTCTGCAACTTTTGGAAAAACCTAAGAGGATGCTTATTGATTAATTATCATTTACCCTGTATATTTTACGCTATTACTCCGCCAATCATGAACCGATTTTGATGATTATTTTTTTGTTGGATAGATCATACCGCCGAGATGGTTCCATTTAAATTTTTATGGAAACAAGTCGTTTTTTTAAAACAATATGTGAATATTACTACGTCGATGATACATTGATTCGTGCAAACTATTCCAGTCAATTTGGCGTTTTAGCGAAAAATAATTATTTCTTACACGCCGTGTCTTTTCGGAATCCAATTCCTCCAACTGAAAAAAATTAAAAAAGAGCATGTTAATAATAATTATATAAATGTAAGTTGTGTTGGTCTAGTGGTAGTGACACCCACCTTACAATCGTGAGATCGTGAGTTCAAATCCTGGTCCCGTACCCATGAGTTTTTTGGAATTTATGTACCTACTTAATCTCACACCACTGGCTTTTGGGTGAAGAAAAACATCGTGAGGTAATCTGCATAGGTACGTCTTTAGAAGAAATTCGGTGGCGTATGTGAATCCACTAACCCGCACTGGGTCAGCACGTTGATATGGCCCAATCACTTTTAGTGGGTTGGCCTATGTCCTGCAGTGGACTATTACAAAGTGTGAAACAGTATTGTGCAGTAAATATTTTGACGATCCGAGCGAAACGTCACTACTTTAGATTAACATTTTTCATCTGTCCGGAGAGTGATTCTCCTCAAAAGGTCGCATTTTCAACGAACTTTGATGAAATTTAGTACACAGGTACAAAATAATATTGGAATTTCTTTTCAAAGAGTTATTTTTGTAATAAACATTTAAAAAATTCATCGCGTTTGCAGGATTCGAACCTGCGTCTTCGGATCACTAGCCCGACGCTCTTCCAACTGAGCTAATTCGCAGTCCTGACTTTGCGTTGAATTTGTGAAGTATTTATTATTTTAACCAACTTGTAGCGTTGGAATTTCTTTTCATTGGCGATTTTTTATTGATTTATTGCTCCTAAAAAAGAGCGGAAATTTGCTGTCGCATTATGTATCATCCGATATAGATAATATTTGGCAATATTGTTTAATGTGAAATTCTCACAAAATTTGTGAGTCTGAACCAAACCGAGTCAAGAGCGAGTCGAGATAAATATAGTATTTTAAAGAGATAAAGTTAAATAGATGTGTCGCGAGGTCTACTGTTCCGAGAACGACTAGTGTTACATGCTTTATAATAGGCATGATCACTAAAACATATAATTAGTCTGTCAGATAGATTATCAAAAAATATTAGACACGTATTTTTTTTCATTTGTCAATAAACATAAATTGACGAAGATAATATAAAGCCCGATAAAGTTCCGCGTGACGTCACGAGTGCGCTACAAATGAACTGACTACGTCGCACTAGTGACGTCACTAGCCCCCACTCCCAGACTTTGACAAGGTTTATCTTTGTCATTTATTGTATGATTTACAAAAGAAAAAATACGTGTCCAAAAGAAAAAAAATTTTTTTTGATAATCTAACTCAGGGACTAATTATAATAATGATTTTATTTCCCAGATTAATTACTACTTTGAAAAATTCCTTTGTAATTTGTAACATCCTACCGCTTTGTTAGAGATGGTTTGTTTTTAGACGTGATATAAATCGATGAACGCCGACTGCACGCACAAAAAAGTGTCACGTTCCACCTGAGAGATCGTGCAAGTGAGAGCGCGGAACATGCGATAGATAGGCACGATCGGCCTAAGCGTTCGGCTTGTTTCAGTTGTTGATTCAACAATGTTTTCTTATGACATTCTCACGTAAAATTACCGTCCGGAAACCAACTTTTTTTTTTTATTCAACCTGTACTGTCCCACTGCTGGGCAAAGGTCTCCCCCAATTCCTTCCATTCCTTTCTGTTCTGTGCTACCTCCGTCCAACCTTTTTTAAACCTCTCGATTTCGTCGCGCCATCGTGTTGGAGGACGGCCTCGGGGTCTACTGGACAGAGGAACCCACTCCGTTGAAATAAAGTTGTCTCTACCAACTTTAAGGTCCTTGGTACTCCTGGTTGTATAATTGGCCGTTTCCTTGGCCATTTTGCTGGCTATATGTTTAGCTGTATGCGTTGCTGTAAGCTAGATCGTTTCCTTGGCCGTTTTGTTGACTAAATGCTATGAACCTACTCTTAAAGTTGGTAGAGACAACTTTATTTATATAACCTTTTTTTTCGATTAGGTAATTTAATTAAGTAAAGAAATGTTTTCTTACTCTTCAACGATTGGCTGGATGCTTCAGCTCCGGCTGCATCTACAATTATAAAGTTAAATAAATTAGAATATAGGCGATACACACATGTCAGTCTAGCCACCGTTCCGACCATAGAATAAGAACTAAAGTAATAGAACAGTACTAGCTTTTCCAAGTAAATTAATTTTATAAAATATAATTTTGTTATTTGTACTTGACGATGCTATTGCAGATATCAATTTTTATATTCTAATTCTGACATGATTTTTTAAATAATTATTAGTAATTTCTGGCATATTGCAAACTGTTGCAGATAACGTAACTGTTATTAGTATGTTATATAACGATAACATAACGTATTTTAAATGCTACTTGTTTCTTAGCGGTACCTGTTGACATTCAAATTGTCACTTCAAATGACACTGACATTTATTTTTTTCTTGTATAGTATTTATTTGGTATTTAATTTGTTCTATTTTTAATTTGTCGCATTTTGATAATTTTTAGGTTGTTTTGAAATAAAATTTAATTTTTAAGAAATAATTTTATAAACATAATATAATTAAAAGCATTGTTATCGGACGTTTTCAAGAACATGTAATGTGTCTACGAAATAAAGAGAATTTGACTTTGACTTAGCAGAGATATACTTCACTTTGTCCCATTTTAAATATGAAATTTACAAGGTGTTAGAAAAAGATGCACTTACACCCGAACTTACGTAATTTCGAAGGGTTTCACAAACTAGCATTGAGCTATTTCGGGTGTCCAAATTCAAAAAGGTAAAAAGTCGAAAGGGTAAATGATCAGAGATTTAAACTATAAAACTGGAACTCGAGGGTTCAAATTGCCGGAACAGACAAATGACCAAGTGTAACCAAATTTTAACCATTTGACATTCCAACTGGTGATTTTGACGTATGCGACAGACATTGCGTTTTTTTTTTGTTTCACTCGCTCTCGCGTATGCTGTATAACCAGATATGAATAAGACAGATGTGACGTAGTTTTTATTTCAGTAAAATTTAGCAATACTTCTATTACCTACTTGTAATTCTTCTGGGGTTCCGACACAGTGAATGTGAGCATTACTTTGACAGGTTCTTCGAGATAAATTGACATTGATGTACTGGTCACATACATGCGAGGAAAAGTTGTATGGATATCCATATTTGTCGTGTTTAGCGGCCAGATAAATTTCTATGTAAACTCATATCTGTTGTGTAATTTAAAAATCGGCCAAGTGCGAGTAGGACTCGCGCACGAAGGGTTCCGTAACGTATGGGATCATTTTCATCAGCAGCCAAGGCACGGTAATGAAAACTACAGTAGAGTGACTCGGCGCTGTCCTTGAGATATATACCTACGACGTCACGTGGCCTCAAAGAGCGAACCACGCCGTAGGGCTGGCCCGCCTTTAGTATTTTAATTTCATACTACTTACTCATTACCTACTAGAGTTTCTTTCTAGTTTTGTGTATTAAACTTATTACACTATCCTATGGTACCTACATATAATGATGCAAATTTTTTATATTTAAGTACTTATTACAGAAAAGAAACTCGTTGTGAATGAAAAAGGAAGCATTCAATAAAAATACATAGGTATACACAACCATAAACAGCACAATACGATCTATATTTTCTCATATTTAAAAGAAGTAGGTACGTAAATCGCACGCTTACTAGTTGCAAACCCACACGTTCGTTCGTCACTACGGCCGCGCCGCGACTGACTGGTATGCTTCTGAACATACTACGCTCGAGGCGCGTAGGTATGATTCGCGATCCGACCGTTTGTATGGAGTCACTCTACTGTAGTTTTCATTACCGTGGCCAAGGTACCGACTACTTGAAAGACGCGAGTACTGATGAAAACCGAATTGGTGTCTACCAAGTATTAATTGTACACTTTTAGTTGTACAATGACAGAGCAGTGTCAACGTAACATTAAATTTAGTAAAATGGCACACGGGCGACCTCACCGACAACGCTTCTTTTTTTGCACAAACTCTACATCCTTACTCTATTTATCATTTCCTTACTATCCTTACATAGTATAAAATAAAGTCGCTATTTTCGTTAATTTGTCTGTATGCTTAAATCTTTAAAACTACGCAACGGATTTTGATGCGGTTTTTTTTAATGGATAGAGTGATTCAAGAGGAAGGTTTATATGTATAAAAATTCCCGAAATTCCCACGGGAACGGGCACAACGCGGGTAAAACCGCGGGGTGCTGCTAGTATAATTATAATAGTGCGACAATCGGCGGCCTTATCGCTTAGAGCGATCTCTTTCAGGCATCCTGATTAAGAGAGGAAAGGATTATAGAGGAAGGTAAGGGACGGGGTGTACAATAATAGCGAAATTAATTAAAACAATACAAAGAATACTTGAATAAAGAGTCATAAATATACGAAATATAAACATACATATCAATATACATTCAAATACTTCAATAATAATGCATACATACACATACTAATACTAAAATAAAAATTACATACAAATTAATAAATTTAATAACAAATAAATATAATAATTCAACTAGAAATGACTTTTTAACATGGAGGCAACTGCGATAAGTAAAATTGTATGACTTGCTCCTTAAAGACAGCAAGAGAAGGAGCACGTCGAATAGGAACAGGAAGCGCGTTCCATAACTGAACAGCTTGGAAAGCAAAGGACCTGCCGTAAAATAATTCGGAGCGGGCAGAAGGAGTCATAAGGGTAAGGTTTTCTTTGGACCGGAGGGGAAGGGAGTGGAAGGAGTGCCAGTAGGTGTTTGTTGGTTTGTTTCTCTTTCACGCTGCAACGGAGCGACGGATTGACTTTTGATTTTTGAGTTTGAAAGACGAAAAGTGACGTAAGCTACGTTTTATCCCAGAAAAATTAAATCTTCTCATGGGATAGTACAAAAATTAAACATCACGAAGGCGAAGCTAAGCATAAGCTAGTTATCTATGTACAATGAACGCATTCACTGACCGCTTGTCAGTGTCCGTGTCAGTGCCGTCACCGGCAATCACTGAGAGGCCGTCCGTTCCCTATTTTTATTACATATCAAACTAATTCTTGTTTTAAATAAATATTTAGTGTATGTCCGCTCTGTCGTAGTCTTATAAGTTAAGGGTACTATTCAAAAACCAAATTAAATCACAAACAAAATTAATAATCATAATCATAATCAATTTATTGATAACATAAGTTACAAGTCGGTTCATATCGTAGGTACATAGGTAATATTAACAATATAAATCTATATAAACATACATTGTACTTAAGTACTAAATCACACAATAATTTTTTTGTATCATTCACAAATTCAAAAAGAAATAATATTAAAACAAAATAATGTCAATATTCAATTCAATTTCATAATTTTAATGCTATAAATTCGTCGTAGCTGTAGAACGTGTGTTCGACAAGCCAGCGTTTGAGCCGCGATTTGAAACTGCCCATAGAGGGCGCGGTGGTAATTATGTTCTGGTAACTTATTGAAGACAGTCGGTCCCATTATGTGGGTTGACTTAGCCGACCTTTCCAGCGTGCGTGGAAGCTCTGCTAACCTGCCTTTGAAACGAGCATTATTGCGCAATTTATAAGAGGCCTGGTTCAATCTCACATATACCGCGACTTGAAAAATGATGAGTGCCGGCAATGTCAATATACCAAACCTCTTAAAATATGGGCGTGCAGAAACGTCCTGTGAGATTCTGGCAATGTCGCGGACGGCGCGTTTTTGCAAAATGAATAATTGATCATTAATCATCGAACTGTATCATGGTTCGGCTATGGTTAGGTTAAGGTTAGGTTAGGTTAGGTCAGAAAAAAAAAATTAAGGTTAGGCTTAGCTTAACATAGATGACTACGACAGAGCGTAAATATAGGTACTAAATATTTATTCAAAACAAGAATTTGAAGATGAACTTCCGCAAAGTAACGCCTGATTCAATAAACTATATCAAACTAATATAATTATCGGAATAATAACTTACCAGCGGTGCTCGAAACGGCCAACTGCAAACAAAAGATGCAAAATTTTATTTTCTACAATAATGGTCTCCGTGAGTTTTGCCCTAAAGTGCATAGTTTTCGAGATATCGACCAAAAACGTTTTTTTCAAAATGGCGCTTAAAGCTCCGCCTGGATAAGTCGGATAAGTCAGCATTTTGTGATTTTATGCTCAGTAAGTGATCATAAAATCACAAAATGTTTAACCTTTGAACCTTTAAAAAATAAATGGATCGGAAAAAAGTCTATGTTTACTAGCGTAATAGTCAAACACATTTTTTTTAAACTACAAGCGTCGACTTGTAAAACTCTTTCGCTTTGTCGATTCAAAATTCAAATGGTTCGAATGATTATTGTTGATTTTTCAAAAAACCAACCAGCCAATGTTGATAAGATTTATATGGGACCATCAACCATCAGCTGTAGGACGTATACTGCTGGACATAGGCCTCCTCTATGACCAACAAGATTGATTAGAAGCGGTTCGTATGGGACCAATGGGATAATAATTATATTCTTTCCAATATTTTTTAAGCCATGGTGATCTAGTGGTAATGACACTCGCCTTACAATCGTGAGATCATCGCTTCAAATCCCGATCCCATACCAATGTCTTGGAATTTGTGTACGGAATTTCACACCAATGGCTTTTCGGTGAAGGAAAACCTCGTGAGGCAACCTGCATACGTCCGTAGAATAAATTCGAAGGCGTATGTGAATCTAGCAACCCGCACTGGGCCAGCGTGGTGGATATGGCCCAATCACCCTTCGTGAGTAGGCCTACGTCCTGCAGTGGACTATTAAAAAGGCTGGTATAGATCCAGATACAGAATATTTTTTTTATTCACACAATCAATTGGACTACTACTATAACTAATATACTTAAATTAAAAATTTAAAAAACCCCCGACACATTGACAACCATTTTGGGCACATTTGTAGAATTTTGGTTCTTCCATCCCCACTTTAACCCACCATAACTCTTAAACGGCTCAATCGATTTTTATAAAACATAGCTAAGATCACTCTCGATTAAGTCTCCTTTCATCCAAAAAAAACTAAACTGAAATCGGTTCAGTGGTTCGGGCGCTATGATGCCACAGACAGACAGACAGACAGACAAACCCCTCTTTTGCGTCGGGGGTTAAAAACAAATATATACTTGAGAACCTCCTCCATTTTATCCTCCGTCGATTAAAATTAAACACTTACAAGGCCCAGGACAGCAACAACAATCAGTTTCATGTCGACAGCCCACACTATTCAAACCAGATGTGGTCGAACAATACCTTTAGCCCCATTTATACTCATTTTGGCGAAATAACATCCATAAATTAAATAAGTTATTTGCTTTTCTTTCTTAGTTTATTCAGTTTGCGAATATCGTAAGGAGCGTCCATAAATCACAAAGACTGGACTGCCGCAGTGACTCAGTGGTTAGTGCCCAGACTACTGGGTCAAAGAGGCGTGGGTTAGTTTGTATTTAGTATTTTTGTGATGAGCATAGGTTGGTTGCTCTGTGTCTGGATGTTAATATATCTAAAAGAATGTATTTAAAAAATACTGTGTTTATGTATATGTGGTATATGTCTCTGGCAGCCACGTCACAAGCTTTACTTAGTTTGGGATCAGACACCATGTGTAAGATGTCCCCTAATATTTAAAAAAAAACAATTGTCTCAAAAATACACAACTTAACCCGGCGAGGATGTGGTACAAAAGTTATACGTCGAGGATGTGCAGGGTCACTATGACCCTGTCATTAAAAACAATATGTTAAAATAATTGTGGTAATTTTAAAATAATAGATAACGATTGTATAACATTTAGCTATGGTTTTACAAGATTCTTAAGAATACATCTCTATTTAATGAATATATTATGTACTTATTTACTATATTAATTGTACAGTTCGTTTTTGTGGTACATTGGGTTAAAAGCGTCATAATACCAACAAATTAATATTTTTGATCTTATTATTTAGATTTTTTAGTACTCACATACCTGATTTTTAAATGTAAACAAGAAATAAATTATTAAGTAAGTCATTTAAATTAGTCAAGCAGCTTACTTCACCAAGAAACTTATTTTACTATTTAGCTGCATTTTACCCATTTTAATTAAATTATGTTCAATTTTTTTTGTTTTCTTTTAGATAATGATTACAAATCGTATATTGTTAACATATGTGTTTTGCTAATTTTCGTTTTCTTTACTTCGCTCACATATTTTTTTTTAATGATTTTCATTTTCACCACGGTTGCTTTGATTTACTAGCCAACTGCATATACGCTCAACTACTGTGGTCTTGGCTACGTTTATAATAATTACTGACCAAAATTAACAAATATTTAGAAAAAATGGTAACGAAAATGTGGCACAAAAGCGCTACGCCGCGTATGGGGAAGGGTCAAGATGACCCTTTGCGGCGTTTGTACTCATCTACCTCCCAAACCAGGACTCCTACAACCAAATGGTGTTTTTTAACATAAAGACGGGTTCATTACCTACAGCTACTACGCCTTTTAGAAACATATGACCGCAGAATAAGAAGTTGTGCACGTAACAAAATGAACAGGGTCATTATGACCCCTCCACATCCTCGCCGGGTTAACACGCAACATATAACTTACATTAAATATTAACACTAATTTAAATCATTTTCTATCACAAGCCGGCTCCACTTCAGCGTATTAGATGAGGTATTTTTCATGATTTTGATGATTTCAGGTGAAAATATCAATGGACATACACAAAAATAATCGGCCTAGTACGGGTCCGACTCGCGCACGGAGGGTTCCGTACTGTATAGGACCTCCCCTTAAATATTTGTTTTATTTTAATTTTGTTATTTATTATTAAAGTGAATATACAACTAAATATTCTGTGAAAATTTCAAGCATCTACCTGTTACCATTATTAATATAGAGCGAAGAACGGCTTAAAAATCAGGGTTGTTTTATGGGATTAATTATTAATTTTATTTTGTTTTTATTGTAAAGCGGCAACAGAAATACATAATCTGTGAAAATTTCAGCTTTATAGCTATAACGGTTCATGAGATAAAGCCTGTAGACGAACAGACAGACAGACAGACGGACAGCGGTGTCTTATTAATAGGGTCCCGTTTTTACCCTTTTGGGTACGGAACCCTAAAAATACTTAGAGATAAACAAAGTACCTCATCCTTATGGAAGTCCGTTAAAATACAATTTGCTCTAGTACTTTTATTGCAGACTCTGAACAACTCAATTTTATGCTGTGCTAAGATCCCCTCCCCCTCCCCGGTTCAGCACTAACTCGCCTGATGGTAAGCGACGTTGTGGTCGAAGATGAAGCTCGCAGACCTAGAAGATACCTATTCAATCTGACCATGAAAAGCTTTAGATTATATCTCTTAGGAAACAGGAAAGCAGGAAGACTGTTCCATTCCCTGGCGGTACGAATCAGCAATGTTGAGTCATACCCCCTCCCCCCGAAACACCGCACGTAGTTTATGGACAGCCCCTAAATCAAATAAAGCTGAAACTTTTAGAATGTCAAATATTAAGAATTTTGTACTAAGTATTAATTTTATCAATTTTTATTTGCTCTCTTTTGTAAAGTATGTAAAATGCGCAAGAGTAATAGGTAGTACTTTATTGACCGAGTTAACGTAGCGAGAGATGTCGTTTTAACTCGACAATTTTGCTTTCGTGTGTTCGGATCTAGTCACGCGGCAGCGTGTCCAGCCAAGACAAAAAGGAGCTGGCGACGCAGCAGCCGCGTGTAAAATATTACACAAACCATTTCGAGACACTTTTGACCCCTTCATAACTCAAAAACTTTATAATTAACTCTAAAAGTCCTTGCTTCATAAATTCTACACCTTAGTCAATGTATGCGGCTTGGATAATATGTTTCGTTAAGCGCACATGGGCGTAAAGTGAAGATTAATTATCTATTAAATGTTTCTTAATTCTGTTATACAAATAGTTCTTGTTGTAACGAAACAGCCAAGTCACATGGATTGACCAAGGTGTAGAATTTATGAAGCAAGGACTTATAATTATAAAGCTTTTGAGTTATAAAGGGGTTAAAAGTGTCTCGAAATGGTTTGTGTAATATTACACAAGGATGAATTAAGGACTTGTAGAGTTAAGTTATGTGGAGTTAGAAGCTTGGCTCCACATGAGATTTGACTTTATGAAAGTGCGAACTTTGGTCTTGTCTTAGCTACATTTCAAATGAAAATGTTTTTGTTGGATGTGGATTCTCCTCAATAAGTCACATTTTTCAACGAATCTTATGGAAACTTGGTACAAGCGGTATTTTTGGATTTTTTGTCGTCGGTGATTTTTGATTGTATTTCCCTCAAAAAGGGGAAACATTTAGCGGTAGTTATGCTTAGAAGATCGTTAAGTATCTAAATCATAACAAGCTTTACGTGAATGAACTTAATCGGTCAAGAGCGAGTCGAAATAATAACATCTCAACAAAAACATGGCATGTAAAAAGTACAACAACTCGATTATCAGTTTTCCGTAACATTTGTTCTCATAACTTTTTACGGATTAGTGTTGATCGACTTGTTGTACTTTTTACATGCCATGTTTTTGATGGGATCTCATTTCTTTTTGCTAATGATGGTATGATGGTCTATCACCAACATCTCCCCTTATGGGAGGTTGTTTTGCCGTGTCCTTACCTTGCCCCCTACCGTGCCATTCCCGTACCCCTAAAAAATATTTGTTTAGATTTTAAAATGGGAAACTAGACAAAAATTTAAGTATTTTTGATTACTTCCGTGCTATAAGTATAGGCTAAATGATAATGATGTTCAAAATTACAATCTTGTATGTCTGCTAGAAATGCCCTAAATGTATGATGATCGTTGAGGGAGAGTGTGTCAGTGAAACAATCAAAGAATATTGACAAACAATAATTTATAAAGTACTAGCGACCCGCCCCGGCTTGGCATAGGTGTATTATACATATAATTGAATCACTCTATCTATCGAAAAAAAACCGCATCAAAATCCGTTGCGTAGTTTTAAATATGTAATTATGCATACATGGGGACAGACAGCGGGAAGCTACTTTGTTTTATACTATGTGACTAGTTTGATTTAAATGAAATTTTGAAATATTATTCGGATGACGTTTTCTTGATTGTGACATAAATTATTATAAAAATGTTACTTTTAAACATACAAGCTTTTGAGATCCTGGATATCATGTAGCAGCGGAGTGCTAGCCAAGACAAGTAAAACGAGCCCAAACACGACGGGTCTATCTTGTTTAGTACAGGAGTTCCTATGGCTACTTTCCGACTCCATCATTAGATCAGCTCTATGGTAGCTCCATATTATTGCATTGTCACGCGATATTTATATCCGGGCAAAATTTCAGCTCAATCGGAAACCGGGAAGTTGGACAAATTTAACTTGCAAGATTCCACCCGAACTTACATACATACATAGGAACATCCATTGCAAGTTAAGTAAAAGCTTGTAAAAAGACGTCCAGCTTCCAGAATTAAGTTAAAGGGAATTGAACAAGACCTGAAAGGCTTCGGGAAAAGTATACTTACGGCTGTGCTTTTTTGCTCGGCTTGAATCTTTCTTGAAACGGAAAACCTTTTCTTGGCTTATGAAGATTCCGTTTAAGAGATGTACTGCAACTGTCGCGAGGTCTACTGTTCGGAGAACTTTTAGTTTTTAACAATACCACTCAAATTATTTTGTACATCACAATTATTTTTCGCGAAAAACCGCAACACCGATTTCCACTGTGTAGAGAATTCGAATAGTTTGTTCAAATCGATGTGACATCCACGTCCATTATTGATGTTTTATCAAAAATGACTCAGCCGATTTCGATGAAATTCAAATGGGACTACCTCGGGAGTATACCCTTTCGAACTGAAAAATCGTTTTTTTGATCCGGGTCGTATGCTCTGGGCCACTGGCATAACTGCTCTAGTAACTGAGGTGGTGAATAATGATGATGGCGATGTTGATGATAATGCTACTGCAGAAGCGTCATGCAACCCGTTAGCTATTCTAGTATATTCTGTAGTTTTTCAATACCATTACTATTAACCGAATTTCAAAAAGGAAGAGGTTCTATGTTCGTCTGTATGTTTTTTTGTGTATGTTCATCGATAATGTCGCCAATTGTCAACCGAATAAAAAAATTTTTTTAGTTCGAAATGGTATACCTACTCCCGAGGTGGTCATATATAAAATTTACAGAAATCGGCTGAGCCGATTTTGCAAAATCAACAACAATGTAAACAATTCGAGCGAAATATTCGAATTTTGTACACAATGGAAGGCGGTTTGCCATTTTTTGCGAAAAATAATTATTAGCATGTAATACATTATAAAATAAGTGCGGTAATTGAAAATTAAAGCCAAGGCAATATTGCTAGCCCTCGCCTACGGCTCGGGCTATCAGGAAGCAGATGCTGTAATTTTCAAAGCGCACGTATGTCATACGACGTTTTATAACATATTTGCGAGGAAATTAATAAAACTCTGACTTTCTTAAACGAATAAATCTTTACTTGTCCACACATTAGCGATGCGCGCGCATCAACGTTATAAATTTTATCTCTTTTATACGCATAAATTTTATCTAGGTACCAAAGTTAATTTTATTCAAAAAATATTGACCACTTTTCTGACATTAAAACTCTTTGCTAAGATTTCAAAAAGTATCGTTCACTCGTGCGTTGTACATTACAATAACGAACAAGTGCGTAATGAAATACATTACGATATTGAAATTGATGTTACAGCCACTTTACGAGCAAATATGTTATAAGTTTCAGTTAAACATTCTTCTAAATTTTTGAGCTGTATGTGTATAATGTGCAAATTTTAAATACTGGTTTGAACTACACCCTGTTTACTTTACAACATCTGGCCAACCAAGGCCAAGTAGGTAACTTATTCGCAAACCACATGCTGTCTATTTCTAGACTCTAGAGAATACCTAATTTTGCCAATAACTCTCTTAAAATCTACGTTTGACTGACTCACTGGGTAAGCGCGAATGAATATTTTTTTTTGGGTTTTTTTGGTTTTTAAAGATAAGCTGCTCATTGAAAATTTACAAAACCTCACTTAGTGACCATGAATATGTAGTATTTACGAGGTGCATTACGACCTTATCCTACCATCCCCTTTTTACTACAGGACAAGTAGGAAGACGCCAGATTATCACCCCTACACTGTCAATTTTCCTTCGATACTACGAAGCGGTTTGACTCAACATTTCTGATTCGTACCGCCAGGGAATGGAACAGTATTCCTGCTTTTCTGTTTGAGATATAATCTAAAGCTTTTCAAGGTCAGAGTGAATAGGTACCTTCTAAGTCTGCGTGCTTAATCTTCGACTATAACGTCTCTTACCATCAGGCGAGTTGGTTGTCGAATGAGAACTTATTTGTGTTTAAAAAACATACTACATTTAAAAACTAAATTAGTGGTCAACTGGTCAGTAGTGGTCAGTCTATGCACGAAAGGGATTATTCCAGTCTGTCCCCCAGGGGACAGAATGGTAGAAAAATTCTTGTCTGTCCCCCGGTTGATCATCGGGGGACAGACCGATCACTCCTCAACAGTGGAGTCTGTCCCCCGACTAAATGAATTATTATTTTTCCTATTATTTTCGTTAATAAAATCACCATTTAAAGGAATCTCATAATTTCAGATCTTATTACCTTTTGACATTGCTTGTAAAATATGGCGGCGTGGTGGCGGCCTTAAACAAAAATCTAATAAGAAAGAAATTTCATTCAAATTAAGCATTCAATGGAGTGCATCAACTGATTTTCAACTTACGTTTATAGGGTTCCGTACCCAAAGGGTAAAAACGGGGCCTATTACTAAGACTTCGCTCTCCGTCTGTCTGTCACCGGGCTGTATCTCATAAGCCGTGATAGCTGGGAGAGTTAAAATTTTCACAGACGATTTATTTCTGTTGCTGCTATAACAACAAATACTTTAAACAGAATTAAATAATTATTCTATACAACAAACGCAATTATTTTGACGGCATTTGCTCATAATTTAAACCTTTGAAGGTCTAAAGATAATCTTAATGCTCAAACCCACTGCCAGTTGGCAGCGTGCCCGGCATGCCGGCAGCATTGCCACGCTGAATGGCAATGCTTATACGTAGAGCCAAATATACACCACCATTTTGGTCACGCGTCGCGTCCACCAGACGCTCAGAAAGACTTTTGAAAACAAGATGAGCTCCCGGCCCCCACTGATCCAATGTCTCAACTCCAAACGGCTCAAATACATATGTAACCACTACCTAGGTTAGCATATTTGCGCCGTTGGTGCTGTTCCGCCGAATTGGCCACCGTGTAATATACTTCTGTACGTCTGTACCGTGCATTAGACTTTTGGGTTTGGCCCTAAAGTTGTTCGCACTGATAGTCTTAATTGCCTCGTTTCGGCTTAGTACAGGGCAAGCAGATAGCTCTGTACAATAATTAAATTGTTTGTATGAACCTAGTACTACTAGTACTATCTATGTAGGTACCTTAACAAACTTGCAAATGAGAAAGTGAGACTTGTAGTGGAATGGAAAGTCTTTAAAAAACAAATTAAGGTATTAGGTATTTTATTACTCGATTAAAACACTGAAATATACATATACATACAAATTTCTTGACCTTTTTTTACACGCTTTCATTTACTTTCACCTGTACGGGGCTTGTCATCACTTCTGGCAAACAAAATTTGATCCACTTCCCGGTTACCGATTGAGCTGAAACTTTGCATACATGTGTAAATCGCGTGACAATGCAATATTATGATGACATGGTGCTGATCTGATGATGGAGCTGGAAGGTGGCCAAAGGAACTTAACAATGAAACAACACAACCACATTGAGTTTGGGTTTATTTGAATGGTTTTGGCGAGTAGTTTGTCTTTCAATGGTAACCATAGCAGGGTCTGACGATAGAGCTGGAAGGTGGTCATAGGAACTCTGTAATGAAACGACGCAACCCTATCGAGTTTCGGCTCGTTTGATATATCATGACGAGTACTTGTTTAGTAAAACCTTGTTTTAAAAAGAAAGGCTTTTTGATATAGTTTTCGTTTACGAGTACGATTTAAACACATGTCTTTCCATCAGTGTTCTGCAGCAGAAGGTAGAGTTGCTTCAAGAAAGTTAGGAAATCTTCGTTCTGGGCCAGCACTTCTAGCGAAAAAGCGCCATCTGGAAACACGAGAAAAGGTATCTATAATGATTTAAAATATGCTTCTTTGGATAACTAGGCTAGTAGTTCTTTGAGGAGTAGACCGCGCGGCACATCTCCTTCACTTTTTTCCTTTTTTGACCGACAAAATGGACGAGGTACTTAATACGACGCGTATTTAAGTTTATGTATAGCCGCTCATAACTTTTTACGTAGTTCCGATTTCGATAATTCTTTTTTATTTGAAAGGGTACACTTCGAAATTGGTCGCATTAAAATTTGATCGCAATCGGCTCAGCCATTTTTGATAAATTAACAATAATGTGAAAAATTTTACATCGATCTGTGCGAAATATTCGCGAATTCTGTACACGGTTGAAGTCGGTCATGCTATTTTTTGCAAAAACTTAATTATTTTTACAGGGCAAGTACCTTTAATAACTACCACTAAATACAAGACTTACATAATCTAAAACTACTTAAACTACTACTACATAACAAGCAATTGGATATTTGATTTATTCTTTACAAGCATACTAGCGACCCGCCCCGGCTTCGCACAGGTGTATTTCATATATAAACCTTCCTCTTGAATCACTCTATCTATTAAAAAAACCGCATCAAAATCCGTTGCGTAGTTTTAAAGATTTAAGCATACATAGGGATATAGGGACAGAGAATGCAACTTCGTTTTATACTATGTAGTGATAAGCATATAAGTGTGTCTATGACACCCATTTGTCACATGAATGAACTATGAACTAGCGAAAGCGCCGATTTTTTCTCTCTTTGATGGGGTTTTCTCAAATAAAAACATTAATTTAAAGAATCTGTGTACCAAGTTTAGTCAAGATTCGTTGAAAAATGCGATCTCTAGAGGAAAATCAACATCCGGACAGACGTAAGCAAAATCTTCGAGCTAAAACAGAGAACTCTCTCAATTCGGTCGCTCGATCAAGATATATAATGGAATTGTTTACCAGCGTTGGAACCACCGCCATAGCCTCCAATACCGTAGCTCTGGCTGACACCATAACTCGTAGCTCATGTGTAATACGAAAGAATTATTTTTCGCAAAAAATAGCAAAACCGCCTTCCATCGTGTACAAAATTCGAATATGTCGCTCGAATCGTTTACATTATTGTTGATTTATCAAAAACCGCTCAAACGATTTCTGTAAAATTTAAATGGGATCACCTCGGGAGTATACCCTTTTGAACTAAAAAATAATTTCTCGATTCGGTTCACAATTGGCGAAATTATCAATGAACATACACAAAAAAAATACATACACACGAACATAGAACCTCCTCCTTTTTGGAAGTCGGTTAAAAACATAACTACACTAATTGCGCTGTAGCACGGGTGACAGTTGCTTTTTTAGGGTTCCATACTCAAAGGGTAAAACGGGACCCCATTACTAAGACTCCGCTGTCCGTCTGTCCGCCTGTCTGTCTATCTCCAAGCTGTATCTCATGAACCTCTATCGCCAGAAAGCTGAAATTGTCACAGATGATGTATTTCTGTTGCCACTATCAACAAATACTACTTTTATGTTTTTTTTTTGAATATTTTAACGTTCTAGCTACCAGGGTTTATGAGATATAGCCTGGTGACAGACAGACGGACAGCGGGGTCTTAGTAATAGGGTCCCGTTTTTACCTTTTGCGTACGGAACTTCAAAAATAGAATAGAGTAAATATTTACTCCCATACAACAAACAACAGCGGGGTCTTAGTAATAGGGTCCCGTTTTTACCCTTTGGGTACGGAACTCTAAAAACAGAATAAAATAAATATTTCAGGGGGCTCCCATACCACAAACATGAATTTTTAGCCATTTTTCGCTAATATAGCATGTAATAGGTAGACGCTTGAAATATTCACAGAATATTTAGTTGTATATTCAAATCAAAAATAAATCATTAAAACAATAGTACATTATGATATAAGTGCGGTTAGTTATTATTATATTAATTACCGCACAAGTGCCGTAATGTCTCTCACTCTCTTGACTGAAAGTAGGAGAAACGAGACCACAGAGTTCTGCAGTCGGTGACGGCGTGCGTTTTACATTACAATAAAGCACAAGTGCGTAATGAAATACATTACGATATTGAAATTGGTGTAATTACAGCCACTTTACGAGCAAATAACATCCTTACGTGGTATAAAATAAAGTCGCTATTTTCGTTTGTTTGTTTGTTTGTCTCTATGCTTAAATCTTTAAAACTACGCAACGGATTTTGATGCGGTTTTTTTTAATGGATAGAGTGATTCGAGAGGAAGGTTTATATGTATAATACACCTGTGCAAAGCCGGGGCGGGTCGTCTAGTATGTTATAAAATATATTAAGGGGGGCTCCCATATGGTACGGAACCTTTCGTACGCATGTCGCCCTAGCACTTTGCCGATTATTTAAATTTAACTAGGGATTGATTTGCCATGATTTACAAATTATTTATACCTTCCTTAAGGGTGGGGTACAAAACAATAACCTTCCTTGGCAGTGGGGTAAAAGACAATACCCTAACTTGGCAGTGGGGTACAATACAACACAATACCCTTACTTGGTAGTGCAGTATAAATGATATATAAAATTGTTACCTGCGCTGGAGTCTCCGACATTGCCTCCAAAGCCGCTGCCCTGGCTGTCAGCATAGCTTACTGCTCCTGCGTAAGCATACAAACACAGAGTGTCAAGTGGGAGTTTTGCAAATCAAATCGAATTACTTTTACGTCGCGTTGACCGAGCGCGGCGAGCACACACGCGAGCACATTGACACACACGCTTGAGTTAGCCAATCACTGACGTTGCCGCGCTTGTGTTGGATCGGTTTGGCGCTCGTTACATTACCGTCATAGTCTAAGTATTAACTAGACAGGGCGCTAAATAATAATAATTACAAAAGTAAAAGAGAGCGAGATATGCAAGTATTAAAGTGTGAACAGGACGAAACTAATATCTTTTGTCTCTATCTGCGTATACGTTTTTTTTGCCTGACTACTACGCACGGCCTAGGCGTAATAGTCAGACAAAATTTCGCATCAAAAACTACTGTTGAATTTTCGATGAGATGCAGTAGATCAACATATTTATGAACTAATTATCTATTTTCTATCACTTTCATTAGTACTTTGCAGGTTTTTACTATTATCTAGAGTCTAAATATGACAAAATCATAACAACGTATATATAGCTATTTAAATATGTATAGCACATCTTTTTTCACACTCCCTATACGCAATCGAGGATTCTAGTCATACTTATCTATGATTACCGTAAAAAATACTCACAATTAGCTAGTCACTTTTCTATACGTAACACAAGATGGCGCTGTGCCATTTCCATAGAAATCACATCAAACGTTAACGCGATCGAGTTCGAGCAAGAGACTCCAACTTAGCCCTCTGATATCTGTACGTATTGGAATGACTGTATTTTTACAAATGTTTGAAACAATAATGTGGAGAAGCGGGCCATGTTATCGTAAAAGATCTCCAATATATATGTAGGTATATTTAAAAACAAACAAAAAAACAGTCGAATTGAGAACCACTTTTGAAGTCGGTTAAAAGATAAATAATTTTATAAATTTGTTACCGGCGCTAAAGCCTCGGCCATTGCCCCCAAAACCGTTGCCCTGGATGTCAGCATGGCTCACTGCTCCTGCGTAAACATACAAACAATAAAGTAGATACCAATTATTTGATAGCAGTGCTCAATAAATAATTATTTTTCACCAAAAATGGCTTAACGTTCCGCAAGGTCAGTATTTAGATGGGTGACCGCGGGTGGCATTTTCCAACTGAGCGCTACCGTGGCTCGGGTGACACGTAAAATTATAGGTCGCGGTTGTTTTAACCGTTTAGCCATGTCAGAGGCCTTTAGGCGGCCTAAAAATTCTGACACCAGGGCCAGCCACCCGGCCTATACGAACTTACTTATTTACTAACCCGGTCATCATGCCTAACCGACTACTTTTACACCTACTATTTTTAACCGACTTCCAAAAAGGAAGAGGTTATATGTTCGTCTGTAAGTATCTTTTTTTGTGTATGTTTATCGATAATTTCGCCAATTGTGAACCGAATCAAAAAAGTATTTTTCAGTTCGAAAGGGTATACTCCTGAGGCGGTCCCATTTAAATTATACCGAAATCAACTGAGCCTTTTTTGAAAAATCAACAATTATGTAAACAACGAGCGGAATATTCGAATTTCGTACACAATTTTTGCGGAAAAATGATAATTTGATAGCAGTGGTCAATAAATAATTTTTTTTCACCAAATATGGCAAAACCAACTTCCACTATTAAGTAGGTACAGAATTCGAATAGTTTCCACAAATCGATATACGTTTATTAATTTTTTACATCTATGATTTTTCAAAAACCTCTCAGCCGTGTCGCTTCCATACACAAAAAAGAGGCTGTAAACATTAATCCAACAAAAAAATTTGCATGCGAAAAGTAGCCAAGACTAGATCACAGTTCACTCTATCAAAAAGTTGTCAGATCTCACGTAAAGCCAAGCTTCTAACTCTACACGCCTTACTCTACAAGTCCTTACTCCGCAAACTCTACACTTTAGTCAATATATGTGACTTGGCCGTTTCGTTACAACAAGAACTATTTGCATAACAGAATTAATGAACAGTTAATTAATTAATCTTCACTTTACGCCCATGTGCAGTCAGCGAAACAACCAAGCTGCATATACTGACTAAGGTGTAGAGTTTGTGAAGTAAGGACTTGTAGATTTAAGGGGTGTAGAGTAAGGAGCTTGGCTTTACGTGAGATCTGATCTTTAATATTCGATAATTTGAACTGTGTTTTTTATCTTGTGACTTGGCTATATTTCACATGAAAATATATATAAATTTGTTACCGGCGCTCGAGCCTCCGCCAATGCCTCCGTAGCCGCTGCCCTGGCTGTCAGCATAGTTCACTGCTCCTGCGATAACGTACAATTTGTAAAGCACCCATTTTTAGGGTTCCGTACCCAAAGGGAAAAACGGGACCCTATTACTAAGACTTCGATGTCCGTCTGTCTGTCACCGGGCTATATCTCATAAACCATGATAGCTAGGCAGCTGAAATTTTCACAAATGATGTATTTTGGTTGCCGCTATAACAATAAATAACTAAAAACAGAAATAAATAAATATTAACAATCCTTAATTTTTAGCCATTTTTCGCTCGATATTAATAATGGTAATAGGCAGATGCTTGAAATATTCACAGAATATTTAGCTGCATGCTTACTTTAATAATAAATAATTAAATTAAATATTTAAGGGGGGCTTCCATACAGTACGAAACCCTACGTGCGCGAGTCCGACTCGTACTTGACAGATTATTTTAGCTAGCTGTGATGTATGGTAGAAGTATAAGATGGTAGTTTTTCACTGAACTCCAAAACAGAAAAGGTACCTACAATGTTCGTCTTTTTTGTGTGTTTCTATGGATATTTAACGAATTATGAAACCATTTAAAAAAACAATTATATTTGTTTTGTTCGAAAGAGTATACTTCCGAGGGTTTGTTCCTCTTTCACGTAGTAACGGAGCAACGGATTGACTCGATGTTTGGCATGTACATTTGAAAGACGGAAAGTGGCTACTTTTTATCCCAGAAAAATAATATGAGATAGCACAAGAATTAATATACCACGCGAGCGAAGACGCAGGTAAAAAAATAAATAAATAAATAAATAAATATTAGGGGACATCTTACACACGGTCTCTGACCCCAAACTAAGCATAGCTTGTGATATGGCTGCCAGAGACTGATATACTACATATACATATTTTAAATACATACTTATATAGATAGTACCTAAATAACACCCAGACACAGAGCAAACACCTATGTTCATCACATAAATGTTTGCCCTGTGTGGGGATCGAACCCACGCCTCTTCAAAAGCTATTTTGATAATATATTATACCTAACCAATTGACCCCCCTTGGCAAAAAAAATAATGTATTTACTATTGACCGTCGAACCGGAGAAGGTACACAATTCGACGCGTATATTTGTATTTTTAGGGTTCCGTACCTCAAAAGGAAAAAACGGAACCCTTACAGGATCACTTTGTTGTCCGTCTGTCCGTCCGTCCGTCTGTCAAGACCCTTTTTCTCAGGAACGCGTGGAGGTATGAAGCTGAAAAAACGTTTTATAGCACACATAAAGGAAAAATTCCGAAAACCTTAAATTTTTAGTTACATTACAAAATATATATTTTTTAATAAATATAAACTTATTACTTTTTTGTCGTAATGAACGAACTTTGTAAACCTTGCAGGTTTGTACGGAACCCTCGGTGCGCGAGTCCGACTCGCACTTGACCGGTTTTTATTTATGTTTAATTACGCATTACTTTTTTCATAGTTGTAGCATCAAATTTTAACACATATCTAATTTATGTATAATTCGGAACGCTAATTTTTTTATTTGACAGTTGTCAACAGTGTAAACGCTTCTAATTGGTCAGGACGAAACGTCAACCTGTCTAGTGATTGACAGTTTCCCAATCAATACTCGTTTGATCCAAACTATCGATTTTTTCACTCGATCATTTTTTTCATTAATTCATATCGGCGTCTCCTTTTGATAAACAAACGCTTATTTAAAGCCACTCAATAAAGTGAAACCTTTGGATAAGCCTTAGTATTATTAATCTCACCTTTTTAGCATTTATCCGTTTTCCTTGGGAGTAATTTCCTCTCCTCGTATTATTTTTAGTCGATTCTAATTCGATTGTTTGTTGAGTTAGTTGCTAGTCTTTTTTCAACGTTGTCCCCACTGTCTGCGTGAGAGGGATTCATAAAACCAAAAGGACGATGGCGGACCCCTGCTTCCTGCATGGTTTTTTGCTCCGAAAACGCGGTGGAAGGCTGAGCTTTGACCCAGGGATACTGTGGAAGACCCCAGGAGCCACGCACCTCTAACTCACCGGGCGTGGAGCGGCCTCGAGTCGCCATATTATTATATTTTTCCCCCTAACAAGGGTGTATAGGTGAGGCCGGCATGTTTGGGCATACCCCCAACCAGGCTTACCTGGATTAGCCGCCTGGGCGTCGTTGGTGCACCCAGTCAACGGTGCGACCACTGACCTTCACGTGAGCCCTGCCAGAGTATTGGCAGTCTACCTCCAGTTCCTATTTGTTAACCGGCGGCGCGTACAGAGGTATTTCATTCCCCTTTATTACCGTCGGTCATCTACTACCTATTGGTGACACCATCGGATGGATCCACCCATTTGCTGATTATAGTTTAAGTGAAGGGACAGAACTCGACCAAGCGACCCACCGTTATCATTATTTTATTTACCACTATTTTACATATTCAAGTCAGACGGCTTCCCCGTCTACATTCTACCTTACCTAGTATACCTATTTAATCCATTAAGTACCCATTGTAAAATAACCAAGCAACTCACCATTGTTTACCTATTAGAGTTAGACGGCTTCCCCGTCTACCTTTTGTGTTACCCATGGTACCTATTCAACGCTACTATTATACTCCCATTATACTACTCCTATTTACTCCTAAATACTACTAAATACTACTATCATTGTAAAAGTACCATGGTGACCTCACTGTTCCTGTGAATATTAATCCTTTAAAAAACTTACAATAAAAACAAACATGCCGGTGATAAACGCTGTGCTTTTATTTAACTACCTTAGTCTATAAGTGTAGGTATATTTATCCTCACCCTTTCATAGGGAAGAAACCCTGCTACATATTGGCGCCCGAACATAGGGACGTGTGGTGTCGCAACCTTAAATACTTATCATAAAAGGTTCTTTTTGGTGTCGCTTCGCTATCAAAAAGTTGGTCGAGTTCTTTTACTATAAGCTACATTACTTACTTAAGTTATTCTTAAGCTACTATATATTGTACTACCTTGTAACGTGTGGTCGAGTTCTAAATAATCACTACATAATAATACTGCTTTTACCCGGATTTACTTGCGGATACTAGTGCTTCTTTGTCTTTTCCTCAAGATGGAGGAGAGACCTATTACTTTTAACGTACTACATAAAGATGAGTTAGAATATGAAATCTCTATACGTGGTGCTAAACCCACCGGTACTGTGGCGGACTTGCGCGCTCAGGCACGGGCTCTAAACAAAGATATTCCTTCGGACGAAATTGTTTCTTGTGAGTTGGATATTCCTGCTGAATTGTCGGTCATACAGGAGAAACTCGATAGTTTGGATCATCTTATCATAGGTTCAACGCAGAAAGCTTGCTCGCTTAAAGTGCTCAATCGTATACAAGCACTCGCACATCACTTGTATCATCGTATAAGTAGAATCGAACCAGGGGAAGATTCCAAACTACAGGCCGTTGTACGTGCACTAACCGATCGTATAGATCGTCTCCTATATAAATTAGATAATTTACTACATAACTTTAAAAGCAGTTTGAATCTCGTTCAAACTCAAACCACTCCTACTACATCTGCACCTGTTTCTGGAGCTGAAGCACATGAAACAGTGGCTGATGCCAAACACTCTGCCGTGCATACCCTTAACTTAAAATTCAACGGGAAATCTTGCGTTAAAGCTTTCCTCCAACGGTTAGAAGAATTATGTTTATCACGTGGTGTCTCGGATACGAAGCTGTTTAATTCAGCGGCTGAATTATTTTCTGATGAAGCTTTATGTTGGTACCGAGGGGTACGGGATGAAGTTCATAGCTGGTCCGAATTAAAAAGTTTACTTCTTGAGGAGTATTTACCTTTCGATTATGACCATCGATTAATGAAGGAGATTCGGGAAAGGTCACAAGGTCTGGATGAGAGTATAGTAAATTACCTCAGTATTATGCAAAACTACTTTGCCCGTTTAACTAAACCGACCACCGATGATGAAAAATTGAGTATAGTGCTATTCAACCTAAGACCATTCTACACGTCCCAATTAGCTTTGAATCCTGCTGAAAACTGGACAGATTTAAAACGAAAGTGCAGATTGTTAGAAAATGCCAAACAACGTTCAGATTCCTTTACCGAACCTCCCAAAACTACTTCCTCTTGTTTAGCCCCGGATTTATCCTACAAGAGCCAACGAACTTCTAAGGTACATGTCATGCAAACTACTAATGACCCTACTACTGCTACTGAATTCTGTGTCCGTTGCCGTATCAACGGTCATAGTTTAAAATCCTGTAGGGCTCCGTTCATTCTAGTGTGCTATCGTTGTGGAGAGAAGGACGTGATGTTTAAAAACTGTCCCAAGTGCTTTCCGCGGCCGTCTACCTCCAATACCAATCCTATTACTTCTACTCCAAAAAACTTAAATTAGTGAACCAGCAAGCGGGCAAAATTCCGGATCATACCACTACTAGACCTTATAAAAATACTATTACTACTAAAAGTCATATTACTACCCCCCGTGGTCATACTACTGCTGAGGAATGGCAGGACTGGGTGAAATTTGTAAAGGATTTCTCCTATTCCCAGCGTACTTCGTTGGTTCACGAAATACAAAGTGAAGATAAGTGCCCATATCTCACGATTTCTGTTTACAATCTAGAATTGAGAGGTTTATTGGATTCGGGGTCGGAAATTTCCATTGTTGGAAGTGACGCCCTCAAACATTTCAAAAATTTAGTTACCGTTCATGAGTCCCCGGACTTACATGTCATTAAAACTGCTAACGGATCATCCTCACCGGTCACAGGTTATATACTTCTACCCGTTACCGTCTTAGGGGAGACCCGCATGGTTAAGTTCTATATCATACCTGACGTTACCACTAAATTATTATTCGGTATTAATTTTTGGAAAACATTTAATATTGCCCCTGATGTATTGTCCTTGCTACCCGAGAGCCAATACATTACTTCGTCGGAGCCGGTGCAAACCGTTGTTTCCTCCGATAACTTCTTACGGGACTTCGATTCCCTCACCGATTCTGAGCGAAAGCAGGCGGAGGATGTTATCAAGCAATTTGAAGAGATCTCCTCTGACAAGAAAGGTTTAGGTCGGACACATTTGGTGTCACATAAAATTGATACTGGCGATCACCCTCCTATTAAACAGCGATATTATCCCATGTCTCCCGAAAAGTTAACTGAGATGAATAAACATTTAGATTCGATGTTGAAAGATGATGTGGTGGAACCCAGCAACAGTGCTTGGAATAATCCCGTCACGCTAGCTCCCAAATCGGATGGTACGCTCCGTTTCTGTCTAGACAGTCGGAAGCTCAACGAAATATCAAAACATGATGCCTACCCACTTCCGTATATTAATCAGATTCTGGATAAGCTTCGGGATTGTAAATACATCTCTTCTATCGATCTTAAATCGGCTTACTTTCAGGTACCGCTCGACTCCCTGGAATCGCGCGAAAAGACTGCGTTCACAGTCCCATCCCGCGGTTTATTCCATTTTAAAGTCATGTGTTTTGGACTGACGTCGGCTCCCGCCACTCAACAACGATTAATGGATCGGTTATTCGGTCCGGAATTCGGAGATAACCTATTTATCTACTTAGATGATATTATCTGCATAAGTAATACCTATTCGGCGCATATCGATTTACTACTAAAAGTTAAAAAAAAATTGCATAGCGCGAATCTTACTATTAATATGGAAAAGTGCCAATTTTTCCGTAAGCAGCTCCGGTACCTAGGTCATGTGGTTGATGAGTACGGCCTGCGTACGGATCCCGCTAAGATTCGAGCTCTGATTGATTTTCCCATCCCCACGTCCAGACAGGAAGTAAAACGCTTCTTGGGTACCGCTTCCTATTACCGTCGTTTCATTCGTAATTTCAGTCACCGCGCTGGACCCCTGAACTCTCTTACCTCCACCCGTAAAGGTGCTCCTCCTTTTAAATGGTCTCCCGCGGCTGAAGCAGCCTTTAACGACTTAAAACTTGCTTTAACCAGCGCCCCAGTTTTAGCTACCCCCGACTTTACTAAAGAATTCTCCTTACATTGTGATGCCTCCGATTTTGGCGTTGGTGGGACCCTGACGCAAACGATCGAAGGGGAAGAACATCCCATTGCGTATTATAGTCGTTCGCTTTCCCCTACTGAACGCAATTATTCCGCCACTGAGCGCGAAGCTTTGGCTGTCGTGCACGGTGTCGAACATTTTCGTCCCTATTTGGAAGGCAGTAAACCCTTTCGAGTGATCACCGATCACGCTAGTTTAAGATGGTTTTTGAACCTTAAAAATCCAACTGGCCGTCTAGCCAGATGGGGTTGTAGACTTTCCCCGTACAATTTCAAGATTGAACATCGAAGTGGTTCCCAGAATATTGTACCGGATGCGTTATCTCGCTCCGTTCCGGTGGCCGTCATTGATACTTTTCAAACTTCCGATGGTTGGTATAAAAACCTCCTAAAGCGTTGCATTAATAAGCCCCGGGCTTGCCCTAATTATCAAATAAACCAAGGAAAATTGTATCGATATACTAAATCCTCAAATAAACTTAGTAGTGATTTTCAATGGAAGGAGGTTGTTCCGCTTGAATCACGCGAACATATTTTGAACGTCAATCATTCTAATCCTACCGCGGCCCACCTTGGCGTGGCAAAGACCTACAAACGTCTCAAATTACGGTACTTTTGGCCCGGGATGTACAAGGACACTGTGGCATTCATACAATCTTGTTCTACTTGCCATACACATAAACATAGTAACACGAAGATTCCTGGTTTCATGGGGACCCCAAAATTTGCGCCCGCCCATTTCAGTGCCTCAGTCTCGATCTCGTCGGCCCTCTGCCACGGTCGAGACAGCAACATACCTTTTTGCTAGTTGTTGTGTGTTGTTTCACCAAGTATTGTCTAATTTTCCCTTTGCGTCGCGCTACGGGCAAAGTTATCGCCCAGCGACTAGAAGACCATGTGTTTCTGGTGCATGGTATTCCCCAAACTATAATTTCTGATAATGGGTCTCAGTTTGTTTGTCAAGAGATCCAGGCTCTGTATCATAAATATCATATACCCCAAATACACTTAGGACCAGTTTATTGTCCTCAAGTTAATACCGTTGAGAGATATAATCGCACCATCATTACCGCGCTGTCCTCCTATGTGGAAGAGGATCATCGCATGTGGGATGTCAATATCCCCAAGGTTCAATTCGCTCTCAACACCGCCGTGAACGACTCTACATCCTACTCGCCGTTCATGTTGGTTCATGGTCGCGAAGCCGTCCCGGACGGTAATATTTACCCTTCTTGCGGAGAAATAGATGAACTTGTCGTCTCTCCTCGCCATAGCTATGCTGATCAATTGGGTCACCTAAATGATATCTTCCCACGTGTTAAAGTTATGCTGCGTAAAGCCCATGAACGTAATGTAAAGTATTATAACAATAGGCGCCGAAATATCACCTTTAACGTTGGCGACTATATTTGGAAGCGGTCTTACAAGCAAAGTTCCGCTGATAAATTCTTTTCCGCTAAACTAGCCCCGAAGTATGAACGGTGCAAAGTTATTAAAAAACTATCCCCACTCGTATACGTGCTCGAGGATGAGCATGGAAAATATCTCGGCAAGTGGCATATCAAAGATTTTAAACCATAATGACCTCATTTACATTTCTCGCTTCTACTTTACCCGAAGTATATTGGTTGATTGTCTACAGACTTAATTTATCAAAATATTATTACTTACATTTTTATACGCTAACTTACCCTAATTTATTTATTACCTACTATTAATAACCATTGTTTCTAGATACCTTCGATTCCGGTCAGGAAAGCTGGAGGGCCAGCTTGAATTTTCCTCGTTTCCCGAGTAAAATTCCGGTGGCAAAGGGGGTCATTGTAGCATCAAATTTTAACACATATCTAATTTATGTATAATTCGGAACGCTAATTTTTTTATTTGACAGTTGTCAACAGTGTAAACGCTTCTAATTGGTCAGGACGAAACGTCAACCTGTCTAGTGATTGACAGTTTCCCAATCAATACTCGTTTGATCCAAACTATCGATTTTTTCACTCGATCATTTTTTTCATTAATTCATATCGGCGTCTCCTTTTGATAAACAAACGCTTATTTAAAGCCACTCAATAAAGTGAAACCTTTGGATAAGCCTTAGTATTATTAATCTCACCTTTTTAGCATTTATCCGTTTTCCTTGGGAGTAATTTCCTCTCCTCGTATTATTTTTAGTCGATTCTAATTCGATTGTTTGTTGAGTTAGTTGCTAGTCTTTTTTCAACGTTGTCCCCACTGTCTGCGTGAGAGGGATTCATAAAACCAAAAGGACGATGGCGGACCCCTGCTTCCTGCATGGTTTTTTGCTCCGAAAACGCGGTGGAAGGCTGAGCTTTGACCCAGGGATACTGTGGAAGACCCCAGGAGCCACGCACCTCTAACTCACCGGGCGTGGAGCGGCCTCGAGTCGCCATATTATTATATTTTTCCCCCTAACAAGGGTGTATAGGTGAGGCCGGCATGTTTGGGCATACCCCCAACCAGGCTTACCTGGATTAGCCGCCTGGGCGTCGTTGGTGCACCCAGTCAACGGTGCGACCACTGACCTTCACGTGAGCCCTGCCAGAGTATTGGCAGTCTACCTCCAGTTCCTATTTGTTAACCGGCGGCGCGTACAGAGGTATTTCATTCCCCTTTATTACCGTCGGTCATCTACTACCTATTGGTGACACCATCGGATGGATCCACCCATTTGCTGATTATAGTTTAAGTGAAGGGACAGAACTCGACCAAGCGACCCACCGTTATCATTATTTTATTTACCACTATTTTACATATTCAAGTCAGACGGCTTCCCCGTCTACATTCTACCTTACCTAGTATACCTATTTAATCCATTAAGTACCCATTGTAAAATAACCAAGCAACTCACCATTGTTTACCTATTAGAGTTAGACGGCTTCCCCGTCTACCTTTTGTGTTACCCATGGTACCTATTCAACGCTACTATTATACTCCCATTATACTACTCCTATTTACTCCTAAATACTACTAAATACTACTATCATTGTAAAAGTACCATGGTGACCTCACTGTTCCTGTGAATATTAATCCTTTAAAAAACTTACAATAAAAACAAACATGCCGGTGATAAACGCTGTGCTTTTATTTAACTACCTTAGTCTATAAGTGTAGGTATATTTATCCTCACCCTTTCATAGGGAAGAAACCCTGCTACATAGTATGTGGTCCGATTTGAATAATTCTTTTTTTTATTGGAAAGAGTATACTTTAAAACTGGTCCCATTTAAATTTCATTGAATTCGGATGAGCCATTTCCGATAAATCAACAATAATTGTGAAAAATGCTACATCGATCCGTGCGAAATATTCGCGAATTCTGTACACGGGTGAAGGCGATCATGCTATTTTTTGCAAAAAGAATTATAGGCGGTGGCTCTCTAATTCTGATTAAAAATAACATTAAGGCCAAAGAATGTAAAGAGGTCGTAAAACTCTCTATTGAACGAATTTGTGAGATGTCGTGTGCAGAGCTAGACAAACATACTATATTATGCGCGTATAGACCTCCATCTGCCAATTTTGATGAATTTATTGATACACTGGAAGGAGCATTAAAACTAGTCTCTAGAAAAAAGAAATCAATGTTATTATGCGGTGATTTTAATGTCGATCTGCTCACAGAATCTTCCAAAAAACAAAAACTAATGTTACTTTGTAAATCTTATAACCTAAATGCAGTTTTCGACGAACCTACAAGAATAACTACCACTACAGCTACATGTATAGATAATATTTTTCTCGATTTTGAACTTGATCACCAGGTTGTCACAGATAAACTCCGCTCAGACCACAGAGGTCTTGGTGTTACTTTTCCCGGGAACGTAGTCCAAACGGAACATATAATTTCTACCAGGCCAATAACACAAAAACGTTAAGATAGATTTAAAAATTCTATTGAGCTCAGAATGGGAAATCTGTCCAAAGACCTCACTGATCCTGACCAGATGTTTAGTAATTTATTTAATCTAATACATTCGGAGTTTACTAAAATATTCCCAAAAAATGAAGTTAAATTAACTAGTAACATAAAATTTGCAGAATGGGCCTCCAAAGGTATTATTAAAAGCCGTGATACACTATACGAACTTTATGAGCAAAAAAATAAATTTCCGAATACAGCTATTTTAGAACATGTTAAAAAATATTCTAAAATCTACAAAAGCGTGTGTAAGTTCGCTAAATCACTTTACATTAAAGATAAAATACTAAAAGCGGACAATAAAATTAAAATTACGTGGGATATTATTAAAAAAGAATCCGGTAAAAACAAATTAAAAGAAAAGCTATGTAACCTAAAAATTGACAATAAGATAGTTAGTGATAATCTTGATATTGCTAACACATTTGAAGAATATTTCAGTAATATACCTATAAAATTAACAGAAAATTTAAACTCTTCGGCCATCAAAGCTCGCGAAATACTGGAGCAATATGTTTCAAAACCAACTTCCACCTTTTCATTCCACTCGATCACTGCGATTGCTGTTGTTAAAACCTTTAAATCATTAAAGTTAAAGAAAACCGAAGATTTGTGGGGTCTATCGACAAAAGTTCTAGAATGTATTATCGCCACCATTGCGCCCTGTTTAGCTGATATTTTTAATGCATGTATTGACAAAGGAATATTTCCCACTATGATGAAGCACAGTAAAATAATTCCTCTGTATAAATCGGGCAGTAAAGAGGATCCATCAAATTATAGACCAGTTTCTATATTACCATCGATAAGTAAAATTTTTGAAAAAATTATTCTGGATCAGTTGTTAACTTATTTTTATTCAAAAAATCTCTTACACGAACAACAATTTGGTTTCACGAAAGGTCGATCAACTATAGATGCTGGATCAAAATTAATGAAATATGTACTTCAAGCATTCGAGGAAAAGTATGATGTGATCGGGGTATTCTGTGATCTTAGTAAGGCCTTCGATTGCGTAGACCATGCTACTTTGATTGAAAAATTAAAATTTTATGGACTTGATGATAAAGCGCTGAGTTTGATATCATCATGTCATTCGAACAGGACACAACGCGTAAATGTATGTAATGTAAATTCATCTGGCACTGCGCTTAAAATGGGTGTACCGCAAGGCTCTATAATAGCCCCAAGTATGTTTGTTTTTAATATAAATGATCTCCCGTTTATGGTACGTACCCAAACAAATAATGAAATTATACTTTTTGCTGATGACACCTCGATTCTGTTCAAAATTAAAAGAGGTTCTAAAGATACGGGTTTTATAAATGACGTTTTAGCCAAAATTAATGATTGGTTTTCGTCTAATAATATGGTTCTGAATCCCGCTAAAACAAAATGTGTCAGATTCACCATGCCTAACGTTGTCCAGGTAGGTGCTGAGGTTAAAATAATGGGAGAAACATTGGAAGTGGTAAATTCAACGGTATTTTTGGGTTTGACTTTGGATGCAAAACTACAATGGGGGCCTCATATCGAAGTATTGGGAGGTAAACTAAGCTCTGCAATATATGCTATCCGAAAAGTACGCCAACTCACTGATATAGCAACTGCACGGCTAGTATATTACGCTTACTTCCATAGTTTAATGAGCTATGGCGTCTTGTTGTGGGGTGCAGGGGCGGATATTGAACAAATTTTTGTGCTTCAGAAGCGTGCAATACGTTCTATCTATAACATGAGTCCAAGAACATCACTTGTGAACGTATTTAGAGAAATTAATATACTTACGTTACACTCACTATACATTTATGAAAACATAATATACGCGAGAAAAAACTTAAGTAGTCTAAGAGAGCAAGACGATCGGCTAGCACAAAATCGGCACCATAAACATAAATTGGTATATCCACGTCTAAGACTCACAAAAAGCACCAAATCTTTTGTGGGGAATGCAATACTGTGCTATAATAAAATTCCGGAAGAAATTCTAAGCCTTAATGACGCTAGTTTTAAAAAATTCACAAAAGAATACCTAACTAAAAAGGCATATTATAAATTTGAGCACTATATTCAAGATAAGAAAGCATGGAAATTGTCTAGCTCTGAACGCGATCAATTAAACTATTACCGAAAGCTGGCCATTAAATAATTATACATTTTTTACTATAGATTATAGGTACATATTTTAAGTATTGACAAGGCCCCTCTACAGCCGCTGATTTTATTTATTATTTCTGTTTACCACTTGCTTTTAACTATTTACTGTATACATCGACGTGTCCAAGTGTTCCTAAAATGTGATCCTACGGAAATAAATGTTTTTGACTTTGACTTTGACTTTGAGCCTATGTAGCAAGTTTCGACAAGATTAGTCGAAAAGAGTTATTTTTGTGATAAACATTTTAAAAATTCGTCGCGTATGCAGGACTCGAACCTGCGTCTTCGGATCACTAGCCCGACGCTCTCCCAACTGAGCTAATTCGCAGTTAGTAAGTAGTAAGATTAGTTGAAAAACGTGACCTGTAAAAAGTAATCAATGTCCGGACCGACAAAAGCAAAATGTCAATTCAAAAATAAGATGCTCTTTCACTTCGATAAAAATGTAAGTAAATAAATATATCCGTGCCTGGCGTGAACATGTTGACATCTCGACTTGCACGTTTTTTTTTTTATTGTCTTAATGCATTCTACGCATTCGATATTTGTATGTAAAAAATTGACAACTCTTAATGTACACAACTTTTTACGAAAAAGCCAGTGGTAATAACTTGACAACTTGCATTTTAGCAAACAAAACTTGACAAATCATGATGTCAAATTAACGATGCACTAGTTTTTATGAACGTACTTTGGTATTTCGTTTTATCAACGTAATGCGGACTAGCCAACATTTATTCGTTACTTGATATATCTACTCGTTAATTTATGCACTGCGTATGAGTACTAGCTATAAATTGACAAATAGAGATGTCAAACTAAGGCCAGCCTAGGTATTTTTGTTAAAATCGTGATTTATTGAGATATCAGGTTATGGCCCGCTGTGGTTGTTTGTTTATATTGTGATAAATAATGACGTCAATTTAAGGGCTACCAAGTTTTATCGTTTAAATTTAGATAAGTAGATATATTCAGTTGAATCCTTTCGTAGTTTTATAATTTAAATCATGAATATCAAGATATCAACTTGTTGGCTATGACTTATTTAAGTTTCGCTGCAATATCCGTGCCTGGCGTGAACATGTTGACATCTCGACTTAATGGATCTCATTGAGCAAATTGACGTTGGATTTAAGGATTTTTATCTTCAATTATATAACTTTATTGCGAGGAATTTGTCTATTGGGCAAAGCCAGCTGACAAAGCTGAAGAGAGAAGATGGCAGTGTAGCGTCGACCAAGGCAGAGGTATTGGAGGAGATCGAAAGGTTCTATGGACAGCTATACGCTTCGGTCGCTAAGCCTGTCAACAGCGCGGCCAAAGACCCAAGAGCCAAGCTGACCCGACACTTCACCGAAGATATCCAGGACATCAGCCTGTACGAGATTAGAATGGCCCTAAATCAGCTCAAGAACAACAATCCGGGTGATGACGGTATCACATCAGAGCTTCTGAGAGCGGGTGGAACACCGGTACTAAAAGTCCTCCAGAAGCTTTTCAACACCGTCGTCCTCGAGGGCATCACGCCAGAAGCATGGAACAGAAGCGTGGTGGTGTTGTTTTTCAAGAAAGGTGACAACACCTTATTGAAGAACTACAGACCCATCTCGCTTCTGAGCCATGTTTATAAGCTGTTTTCAAGGGTCATTACGAACCGTCTCGAGCGCAGGCTTGATGACTTCCAGCCTTCCGAACAAGCCGGTTTCCGAAAGGGCTTTAGCACCATGGACCACATTCATACGCTGCGGCAGGTTATACAGAAGACCGAAGAGTATAACTTGCCACTTTGCTTAGCGTTTGTGGACTATGAGAAAGCCTTTGATTCGGTCGAGACTTGGGCTGTGCTCGAGTCTCTCCAACGATGCCGTGTTGACTATCGGTACATCGAAGTGTTGAAGTGCTTGTATAATAACGCCACAATGTCGGTCCGAGTACAGGAAGAGAGCTCCAAGGCGATCCCTTTAAAAAGAGGCGTAAGACAGGGAGACGTAATCTCTCCGAAACTGTTTACGGCTGCTTTGGAAAACGCCTTCAAGCTCCTGGAATGGAAAGGATTCGGCATCAATGTCAATGGCGAATACCTCACTCACCTTCGGTTTGCCGACGATATAGTAGTCATGGCAAAATCGATGGAAGAGCTCAGCACGATGCTCGAAAGCCTCAATCGGGTTTCTCAACAGGTGGGTCTTAAGATGAACATGGACAAGACGAAAGTCATGTGTAATTCCCATGTTGTACCCACCCCGATCTCTGTTGGGAACTCAGTTCTTGAAGTCGTTGACTCGTACGTCTACCTAGGACAAGTAGTCCAGTTAGGTAGGTCCGACTTCAAGAAAGAGGCCAATCACCGAATCCAACTCGGCTGGGCAGCGTTCGGAAAATTACGTAGCGTCTTCTCGTCCGACATACCTCAGTGCCTCAAGTCGAAAGTGTTCGATCAGTGTGTGTTGCAAGTGATGACTTATGGCACTGAAACGTGGTCTCTTACTATGGGCCTTATTAATAAGCTCCAAGTAGCCCAACGAGCTATGGAGAGGGCTATGCTCGGAGTCTCTCTGCGAGATCGAATCAGGAATGAGGAGATTCGCAGAAGAACCAAAGTTACCGACATAGCCCAGCGGATTGGCAAGTTGAAATGGCAGTGGGCAGGGCACATAGCGCGGAGGACTGATGACCGATGGGGTCGAAAAGTTCTCGAGTGGAGACTACGTACCGGTAAGCGCAGCGTAGGACGTCCACCCACAAGGTGGACGGATGACCTCATTAAGACCGCAGGATCACGTTGGATGCAAGTCGCTACCAACCGGTCTTATTGGAGATTCATGGGGGAGGCCTATGTCCAGCAGTGGACGTCCTATGGCTGATGGATGGATGGATGGATCTTCAATTAAAAACCCTTGAAGACAACCCTGATTCTTCATCAGATTCAGAGATCCAGTAAGTTCTGGTTCTAGGATCCAGAATAAATATTTAATGTTTTGTTTGGACAGTAATAAATAGTATTTTGCCATTACAGTTGTATCGATTACCTACTACTAATCCCTATATTTTAATATGGTACCATGGAGCTGTTCTGACGATAGAGTCGGGAGGTGGTCATAGGAACTTCTAAACTAAACAAGATAAACAAGGGCTCATTTATTTTGTCTTGGTGAGTTCTTAGGTTCTACATGATATCCAGTCAGGTCAAGACAGTTTACTCGTTTTATGACGTATTTTCAACCTTCTGGGAAATTATAAATATTAGTCCTACCTCCCGGTACTGTAGGTAGGATTTCATTGAAAAATTTCCTTCTTATAGAAACTTATTCTAAAATTGAAAGATATTTATTAGTTTTTGAGGTATGTGCAAAAAACCAAATGCCATTTTTTAAAATTAATTGTATATACCTAGTTATGTACTTGCAGCGTACACAACCGCCTCTAGTACTCTAGGCAATATGTTCCCACGTAATTTAATACTATAGATAAGCGGTCGGTTCCCAGTAACAAAACCGAGCAGTGGTCTTATCAGTAGAGCTGACTCTGACGTCTGCGAATAAGACCACCTAGATGCCTAAGTTAGCTTGTAAGATATCTCAATGTATTTTAATTCATTAATTATAGTGCCTTTGCATCGGCAACACGTTTGTTTAATTTCTAGTTTTTAAAAACATCCTCACGCGCTCCAGGAAGTTAACTGGCGCAGCCGGTAGGATAGTCGGCTGCTGTCAGCGCGAAAAGTTCGCTCTTAAATTCGGTGAATTTCCCCCGCGCTGTGCAGCATTAAGTAAACGGTGTTAATACTGAATTCAGTGATATCCGTTCCGGCTATCCTCACGAACCAAAAAAATAAGTTTTCTACGGGCGCAGAAGATGCAGGTCGGTTGGTGAGTAAGCCTTTTTCGCCATCCTTGACCTTCCACCCCATCTTCCTCGAATTTTGTAAATTTAGACCTTGGTTATCGGTCAGATTTGCTTGTGTTAATTGTAATTTTGGAAAATTTGGTCTTAAATTGATTAAATTGTGTTAATTAAGAATATTTAATATTAAGTAATAGGATTGGTATTAACTCTACCCAGACTTTAATTTAGGAGTGAATAATTTTAGTATAGTTGTGTTAAATTAAAATTAATTAAAATGGCGCAAGAACATAGAGTTGGCGCTCTTGCGCAAACGGAAATTCCAAAGGAAATGCTAGGGTTAATTCCTGTCTTCAATGGGGAAACTAAATTACTAAATTTGTTCATGAGAAAGTGTGAATATGTCCTCCGACAACTACAGGGCACCCCCACACGAAACGAATTTCTTATGCAATGCATCACAAGCAAGTTAACCGGGAAGGCCGCCGCCGTTATTAGTGAGCGAAGCGACTTCACTACTTACAACGAGTTAAAAGAGGTCCTAGTGCAACATTTTGGTGACCCTCGGAGTGAGGAGTGCGTTGCTATAGAGTTAGAAACCCTAAAAATGAAAAATCACGAATCATATTTGGACTTCTGCAGCAGAATACAAGATGTTAAGGCCATTCTAATATCCAAAGTTTTTCAGTCAAATTCAGAAGAAATGAGAGTCGCGAAGAAGATCATCTATGATCATACCGCATTAAACGTCTTCCTTTATAATTTGCCCGAGCAAATGGTTCGGTTGGTTAGGTTGAAAAACCCAACCTCACTGGAAGACGCTCTAAAAATTGTACTGGAAGAAGTAAACTTCCAGGAACAATATAACATGAAGTCAAAATTGCTTAGATCCCAGTTTTCGATGCCTAGTAGCCAGAATACTATGAGACCCGCGATTCCCGCGCCTCAATTCCTGTTCGGTATACCTGGGAACCAAAATTTAAATCGACCACCGGTTCCAAGGTTCGGACAGCCTCAATTTGGCTACCGCCCGCAGCTAGGCTCCGCGCCCCAATTTGGCTACCGCCCTCAGCTAGGCTCCGCGCCTCAGTTCGGTTATCGCCCGCAATTAGGCCAACAATCAACACCGCAGCAAGGGTTCAGACCCCAGTTAGGGACGACCCCTCAGCTAGGTTATAGGCCACCCCAATTCGGGTACAAGCCACCCCAATTCGGGTATAAGCCTCCTCAATTTGGCTACAAGCCACCCTATCAACCACCTCAACAAATTAACCCGCCGCACTTGCAATCTGGCGACGTATCCATGAGGACCGCCCGTCCCACTGGATTCAAGCTCAACGAGATAACCGGTCACGACGACGAACAAAATTATTACCATGACGATACTTATCCCTACGACCACGAAAACGACATGTACGGACAATACGAATGTGACCCTACAAACGACTTTGAATACGACGTATACAACAACGACTTGACATACGAGACCCCACTGACAGATTCAGCTCAGGAACAGCTGGCTGAAAATTTTACAGCACAGGCCTCCATAGAGGACAAGAAGTGATAGAGCTAAACTGTGACCCCACACTAAAACTACCCCACATTTACATCCCTGAAATAGACGCGAAACTAATGATAGATACGGGTAGTACTAGATCATTTTTAAAACCCCAGAAAGCATACGAATTCTTCTACGAAAGCGTTAGGAACGAACCTTTCGAGGTAGTTAGTACGCACGCATCTAGCAGACATAGCGAAGTAGTCGAGATTCCGCTTCTGCCCACATTCCGAACAGACGACAGCCACAAGTTTTACTTGTATAATGTTGACTCAAGATATGACGGACTGATAGGAAATGACTTACTAAGACAACTTGGTGCCATAATAGACTTAAAGCATTCCGTGCTTAGAACAAAAACGACCCATATTCCAATTATCAATACAAATTTGGACTATGAAATAGAGTTGCAACCCCGTTCGGAACAACGTGTCAGAATACCAATAGACCAACACTCCGGTGAGGCTATATTAGACTACCGAAATTTTGGTCCTGGTGTACGAATGCCCAGTGCCCTAGTAAACTGCATTAACGGATACGCAACCACCGTAATACAAAACACATCAGAGGAAATAGTGACTCTTACAGTAAAACGACCCTTACAAGTGACGAAATATGAGACCACCAAATGCGACCTCAATGCGACTAATGTGACTACTACAGACCCGCAAACAGACAGAATACTGACTGAAAATTTAGACAAGTTAAAACTAGAACACACTAACCCCGAAGAACATGAGAAAATTTATAGGCTTTGCAATGAGTACAAAGACATCTTTCATTGCGACGAATTGCCCCTGACCTTTTCCAACGCAGTAAAACATAAGATTAGGACAAAGAATGAAGACCCAATTTATGTAAAACCCTACAGGCAGGCACCCGCTCAAGCTCAAGAAATAAATCATCAAGTAAATAAAATGCTACAGGACAACATAGTCCAGGAGTCACACTCCCCCTGGAACGCCCCAGTGCATTTAGTGCCGAAAAAGAGGGACGCGTCCGGGGAACAAAAATGGCGACTAGTAATCGACTTTAGGCGCCTAAATGAGATAACAATAGACGACAAATATCCATTACCGAACATCAGCGATCTTTTTGACAAATTGGGTAAAAGCACGTACTTTAGTACGATAGATTTAGCTAGTGGATTCCACCAGGTCGAGGTAGAAGAGCGAGATAGACAGAAAACAGCTTTCAGTACGCAAAACGGCCATTTTGAGTTTTTAAGAATGCCGTTCGGGCTGAAAACAGCCCCCGCGACCTTCCAGCGTACAATGGACCATATCCTTCGAGGACTGCAAGGACTACACTGTATGGTGTACCTTGATGACGTAATCATCTTTTCGTCTAGCCTAGAAGAGCATATCCAAAAACTAAGACTAGTTTTTGACCGACTTAGGGAAACCAATTTAAAGGTACAGTTAGGGAAGTCTGAATTTCTGCGCAGGGAAGTGCTATACCTGGGACACATCATCACCAAGGATGGCCTAAAACCAAATGACGACAAAATTAAAGCTGTAATGAACTTTCCAATCCCACGGACTACGACGGAAATCAAAAGTTTCCTCGGACTTGTAGGTTACTATAGACGCTTCATCCCCAACTTTGCGAAAATTACACAACCACTGACTTCGTGCTTAAAAAAACGCAACAAGGTTATAGTAGACCAAAATTACATCGACGCGTTTAATAAATGCAAAGAACTCTTGACACACGCACCACTCTTACAGTACCCCGACTATGACAAACCCTTCATCTTAACAACCGATGCTTCGAACGTAGCCCTGGGGGCAGTTCTCTCCCAAGGACAAGTAGGCAGTGATAAACCTGTCGCGTACGCGAGCCGTACCTTAAGCGACACAGAATCTCGTTACAGCACCATAGAGCGAGAGTTGCTCGCTATTATCTGGGCAACAAAACATTTTCGCCCCTATCTGTATGGACGGAAATTCTTCATCTATACAGACCATCGACCCTTAGCTTGGTTAAACTCCCTGAAAGACCCCAATAGTAAATTGACACGATGGAGGTTACGCCTCCAGGACTTTGACTTTGAAATAATTTACAAAAAGGGAAAACAAAACACTAACGCTGACGCCCTAAGCAGAGTTAAAGTTAACGCCTTGACCGACGATGACTCAATGGTAGTGAACATAGGTGACCAAGAACCTAAACCACAGACGAGTAGGCAGACACGACAAAATCCGACAACCGTGGAATTATCTGAAGAAAGTGACGCGATTTCCATTGTGACCCTCTCAGACTCTGACGAATCCACCATATCGCTACCCGAGCTAGAGATAGAGAGGCCGGTTATTCCGTCCCCATCAGCAAGTAGTAGGACGCTCACAGTGCACTCTGCTGAAGATATGGACTCCACCGGGATACCAATCCTTCACGAGGCCATTGATACCAAACCCAATCAAATCCTGGTATACTCATGGCTAAAAAACGAACTTCATGTCAAAGACATTTCCATAGGGAAACACAAAATTTTGGAAGTTTTCTTGCCCATTAACAACCCCGAATTAATCAAAAACTTTCTGAAGGAATACGCTAAACCAAAAGCAAAACTCTTCATCTATTTCGAGAACGCAGAACACCGCAAACAATTTAGTACAACCGTTATAGAAATCTTTAGAAAAGGGACAATAAATCTAGTCGAGTGTACAGAGCGAGTAGTTTACGTAGACGACGAGAATGAACAGAAGGCAATAATAATAAAATATCATGAAGGAAAGACCTGTCACCGTGGTATTAAAGAAACGTTAGTTAGGCTTCGTAGGACTTACTACTGGGACAAAATGCAGGAAACAGTTTCAGCCGTGATAAATAATTGTGACGCATGTAGAAAGACCAAATATGATCGAAAACCGATAAAACCCGTATTGCAGCTTACTCAGACCCAAGATGCACCCTTTCAGGAAATTTTCATCGACCTTTTCAGCATCGAGGGAAAGTATTACCTCACCCTCGTAGATGCATTCAGTAAGCTAGGCCAAGCATTCGAAATCTCAAACAAATCCACACCTGAAGTTGTAAGAGCCCTAATGAAATACTTTTCATTCTACGGGATACCAAAGAAAATCAGTTCAGACCCCGGTACGGAGTTCAACAACGAGCTCATGAAAGAATTCCTCAGCCTACACAAAATACAGAGACACATAGGGACTGTCAACAACCCCAACTCCATGGGACTTGTAGAACGGTTCCACTCGACCTTAATAGAAATTTATAGGTTGGCTAAGTACGAACAGAAATGCACAGACGCCGCGTCTGTCATGACTTATTCCATCATGGCTTACAACCACACCATACATACTGCAACGGGCCTAACGCCCTTCGAAGTTGTCTTTGGGCATACCGACACAGACAACCCGTTTAACTTAGAAGTTGAAAAAACTTATACACAGCAGTTAGTAAAAGACCACAGTAAACGAACAAAACACCTGTACACACACATATCAGAAAAACTTAAGGCGGACAAGGAAAAAGTTAGGTCGAAACGAGGTGGGGAAACCGACGTGGAACTCCCAGAAGTAGTGTTCGTAAAGGACATAAATAAGAGGAAAAGTAAAGAAAAACCCCGTTATAAGAAGGCCAAAGTAATAGGCCCTGTTGAGAAAAACGTTGTCCCTGTCAAGGTAGAAACCGAAAGGAAAAATAGTAAAGCACCCATTAAAAATATAAAACGACCTCCACAGGTGGTGCAGCGCGATGCTAGCAACAGCAGCAGTCGCCCTTCATCTGCAAAATCTTGATGGAAATCCGGGACTTCTGCCAGTAAAGAAAGGCCAAGCTCACATGCAAACCGACAGTTGGACAATTCTAAAAACTATTAAGTTAGACAATATTTGGACCGATCTCAACTTAGTCATTTCAAAATTAGCAGAATTTCAGCAATTAATTTCATCTAATAAAACATTTCCGCACGAATTCATAGGAATGTTTATGCACGCAGAATATATGCGCGACATAACCATAGACAAGTATCACCAACTAATTCCTCAACGATTCAAGCGTGGGATACTTAACCCATTAGGATCCATTATTAAGATTGTAACAGGCAACCTAGACCACGAGGACGCCCTTAAATATGATCGGTTGACCTCAGAATCGAGTCATAACCAAGTTATTTTGTCAAAGAAAATCACGATTGTTACTAAAATGCTAGACAGCCTAGTAAACGCCACAGAGTTAATTCAGCAAAACTCACTAACGATGGATTCCCGTCTAAGAAGGGTTGAAACTACCCTTAAAGAGACTGTAATCCGAGAAAATAATTTAAGTATATCATCTTACGCGTTAGGACTATATAATCTATTCATAAGTAGTTTTAGGACTATATTCATTAGATTAAGTGAAATCGAAACCGCTCTAGCTCTAAGCAAGAGCTCCATACTACACCAGTCTATAATTAATTCCACCGAACTGCTATACCATTTGAACTTGATAGCAGAATCTAGAAACCTGGTATATGTACCCAATGAATTTAATTTAATTAAAATTGAGGAAACTATTGATGTTAAATCTTTTATCAAAAAGGACCAAATTACCTTTATATTGGAAATCCCTCTGACCGATAATGTTACGTATAACTATTTTAAATTGTACACATTACCCATCCTCCTCAAACCTGAAAACCTAACCGTTGCCATATTTCCTAAATACCCATTCCTATTGGCGAAAGGGCTGAAGTATCAGCCGATCGTAAAGCCGTGCCGCTCACTCGCTGCTGGAGACGAGTTTCTCTGCGACGATGACAACCGCGCCCCATACAGCGGACCCTCATGCGAGGAAAAACTAATGAGGTACGAGGACGTCACTGGCATCTGCAAGCAACACCCCATTCACGTCGAGGACGTGAAGCTGCAGAAAATAGATAAAAACAACTGGATACTATACACCAGATCGGAAACAACCCTCACAGAGACCTGCGGCGAAGAGGCTTCGAAGCAGCAGATATGCGGAACACACGTTGTGACGCTGAACAGACCCTGTGATGTCACTGTCAACGGGACGACCATCCGGTACCACCGTCTTTACACCGAAGCGGACCCAGGGACCCCACTACCCATCATCAACCTTCCGAAATTACGCGCAACCGAGAACCTATCCAGTGCACATGCACTCAACATGCGAGAGATTGCACTGGACGAAGTTAAATACATGGCTATACATGCTTTGAAGAACAGTGAAGTTTTTAGTGAAACCTATAACAGAGAAAATGACTCTACAATTAGTGTCATAGCGTTAGGATTAGTAGTCTTAAGTATAGTTTCGATTATTTCATATGTTTCTTACACTAAAATTATCCCTTTTATACAAAATTATCGGAATCCCTCTCAAATCGAGCGCTCCGATAATTTTTCGCTTAGGGAGGGAGGAGTTATGTACTTGCAGCGTACACAACCGCCTCTAGTACTCTAGGCAATATGTTCCCACGTAATTTAATACTATAGATAAGCGGTCGGTTCCCAGTAACAAAACCGAGCAGTGGTCTTATCAGTAGAGCTGACTCTGACGTCTGCGAATAAGACCACCTAGATGCCTAAGTTAGCTTGTAAGATATCTCAATGTATTTTAATTCATTAATTATAGTGCCTTTGCATCGGCAACACGTTTGTTTAATTTCTAGTTTTTAAAAACATCCTCACGCGCTCCAGGAAGTTAACTACCTTTTGCATTTTTTTTAAAGCGACACTTTAATTATATTTTTTTTTTAATATCTACATGTTAAACCGAATCGAATGACACCTCGTTCATATGGTTCGGAGGCGTACAAAAAAAGTTTGACCAAAAAAACATTTGTTACCTAGACTAATTCAAATAGGAAATAATTTGATAACTGTTGTGATTAAGTTGACAACTCGGTGAATAAGTTGATAACTTGTTGGTGAACGATTTGACAAGTCTATTATTACAAAAACTATAAAGAAAATCGGTAATATCTTGCCATAATATGAAAGATAGCAATAAATAAACTTTAAAACGACATAGAAATCAATATATAACAAATTTCTCGATTTACCAGACGAGGTCAAACTTTAAAACGGCCGCCCTGAAAAATTGCCATTTTTGACATGTCAACTTGTTCACGCCAGGCACGGATATTACCTGCTCTACGACGACGTCCGCCATTGCTCTGGCTAACAGCATAGCTATTAGCATAGCTGTCAGTATTTCTGTCAGCAAAACTGTCAGCGTAGTTGTCGGCACTGTCAGCGTAGTTGTCAGCGTAGCTGTCAGCATAGCTCGTTGCTTCTGTGTAAACACAACAAACAATAGAGCACACATTTAAAGCCTGAGTAAATTTAGACTCGCTCTTGACAGATTCGAATGAATCTCGTAATTTTTTTTACTTTTTATTTCATATAGTTTTAAGAATATATAAATAAACCTCAAAAGAATTTAAAAAAATTCGCTTACTAAGATTACACACTTTTTATAAGTACATTATTGTTTCGAAGCGCAGAGTGCAGACTTTTATAAAATCAAAAATAAACAATAGTTTATTTTTATTTATTTTTGATTTTTAGGTACTATTTAGGTAAAGGAATTTCAGCAACACTATATACCTATACCTAAATAGTACCTAAAAATCAGTAGTTCAAAACATTTTGTTTTTACATATGTGAGGTAGTTTTACTGTTTACTTCTGTCGTACGTCGACTCGTACAATGTAATGCGATAGGTTTGCGTTTGACTACACACTGCCTGATGTTAAGCAGATGTGCGGTCTAGGATGTAATACGCTTACTTAGAAGATACCTATTTACTCGGGAATTGAAGACACCTACATTGCATTTTAGCGGGAATACTTCCTACTTCCTTACTTCTCGCTAAAATGCAATGTAGATGTCTTCAAATCCCGAGTAAATAGATATCTTCTAGCGTGTTACACCCTAGACCGTATATCTGCAACTAACATTAGGCAGTGTGTAGTGAAACGCAAACATAAAGGAAATAAAAAAATTAGCTGAATAGTTACCAAACTTTACGAGATTCGTTCGAATCTGTTAATTCGAATCAGTTGGAAGGATCATCATTAGATAGTATTTATTGTCAAAATGTATTAAAGGAAAAGACATTTACTCCATAATACAGTGTATACTAGTTCGGAGCCAATAGATTCGAAACAATAATTGTCAATTATTTTTTTAACAATAAGTCATTCTTATTCTTGTTAATAATTTTACGAAAAAAAAAACAGCAAAACCGCCTTCCATCGTGAACAAAATTCGAAAATTTTGCTCGACTTGTTTACATTATTTTTGATTTACCAAAACAGCTAAACTGATTTCTGTAAAATTTAAATTGGACTATTTCGGGAGTATACCCTTTCGAACTAAAATAATAATTTTTCGATTCGGTTCACAATTGGCGAAATTATCAATGAACATACACATTAAAATATGCATGCAGACAAACATAGAACCTCCTCCTATTTAGAAGTCGGTTAAAAATGGTAACAGGCATGAAAACTGGGTAAGTAAATAAGTCCCTATAGGCCGGGTGGCTAGCCCTGGTGTCAGAATGTTTAGGTCGCCTGAAGGCTTCGGACATGGTTAAACGGTTAAAACAACCGTGACCTACAATTTACGTGACATCCGAGCCACGGTTGCGCTCAGTTGAAAAATGCCACCCGCGGTCACCCATCTAAATACTGACCGTGCGGAACGTTACTTATTTTCGGTGATCGCTGACAATCACCTAGTCAAACTACGCTACGAACGCTACGATGACTGTAACATTTTTCATACCACCTGCTCTAACATGACTCATAACATGTCGGACAATCTGAACGTAAAACCAGTCATTATTATCTTACACAATCTCGAGGGCTATGGCAGATCAATAATGTGGTACCAAACTCCCTAGGGAGTAAAGTGATTTAAATTTGGAACGTCTAATTCGAATGAAAATTTCTTGACTTAAAATATAGGACATTGTAAAGAGGTTTCAATTTGTAAAATCGAAAATAACCTCTTTACATTGCACGGCAACGAGCATTGTGAGGAGGTTTTATTCGATTTTATAGATTCGGCATACGGCAATACGGGCATCAAAGAGGTTTTATTCTATAAAATCGAATAAAACCTCTTTGGTGCCCGTATCAATTTGATTTTATAGAATAAAACCTCTTTGCAATGCTCTTTGCAATGTGTTAGGCCATGATAATTGAATTAATCGAGCTGGCCATGGACATTTTTTTTCACGTGTTATTTACATTCTCTGTTTTATCACGGGTTTGTGTGCGATTCTATGAAAATTCTTAAGTACATTCTCATCTGTTTTGTTTTATTGTGAACAATACCGAGTTTCCTAGTGCGTACCTACACTTAGTGAGTTTATGACGTAGGTATTACTCATATTCCTGGGGTTTTATTTTCTCGCAGGAGGTATGAAAAGTAGAGTATGCACCATTAAAAACAAATCTATCTTCGTCTTGGTCACCCAACCCTTCGCTTCACTCAGGACTCTAAATAATTAGAACACCCTCGCTAAGCTCGGGAGTTGACTGTAGAGTCCCTCGCTACGCTCAGGGTCCAATATGTCGCCCGTGACGTAAGACACGACTAGGTTCCCTTGGTACATAATCTATTAATTAATTAATTAATCTTTTTTTTTTAATTAATTAATAATTAATTAATCTGCCTTTATTATTTGTTGATCAGTAAAATAATATTATTCCTATTACTTACGATTGTCATATGGGTAGTAGTATGGGTGAGTGACATGTCCTTTACCATCCAGTCCAACCCCCTCTGTAAAAAACAAAGTATATTTTTTGAAATTAACAGAAAATAAATTAATGTCTAAGTACTTAAAAATATTTTAAAGCTTTTATTAAAGGCTCACGCTCTCAGTCAACCTGCAAATTTTTTTTTTGTTATTTAGGTAGGAATAAAATAGTTACTCGTACTTTTGCACATTTTGGGATAGGTAAACATTTTTAAACTAGCGTGACCTTATCGAAAATTCGTAAGATCGTGGGAGAGTAGACTGCCGGAACGGTGTAGGAGAGGAAGTAATATCCCCCTCTCTTTCTACCGCGTGGCGAAAATGTATGCCTGCTCCTGCTGTTTCGTTTAAGCGGCGCAGGGCGCTTGCGTGAAGTAAATGTTTTTATCTATAAAACAAGATAATCAAAGCCCATTAGATCACGATCTAGATTTTTTTAAATCTTGTTTTTGCTCTCCCTTAAAATGGTGATTTTTGACTTGTATCACTTATCACAGGAGGCACAGATTTATAATTATAGATTAGCTGCGCCCCGCGGTGTTACCCGCGTTAGCTCGAGATAAAAAGTTTTTTTCTAAAATAAACGTAGCTTAAGTTACTTCTTATTACATCAGCTACCTGCCAATAAAAGTCCCGTCCAAATCGGTCTAGCCATTTCAGATATTAGCCGGATCAAACAGACAGACAGCCCAAAATTGTAAAAAAATGTTATTTTGGTGTATGTACCGTATCCTGTATATACGGTACATACTTATTATTACTTTTTATCAATTAGCATTCTTTTAGGGGCTATTATGTACATCAAAACTAACAACTTTTGAAAGTGAAAATGAAAATGTTTTTATTTGACAACTTTGATTACTAATAACAAATTAATGTCGATTGCCCTACTAGGCTGAGCCTGTATCAGGGCAACCTGTGAACCTGATTACAAATGTCTTAAATTATCAGACCTCGTTACAAGACAGTCTTTCAATGATTTTACACAGCTTACAAACTAAAACGTTTTTAAATTAGGAATCTATGTTCTGAATCTTAAGATTAAAAATTCTATTGTAATTTCTTTAGAATGTCCTCCGTGTCATCATATGAAAGAGATTTCAACCATTTCAAAATTATGCTTTTAGCTTCATGAACTTTTTTGTCCTTAATGTCACAAAACCTTGTTACGATTCTATAAACGGAAATGATATTAAAGTCACCAAAACGTTGAGCAAAGCTTGTTTTGGTTGGTGGAAAAGGTATTCTGTATACCCGACGATTTACAATTTTATCATGGTCCAAAGACGATAATACTGACCTATGAGCTTTAAGCGCAGTTTTTAGGAGGAATAGTTGACGAACATTTAATACTCCAGCTTCTTCATAAATGCTAATTGTAGGGTACAAATAAGGTTTTCGGAGCATTACTTTTAGGACCGACCTTTGAGCTCTTTCGACTTGTATCATATACCCCAGCATGTAATGCAGTATGTAATTAGCGATTGGCAAAGAGCACAGTATACACAGTATATTTTTGTTTTACGACTTTTATCAATTATCAAAAAAAAGTTGTTGTTCGTTTATATATCGTATGTATATAGAATATCGTTCACCCTCGACAAAATGTATGGAACAGCTGATCTTTTTTTCGAGTTTTGACAAAAGTCTCAGAGCAAAAGTAGTTAGTTTTGATGTACAGAATAAGCTCCTAAAATGATGCTAATTGCTAATTGATTAGATATAACCCTGTACTCGTATATTCATGTAAATGTTGTAAACAGAGGTTATTTCAATATTACAAACAGACACTCCAATTTTATTTATATGTGTGTGTAGATTTACTCACCTCCAGCTCCAACCTGTCCGTTGAATAATCCAACGCCTTCCGTTTCTGATACGACTAAAAAAAAAACACAAAATTAGATGAGATAAAAGCACCCAAATAACCAAAGTTACCGAAATAGCCCAGCGGATTGGCAAGTTGAAATGGCAGTGGACAGGGCACATAGCATGGAGAACTTATGACCGATGGCGTCAAAAAGTTTTTTTTAATTCCGTATAGGTTTGCGTTTGACTACATACTGCCTGATGTTAAGCAGATATGCAGTCTAGGGTGTAACACGCTTACCTAGAAGATTGTTTTTCGGTGAATGAAAACATCGTGAAGCAACCTGCGTACGACTGTGAAAGAAATTCGATGGCGTATGTGAATCCACCAACCCGCACTGGGCCAGCGTGCTGGATGTGGCCCAATTACCCATGTGGGTTGGCCTATGTCCAGATTAGTGGATTGTTAACAAGGCTGGTACAGTACAGGACAAGTAGAAAGACATTATTCTTACATAACGTGTAACAGAAACGTTGAACAATACTGAAGGGCATGTATGTGTATCCAGTCATGAATCACCTGTATGAATTTTAAACTTCAAAAGCTATGCCATCTTTTCCATGTAAAAACAGAAATAAAAACAGTTGCAAACGCCAGTGTGCGGAATATTTTTTCTCGACTGCCTTGGTGACTCAGTGGTTAACTTAGCGAAACTGACTTCTGGATCAAAGAGGCGTGGGTCCGATCCCCACCCAGGGCAAACATTTATGTGATGAACATAGGTGTTTGTCCTATATCTGGATGTTATTTAGGGACTATCTATATAAGTATGTATATATGTAGTATATCAGTATCTGGCAGCCATATCACAAGCTTTGCTTAGTTTGGGGTCAGAGACCGTGTGTAAGAGGCCCCCCAGTTTCATAGACAAATAAATTCATTTACTTACATTTTAATTGATTTTACATCTATGTACGTTTTGTTGATTTATCAAAAACGGCTTAGCTGATTTCGATAAAATTTAAATGGGACCACCTCGGAAGTTTACTTTTTCAAACTAAAAAAGTACTTCCTCCTTTTTGGAAGTCTGTTGTAGCTATTCACGCGTCAATTTGTGGTTAACCTCCTCTGGTTTTGCGACGATTATTGTCTCGATGGTTCACAATAACACACACTTTACCGTTGAAAAAAAAAGCAGTTTGTTTACAACACGACCTAGTTTGTCTAGGCGAGTGAATTTAACGCCACCGCGAGCTAATTTTTCTAGTGGCGCCATCTATGATAGTTTTTCTGAACTAAAATTTACTACGATTTAATCGGGTTTAGACAATTTGAATACTTACGGCCTTGATCGCTGCCCACGGCCGCAGAATCTGAAAAAGTAAATTGTTTAAAATTCAATACACTAGTAGTTCTTCTGAACAGTAGACCTCGCGACACATCTCCTTAACTGTTACTGATCTTCATAAGCCTATATCTCGACTCGCTCTTGACCGATTTGGTTCATAATCGCAAATATTGTTAGGATTTAGAATTTTAGATACTCGACGATCTTGCAATATTGTTTATCTAATTCGGCTGATGCAGAGCACGTCAGCAATTTTCTCTCTTTTTTGAAATAAATACCCTCCCCAATTTGGATCAAATATTTATATAGACACAATCGTGCAAATAAGTGTCCGAGCCAAAACCCTGCCCAAGCTACGTAGTGGGCAGGCTTTTTAGTTAGTCGTAAGGCGATTGCAAGCCGACTACAACGGTAAAAGTGCTCGGTTACGAGTAATTAGGTAACATAACGTCGAGATTCGAGAAAACGGGTCATTGTAAATTATTTAATGTAAATATCTAAGTCGGTATGTATGACGGCGCTCGGACATTTTTTGACTACTTTCACTTAGGGACTGTGGCTCTGTAGTTATATGCTCGAAGCTCGAATCAAAAATCGACGAAAACAAAAACATCCTGTAAAATACAAAACCTTTGTGCCAAGTTCCGTCAAACGGACTTGCGCACGAAGGTTTCGCTACCGTATGGCAAGTACTTATATAACTTTAAGTGTCAGTACGCGCAGTTCCCTAAAGAGCTCCACACAACATACGTCCGAAACCCCGAAAAAGGCCCGCACAGCTCGTTTTGACGTGACAACGTCTTATAATTCGATAGAGCCGGCTGCCACGCACGAAAAAACATGACTCATGCGGCGTTACCTCGCTCTCAGGCGTTCCATGTAAGGCTTGAAGTGCAAGCGAGAGCGCAGAACGAGCGAGACAAAGAAGCACAATCGGCCTTTGCGTTCGGCAGCGTTCGACATACGTTGTCACGTTCAACTATTGTCAGTAAGCCGACTTTACAGACAACCAATTTTTTGCATAGAAAAAGCTCTCTTGTACTCCGCGGCGCGGCCCCACAATTCTAATCCGTACGTAATATTACTATGGATTGTGGCAAAGTAACAAGAGCGCACAACGTCCCGCGTGGCCGTGCTCGCGAGCCGCCTGAGCGCGAAGCACGAGCGGCTCAGCTTCCCACATAGCTCCTGTATATGTGACTCCCACGTGAGGGCGCTATGTGGAACCCTAGTAACTTTGTTGAGTTGACCTGCTGGAGCGCGGTGTTTCCGGTCGTTACCGAGTACTTAGCTTCCGATCTCCCGTTGAGATTAAAAAGAATAAAGAACATTATGTACCTTCGTACTGGAACGTGCCACCCATAACATTCAAATCATCCGTGTAACCGATGCCTGAAACAAACAAACATAATAAATGAGGGTACAAACTCACTTTTGTTAAGCTTGAGCATAACGAGCACGAAGTTTCCAAATACTATTATTTAAGCAAAGAACTAGAGAAATAGCGCTGTTGTCACTTGAAGCAATTTTCAACCACAAAAATGTAAGGAAAATCTTGCCCAGCGCTGTCAAAACTGTCAATATAAATTGGGATCTGCTGTAGGGCAATTCTGTACAACTTCCCTGTCCCCATAGAACTCATTTTGACTATGGCCCACGTCCACTACGTTTCTTGTCTTGATTAAATGATGACTAAAAAATTACGAAATTTTCTTTTATTAGTTTAAACATTAAGTTTTTTGCTATACGTCCACTTATGATTTAAAAAGATATCACATCAAGTTTATGCCGAAAAATGTGCTTAAAGTTGTATTGAGAAATGAGTCACCCGTGACTCATGAACTTGTTCAAATACGTTCTCGTGAGTCACATATGACTCACTGGACAGGGAAGTTGTTAACCGATCTCTTTGCTGAGGTGACGCGTTCTTGAGCTTCTCTCGTTTTTTGACAGCTCTGAGCTATCAAAACCGTCAGAAAAGCGAAAGGGGTTCGGAAGCGTATCACTTCGGTGACGCGATCGGTTGACAGAATTTCCCCGCTGATACTACAGAGAAAAAAAAGCGGCAATTAGCCACTTAATCGAGATTTTTTTCATGTCTCATTCTAACTCATGCAAAATTAAACCATTGCATCTCTTTCTTTCTTTTCTTGATCGACCACATTATCCTTCTGGAATCTCTGTGATGCCATTGAACAGCACCGACCGTAACATAGTTTATCTTTAAAATTATTTCATTTAGGTTGCCTGGAAAAAATCGCTGCAGGCAATAAGGCAGCCCATTTATCTACCGGATTATTGTTTATTTTTCTAGTTTAAACTTGTTTTGTATAAATACTGTGTAAAAATAAAGTAATTTTGTATTGTATTGTAATGGCATAACCGACTTCTACCGTGAACCGAATTTGTATATAGGTAGTTTGCGCAGATCAATGTATCCTCAATATAGTAATTTTAAAATTATTGTACATTTTTCAAAAACAATTATACGATATTTTGATAAAAATCGGCCAAGCACGAGTCGGACTCGCGCACGGAGGGTTCCGTACTGTATGAGAGCCCCCCTTAAATATTTATTTTATTTTTATTTTACTATTTATTATTGAAGTTAATATAAAACTAAATATTCTGTGAAAATTTCAAGCATCTACCTGTTACCATTATTAATATAGAGCGAAAAACGTCTGAATGTTGTTGTATGGGAGCCCCCCTTAAATATTTATTTTATTATATTTTTAGTATTTGTTGTTATAGCGGCAACAGAAATACATCATCTGTGAAAATTTCAGCTGCCTAGCTATCATGGTTCATGAGATACAGCCCGGTGACAGACAGACAGACAGACAGACGGACATCGAAGTCTTAGTAATAGGGTCCCGTTTTTCCCTTTGGGTACGGAACCCTAAAAAATTAAATGAGGTCACTTTTGAAGTATGATCCATCAAACAAAATAAAATAATCGAAATCGGTTAATAAGTGGCGGAGTAATCGCATAACAAACAGACAAAAAAAACATACAGTCGATTTGAGAACCTCCTTTTTTGAAGTTAGTTAAAAATACATGATAAGCTCAATATATGAACAGTGCGCAGATGAAAAATTTCATACTACACTACTGCAACAAAACTACACTACTACTACATTGGATCGTCCACAGACCTTTGAAGGTCTAAAGATAATCCAAATGCTCGCACCCACTGCCAGTTGGCAGCGTGCCCAGCATGCTGGCTGCATTGCCACGCTGAATGGCAATGCTTATGCGTTGAGCCAAATAAACACCAGCATTTTGGTCACGCGTCGCGTCCACCATACGCTCAAAAAGAATTTTGAAAATAATAAAGCCACTTTTTCCCGATAAAAAAATTTCATATTTACATAATATTGCTAAAAATGTCTTAAATGAAAATTAATAATTGTGTTGGCAGTGTAACTACAAACCTACAATGAAAATATAAACGCGGGCGAAACCGCGGGCTTTTATTACTAAAAAAATTTAAATAAAACGTACCTTTGTGACCGCCCAAGGAAGCCGTGGCTGGAAAACAAAAAAGCATATTATAATATCATAATCTTCTATCTTCTATATATGTATAAAAATGAATCGTGGTTGTTAGTCTCACTAAAACTCGAGAACGGCTGAACCGATTTGGCAAATTTTGGTCTTGAAATATTTGTGGAAGTTAAGGGAAGGTTTAAACGGTGAGAAAAAATAAACAGTTGCGAGAAAAATAACAACAACATGGATTTCATTTTCCCATACAAAATTTTCCGGCATGTAAAAATGTCATTGACAGTTGACAGATGGTGAGACGAAGTTCACCGGGTTCGCTAGTATTAAATAGAAGCTCAATTGTTGAAAAAAGCCTATGTCCGCGGCTTCGCCCGCGCCTATGACACTCACAGATAATGTGGCTTTCTATTGGTAAAAGAATTTTCGAAATCGATAGAGTAGATCCAGAGATTACACCCTACAACCTCACAAACTCACAAACTTTACTTCTTTATTATAAATTAGTATAGATTTAGGAATACATAAAACAACAACTATTATTTGTGTGAAAAATAAAACAAAAAATTAAACAGAAAATAATAAAAGTACAAAATAATGTTACATACTGTAATCTAAAGCTTTTCAAGGGCAGAGTGAATAGGTATCTTCTAGGTCTGCGTGCTTCATCATCGACCACAACGTCGCTTACCATCAGGCGAGTTGGTGGTCAAGCGCGGACTTTTTCGCGATAAAAATTTGACATTAACCTTCAATCGGGCGCGCGGTCTTTTGTAACGGTAGCGGTCGCGCGTAACCGAGAGGACTTATGCGATTACAGCGAAATTAAGCACTCAATTTCTATTTTTAACCCCCGACGCAAAATAGGGGTGTTTGACGTGTCTGTTTGTCTATGTGTCTGTCTGTCTGTGGCATCATAGCGCCCGAACCACTGAACCGATTTCAGTTTAGTTTTTTTTGGATGAAAGGAGACGTAATCGAGAGTGTTCTTAGCTATGTTTTATAAAAATCGATTGAGCCGTTTAAGAGCTATGATGGGTTAAAGTGGGGATGGAAGAACCAACATTATACAAATGTGCCCAAAATGGTTGTCAAATGAAAGATAAGATTACGTTTTTTAGGTAGGTTTTTGTGTCGGGGTTTTTTTTAATTTAAGTTTTTATTTTTGTAATTAAACACACAATAATTTTACACAAACATACATTTTCCGAAAAAAAGAATTTAAATATGGGTAAAATCTAAATTACAAAGTAAATAACATACCCCACGTTAATTTACTTTAAAATAAAAAAAATGTATAGAATTGTTTGATAAAATTTTTGTATAGACTATACAAAGTAAATTTTTTGTATAGAATTGTGTTAGATATAAACATAACTTTATTTGGTTGTAGAAAGCTCTTAATATCTACTAGTGACAACAGTTAAAATAATAGAATAATTTGGTTTCATGAGATCTAATAATACCAATTATCATTATTTTTGGACCGTTACAAAAAGAACTCTCAATATGACGGTAAATGGCAAAACCGGGAGGGGAAGACCAAAAAAAGCGTGGTTGAATTGTGTGAAAGATGATATGCGAGAGAAAGGAGTTGATGATGAGATGACGAATGATAGAGTGAAGTGGCGAAAGGAAACGTGCTGTGCCGACCCCACCTAGTGGGATAAGGGCAGGATGATGATGATGATCATTATTTTTGGACTTAAATTTGTCATAATCAGTGTTCTTCTACATTGTAATCTTATCAAGTCCTGTAAAACACTGAGTTATTTCTGAAAGAGGCAAATCCTCTTCATCTGTATCAGAGCTGCTTCATTCTTCAACAGATAGAGTTTCCTCTGGTACTAGGTTGATCGGAAGTTTCTGACCCTCGGTCACTGATTTTAAATTCACTCATTTCATTATCTTACATAATCTCCTCGATTATAGCACTCTCTTTATACGGTTGACTGATTTTATAATAATCGGCCCAGTACGAGTCCGACTCGCGCACGGAGGGTTCCGTACTGTATAGGAGCCCCCTTTAAATATTACTTTTATTATTTGTTATTAAAGTAAATATGTAACTAAATATTCTGTGAATATTTAAGCATCTACCTGTTACCATTATTAATATAGAGCGAAAAACGGCAAAAAATATGGATTGTTGTATGGGAGCCCCCCTTAATTATTTATTTTATTCTGTTTTTAGTATTTGTTGTCATAGCGGCAACAGAAATACATAATCTGTGAAAATTTCAGCTTTCTAGCTATAACGGTTCATGAGATACAGCCTGGAGATGGACAGACAGACAGACAGATAGACGGAAAGACGGACAGCGGAGTCTTAGTAATAGGGTCCCGTTTTTACCCTTTGGGTACGGAACCCTGAAAAGTAAAATACTATAATAAGGCTAATTTGAGAATAATTGGTGATAATCCAAAAAACATTTGCGAGTTGAGTCACGCGTAATCTTTTCGACGCCAGGCGCGCGGAGCCTTTGCGACGTCTGCGCCAGTACTTAAACAATTGCGCACCGGGGGGTGAGAGGGGCGCGGGGAGTAACTGTAAACTGTTTATTTATTTGGTAGGTAGTGAAACAATGAAAAGCTAGTCATGTATGCTGGAGCACCGTCAGCAACAATAACTGTTGTCCACTAGCGACTCTACCGAGAAGAGCCGGACGGCAAAACCGCTGAGTGCGCGTCTGGCTCTACGGTGGTTCGGCATGCATAACCGTGAGAGGCGGTAGATAACACCGCTCCCGTTAGCTTTTAGTTTAGTTTTAAGTTAGTTATAATTCAACTTTCAATATAATCAGACGTATTAAATAAGTAAAAATCCATTTTTGTATTTTAAAAAAACAAAAACCCGCTATCCCCAATTTTGACTAGCTACCTGGGACAAGAAACACGTGCGACGATAATTATTATTGCTACAGGCGAAAATGTGTTCAATGCGGTCGATTCGACTCCGCGCGATCGCTTGAGGGTTAAATACAGGATAAATACGTAGTAAAAGATAAATGAAATACGAACTATCATATTGAATGACGCCCGGTATGTCCACTCCTGTGTCGTAGCCGTTCAGAAAACCACTTCCTGTAAAAAAAAAAACCTAATTATTTTTCACAAAAATGGCACCACCAACTTCAACTGTGTGCAAAACTCGAATAGTTTGACGAATCGATGTGACATTCACGTACATTATTGCGTATTTATCAAAACGGCTCAGCCGAATCAAATAAAATTTAAATATGATAACCTCGGGAGTCTGCGTCATAAGACGCATGGTTCGAATCCTGCATCCGCGACGAATTTTTGAAATGTTTATCATAAAAAGTAACTCTTTTAGATAAACCTAGTGTGGGATGCACTATAAAATTAAAATCATTTCTCGGGAGTATTCCTTTTCAAAAAAATAAGATTTTTAAATCGGACCGTAATTGGCAAACATTCACAAAAATAGTTATTTTTCGCAAAAAATCGCAAAACCGCCTTCCATCGTGTACAAAATTCGAATATTTCGCCCCAATTGTTTACATTATTGTTGATTTTTCAAAAACGGCTCAGCCGATTTCTTTAAACTTTAAATAGGACTGCTTCGAGAGTATACCCTTTCGAATTAAAGTATAATTTTTCGATTCGGTTCCAATTGGCGAAATTATCGATGAACATAAAAAAATACATACAGACGAAAATAGAACCTCCTCCTTTTTAAAAATCGGTTAAAAACAACGGGATGCACTCCGGGAGTGCCGGCAGAAGTGAAAACTTGCTCCCTACGTCATAAGAATTTTCGATCAAGTCACGTATCCTGACACGAGTTTAACATTGTTACCCATTTGTTCACGCAAATTGTTACACGTCACACCCAATAGATGGCGCTAGTGGTAAAATTAAATCGCGATGTTGTTTGGTTCGCGCCATCTAGGGTGCCTTGCTTGGAAAATTGTTTGTGTATCCTCGGTCCAGTGTGAATAAACGCTGTATACTGGAGATCAGACCTTTTATTTGTACCCCCGTGTACAAATTTTGGTCCTTCGAGCCGGATGCTGCTGGCTCAGTAGTCCTGGAGGACTACACTTGGCACCTACGAGCTGGTGCCAAAGGGGAACGTCGGCAGCAGGGCGACCGGCGACGGCGACGGCGACGGCGAGGGCGACCGGCGAGGGCGACCGGCGAGGGCGACCGGCGAGGGCGACCGGCGAGGGCGATCGGCGAGGGCGACCGGCGAGGGCGACCGGCGAGGGCGACCGGCGAGGGCGACCGGCGAGGGCGACCGGCGAGGGGCGACCGACGGAGCCGACGACCGACGGCGCCGACGACGACCGGCGGCGGCGAGACTACCAACGGCGCCGACGCAGACCAGCGCGACCGCGGCCAGGCGGTGAGGCGCGGGAGCAGCCCCGAAGGCGACGCGGCGCGGGAAGAACACCGCAGACGACAGCAGCCACCGAGCAGCGAGGGCGGCGCGGGGAGAGCCCCGCAGACGACGGCAGCCACCGTGGGCGAGCGGCGGCGCGAAGGGAGCCCCGCAGGCGACGGCAGCCGGCCCGAGGGGACCGCACCTACCAGCGGCCAGGAGACGGGCGGCGCGGGGAGAGCCCCGCAGACGACGGCAGCCACCGCGGGCGAGCGGCGGCGCGAGGGGAGCCCCGCAGGTGACGGCAGCAGACCCGAGGGGGGCCGCACTCTACTGCAGGTCAGCCGACGAGCGGCGGCGCGAGGGGAGCCCCGCAGACGACGGCAGCCGGCCCGAGGGGGCCGCACTCCACTGCGGGTGAGGCGACGAGCGGCGGCGCGAGAGGAGCCCCGCAGGCGACGGCAGCCGGCCCGAGGGGGGCCGCACTCTACTGCGGGTCAGGCGACGAGCGGCGGCGCGAGGGGAGCCCCGCAGACGACGGCAACCGGCCCGAACTGCGGGTCAGGCGACGAGAGACGGCGCGAGAGGAGCCCCGCAGACGACGGCAGCCGGCCCGAGGGGGGCCGCACTCCACCAACGGCCAGGCAACGGACGGCGCAGGGGGAGCCCCGCAGGCGACGGCAGCCACCGTGGGCGAGCGGCGGCGCGAAGGGAGCCCCGCAGGCGACGGCAGCCGGCCCGAGGGGACCGCACCTACCAGCGGCCAGGAGACGGGCGGCGCGGGGAGAGCCCCGCAGACGACGGCAGCCACCGCGGGCGAGCGGCGGCGCGAGGGGAGCCCCGCAGGTGACGGCAGCAGACCCGAGGGGGGCCGCACTCTACTGCAGGTCAGCCGACGAGCGGCGGCGCGAGGGGAGCCCCGCAGACGACGGCAGCCGGCCCGAGGGGGCCGCACTCCACTGCGGGTGAGGCGACGAGCGGCGGCGCGAGAGGAGCCCCGCAGGCGACGGCAGCCGGCCCGAGGGGGGCCGCACTCTACTGCGGGTCAGGCGACGAGCGGCGGCGCGAGGGGAGCCCCGCAGACGACGGCAACCGGCCCGAACTGCGGGTCAGGCGACGAGAGGCGGCGCGAGAGGAGCCCCGCAGACGACGGCAGCCGGCCCGAGGGGGGCCGCACTCCACCAACGGCCAGGCAACGGACGGCGCAGGGGGAGCCCCGCAGGCGACGGCAGTCACCGCAGCGCGAGGAGAGGCTGCACACCAGCGGCCAGGCGACGAGCATCACGGTGCGGGCGGAGCCCCGCAGGCCACGGTAGACAGGCAAGCGACGACACGGCACGGTATGCGATTTAATTAACATTTTTGACAGTCAAGTTAATTTATTGTATTGTTTGTGAATTGGACTTGCGATTTTTTGATTCGGAACTTACGTGATTTAGTTTGGGACTTTGTAAAATTTCGGAATTTTAACTTTGTAATTTTTAAACTTAGAATAATTTACTTCAACTTAATTTATTTTGTTTCTTGATTAGTTTGTTTGACACTGCCATCATGGATTTTAAAAACTTAAATTTGCAAAAAGATATGCAATCAAAAATTACAAGGGCACACATTAATTTTAAAAAGTCGTCAAAGGAACGGCTGGCTTCCGAACAATACATCCAGACAAGACTGGAATTGCTAGAAAGTTTATGGGATCGTTTTGTCAATGTACATGAAGATATAGTAAAGGGAATTGAGGATTGGTCAGAATTTGCATCGACAGAATACGCGAAAAACGAAATTTATGATAAAACTGAAGAGGCTTACTTAGATTATAAGGCAGATCTCTTACGATACTGTAAGCCGAAGTTGTCTCCAACATCAGGCCATGGCACTAACAATACGACAAGTAATAGTAGCGGCACGTCAGCTATAAAACTTCCAAAAATTACTATACCAAAGTTTTCGGGTAAATATGAAGAGTGGATCACGTTTCGGGACATGTTTGTATCGCTGATTCACTCTAACACATCTCTGGATGACGTGACGCGGCTACACTACTTAAAGGGACACTTGACTGGTGAGGCCGAGCAACTGATACGGCAGCTGCCTATCACTGCTCACAACTATGAGGAGTGCTGGAGCCAACTTAAGGCTAGGTATGACAATAAAAACTATTTGGCTAACTGTATCCTCAAACGTTTATTGGGTCAAAAGAATGCTTCAAAGGAATCCTCGACATTGTTGCGGGAGCTAGCCGATACCACGGGGGATTGTTTACACGCTCTTAAAAATATTGGGATAGATGTCGGGACATGGGACATAATAATAATCTACATCGTGTCAAACAAACTAGACGCTGAAACCCGCAAACAGTGGGAGTTGAAAGTCGCAGAAGGAAAAGATGAACTTCCAAAGTTTTCTCGATTCCGTGAATTTTTGGAGAGTAAATCCAGAGCTTTGGAGTTCACTGAACCAGATCATCAAGGCAGACCTTCAACTCTCAACAGCGGCAATAAGCCACAAGGGCATAGAGTGATGCACGCAGCTAACACGAGTTGCAAATTTTGCGCTGGAGACCATATTGTCTATATGTGTCCAGAATTTATGAAAGCGGATGTAAATAAAAGGCGCCAATTTGTAATTGATAAGCGATTGTGTTATAACTGTTTGGGTAGCAGTCACTCGGCTAGGGCATGTCAAAGTAAAACAACGTGTCGTGTGTGCAAGCGTAAACATCACACTACGCTCCACCCCAGGGATACGGGTGAAACTGGGTCACATTCTGCAACACCAACGAACTCTCCTGACTCAGTCAGTCAGTCTCCTGTGGTCTCTTGTTTTGGGCGGGCATCGGTTAGCAAACAAATTATGTTGGCAACCGCTGTAGTTTTGGCGAAATCCCAATCTGGGCAGGGATATTACGTCAGAGCCTTATTGGATCAGGGATCGCAAGCTTCCTTTATTACAGAGGCGACGGTCCAATACTTGGGAATCAGAAAAATTCCGAGCAGAGGAGTCGTCTCAGGATTGGAGGGACGTAACACTACTGTGTCCAAAAACATGGTGGAACTGACTATTCAGTCAAGAGTAGATGCAACCATCATTATCAAAGTACGTGCGCATGTACTTAAATCGATCACCACATTCTTGCCAAATTACAAGGTTGAAGAGTTAGACTGGTTGGACAAGGATATAAGGTTAGCAGATCCACAGTACCATACTCCAAGCAAAATAGATGTTTTGTTAGGGGCAGACATCTACGGCCAAATCTTACAAAATGGAATAAGAAAAGGCCCGAAAGGATATCCGTTGGCTCAAGCTACTTCATTAGGATGGATACTATCTGGCACTTATGACAACACACAAGAACTTTCTTCAAAGGTAGTTGCCATGCATACGTGTTTAGAAGACAATGAAGCGCTAAAAAGATTTTGGGAATTGAAAGCTGAGCCAAGGCCTATCAAGAAGATTATGTCTGAAGAAGAAGCACGTTGTGAACAATTCTTTGCTGAATCTACGAAGCGTGACTCAGAAGGAAGATACGTGGTCAAACTCCCCTTCAAAACGGAAAGACCAGAATGTGTAGATGGTGAATCCAGATCAATAGCGGAGAAAAGATTGAAGGGATTATATGGGCGATTTCAAAGGAATAAAGATCTAAGCGATGGATATAAAAAGGTCATAGAAGAGTATCTAGACCTGGGGTTTATGGAGAAGATTCCTGAAACACAAAGGAAGAATGAGATGGCGGTCTACTTACCCCATCACCCAATCGTCAGAAATGACAAAGAGACTACAAAGGTCAGGATTGTATACGATGCATCCTGTAAATACAAAAATGGAGTATCGCTGAACGATACGTTAATGGTGGGTCCTACCTTACAATCAGAACTAAGACACTTACTGATGAGATGGAGACAATACTCTATATGCCTTTCAGCGGATATAGTGAAGATGTATTGTCAAGTCAAGGTTGCAGACGAAGATAGAGACTACCAGAGGCTATTGTGGAAAAATGCTGAAGGTGAACGGGAGGAAGACTACAGGCTACTTAGAGTTACATTTGGGACAGCTGCAGCTCCATACTTGGCTGTAAAAAGTTTGCATCAAACAGCTCTCGATGAAGGCAGTAGTTTTCCCGAAGCAGCTGAGAGGGTTCTTAAGGACTTTTATATGGACGACCTCCTTACGGGCTGCTACGCTGTAAAAGAAGGGTTGGTTATTTATAATCAGATGAATCAATTATTAAGTAAAGGAGGATTTCAATTGCAAAAATGGATGAGTAATAGCGATGAGCTATTGCAAGCAATCAAGGAAACATCAATCAATGGACATGAAGAGTTAACACTGAAGACAGATGAAATAGTGAAGCTGTTAGGACTTACCTGGAATCGACAAACCGATAACTTCCGTTACTCGGTGACTCTTCCTCCGGAATCTGGCCCTGTAACTAAAAGAAGAATTATATCACATATTGCACGACTCTACGACCCTTTAGGGTGGGCGGCCCCTTGTGTAATAGTAGCAAAATCGTTGATTCAGAAACTGTGGATATCTGGAATGGATTGGGATGATGAGGTTACAGGGAAATTATTGGAGGAATGGAATGTTTACTGCGAAGGATTAAGTAATTTAACACAAATGAACTTACCTCGATGGCTGGGTACAAACAAGAACGATCCTGTAGTAGAATTGCATGGGTTCTGCGATGCGTCAAAGGTAGCATACGCTGCTACAATCTATTTGCGAAGAGTCGACGCAGGCGGTAATGTCCATGTAACGTTAGTCACAGCAAAAACAAAAGTGGCACCAATCAAGCAAGTCTCTATTCCTAGATTGGAACTTTGTGGAGCAGTGCTTGTGACGAGATTACTGGTAGAAGTGGCTGAAGTATTAAATATTCAAAGGTCAAATTTACGGGCATGGACAGACTCAACGGTGGTCCTGGCATGGATTAACAGTCATCCTAGTCGTTGGCAAACCTTTGTGGCGAATCGGGTTTCTGAAATATTGACAACGCTAGATTCAGATCAGTGGTCACATGTAAAGACTACACAAAATCCAGCTGATAGCGCTTCCAGAGGTGTAACGGCTTTGGAACTGCTCAATGACTCTATGTGGATTAACGGGCCAGAATTTTTACGAAAGGAAGTCGTAAAATACAACAAACCTACAACAATTGAAACACAACTCGAAGAAATAAAGACTCATATGACAGTATCGGAAGTGCCCATCTGGGAGAAGTACTCATCACTCTCAAAGTTAGTCAGAGTTGTCGCATACTGTCGACGTTTTCTTGATCTAAGAAAGCCAGCAAGTGAAAGAAATCGTCCAGGGTACCTCACTTCATTGGAAATATCACAGGCACTTGAAGTTTGCGCTAAAAAATGTCAAGAAGAATACTTCAAAAAGTAGATTGAGCTTATCAAAAGAAACGGAAAATGGGGTAAAATCAAAGGTCCTCTGAAGTCATTAACTCCCTATTTGGATGAGCGAGGGATTTTACGGGTTGGAGGAAGGTTGGACAAGACTTCTCTTAGTGAGAACATGAAGCATCCGATAGTACTGCCAAAGGGAGCTTCACTAACGAAGCTCATCATCGCTGATGCACATGCGAAAACATTACATGGAGGAATTCAGCTAATGCTAACGTATTTGTGCTCAAGATTCTTCATTTTGGGAGCAAAACCGTTAGTGAAGGCATTTGTTCGTGGATGTATTACCTGCGTAAGGTATAATACCACTACCACAAATCAATTGATGGGACAATTACCTGCAGCCAGAACGACACCAACGCGACCTTTTAAAAGTAGTGGTGTAGATTATGCTGGTCCTATTTCTATACGAACTGCTAAAGGAAGGGGACACCACGCGTACAAGGGATACATTTGTTTATTTGTATGCATGGTGACTAAGGCAGTGCACATTGAGGCAGTCACAGATTTGACAACCGAAGGGTTCCTGTCTGCCTTCAAGAGATTTGTTGCTCGCAGAGGTCACTGCACAGATCTCTGGAGTGACAATGGGACAAATTTTGTGGGAGCTTCCCGCGAGATACAGGTTTTGCTAACAGCTGAAACCTCAAACATACGAACTGAAATAGTAAAAACTTTGGCCAACACAGGAACTACTTGGCACTTTATCCCGCCTCACTCTCCAAACTTTGGCGGTTTATGGGAAGCGGGAATAAAGTCAGCAAAGTTCCACCTCAAGCGAACAATTGGTGACACCACCCTCACTTATGAGGAATTGTCAACAGTTCTATCTCAAATTGAGGCGTGCCTAAACTCGAGACCACTGGCAAGACTCGATTCTGAAGCAGAAGCGATTGAGGCTTTAACACCGGGGCATTTTCTTGTGGGGGAGCCACTTATCACAGCTCCAGAGCGTAATTATGAAAATTCAAACTTGAGCTGTCTTCGAAGATGGCAAGTAACACAAAAAATGATGCAAAACTTTTGGAAAAGGTGGTCGCATGAATATTTAACAAAGTTTTATCATCGGTATAAATGGGCCTATCAGCAGCCAGAGCCAGGGGTTGGGGACGTAGTGCTGGTGATAGAAGAAAATGTCCCACCTTGCCGATGGCTCTTAGGCCGGGTGACTGCTAAACACCCAGGGGCAGATAAGTTAACCAGAGTAGTTTCGCTGAAAACTAAAAATAATTGTCAAATAAAGCGCCCAATATCAAAATTATGCATGTTACCAGTAGCGAAATAATTTAGTCATAAGGAAATCATTACTTGGTGAAGGACAAGTCAACTTGTCCTTGGTGGGCGGTATGTTCACGCAAATTGTTACACGTCACACCCAATAGATGGCGCTAGTGGTAAAATTAAATCGCGATGTTGTTTGGTTCGCGCCATCTAGGGTGCCTTGCTTGGAAAATTGTTTGTGTATCCTCGGTCCAGTGTGAATAAACGCTGTATACTGGAGATCAGACCTTTTATTTGTACCCCCGTGTACACATTAATAGTCGGCCAAGTACGAGTCGGACTCGCGCACGGAGGGTTCCGTACTGTATGGGAGCTCCCTTAAATATTTATTTTATTTTAATTTTATTATATATTATTGAAGGGAATATAAAACTAAATATTCTGTGAAAATTTCAAGCATCTACCTGGTACCATTATTAACATAGAGCGAAAAACGTCTAAAAATTCAGGTTTGTTGTATGGGAGCCCCCCTTAAATATTTATTTTATTTTTAGTATTTTTTGTTATAGCGGCAACTGAAATACATCATCTGTAAAAAATTCAGCTGCCTAGCTATCATGGTTCATGAGATACAGACCGGTGACAGACAGACAGACAGACGGACAGACGGACAGACGGACAGACGGACAGACGGACAGACGGACAGACGGACAGACGGACAGACGGACAGACGGACAGACGGACAGACGGACAGACGGACAGACGGACAGACGGACAGACGGACAGACGGACAGACGGACAGACGGACAGACGGACAGACGGACAGACGGACAGACGGACAGACGGACAGACGGACAGACGGACAGACGGACAGACGGACAGACGGACAGACGGACAGACGGACAGACGGACAGACGGACAGACGGACAGACGGACAGACGGACAGACGGACAGACGGACAGACAGACAGACGGACAGACGGACAGACGGACATCGAAGTCTTAGTAATAGGGTCCCGTTTTTCCCTTTGGGTACGGAACCCTAAAAAGTGCACAACGCCACTAAAGATTTTTTTCACTTCAAAAATATATACAGACTAGCTGCCCACCCTGGCTTTGGCCGGGTATGATCCGGAGATGGTGTAGCTTTCCAATAGTAAAATAAATTTTCAAATCGGTTCAGTAGTTTCGGATCCTATTCAATGCAAACAAACAAACAATCAAATCTTTCCTCATTATACTGTTGGTATAGATGAACATAGTACCTCGGTGATATGTCGGTAAAAAAGAGAAAGATTATTAATGAATCTCACCAAGCAAACCGCGTCCCGCGCCCTTGTTAGGTGTTACTGTAACATACAAAAGAAAAGTTAATTCATTTGCATTCATCAGGCATAGGATGTGCACTACTGGACATAGGCCTCCACTATAGATCTCCAATAAGTCCGGTTGGTGGCTAGCGTTGCGATCCTGCGGTCTTAATTAGGTCACCCGTCCGCTTTGTGCATGGATGTCCTACGCTGCGCTTGCTGGTGAAGTCTTCACTCGAGAACTTTTCGACCCCATCGGTCATTAGTCCTTCGTGCCAACTGCCATTTCAACTTGCCGATCCGCTGGGCTATGTCGGTAGGTAATCTTAGTAGGTATAAACTTCTACGGATCTGCTCATTGTTGATTCGATCTCGCAGAGAGACTCTGACCATAGCCCTCAAAACGCGTTGGGCTACTTGGAGCTTATTAACAAGGCCTAAAGCACGGTAATGATATCTAACAGTATTCTGAATCGGACCTGTTCTTGAAATATATATACCTACAGCGCCACGTGGCCACGCAGAACGTATCACTACGTATCAAGCGCTAGGGCTGCTCCCTTCAGTATTTTAATTTCATTTGCTTACACATTACCTTATTATCAAGTCGAAAGTTATCGACCAGTGTGTGTTGCCAGTGATGACTTATGGCACAGAAACGTGGTCTCTCATTTTGGGCCTTATTAGTAAGCTTCAAGTAGCTCCGAGAAACTCCGAGCATAGCCCTCTCCATAGCTCGTTGGGCGAGCTATGGAGAGGACTATGCTCGGAGTTTCTCTGCGCGATCGAATAAGAAATGAGGAGATCCATAGAAGAACCAAGGTTACCGAGATAGCCCAGCGGATTGGCAGGTTGAAGTGGCAATGGGCAGGGCACATAGCGCGTAGGACTGATGACCGATGGGGTCGAAAAGTCCTCGAGTGGAGACCACTTACCGGCAAGCGCAGCGTAGGAAGTCCACCCACAAGGTGAACGGACGACCTCATTAAGACCGCAGGATGGCGCTGGATGCAAGCCGCTCATCATCATCATTTCGTTTTAATGGCTAATATATTTTATTTTATTATATATTTATATATTTTATGTATATGTATCTATTATATAAAAGGCTTCGCTGAGTGACTGACTGACAGACAGCCTACAGCCCAAACCGCTAAAGATACGAACATGAAATTTGGAACAAAGATACATTGGACCACGTAATGGAGCACTAAGAACGGAATTTTGAAAAATCGACCTCTAAAGGGGTAAAACGGGCCCTTTTCGTTTGTATGTAACTTTTTATTCCCTTTACCGATTGACTTGAAACTTTGTATACATGCTACTCAAACAAAATAAAAGTTACGTTTGTTCCTGTTTTTCCGAATATTCCTTATCTAAGGGGTCAAATTGGGTCCCAAAATTGGTGAAAAAAGCGTCTATTACATCCGACGAGCTGAACGGTTATGGATGAAATCTGGTATGGAGGAAGCACACAACATGTTTCAACACATGAACTATTATTATCCCGGAAATTCTATGGGGATCCTTAGGGATAGCCAAAATTAATCAGTTTAGGCTACAACCCAATCCACTAAAGATAGATACTTGAAATTTCGAACATAGGTACAATGTACAACGTAATGAAGCACAAAGGACGAAAATTTCGAAAAATCGACCTCTAACGGGGTAAAACGGGCCCTTTTTGTTTGCATTTAATTTTTTATTACCTTTACCGATTGACTTAAAACTTTGTATTTATGCTTTACAAATAAAATAAAAGTTACGTTTCTTCCTGTTTTTTTCGAATTTTCCTTATCTAACGGGTCAGATAAGTTCCCAAAGTTGGTGAAAAAAGCATCAATAATTACATCAGACATGCTGAACGGTTATAAATGAAATCTGGTAGGTATGTAGAAAGCACACAACATGTTTCAATACAGTAACTATTTTATCCCGGAAAATCTATTGGGTTTCTTAGCAATAGCCAAAATAATCAATTATAAAGCTAAGATAAAAGGGGTAGATAAATGAATTCTAACGAAATTTGGTACGACGCTAGACAATAACACAAATTACCACTTGGGGTACTGCTATCCCGGAAAATTTCAGTGGGTCCTTCAGGATATCAATTTCCTAAAAAAGTACTAAATGACTGTTCGAAAACCGATGCAATATTGTTTGAAAATATCTCACCCTTTTAACTAACATATGACTATTAACGTCCTGGGAAAAGTCCCGGATTCCTTGTCTAACGCTAGACCAAACATCCTATATAAGCGTGAAAAATAACTTGATCGCGTTTTTTTTAAACGTAGTGAAATATCTAGAATTAAATTGAGATAATTTAGATCCTTCAATGGGGGCAAAATGGGCCCCTAATTGTTTATGAACGATTTTATTTTGTGAGCCAATAGACTTAAACTAAGGGTACATACGGATCAATAACTACTTACTTTACTATGGGAACTACCCTGAAGAAGCGAAAATTACCTATTCTTTACATTTTGTCGCGGGTCGATGAATTTTTTGTGTTGAACAGCTAATTTTATTTACGTGATTTCTGGGTTGGTACCATAGTAAAAGTTAGTCAAATGATGAGTATAATGGAATCCTAGAACATGCCTGTCGTCTAGATGTAGGTGCGCTATGTATTTTTCAAATAAAATGTACCTTCTTGTGTGCTACTTTTTCGTCTGTACTTGGTCAGAGAATGTCTGAAAGTCCTACAAGTGTCTCGATCACTTTTGACCGCGTAAACGGTTATGGGCGAGATTGTCATTGAGTTCAGAATAATCGAAATTAAATTTCTAATGACTTAATGAAACATGATGAATCCCTTCGGCCACATAATAATATGATACCAGAGTTTGGTAACCAGTATCACACGAAGAAAAAATGATCGTCTTAGGATACTGGTATCCAAGTGATAGGGATTTTTCGTTTTATGTGTATCAGCTCAGGAAAATTAAATTTCTGAAAATGTTTTGTTTACTACCAGACAAGACACAGCAAACTTACGAAGTACTATTTTATATGATAAATTACCGATTCAAGCAATGGCTACCAGAAACAATTACTGTTGACTTCGAGTTGGCTTCAATGAAAGCTGTTCAAAAAGTTTTCCCCAACATTGATGTTAAGGGATGTTATTATCATCTGAATAGATAGGTGTTTATTTAGAAAAGCTAAATCGTTAAAATTAACCACAAGGGTAAAAAAGCACGTATTACGACAGGTATGCTGGCCTTGCACGTTTACCCATATCCTATTTTCGAAAGGGGTATGAATATGTTATGTCAAAGAGTCCGTCTGGAGAAGAGATAACAAAATTTAACAAATATTTTAATAACCAATGGATGGCAAAGACTGACTTCGAAAAAATTTGCTTTTGTTCATCATCTAAAATACGTACTACCAATAATATAGAAGGTTGGCACAGTCGCCTAAACAGATATAATTATTTGACGTAAAAGACCGGCATTGGCTCAAATCTTAGATATTTTAAGAAAAGAAACCACCGTAGTGGATATATACAAAAGAAAATTGGAACTAAGCCGAGAGTACAAAGAAATTGATGCAGAAATAAATGACGCCATATCTCAGCTAAATGAAAACGAAATTAGTGTTGGACATTGTATCGAAATCATTACGCCATTTTATTCCAATGGGTTGTAGGTAATAAACGATTCACAGTTGAACTATTTTCTTGTTTTCTTGTATGTTTTCAATAAAGCCAGGGTTTTACAATAAGCGTAGGTACAGAATGCGATCTTCACAGTTTTGCCGAGTTGGTTTCATAAGCAGAATGTTATATTCCATGGATACTGGTTACCAAACATGATGAAGGGTATCAGAAGAGTAATAAATCCTATCACTTGGATACCAGTATCCTACGACAATCATTTTTTCTTCGTATGATACTGGTTACCAAACTCTGGTATCATACGTGGTCGACGGGTGATGAATACCTGTACTGGCCTTTTTTAGGGTTCCTTACCCAAAGGGTAAAACCGGGACCCTATTACTAAGACTTCGATGTCCGTCTGTCTGTCTGTCACCGTAGGTACCGTAATAGTTGGGCAGCTGAAATATTCACAAATGATGTATTTCTGTTGTCGCTATAACAAAAAATACTAAAAATAGAATAAAATAAATATTTAAGGGACATGCAACAAACGTGAATTTTAGGATTTTTTTGCTCGCTATTAATAACGGCAAGAGGAACGGGCTCCCATACGGTACGGAACCCTGCGTGCGCGAGTCCAACTCGCACTTGGCCGACCATGACGTGCGAATGGAGTTGGATAAAATTTGGTATACGAGTGGGAAACTACATGGCTCAACTCATGATCGTCATATATCTCATCATAAATCGAAAAATATTCTTTTCTCGCTATAAAAAAAATCAGTAGGTATATTAAAATATAACTTTATCAAGTATTTATTTTATGACAAGTTATAAAATAACGCGGTCCAAACCGTGGGCTATTAAAGTCAAAGAACATTTATTGTTGAACTGTGTTACATTGAGATCTTACTACTAATCACAAAAATATTGAATTATCAGTTAGGTCCAATATGGCCATAAAATAATCATTAGAACCTGAAAAAATTATACAATCATTATTATTAGATTAAATTCGAATATTTTGCAATTTATCATCTAAAAATTGTTTTACTCCATAATAAGCTTTAGATACAAGTAAATTTAAGCAAATACTGAGACAAAGCAGGCCAATCCGTGGGCTAATTATTATCCTTGCAAGTAATACGACAACGTGGGCTAAACCAAGAGCTATTATTTTAAGCAAAAAAAGTACTAAGACAACGCGGGCCAAACTGTGGGAAATTACCATTTAAAGTAAGTACTAAGAAAATGCGGACCAAACCGCGCGCCATTATCATTTTAAGCAAATACTATAACGACGCGGGCCAGACCATGGGCTATTATCATTGCAAGCAATACGACAACGCAAGCCATACGGCAGGCTATTGTAATTTTAAGCAAGTACTTAGACAACGCGAGCCAAGCTACGTACTATAAATTACCATATTAAGCAAGTACTAAGAATGCGCAGGCCAAACCGCGACCTATTATCATTCTAGCTAAACACTGGGACAATTAAGGCCAAACCGTAGGCAATGCCTATTACTCGAAAAGATAATGCCTACTAAGCATTATCTTTTCAAGTAATACGTTATACGACAATGCAGGCGAAACCACGAAGTATTATTATTTTAAGCAAGTGCCAAGACAACGCTGGTCAAACTGTGGCTTATTATCATTTTAAGCAGTTACTCGAACAAAGCGGCCAGACCGTGGGCTATTATCATTGCAAGTAATACGAAACGCGTGCCAAACGGTAGGCTATTACAATTTTGAGGAAGTATTAAGACAACGCAGGCTAAGCTGCGTGCTATAAATTACCATCTTAAGCGAGTACTAAGAATACGCAGGCCAAACCGCGACCTTTTATCATTTTAGCCAAATACTATGACAATTCAGGCCAAACCATAGGCATTATCCTTGCAAGTAATACGTTATACGATAATGCTTTGCTAAACCACGACCTATTATTATTTTAAGGAAGTGCCAAGACAACGCAAGCCAACCGGCAGCCTTTTATAATTTTAAGCAAGTACTAAGACAAACGTGGGTCAAACCACGGGCTATTTTCATAAGCCAGTACCTGTCTACTAAGACAACGCGGGCGAAGCCGCGGGTTTTAAGCTAGTTTACAATATTTACAAAGGTATATGGTATCAAATGTGCTTTAGAGACCAATACCTGGCAACCTCGACCGCGTCCTCGGTCGCCAGATTGAGGTCAGTTTGAGTACAGTGTTTTGGGCACAGCGGGCAGTCTAAGAGATGTGCCATTGTTTGAATGGCAGCACCGCACACGGTTCCTGATTTGCAAGCCGCTACCAACCGGTCTTATTGGAGATCTTTAGAGGAGGCCTATGTCCAGAGGTGGACGTCCTATGGCTGATAATACATGAGTTTCTTTCTAGTTTCTATCTATTATGATGTAAAATTAATAATATTTTTCTTACATAAGAGAAATTTGCTGAAAATGAAAAAAGAAGCTTACATATAACATACAAATAGTGTTTTTTTTTTAATGTTTTTAGGGTTCCGAGGATCCCTGAAAACGTAAATCGTCCGTTTACTAGTTACAAATACACACGTTCGTTCGTCACTACGGCGCGGGCAACATAGGTGTTTGCTCTGTGTCTGAGTGTTATTTAGGTATTATCTTTATAAGTATGTATGTATTTAAAATAAATATATGTAGTATATCAGTCTCTGGCAGCCATATCACAAGCTTTGCTTAGTTTGGGGTCAGAGACCGTGTGTAAGATGTCCCCTAATGTAATTTATTTATTATTGACTAAATAAAATAACTATTTGAACTTACGATAAACTGGACCGTGGTCAGACTGGTGGTGCCTAGGCACGGGCACTGTAAAATAGACAAGATAACTATTAATTTTTCATATCACCTACTTGAAAATAATTACATAAATGTCATACAATCTCAACGTAGAACAAGGTATTATTACCTTAATACAATCTCAATGCATAAGGCAAGGCAATATCTTGTATGAAAATCCATAGGGAGTAAGTGATTTAAATTTGGAACGTCAGAATTCGTATGAAAACTTCTTGAATTAGCACAAAAACAGGCATTGCAAAGAGATTTTATTCAAAGAGTTATCTTTGTGATAAGCATTTCAAAAATCTGAAGCGAACGCAGGATTTGAACCTGCCCCTTCGGATCACTAGCCCGACGCTCTAACCAACTGAGCCAGCTCGCCTCCTACGCAAGCGCCAAATTTTTGAAATGCTTATAATTACCACCAACTTATAGCGTTGGCGGCGCCACCTGTGATACCCGTATTAGACAGGTTATCACTCAACTAGAAGTTGTTAGAACTTCTGAAGATTGACGAGAGATGACGCACTGCTAAATCAATGATATGTCCCGTCAATCTTAAGAAGTTCTAATAACTTCTAGTTGAGTGATAACCTGTCTAATACGGGTATCACAGGTGGCGCCGCCAACGCTATAAGTTGGTGGTAATGATAAGCACTTCAAAAATTTGGCGCTTGCGTAGGAGGCGAGCTGGCTCAGTTGGTTAGAGCGTCGGGCTAGTGATCCGAAGGGGCAGGTTCAAATCCTGCGTTCGCTTCAGATTTTTGAAATGCTTATCACAAAGATTTTATTCAATAATCGAACTTGTCATGATAACCGTGTAGGCCACGGTTGTCACGTAGTATTTTTAAACTAACTGGAACAAAGTCTATCTTTGTCTTAGACGGCGTGAGCCCCTTGAGTGAGGGGAGCTCCCATACAGTACGGAACCCTTCATGCGCGATTCCGAATCGTACTTGGCAGATTATTTATATTGTTGATTTTTCAAGGACGACCCCTCCGATTCCGATAAAATTTAAATAGGATCACCTCTGAAGTATGAACTATCAATAAAAACATATATAAATTAAAAATTTAAAAAACCCCCGACACAAAAATATTTGACAACAAACTTTCAATTGACAACCATTTTGGGCACATTTGTAGAATTTTGGTTCTTCCATCCCCACTTTAACCCACCATAACTCTTAAACGGCTCAATCGATTATTATAAAACATAGCTAAGAACAACACTCTCGATTAAGTCTCCTTTCATCCAAAAAAAACTAAACTGAAATCGGTTCAGTGGTTCGGGCGCTATGATGCCACAGACAGACAGACAGACAGACGCACAGACAGACAAACAGACACGTCAAACTTATAACACCCCTCTTTTGCGTCGGGGGTTAAAAAATGGCATAACCGACTTCAACCGTGTACAGAATTCGAATAGTTCGCAGGGATCGATGTAGTAATTTTCACACTATTGTTGATTTATCAAAAATGGCTCAGCCGATTTTAGAGGACCAGAACCCGGACTAGGTACTTTATAAGTATGATCTACCAAACAAAAAAAGAATTATCAAAATCGGACGCCTCTGTAAAAAAGCTATGCGTGGTAAAAAATAAAATAATCGGCCAAGTGAGAGTTGAACTCACGCACAAAGGGTTCCGTACTGTACGGAAGCCCCCCTTAATATAAGATCAAGTTCAAATTATTCCAAAATTATTTCTTATTTATTTTAATATTATCGTTGGCTATAGATATAGTATAGGTATATACGTATACGCATGTAAGTACTGCATTTTACAAAACAATATTAAATGTTTAAAAAAATATATATATATACACCACTACTTTTTATGAACATCTAAAAAAAATGTAGGTATCAGTACACGATGTAAAACATATGTGTATAGTTAAAATTTAAAAAAGATCTTAGGTAGCCTATTTATTTAGGTTTTATTTTATCCGAAAATTAGACTAAAATTATGCACATAATGTCAATTTCATTCATGTATCGCTATTGCATTCATTATTAAGTACCTGCGGTCTTGTTTACGCAAAACAGCTGTAGTTGGAGTCTAATGGATTAGAATAACCAATTATTTCAATTTTTAAGGGATAATTTTAGGATATTGATTTATTAACTTTTTATTGCATATATATGTTTAGTATCGTGCACTGATACCCCCAATTTTTTTTGGATGTTCATAAAAAGTAGTGGTGTATATTGAATATTTTGTTACTATAAAAAGGTAACTTACCTGCCATACACGAAACGGCCAACTGAAAAAAAAAAAAAGAAAATACATAAATATTCACGAAATATGTATGAGACTTATACCCTGCCTACTGACAATTCAACTTCCCAATTGGCTGAGTTTTACTGGGTAATTTTTAATCAATTAGCATCTTTTAGGGGCTTATTCTGTACATCAAAACTAACAACTTTTGTTTAGCAAATTTTGTCAGAACTCAAAAAAAAAATCCGCTGTTCCATACATTTTGCCGCGGGTGAACGATATTTTTCTATGGAATAACTAATTTTTAGGGTTCCGTACCCAAAGGGAAAAACGGGACCCTATTACTAAGACTTCGATGTCCGTCTGTCCGTCTGTCCGTCTGTCTGTCACTGGGCTGTATCTCATGAACCATGATAGCTAGGCAGCTGCAATTTTCACAGATGATGTATTTCGATTGCCGCTATAACAACAAATACTAAAAATAAAATAAAATAAATATTTAAGGGGGGCTCCCATACAGTACGGAACCCTCCGTGCGCGAGTCTGACTCGTACTTGGCCGATTATTTTTTGAGTTTTGACAAAAGTCGCAGAACAAAAGTTGTTACTTTTGATGTACAGAATAAGCCCCTAAAAGGATGCTAATTGACTAGAAATAACCCTGTATATGTCACTATAGTTCGTCTATGAATCTTCTCATTCATGATTCGATCTCGTAAAGACACTCTTTACAAATTGAAAAGAGTACTGGACAGGACGCAAAATTCGTATAACGGATGGCCGATGCGGCTGTAAAGTTCTCTAATGAAGACCATGTTCCGTCAAGCGCAGCGTAGGACGTATATCAAAAAAAAGTGTTAAATAAAGTGTTCATTCATTCATTCATACATCAACAGGTAGGACCAATGATATGACCTAACCAAGACAGCAAGATCACGCTAAATGCAATCCTCATCCGTAAACCGTATACGTATATTGAATAAACGTATACATGGAAATGTAATTATTTAAGACTTTAGATTGTATAATCTACGATTTCTTGCAGTTGTGTAAAAATCAATTAAATAAAAAGACGTGTGGCACTCGGGGACTGCCGCGGTGAAGCTATTGCATAATTTTACAATACGTCTAATCGCACACAACGCCGTGTCGAAGACTGCCGAACTGAAACGACGTTAGACGATGCACGGCCTTCAAGCCACACCTCCTTGCCCGTCGGAGTGGGGAGCGTGAGGTTTTTTCGTTACGGAATTTCTGGATTCGGTCCCCGCGCTCAAGGCCCGCGATAGAAGCTATGCAATAGCTTAATTATATTTCGACGGAGTAAATATCTACCTACTCGTATATCCGCTCGCTTGCCCAAGGGGGGTCCGCGCGCAACGTGTCTTTGCCCCGGGCCCTCAGCGCGTGTCTACCTAAAATGTCCCACGAAAAAAACGTGACGACCCTACTTTGCCCCGCCATTTTTTGCGCCGTCAGCGCGCGGGTCGGGTTTCACAAAATCGTTTCTTGTGACTCAATTTGTTTAAAAAAGTGTCAAATGTTGTATATATTTATGTTTATTATGAAACTAGCTAAACAGTATTAACTTTTGTTTATCAAATTACGACTTTGGTGCAGAGTTATGCTGTGCTGAACTTAGAAGTAGGGCGTTTTGTATTCAAAATCTCATACCTCAAAAATAAAAGCAATGACATATGGTTTTTATTCTTTGATTATGCTGTCAATATAATAAATAATAGAATAAGAAAAAACAATGATCACTTGTTCATAGATATTTATTATTTAAAAGGCCTTTGTTTCCATACCAATATCTGGCGCCGCGCGGCGTAATTTATCTTAACTTAACAAGGCTATTGGCTTGGATGCTTGACTGGGGTTGTGTGGAGGAAAAAATTCACGAAGAAATGGGACAAATAATACAAATTAGGCCCTGGAGCGATAAAGACGGGTAGAATCAGCTTTTTTTGACGGCGGGAGCGATGTTAACCACAGGTTGACATGGTCATAGCTGAGTGAAATGCAATGTCAACTACCAGTTAACACGGGCAAAGCTGACTTCAAGGTTATGTTAACTACTACTTGACATGGTCAATTCTAAATTCTCGATTTGTTAACTACTAGTTGACACGGGCAAGCAAGCGGATATAGAGCCGTGGTGGTGTAGTGGTAGTGATATAGTGGTAGCCTTACAATCGTGAGGTCGTGGGTTCAATCCCGGCCCCGTACTAATGAGTTCTTTGGAATTTATGTACGGAATTTAACACCACTGGCTTTTCGGTGAAGGAAAACATCGTGAGGCAACCTGCATACGTCCGTAGAAGAAATTCGATGGCGTATGTGAATCCACCAACCCGCACTGGGCCAGCGTGGTGGATATGGCCCAATCACCCTTCGCGGGTAGGCCTACGTCCTGCAGTGGACTATTAAAAAGGCTGGTACAGGATACAGACAGGATATAGAGTCACAATCGTGCAAAAAAAGTGTCCGAGGCAAACCCCTGCCCAAGCTTCGTAGTGGACAGGCTTTTTAGGGTTGTGTACCCAAAGGGTAAAAACGGGACCCTATTACTAAGACTCCGCCTCCGTCTGTCCGTCAGTATGTCACCAGGCTGTATCTCATGAACGGTGATAGCCAGAACGTTGAAATTTTCACAGATGGTGTATTTCTGTAGCCGCTATAACAAAAATACTAAAAACCAGAAAAAAAATATTATTTAAGGGGGGCTCCCATACAACAAACCTGAATTTTTCGTCGTTTTTCGCTCGATTTTAATAACGGTGACATGTAGATGCTTGAAATATTCACAGAATATAAAGTTAAATATTAACTTCAAAAAATAATAGTTCAATTGAAATAAAATAAATATTTTAGCGGGAGGAGCTCCCATATAAGAAACTTCATTTTTATGCTCGATATTAATAACGGCAACAGGAAGATGCTTGAAACTTGTTTATTTCCTTCAAAAATAAATAATTAAATTAAAGTAAAATATATTAAGGGGGCTTCCATACTGTACGGAACCATTCGTGCGCGAATCCGACTCGCACTTGGCCGATTATTAGTTAGTCGTATAGCGATTGCAAGCCAACTGCAACGCCGCGTGATGCCACAGTGCTCGCTTACAAGCACTAATTAGGTGACAAGACGTCGTTATTCCAAAAAACGGGTCATTGTGAATTTTACAATGTTAATATCTAAGTCGGTATGTATGACGGCGCTCGGACATTTTTTACTTTTTACTTAGGGACTGTGGCTCTGTAGATATTTGCTCGAAGCCCGTAGAGGAAAATCAACATTCGGATAAACAAAAGTAAAATCAACGAGTTAAAACAAAGATCTCTCTCATTTCGTTCGCTCCGTCAGCTTCAAAATTTTGTATCTTTTATTTTATTAAAATATGAAAAATAATTTTCACCAAAAATGGGATAGCCGACTTCCACCGTGTACAGAATTCGAATAGCGCGCACGAATCGATGTAACATCCATGTACCTACTTAGTATTTTTTACATTATTGATGATTTCTCATAAACGGCTAAGCTGATTTCGATCAAATCTTAATGGAACCTCACGAGTATAGCCTTTTGAAATGAATAAATATTTTTTATCGGTTATAATTATTCGAATCGGTCACGGTTCATGGTAATAATTGTAAAAAAAATCGAAGAACTTACATGAAAAATACATACAGACGAACATAGTACCTCATTTTTTTTGGAAGTCGGTTAAAGAAACTTACCAAAACGAACAAAATAACGACTCTCTTCATTTTGGCGACGTCTGGTTCCTAGCGAAACTATTAACTAGTGTAATTTGCTCATGCTTTTATATTCCTTATATAATAACAGCAAACACACACAGACACATAGACATGGCATATATACTCAAAACACGCACAAATAAAGAATAATTTATTATTATAAAACGATAATTATTGAATAGCATAGCCAGTTGTCGAAAAATTCAGTTTATTCAGTTTGGAAGTTTTTGTTATTTGTACAGAGTGATAATTCAAAACTTTGCTATGCCCTATGAAACAGGGTGACATGTACCTCTGTGAGTTAGTTAGTGTTATGTTAAGATCTAATTATAACTTTATTTTCAAAAGTCTTTCTGAGTGTCTGGTGGACGCGACGCGTGACCAAAATGCTGGTGTTTATTTGCATTAGCATTGCCATTCAGCGTGGCAATGCAGCCAGCATGCTGGGCACGCTGCCTACTGGCAGTGGGCGCGAGCATTTGGATTATCTTTAGACCTTCAAGGGTCTGTGGATGATCCAATGCTCTTTATGTATAGGTAGTAGTAGTGTAGGTAGTTTTAGCATATAGTACCTATTGTATTTTGTTGTTGTTAATAAAGGCACTCTTGCCCGATAAAAAACGTTATGTACATGTTCTTGCAAATAGATAAATAAATCTATATCTATTTTTTAGTAACTGACTAGGTCTCATAGCGTAATTTGACTAGGTGGTATAAAGAGGTTTTGATCTATCACTGCATAGTATAAAACAAAGTCGCTTCCCGCTATCTGTCCCCATGTATGCTTATATCTTTAAACCTACGCAACGGATTTTGATGCGGTTTTTTTTAATGGATAGAGTGATTCAAGAGCAAGGTTTATATGTATAATACACTTGTGCGAAGCCGGGGCGGGTCGTCTAGTTATTTATATAACAATCGGCCAGGTGCTGGTTGGTCCCAGGTGGTGGATGACGATGTGTCTGGTGTTCGGCACATCGTCATTCTGGCGGGAGCGCAAGCTGCGTTGTGGGGCCCGAACTGGGCCAGCGCTGTCGGGTGCCGCGGAGGAGTGCGCAAGCGTGCCCGTAGCCCCGACACCAGGCGCAGTGGTGGAACACCCAGGGGTTTTGGTGGGTATACTGTCCAGTCGGCGGGACTCCCACATAACCACCCGTCTGCCCACGAGGCGTGGTGGTATCCATAAAGGATTTCCCCTGGTAAAAAAAGCGGAAGGTTTTTATGACAGAAAAAATCGTGGAAAATAATAAAAACGTCCTATTCCTATCATTGGTGGTGCTAAACGTCATCGAATTAAAATTGACCCAATTAGTGAGATGAAGTTCACCGGGTCCTTCCTTCCTTCCTCCTTCCTTTCAGCCATAGGACGTCCACTGCTGAACATAGGCCTCCCCTAAAGATCTCCAATAAGACCGGGTGGTAGCGGCTTGCATCCAGCGCGAACCTGCGGTCTTAATGAGGTCGTCCGTCCACCTTGTGGGTGGACGTCCTACGCTGCGCTTGCCGGTACGTGGTCTCCACTCGAGGACTTTTCGACCCCATCGGTCATCAGTCCTCCGCGCTATGTGCCCTGCCCATTGCCACTTCAACCTGCCAATCCGCTGGGCTATGTCGGTAACCTTGGTTCTTCTACGGATCTCCTCATTTCTGATTCGATCGCGTAGAGAAACTCCGAGCATAGCCCTCTCCATGGCTCGTTGGGCTACTTGAAGCTTACTAATAAGGCCCATAGTGAGAGACCACGTTTCTGTGCCGTAAGTCATCACTGGCAACACACACTGGTCGAAAACTTTCGACTTGAGGCACTGAGGTATGTCGGACGAGAAGACGTTACGCAATTTTCCGAACGCTGCCCAGCCGAGTTGGATTCGGCGATTGGCCTCTTTCTTGAAGTCGGACCTACCTAACTGGACTACTTGTCCTAGGTAGACGTACGAGTCAACGACTTTAAGAACCGAGTTCCCAACTGAAATGGGGGTGGGTACAACATGGGAATTACACATGACCTTTGTCTTGTCCATGTTCATTTTAAGACCCACCTGTTGAGATACTCGATTGAGGCCTTCGAGCATCGTACTGAGTTCCTCCATCGATTTTGCCATGACTACGATATCGTCGGCAAACCGAAGGTGAGTGAGGTATTCGCCATTGATGTTGATGCCGAATCCTTTCCATTCCAGGAGCTTAAAGGCGTTCTCCAGAGCAGCAGTAAACAGTTTCGGAGATATAACATCTCCCTGTCTTACGCCTCTCTTCAAAGGGATCGCCTTGGAGCTCTCTTCCTGTACTCGGACCGACATAGTGGCGTTATTATACAAACACTTCAACACTTCGATATACCGATAGTCAATACGGCATCATTTCACCGGGTCAGCTAGTCGAAAATAAATCTCAGAAAACATTGAACCAAGTGACTGAACAGACCTAAGTACCTACATATCCAAGAAGGGATTGGGCCATATCCACCACGCTGACCCAGTGCGGTTTGGTGAATTCACATACGCTATCAATTGTTCTGGCTAGAGAAACAGCCTGTAGAAAATTATACTATTCAGATAATTTTCTGCTATTTATTACATTTAATATATTTAATAAGCAGTTTGTTCAGCTTTAAGGTAAAATTTATTATTTTCTTTTTTTTATCAAAGAAGTTAATTTTCCGCATGACCAACATTATGAATTGTTAAATATTACAGTGCACGTGTAGTGTAAATATTTTTACATTATTACTCATCTGCAGTGAGCTTCGAACAAATATCTATAGAGTCAGAATGGTGCAAAAAAAGTGTCCGAGCCAATATCCTGCCCAAGTAACGCAGTGGGCAGGCTCTTTAAAAAAAAAAAATGTAACGCCTAGTATTAAGTGCTGTAAGTTACATTTTTTGTAAATAAACGAATTGAATTGAATTGAATTGAATTTATTTAGTCTATAAGCGATTGCAAGCCGACAACGCCACGCAATTTGCTCGGTTGCAAACACTAATTAGGTAACATACCGTCGAGATTCGAGAAAACGGGTCATTGTGAATTATTTAATGTAAATATTTAAGTCGGTATGTATGACGGCGCTCGGATATTTTTTACTACTTTCACTTAGGGACTGTGGCTCTGTAGATATTTGCTCGAAGGCATTCATTATTTTTGCCAAAAATAGTACGTAGGTAGAATTTGTGCAAAAAGAGAACCGTCGTGGCGTTACGGTGAACTAACAATAAGATTTTAATCAGCAGCCAAGGTAACGACTACTTGGTAGACGCGAGTACTGATGAAAACCGAATTGGTGTCTACCAAGTATCAAACACTTTTAGTTGTACTAGCAATGATAGAGCAGAGGCATGGTAATATCATTACCGTGGCAGTGGTGTCGACGTAACAAAATTAGTATAATATACCTAATTAAAAAACAGAGTTGAGACATTGGGTCCGTGGGGGCCGGGAGCTCATATCATTTTCAAAAGTCTTTCTGGGCGTCTGGTGGACGCGACGCGTGACCAAAATGCTGGTGTTTATTTGGCTCAACGCATAAGCATTGCCATTCAGCGTGGCAATGCAGCCAGCATGCTGGGCACGCTGCCAACTGGCAGTGGGCTTGAGCATTTGGATTATCTTTAGACCTTCAAAGGTCTGAGGGTGATCCAATGCTTTTTGTGTAATAGTAGTGTAGTTTTGTTGTAGTTAATAAAGGCACTTTTGCCCGTTAAAAAAAAAATTAAAAAACCCCCGACACAAAAATATTTGACAACAAACTTTCAATTGACAACCATTTTGGGCACATTTGTAGAATTTTGGTTCTTCCATCCCCACTTTAACCCACCATAACTCTTAAACGGCTCAATCGATTTTTATAAAACATATAGCTAAGAACACTCTCGATTAAGTCTCCTTTCATCTAAAAAAAAACTAAACTGAAATCGGTTCAGTGGTTCGGGCGCTATGATGCCACAGACAGACAAACAGACACGTCAAACTTATAACACCCCTCTTTTTCGTCGGGGGTTAAAAAAAGGATGCAGCGAATGGACCTGTCAATTTTTTTTTTGCAAGTGGGTATAAAACAAAACATATTTTCTAAAAAGGATATGTGCTTCAAAACTATAGTGATTTTTTGCTGTTTTCATATCACTAATTAAAATTGTGAGTAAACTGAGTGTATTATGGACCGGCCACACATTCGCCCTACGGCGAAGTTATCGTCACTGGGGCTCATTCATCTAATTCAAACGGTAGTAATTGGTTGTTCACGATTTGAACTACTACCTGAAGCTGGGCACACACGCTGCTATGATCGCATCTATTCATCAGATCAGTCCAGCGAGGTCCTAATATAGTTACATTGCCGGTAGGTAGTTATTGAGGAATCAAAATGACACCCCTATTTTAATCGAAAAATATTGATTTAACAAAAAAATTATTGGCATCAAAGTTGTAGAAAATCAAATTTTAAACAACTTTTGTTCCTATAACTTCTGCTGAAAAATTGAAATAACACAAGTTATTGAAGAAATGAAATGGCACAACCGGCTATTTGAAAAAAATATCGATCCTACAAAAAGTTAATGGGAACTAAAGTTGTAGAAAATCAAATTTTAACCATTTTTTGTTCTCATAACTTCTGCTGGAAAATTGAAATAACACAAGTTATTGAAGAAATGAAATGGCACAACCGGCTATTTGAAAAAAATATCGATCCTACAAAAAGTTAATGAGAACTAAAGTTGTAGAAAATCAAATTTCAAACAACTTTTGTTCATATAACTTCTGCTGAAAAATTGAAATAACACAAGTTATTGAAGAAACAAAATGGTACAACCAACTATTTAAAAAAAATATCGATCCTTCAAAAAGTTGATGGGAATCAAAGTTGTAGAAAATCAAATTTTAAACAACTTTTATTCCGATAACTTCTGCTGAAAAATTGAAATAACACAAGTTATTGAAGAAACAAAATGGTACAACTAACTATTTAAAAAAAGATCGACCCTACAAAAAGTTGATGGGAACAAAAGTTGTTTAAAATTTGATTTTCTACAACTTTGATTCCCATCAACTTTTTGTAGGATCGATATTTTTTTTAATAGTTGGTTGTACCATTTCATTTCTTCAATAACTTGTGTTATTTCAATTTTTCAGCAGAAGTTATAGGAACAAAAGTTGTTTAAAATTTGATTTTCTACAACTTTGATGCCAATTTTTTTTGTTAAATCAATATTTTTCGATTAAAATAGGGGTGTCATTTTGATTCCTCAATAACTACCTACTGGCAATGCAACTATATTAGGACCTCGCTGGACTGATCTGATGAATAGATGCGATCATCGCAGCATGTGTGCCCAGCTTCAGGTAGTAGTTCAAATCGTGAACAACCAATTACTACCGTTTGAATTAGATGAATGAGCCCCCAGTGACGAAAACTTCGCCGTAGGGCGCAGATGTGGCCATAGCATTAAAAAAAGTGTAAGTGTATTAAACTGAGTGTATTCGTATACAACAGGTATTCGTATGTATGAGCTGCCGACATCCTTCTTTCATCGCATCAAAAACATGTCAAGTACCTACTGTTTTTCGCAAAAAATGGCAAAACCTATTTCCACCGTGTACAGAATTCGAATAGTTCGCCCGAATCAATTTGTCATCCATGTTGTATTTTTACAAGCTTTTATCTACACTAATGTTGTAACATTCTACTTATGTTTCCAATACTTGACTTATAATGACTACTGTTATAGCGCAGACAACAAAACACTTAATTTAAGCAATTTCACATGATGTTATAATATCCACATCGATATCGTAAAATCTCATTATAACATCGCGCGCTCGCTTCTGATTGGCCCTGCGCGCGCAGCTGCGCTCTCATTGGTTAGATTTTAATGGCGCCAAGTTCACTGTGACAATACAGACACGTACGCGTGAATTTAATGTTTCGCAATATGTTTTTTATTTTATTTTTATTAGTGAAGATAAAGTAGTGTATGCAACTGCATATAACACGGGTATTAAAACACTCGTTACTATTATGAAACTCGCTGCGCTCGTTTTATAAACTCATACTCGTGTTTTAATACCCTTCATTATATGACAGTTGCATAAACTACTATTATTCATCAGCTTTTGTTTCACTTGCAGTGGATGTACCTATATATGTAAGTTCGGGTGGAATCTTGCAAGTTAAATTTGACCAACTTTCCGGTTTTCGATTGAGCTGATATTTTGCACGCATTTATGTATCGCGTGACAATGCAATAATATGGTACCATGGAGCTGATCTGATGATGGAGTCGGAAGGTGGTAATAGGAACTCCTGTACTGAACAAGATAGACCCGTCGTGTTTGGGCCCCTTTTTCCTTGTTTTAGCTAGCACGAGGCTGCTACATCATAATATCTAGGATCTAAAAATTTATATTTTATAATAATTTATTTGCTTTATAGTCATGTTTTTTTTAAAAAAAACGCCTCAGCCGATTTCGATAAAATTTAAATGGAATGGTACAACCGATTTAAAAAATAATTATTGATATTTTATTGGCGAAAATATCGATGAACCTAAACAAGAAAAAATACACACAGACGAAAAGTGTACCTCCTCCTTTTTGGAAGTCGGTAAGAAAATTAAGATTTCCTGAAATAAAACCATTTCCTTGAACAACTTACATCTCTTTAAAAACAATAGACGTGCCTACGTAGAAATCCCAATTCGTTACGTTTTATCATAAGGGGTGTCCATTAGTTATGTTTTTTTTTTTAGTTCCTATGACCACCATCCAGCTCCATCATCAGACCCTGGTTACCATTGAAAGACAAACTACTCGCCAAGACCATTCAAATGAACTCGAACTCGATGAAGTTGTGTCGTTTCATTTATTTTGTTATATTACACTATTACACAAATTATTTAACATATTTGTAGGTATAGTACCAAGTTCTAACACTTTTTAGGGTTCCGTACCCAGAGGGTAAAAACGGGACCCTGTTACTAAAACTCCGCTGTCCGTCTGTCTGTCTGTCTGTCTGTCTGTCCGTCTCCAGGCTGTATCTCATGAACCTAGAAAGCTGACATTTTCACAGATGATGTATTTCTGTTGCCACTTTAATAACAAATACTAAAAACAAAATAGAATTAATAATTAAGGGGGGCTCCCATACAATAAACCTAAATTTTTCAGCCGTTTTTCGCTCTATATTAATAATGGTAATGGTGCTTGAAATATTCACAGAATATTTCCCCTTAAATATTTATTTTATTTTGTTTTTAGTATTTGTTGTTATAGCGGCAACAGAAATACATCATCTGTGAAAATTTCAGCTGCCTAGCTATCATGGTCCATGAGATACAGCCCGGTGACAGACAGACAGACGGACAGACGGACATCGAAGTCTTAATAATAGGGTGCCGTTATTCCTTTTGGGTACGGAACCCTAAAAACTAAACAAATTATTTGTTAGTTAAACTTCCTATTCTTGTGCTTATAACCGTGTCATATGTGTATGTAGGTAGTTATAGGCACAGTCTGGTTTTGTGGAATGAATGGCTCTGTGCATATTTAGTTAAGCAGTATGGGCTTGTCTGTGTGTACGCGATGTGTATGCAGTATGCGTGAGGTTACGTGTGTTTATTTACTTTCCTGATGTATACAGGGTTATTTCTAATCAATTAGCATCCTCTTAGGGGCTTATTCTGTACATCAAAACTAACAACTTTAGTTCTGTGACTTATCTTAAACTCAAAAAAAATCAGCTGTTCCATAGAAAAATATCGTTCAGCGTCGACAAAATGTATGGAACAGCTGATTTTTTTTTGAGTTTTAAGAAAAGTTACAGAACAAAAATTGTTAGTTTTGATGTACAGAATAAGCCCCTAAGAGGATGCTAATTAATGATAATGATAACGTTTATTTTCCAAACTTAGGGACTATGTACATCTTAAACAGTATACAAAAAGCAAGAGTAGTACGTATTCTAAAGATTGTACAATATGCAAATGTGGACTGCAACCCACACTAGGGTGACCTGTGTCGTGTGCTGCAGGCTCTTCCACTTATAATAACAAGATTATGGTACAATATTAAAGGTACTTTTGATAAGTTACTTGTGATAAGTTGTGGGTGTGTATGTGAGAGTGAGTGAGTGAATGTGAGCGCGTACGTGTATGTATATGATTGTAGGTAAATAAAATAACCCTGTATATAATTATGTAGTTACAATACAAGTAAACATGTGAAGCACCGCGACCGTAACCGGGAAGTGGATCAAATTTAATTGGCAAGATTTGATTACAGATGGACAGACAGACAACGGGACAGGTGAAACTAAATAAAAGCTTGTAAGATGGCAAAACGTTTCTCTTTTTGCACAAATTTTAGACGCTTTATAAGCCCGATTACAGAGGCGCCATCTTAATTATATCAGCTAAATAGCATACTTAGTTCTGTTTCTTTTTCACTTTAGGCATTCGATAGAGAGAACGCTTTTAACCCCCGACGCTAAAGAGGCGTGTTATAAGTTTGACGTGTCTGTTTGTCTGTGTGTCTGTCTGTCTGTCTGTCTGTCTGTGGCATCATAGCGCCCGAACCACTGAACCGATTGCAGTTTAGTTTTTTTTTTTTTTATGAAAGGAGACTTAATCGAGAGTGTTCTTAGCTATGTTTTATAAAAATCGATTGAGCCGTTTAAGAGTTATGGTGGGTTAAAGTGGGGATGGAAGGACCAAAATTCTACAAATGTGTCCAAAATGGTTGTCAATGTGTCGGGGGTTTTTCAAATTTTTACGATGCTATTAAATTTACGCTGGCACCTCTGTAATCGGGCTTATTGACTTGGTCAAGTAATGGACGGCCCCAAAGTAGGTAAATATGAAACAGTCATTTTCGTATTAATTAAAATTTCGATATTTTGTCATTTTGTTATTTAAATGTTACGTTGTTTAAGTTCTGCTTAAAATTGGTTGCTGTTCGTATTTGGAACGTTTTAGAGATCCTCGAGCTACTAAACCCCTGTGACAATAATTATTTTTCACAAAAAATGGTTAAACCGACTTCCATCGTGTGCCTACATGTACCTATCTAAATCAGCTGAGCCGTTTTTAAATAAAAAAATCGGCCAAGTGCGAGTCGGACTCGCGCACTAAGGGTTCCGTACCGTATGGGAGCCCCATTCCTCTTGCTGTTATTAATAGCACGCAATAAAACTCTTTAAAATCACGTTTGTTGTATGGGAGCCCCCCTTTATTATTTATTTTATTCTGGTTTTAGTATTTGTTGTTATAGCGGCAACAGAAATACATCATCTGTGAAAATTTCAGCTGCCTAGCTATCACGGTTCATGAGATACAGCCCGGTGACAGACAGACAGACGGACAGACGGACATCGAAGTCTTAGTAATAGGGTCCCGTTTTTACCCTTTGGGTACGGAACCCTAAAAATCAACAATAATGTAAAATTTTGTATAAGTACATCAATTTGAGCGAACTTTTCGAATTTTGTACACGATGTAAGTCGGTTTTGCCTTTTTTGCGAAAAATAATAATTAGATTAGGTATTTTAGATTTTTCTAAAACCATTAAATAAGATCGATAAATTTTATACCTACTAAGCTCGAGGTATGCCGTTTCCAGAAGAACATCGGTTTCCAGAAAAAAGCTTCATCAAAATCGAACTACTCTATAAAAAGTTATGCATTTTCACTAAATAGTATAAAACAAAGTCGCTTTCTCTGTCCCTATATCCCTATTTCCCTATGTATGCTTAAATCTTTTAAACTACTCAACGGATTTTGATGCGGCTTTTTTTAATAGATAGAGTGATTCAAGAGGAAGATTTATATGTATAATACACCTGCCTGTGCGAAGCCGGGGCGGGTCGCTAGTCATACATAAAAATATAGGGACATGTAGCGGCACGTAAGTCTAGCGCTGAGGGTAGTGTGGAGGGGATGGCTGCGCATGGTGACCGCCACAATAAACCCATACGCAGTCATTCCCTCCACACTACCCTCAGCGCTACACTTAAATGCCGCGACCTGTACGCTTCGACTTGATAACCTCCTCCATTTTGTCGGTTAATAATGTTATGCAGTAGGCCGCGCCGCGCGCGGTAATTACGGGCGGCGAGTTGTTTACACCTCGCGATTCATCGCGAGATTTATGGTTTTATGACTCAGGCGGCACTGGCCTTTGTGTCGCGTTTATTGTGTGATTTTTTTGGTGTTTTCGTAATAGTTGAGAACAATAGGGATTCTCGAACTTTACACTTGTTTACTTTGTCAGTCACAATGGCACTGAATATTTTACAGATTTCTAGAGAACCCTTATTCCGATATAAATAGGGCGATGGTTTTCGTTCGTGGCAGTTATCGCGTTTATACCGGAGCGAAAGCATCTCGTGTTCAAGTGCGGTACCAGTGATTGTGAAGTGACTAGTTGTGTGAATATCAGTGCCAGTGTGAAGTGTTGTGCGAACCAGTTGTGTCGTGTGTACTGTGATTTTGTGCAATAAAGTGCAAAGTGAACAATCGGCGTTTTAACTGATTATCCAAGAACCCATCTCGTAACAATAAATACCTAATTCGGAACCATTCTAAACATTTTCGTGTCTCAAGTCTCATAACATGTGTTATAACTTTATTATTTATACAAGTGATATATTAATTCGACAAATGTTTACCATTGTCACCTATGAGCCATATTGAATGTCTGATATATTATGTTTTTAGTTTTCAAATCTTATAAAATGAAGTGCGTCGTTGCGTTACTTATTGCTGTAAGTATAATTTACTAGAATACTCACTCTCTCATCAATGTACAGGGTTATTTCTAATCAATTAGCATCCTTTCAGGGGCTTATTCTGTACATCGAAACTAACAACTTTTGTTCTACGACTTTTGTCAAAACTCGAAAAAAAATTTGATGTTCCATAGAAAAATATCGTTCACCCACGACCAAATGTATGGGACAACTGATTTTTTTTGAGTTGTTAAAACTAAAAAAAAATCAGTTGTTCCATACATTTGGTTATGGATGGATATTGATGTATGGAACAACTGATTTTTTTTCGAGTTTTGACAAATGTCACAAAACAAAAGTTGTCAGTTTTGATGTACAAAATAAGCCCCTAAAAGGATGCTAATTGATTAGAAATAACCCTGTATATGAGTTGGCAATATTTGTAAGGGCAAATCCCAAAACATTTCCTAACATCTCGGTACAATCAAAACGGGACCGTCGTCGTCACAAATTAAAACTGCTGCACCGTCCTAGTAAAACACAACTTTTTAGAAATAGTTTTTTGGGATGGGCCCTTTAGTATACAACAAGATACCCCAGAGTATAAGGGAAGTAAGTACAAACCAATTCAAGAAGAAACTTAAGGATTTATTAACTGCTAAACGCTACTATAAACTAAATGACTTCCTGTGTGATAAACTTTGACATGAATATTAAGATTTATTGACTGCTAAATGCTACTATGTACTGTACTGTACCAGCCTTTTTAATAGTCCACTGCAGGACGTAGGACTACCCTTGAAGGGCGATTGAGCCATATCCACCACGCTGGCCCAGTGCAGGTTGGTGGATTCACATACGCCATCGAATTTCTTCTACGGACGTATGCAGGTTGCCTCACGATGTTTTCCTTCACCAAAAAGCCAGTGGTGTGAAATTCCGCACACAAGTTCCAAAGAAATTCACTGGTACGGGACCGGGATTGAACCCACGACCTCAAGAATGACAGGACAGCGTTACAACCACTAGACCACCACGGCTTAAATTATGTAATAATGTGTAAATGACTCTGTTTGTTCCACTGACATTATTTTAATAATTTTTCTTCATCACAATTTTAATTTGATTTCATACCAAACATGTACTTTTGCACTCCCTCTCGTAGGGTATAACTTACCTAAATAAGATCTATAAATGTACAAATGTTTAGCAAATAAATGAATCTTTATCGTTATCTTTAGAAAAATCACTACTAGTAGGTCTCGGAACAGTAGTCTGTCCTGCTTTGGAATGAGCTGCCTATAGCTATCAGGCAGGCTAAGTCTCTCCATATTTTCAATAACCTAGTTTTCAAACACTTTCTTTCACTATGTTAAATAACAACTATACGTGATATTAAATTTATTGTATGTAATTATTATTATACTCATTACATATTTATGTAATTGTTTATGTATGTATATTTATATTATTGAAGATGTAGTATATTAATATAATGTGTAATTATTGTATTTAGTTTGTGATAATAATTATTATTATTTTTGCACATTTGTTTATTATACACCACCAACCACATTTTTGTACTCTAATTTCTGTCCATCCAAAGGTTGCCTGTAAGAAATCGCTCAAGGCGGTAAGGCCGCCTTTGTACCACCTAATTTTAAGAACATTATGTACTCTGTTATTTAAGCTGTTTTTTGTTGTACAATAAAGTTATATTGTATTGTATTGTAGACTTCACATTAAATTTTCATAACCCCTATTTGTCGACTTGCTCTTTATCGATTTCGTTCACACACGCAAACCTTGTTACGATTTAGATACTAAACTATTTACCTAGCTAAATATTATCAAAATCGGTTTAGAAATAGTGTGACGGCTTTATCTCGAATTCTAAATCGCCGACGGCACAAAAACAATCACATCTCGACTCAATTTATGATTCGTACCGCCAGGAAATATAACAGTTTTCCAGCTTTTCTGTTTCCTCACAGATAATATTTATATTTATCTTATCGAAAGCTTTTCAAGAATAGAGTGAATAGGTATCTTCTAAGTCTGCGTGCTTCATCTTCGACCACAACGTCGCTGCAACAGGCGAGTCAGTGGTCAAGCGCAGATTTTTTCACGTTAAATAACATTAATAAATCAGTGTACCAAGTGTGCCGTGAGGTTTACTGTTCGTAGAACTACTAGTTTATTTTTGTACAGCTATGAAGCTCTGCGCAGCGACTTCTTGTCCGACTAATTTGTCTCAATGCTTCAAGTTGAATTTTTAGTTTAACCTATATTGATCTTTCTAATTTTTTTACTATTTTTTTGCAGACTTTGGCAGCTGTGGAATGTAAGCCAAGTAAGTTTCTGAGCGTTTATAATTATAAAAATTATTATAGGCCGAATCATACAAGTCATCGGATGTGAATAAAAATTTTTTTTTAGGGTTCCGTACCCAAAGGGTAAAAACGGGACCCTATTATTAAGACTCCGCTGTCCGTCTGTCTGACACCAGGCTGTATCTCATGAACCGTGATAGCTGGAAAGTTGAAATTTTCACAGATGATGTATTTCTGTTGCCGCTATAACAACAAATACTAAAAAATTATAGAAAAAAATATTTCAGGGAGACTCATATACCATTTTTCGCTCGATATTAATAACAGCCGCAGGTAGATACTTGAAATATTTACAGAACATTTAGTTCAATATGCACTTTAAAAATAAATATGTTTACAAATTAAAATAAAATAAATACTGGGGGGCTCCCATACAAGTAACGTGATTTTCTTGCTCGATATTAATAACGGCAACAACGCTTGAAATATTCACAGAATATTAAGTTGTATAAAAAAAATATAATTAAGAGGGGCTTCCATACGGTACAGAACTCTTGGTGCGCGAGCCCGACACGCACTTGGCCGATTATTTAATTAGAACGTGTGTTTGAATTGCGAAAAAAAATCATTCGCTAAACACACGCTCATTTCAATTAAATAAAATATTATTTTCAACCACAATTTATATAGTAGGTGTACCGGTTGTGGCCATTTGGTGTCATAATTATTGCATAAATGATAATTGTAATCAATGTAATACCATAAATATTGTTTGTGTGAATCTGAATGTTTGAAAACTTCTTTGAAAATCTTATTTACCATAAAATTGTCTTTTTAATCCTTAAAATTCAAAGTGGCCACAAATGGTACTAAGATGGCCACAACCGGTGCATTTATTTACTAATATTATCGTTGTATAAAGGGCCTCAAGGCATAGGCCTCCCCGATACAAGCATACCAACCAGCCCAAACGACAGCACGGCCGTCCGACCGGACGTGACCGTGGGCGAGGATGGAGCACTCGAGGTCACGGAGACCAAGAACACCAAAACAGAGAATGCTGAGGAAAGCTCCGATCACACTGCGCAGGAATATGAACATACTGGTTCGTAATTATATCTCCTTAACTATTATCACTACATAAGTAGTATAAAACAAATTCACTTCCCACTGTCTGTCCCCATGTATGCTCAATAAATCAATTTATCTTTAAAACTACACAATGGATTTTGATGCAATTTTCTTTAGTAGATAGAGTGATTCAAGAGGAAGGTTTATATGTATAATATAAACCTGTGCAAAGCCGGGGCATGTCGCTAGTACAAAATAAAGTCGCTTTCCGATGTCTGTCCCCATGTATGCTTATATGTATATCTTTGAATATACGTAATGGATTTGGATGCGGTTTTTTTTAATAGATAGAGTGATTCAAGAGGAAGGTTTATATGTATAATATAAACCTGTGCAAAGCCGGGGCATGTCGCTAGTATAAAATAAAGTCACTTTCCGATGTCTGTCCCCATGTATGCTTATATGTATATCTTTGAATATACGTAATGGATTTGGATGCGGTTTTTTTTAATAGATAGAGTGATTCAAGAGGAAGGTTTATATGTGTAATATGAACCTGTGCAAAGCCGGGGCATGTCGCTAGTATAAAATAAAGTCACTTTCCGATGTCTGTCCCCATGTATGCTTATATGTATATCTTTGAATATACGTAATGGATTTGGATGCGGTTTTTTTTAATAGATAGAGTGATTCAAGAGGAAGGTTTATATGTGTAATATGAACCTGTGCAAAGCCGGGGCATGTCGCTAGTATAAAATAAAGTCACTTTCCGATGTCTGTCCCCATGTATGCTTATATGTATATCTTTGAATATACGTAATGGATTTGGATGCGGTTTTTTTTAATAGATAGAGTGATTCAAGAGGAAGGTTTATATGTGTAATATGAACCTGTGCAAAGCCGGGGCGGGTCGCTGGTTGATTATATTCATCAGCTAACGTATCCAAGTATCACAAACTAAGGGTCGCAACTCACCACACTAAAACTAGATGCCGAAATAAATTATTAAACTTATCAAACTCAGTGCCAATAAAAATATCTATTATTATTAAAAACTAAAATATTTAAATATTTATTATAAAATACTAATAATTATTTTTTGCAAAAAATGGTAATGGCCTTCCATCTTGTACAAAATTCGAAGATTTCGCTCAAATTGTTTACATTATTATTGATTTATCAAAAACGGCTCAGCCGATTTCTGTAAAATTTAGTTGGGACCACCTTGGGAGTATACCCGTTCGAACAAAAAATATTTTTCGATTCGGTTCACAATTGGCAAAATAATCGATGTTCATCGTGTACAAAGTTCGGATATTTCGCTCGAATTGCTTATGTTAATTGGTTTTTTCAAAAACGGCTCAGCCGATTTCTATAAAATTTAATTGGGACCACTTTGGGAGTATACTCTTTCGAACTAAATAGAAAAAGTATTTTTCGATTTGGTTTACAACTGGCGAAATTATCGATGTTCATCGTGTACAAAGTTCGGATATTTCGCTCGAATTGCTTTAATTATTATTGGTTTTTTCAAAAACGGCTCAGACGACTTATGTAAAATTTGAATGAGACCAGCTCGGCAGTATACTTTTCGAATTAAGCAAATATTTTTCGTTTCGGTTCACAAGTGGCGAAATTATCGATGAACATACACAAAAAAAACATACACACGAACATAGAACCTCCTCCTTTTTGGAAGTCGGTTAAAAATAACTCGAGTTGAAGTTGATGCAAAAACTGTTATGGAATAATATAGGAAACAATTTCACCCTTGTTAGCTGATGGACATAGTGCTCCAAAGGCATCACTAAGATTCTAGTAAGACACTCAGATGATACACCATTGGACAATAATACGGACCAATATCTCTGCAGTCATTATATAATTATTTTTTGCAAAAAATAGCATGACCGACTTCACCCGTGTACAGAATTCGCGAATATTTCGCACGGATCGATGTAGCATTTTCCACATTATTGTTGATTTATCAAAAATGGCTAAGCCGATTTCGATAAAATTTAAATGGGACCAATTTCGAAGTATACTCTATCTAATAAAAAAATAATTATTGAAATCAGACTACTATGAAAAAGTTATTCGTGGTTATACATAAAAAAATATATACATACTAGCTGACCCCGTGAACTTCATCTCCCGATCTGTCAACTGTCATTGACAACTTTTATATGCAGGAACATTTTGTATGGGAAAATTAAATTCATGTTTTTATTACTTTTCTCGCCACTTTAGTGAATTTTCTCACCGTTTAAACCTTCCCTTAGCTTCCACGGATATTTCAAGACCAAAATTAGGCCAATTGGTCCAGCCGTTCTCGAGTTTTAGCGAGACTAACGAACAGCAATTCATTTTTAGATATATAGATGTACGCGTCGAATTGAGTACCTAGGTACCTCCTCCGGTGGTTCGTCGGTCAAAAACTAAGGCTTGCTCCAACTACTGGCTTATCAAAGTTGTTTCACAATCACGCATACACTACAGAGGGGTTAGTCCAGGTTTACACGTAAATTGAAACTACAGATGTTTCCGTATGGCTCCATACTTTTCTGTACAGCGCCCCTGGCGGAAACGAGAAAGAACTAACCAAAATGTATGGAGCCACACGCAAACGCGAAAGTTTAAGTAAACTACGCAAAACCTGGACTAAGGGCTCTGATCACTATCACAGACTGGCATTCACGCCCGTCGCCTAAACCATCTCTCTGTCTACCCTCATTCCATAATACTCCTCACCGTCGCAATACCGTAGTGCGTTGCGACTATGTGTAAGTACCCTCTTTTATAAGCGCAGCTAACAATCTTCTCATTAAATTTGGTAAATTTTTTGATGTAGTTAATTAAAAAGTCTTTTGATCATGTTGGAAGTGTTGTACCATTTTTTGCGTAAAATAATTATTTGAAATCGATTAAAAAATAATTTTATAGGAGCCGACGGTTCTACCGTGAACCAATCTTCAGAAAAGAACTCAACTCACACCAAAACTGAGAAAGAAGAGCAAACCGAGTCGAAGGCAGTGAAGGTGGGACCACAGGGAGGTCTTACGATGACCGAAGACAAGACTAGCACGAGAGATAAAACTGAAGAGAACTCAGAAACCGGAAGGCAGTCTTATAAAGACTCTAGTGGTCAGTGATATTATATCTGTTACGGGTAATGCTGGGAAATGAAGTAAACTTAAGTTTACCCGGGTTAACCTAACACTACCCAATCATTTTGGGTAAAGCCCGAACATTTAAAGAAATATAGTTTGTATTTGGCGTTTACCTATGAACGCTTAGGTTTACCCAACTCTGGCTGGGTATTGTTAGGTGTTACATCAATTTTATGACCGCGTGGAACAGCGGGGCAGTGCGGCCCGGGGGAACGCTCTAAGGAGTAGTCGACTATATCTGAACAATTGGTTTAATATCAATAGTTGACGTAATATCAATAGTATCGATACCATCGATGATATCGGTACTAGTAAAAGTATCAAATACTATTGATCCTATTCTGAAAAGATATAATGGGAAAGTAAGAGTACCTAGCGCACGAAGTGTTCCGTACCGTATGGGAGAGCCCCCCTCAAATATTTATTTTAATTTAATTATTGAATTGAATGCACAACTAAATATTCCGCGAATATTTCAAGCATCTACCCTTTACCATTATTAATGTCGAGCGAAAAACGGTTAAAAATTCAGGATTGTTGTAAGCCTCCTTTAAATATGGATTCAATTCTGTTTTTAGTATTTGTTGTTATAGCGGCAACAGAAATACATCACATTATATGAAAATTTCAGCTTTCTAGTTATAATAGTTCGTGAGATAAAACCTGGTAATAGACAGACAGACGGACGAACAGCAAAATTTTTGTAAAAGGTCCCTTTTTTACCCTTTGGATACGGAACCCTAAATAGCAGCATCGGAAGTTTACTGCTGAAAATGTTGAGATCCTTACTAGTGGTCAAGCGGTCTTGATGAATAGATATACTTACGCCGACTTTTTTGTACTTTATGTAACGGGACTGAACATACGTATTTTATAAGTAAGTATAGTTCGGCCGTTCAGAGAATGCGTTCCTGACACGTCTTCTTGAAAAATTGTTTTTGGCCGATATCTCGGAATTCTCTCTTCCATTAAACTTTTTTGTAAAACTTACCGTTTACGATTTATGGACAATTTAATGTTTTAAGGTCCATTTAATGAAATTTCATCAAATGGGCCATAAATCGTAAACGGTAAGTTTCACAAAAAAGTTTACTGAAAACAAAAGATGCAAAATTTTATTTTCTACAATAATGATCTCAATGTTTTTTGCCCTTAAGTACATAGTTTCTGAGATATCGGCCAAAAACATTTTTTTCAAGACGACGTGTCAAGAACGCATTCTCTGAACGGCCGAACTATAGTCATTATAATCAAGGACTAGTTTTGACCGAATTCGGTGATCTTTCTCAATTTGGCGAGTGCTAGTGCACGGAGCCTCCTCACAATTGGCAATGCACTGCGGGCTGCGGCATGTAGCTCTAGCATAACGTTTTCTAAAGTATAGAAATATGCGAAAACTACGTTAGTTTCTATAATATAACACTGATATTTATTACAGGAAACGACCCCAACCACCAGCACACGTCTGAGTCAGGATCCCAGTACGAAAATAGCAACCAGACTCACGACCATCATCAGGAAACGTCTCACAACCAGATGTCTCTGACTCCAGACTTGGAAACCAAATCAGAACACGACGAGACAACTTCAGACCAGCATGAAGAGAGGCAGAAAGAAGAAGGCAGCGCGTATGCAAGACAGGAAGGTGTGTTAACTTTTCATATTGTATCAAAATCTGTCCTACACGTTGTCAGAGTCTCAGTGTGAGACCTTAGGTTAGTCGCACGACCAGCTGGCCCGTGCCAGACTTGAAGAGAAGCGCATACGCAAGATGGGAGGTAAGTTTTCTTTCACACTCTGTCAGACTACGAGATTTCTGACTAGTGGCATGACAGGTCGCTGTGACCAGTTAAGTAGAAAGATCAGCGAGCCCACCAGTTGCGATCAATATGAGATTGCAAATCGAAGGATATAGGCATTATTGACTGCCTCGGTGGCTCAGTGGTTAGTGACCCTGACTTCTGGGTCAAAGAGGTGTGGGTTCGATCCCCACCCAGGGCAAGCATTTGTGTGATGAACATAGGTGTTTGCTCTATGTCTGGGTGCTATTTAGGTACTATCTATATAAGTATGTAGTAGTATCTATGTAAAATATGTATAAGTACCTAGTATATCAGTCTCTGGCAGCCATATCACAAGCTATGCTTAGTTTGGGGTCAGAGACCGTGTGTAAGATGTCCCTAATATTTATTTATTATTATTATTATTGGGCATACAAAACGGGAGGGTAAGTTAACTTTTCACTCTCTGTCAGAATCCTAAACAATACATCTGGCTAGTTATAAGATCAGCACTACAAGGGCAAATATTATATATTTTTTATTTACCTATAGTGCTTCCCACTCTAGGTAGTCATGTATGCTGGAGCACCGACAGCAACTATAACTGTTGTCCACTAGCCCACTACCGAGAATAGCCAGACGGCAAAACCGCTGAGTGCGCGTCTGGCTCCACGGTGGTCCGGCATGCATTACCGTGGGAGGCGGTAGATAACACCGCTCCCGTTAGCTTTTAGTTTAGTTGTAAGTTAGTTATAATTCAACTCTTAATATGATCAGACGTATTAAATAAGTAAAAATCAATTTTTGTCTTTTTAAAAAACAAAACCCGCGATCCTCAATTTTGACTGGCGCAGCCGGTAGGATTGCTGGGATACGTCGCGTAAAGTCGTAAAGTGATATTCGCGCGTACACGTAGTTACGGTTTCTTAAATTCAGTGACCGAGCTCGCAGCAATCCGAACCAACAAATAAATTTGTCTTCATTGGACGCGGCAGTTTTTACAAGGCACTACTAACTACAGCAGAAGGATGAAGACGGGTGTTATGTGAGTAAACCTTTTCGCATTCCATTCCCTGTTTTCATTTATTTCCGTTGGTTAGACCAAATAATCGTTATTTGATTTTCATTTGCGTACCGACATCGTCGCTATAATTTCAAGTACTTAGTTAAACTAGTTTATAAATTGTGTTAAGATAAATATATCAAAATGGTAGACCAAACGGTGAGAATAGTACCCAAAGATTTATTATGTATAATACCTAAATATGAGGGGGAACAAAATCTGCTAAATCTTTTTATAAGAAAATCGCAGTACATTTATAACGGATATAGCTCAACAACTAATGCAGTACAGCAACAATATGTATTTCACGCAATTACCAGTAGGTTGCATGGTAGGGCCGCTGCTTTACTAAGTGAGCGCGAAGACATAAACTCATGGCCCGCACTCAGAGATGTATTAGTTCAGCATTTCGGCGACCCACGCTCCGAGGAGTGTATCGCGATTGAATTAGAACAAATGCGTATTAACAACGGGGAAAGTTACATAGATTTTTGTCACAGGATACAGCAGACCCGTAGCACACTCTTTGCCAAGGTTAATCTTTTAACCGACGAAGGAGTAAAAGCGGCTAAAATGATCGTTTATAATAACATGGCTCTAAATGTATTTCTGTACAACCTCACTGAAGATCTAATTCGCATCGTGCGCCTGAAAGGGTGCCCCAATTTAGAGGCCGCGTTGAGCATCGTCACTGAAGAAGTTAACTTCATGACGCAATTTAATGCCAAACAAAAACAGAGACAGGCCTCGGCCGCACCCACTAAAACAGTAAGCAACATCCCTAATAATAACTTTAAATTCGGAATACCAAACCAAAACCAAGTCGCAGCGACTAACCCAACCTTTAAGTTTGGGATACCGCAACAACCCCAAGGTTTTAGATTCGGCCTTCAGCCCCAAAACACACCCCCACAGATTGGTTTTAGACCCAATTTTCAAATGAACACCCCGCCAACAGGTTTCAGATTTAATCAAAATGCCGGGCCCCAGAACTTCAGATTCGGCGCCCCACGGCCAAATTTCAATTTTGGACAAGGTCCTAGACCACCATTTAACTCAAACTTCGCAAGACCACCTATGCCGCAACAACATTTTGGCCAAGGATTTAAATTCGGCATCCCGCCAAACGCAAATCGCCCCAAACCAATAGAAGAACCGGACGTCTCGATGAGGACAGCCCGACCACTGAGGCAAAACATGTTGAATGCCTCGGCGGACACAGAAAACGTATTCTACAATAACGAAATTGTAGAGGAAACCACCGAGCAAAATAGCGATGCCGCATACTACGATGAAAACTACATGTACAATACAGAGGTCCCGGAAACCCATGACATGCCCGGGGAGGCGTACGAATACGCAGATATGACGGGCACGGAAAATTTTCAGTTAACAGCCTCCAGTTTTCACCCGAAATAATAGAGCTAAATTGCAGTTCTGTTCTAAAACTACCGCATATAGTAATACCCGAAATTAAAGCACGCTTCATGATTGACACCGGAAGTACAAGGTCCTTCATTAGCCCTGCAAAAGCGGACGAATACTTTTCAGCTTTCAAATACTACGAGCCGTTCGAGGTGATAAGTACACACGCCCGTAGCCAGCACAGTGAGGCTATCTGCATACCGCTATTAAAAACCTTCCAATGCGTAGGCAAGCACAAGTTCTATGTGTATGACGTCGATAGTCGCTACGATGGTCTAATAGGAAGCGACCTATTGAAGCAACTGGAAGCTAAAATCGACATGAAAAACCAGATCCTACAGACACCCTACGCAAACATACCAATTATATATAACCCACCGTACGAAATATTACTAGAGCCCCGAACGGAATCAAGAGTCAAAGTCCCAACCGATCTACAAAATGGCGAAGCCATCATAGATTTTGTTGATTTTGGACAAGGAGTAAGAATGCCAAGTGCCCTTGTCACGTGTGAAAATTCATTCGCCTACACAGTTATTCAAAATACTTCCGAAGACACCATTTCAATGGCATTTGCTAAGCCACTTAAAGTAACCAAACACGAGGGCGAAATATGTAACACAAACGTAACCTCGAGTAGTTGCGAGGTTGACCAACTCCTAAAAGAAAATCTAAAAAAGTTACGGCTAGACCACACCAATAAAGAAGAACGAGAAGCTATAGAAAAGTTATGCACTGAATATCGAGACATCTTCCACTGCGAAGGTATACCACTTTCATTTTCAAACAAGGTCAAACACGAAATTAGAACCAAAAATGAAGACCCCATATTTATTCGACCGTATAGACATCCACCCCTCTACAACGAAGAAATCCGAAACCAAGTGACCAAACTGTTAGAAAATGACGTCATAAGGGAATCGCACTCACCTTGGAGCGCGCCAGTACATCTGGTACCCAAAAAAACCGACGCATCAGGTGAAAGAAAATACCGTATGGTCATAGATTACAGACGTCTCAACGAAGTGACCACGGATGATAAATACCCGCTGCCTAATATCGCTGATCTCTTTGACAAATTAGGGAAATCTGTGTATTTTAGTACCATCGATTTAGCAAGCGGATTCCACCAGATCGAAGTGAGGGAAGAAGACCGACAAAAGACAGCGTTCTCCACGCAAGCGGGTCACTACGAGTTTACCCGAATGCCATTCGGTCTAAAAACCGGACCAGCTACGTTTCAGCGCGCAATGGACAACGTGCTCAGAGGATTACAAGGACTGCATTGCCTTGTGTACCTAGATGATATAATCGTGTATTCATCTAGCCTGCAAGAACACATTGAGAAGTTGCGTATGGTTTTCGACCGATTGAGGGAAACAAACCTGAAAGTGACATTGGACAAGTGTGAATTCTTCCGCAAGGAGGTACTTTACCTTGGCCATATGATAACTAAGGATGGACTTAAACCCAATGATGATAAGATACAGGCCGTTCTGAACTTCCCAATTCCAACAACGACTACCCAAATTAAAAGCTTTTTGGGATTAGTGGGATATTACCGTAAATTTATTAAGGACTTTGCCAAAATCACCCGTCCCTTGACGTCCTGTTTAAAAAAGCGAAACAAAATAGAACTCACAGACGAATTTGTGGGCGCTTTTGAGAGATGTAAAGAGCTGCTAGTGAATGCGCCTATTCTACAATTCCCGGACTTCTCAAAACCATTTATACTCACAACTGACGCGTCTGATTTCGCGGTTGGTGCAGTAATATCCCAGGGCTCCATAGGCTCGGATAAACCAATAGCCTATGCCAGTCGCACCCTGAATGACGCTGAAACCAGGTATAGTACCGTAGAAAAGGAGCTATTAGCCATCGTTTGGGCCGTGAAGCATTTCAGGCCATACCTATACGGTAGGCGGTTCACCATCTATACCGACCATAGACCTCTTGCCTGGCTCAATAATATGAAAGAACATAACAGCAAGCTCACCAGGTGGAAGCTCCGCTTGGCAGAATTCGACTATGACATCATCTATAAAAAAGGCAAACAAAATTGTGTAGCGGATGCCTTATCGCGTATCAAAGTCAACGCGATAGAGAAGGACGTCGACTCTATGAAGGTCAACGTAGAAAAGAGACAAAAGCAAATCCCAAAAAAGGAAACAGATAAAGAAACTCAAGACGGCGACAATATGACCGTCTACCAGATAATACTGTCAGAATCAGAAGAAGATCAAAGCCAAGACACAATCGTTTTGTCATCCGAATCAGAATATGGCCCGCTAACCCCTATATACGAACCAAGGTCTCCTTTTTCTATTCCATCCGCAACAAGCGACACGTTGACAGCATCGGAACACTCAGAAACTGAACATTCCGTTTACGAAACGGATTCCTCCGGAATTCCCATTATGAACGAGGCCATAGATACTAAATCTAACCAAATCTTAGTACACACTTGGTTCAGAGGAGAATTGACAGTTAAGGACTTATCAAGGCCAAAACAAAAGATTTTGGAAGTCCACTTACCACTGGAAAGACCAGATTTAGTGAAACAGTTCCTTAAAGAATATATTAAACCAAAAGTTAAATATTTCATCTATTTTGAAGACGAAGGACACCGGAAACAATTTGCTGAAGTAATTACCAAATTATTTAAAAAGGATACCGTAAAGATTTTCGAATGTACCCAGAGGGTCATATACGTTGAAGATGAAAATGAGCAGAAAGAGATTGCGAAAAAGTACCACATTGGAAAAACCTGTCACCGAGAAATAAAAGAGACGACTACGCATCTGAAACGAACATACTATTGGAATAACATGGAGGTTACAGTAGCCACCATAATAAATTCGTGCGACGGCTGTAAAACTATGAAATACGACAGGAAACCACTAAAACCAGAGCTACAACTCACACAGACCCAGACAAAACCATTCCAAGAGATTTTCATAGATGTCTTCACCATAGAAGGAAAATCATACCTAACTTTAGTCGACGCTTTCAGCAAACTCGGACAAGCCATGGGGATTGAGAACAAAACCACACCTGAAATAATTAGGGCTCTCATTAAGTATTTTTCTATGTATGGAGTACCACATAAAATCAGTGCCGACTCCGGGTCAGAATTTAATAATGCCCTGCTGAAGGAAACCTTAAGCCTCTATAAGGTAGACCTGCATATTGGTACCCCACATAACTCAAACTCAATGGGGGTGGTCGAACGGTTTCATTCAACCCTTATCGAAATTTATCGGCTTGCCAAATACGAACACAAACTCACAGACGCAGCGTCAGTAATGACCTACTCGCTCATGTCATATAATCATACAATCCACTCCACCACAGGACTAACGCCTTTCGAAGTAGTATTCGGTCACACCGACTCTAAAAATCCATTTAATGTTGAATTTAACAGGGAATACACACAAAAACTAGTACAAGATCACAAAAACCGTATCAAATTCTTATACAAATATTTAACCGATAAAGCTATAAATATTAAAAAGAAAATCAAGGAGAAACTTGGAGGAGAAAAAGAGTTCAAAGTAAAAGAGGGAGATACAGTTTTCGTAAAAGGCGTAAACGTTAGAAGAGGCAAGGATAAACCGCGGTACGAAAAGGCGGAAGTCGTAGGTGAATTAGACAGGAACATAGTACCGATTAAAATGAAAGGTCGTGAGACTAAAGCACCAATTAAGGATTTAAAACGTCCTTCACAGGTGCGCCCTGGTCCTGCTGCAGACGTCAGCTGCCCTGGCTCTTCTACTTCAGCAGATCAGGGATAACCCCGGGATCTTCCCGATCAAAGAAGGTCACGCCCTTATAAGTAGTGATAAGTGGTCTATTATTAAAACCCTAGATTTAAGTTTAATGAGAGACGATTTAGATTTTAATGTTAATAGATATGTAGATTTGAATAAGCATGTAGAGAACTATTTCGGAAACAAACCCATTAACGCAGGCATCAATGACATAAAGACTCAGACAGATTTTATCAAAAATATTACACTGCAGAAATTAAACCAGCTAATTCCTGTTAAAAGAGTTAAACGCGGCCTCCTAAATCCCCTGGGATCGATAATCAAATTAATTTCCGGAAATTTAGACAATGACGACGCTATGAAGTATGACGCGTTAATACAAAATGTAAAATCGACGCAAATCGCAGAAAATAAAAGAGTAACAGTGGTCGCAGAAATGCTGAAGTCATTGGTGAATATTACAAACAATACTAAGAACAATTTCATTCAATTGGATAAGGCAATTTGGGAAGTTAAACAACAGTTAAGTAGTAATAACGCCACTACAGATACGCTCAAGATCAATAACACATATCACTTATTTTTCCATAACTTCCAAACTCTCTATACCATATTGAACGAGATTGAAACTACTGTAGCTTTTAGTAAATTAGGAATGTTACATCAAGCCATTTTAGACCCTAACGAATTGTTGTTAATACTTAAGGATGTAGAACGAAAAGGTAAACTCATGTTCACGGCTAACTTTGAAAATCTACTGAAATTAGAGCAATGTATAGAGCTAAAGGCTTACGCAAAGGAAAATCAAATAACTTTCATTATGGACATACCCCTTGTAGAAAACGATACATTTACATACTACAAGGTCCTTCCCCTACCTGTTACAAATTCCCGTAGCCAAACTCACCTTATCCTGCCAAAATTTCCTTATTTACTGACGAAAAGGTTGAAAACAGTGTCGCTATCACGCCCCTGTAAGGAAATAGAAGAATACCTATTTCTCTGTGAAGAAGACAACTCATCCTCCTTGGTTAAGGATACCTGCATTGCCGACCTGCTCCGATTCGCATCAGATACAACTCAGTGTCACCAGATACCAGTTGACGTAGAAGAGGTAAAAGTAGAGAAAATACAGGATAGCCGATGGATGGTGTTTGCTAGGACTGACGTCCTCCTCACTCAAAACTGCGGGAACGAGATAACTCACCACCACCTTCGAGGGACCTACATCGTGACTACAGACGACGATTGCGAAGCCGAAGTTAAAGGCTTGGTCATGAGAAGACATCGAGAGCACTCAGGAAGAATGTCTCTACCTGCATTACCCATCATAAACCTGCCTGAATTAATGCCGCCGGAGAAGACGCGCTTTGTGGAGCCGTTGAACGTAAAAGGGATGGACCTCACCAACCTGCAGCAACTATCCAGCATTTTAGTGAAAAGTGAAAGTGAAATGAGTCAATATAGTGAACGTGATAGTGCGATTAACATGAAGAGAATAAGCATAGGAACTTTAATTTTATATGTAATTTTAGTCATAGTTTTTGCATTTTGTGTCTCAGTATACTTTTACAGACGAAATTATCGTGGCAAAGAAAATCCGCGCGATAATTTCGATCTTAAGGAGGAAGGAGTCATGTATGCTGGAGCACCGACAGCAACTATAACTGTTGTCCACTAGCCCACTACCGAGAATAGCCAGACGGCAAAACCGCTGAGTGCGCGTCTGGCTCCACGGTGGTCCGGCATGCATTACCGTGGGAGGCGGTAGATAACACCGCTCCCGTTAGCTTTTAGTTTAGTTGTAAGTTAGTTATAATTCAACTCTTAATATGATCAGACGTATTAAATAAGTAAAAATCAATTTTTGTCTTTTTAAAAAACAAAACCCGCGATCCTCAATTTTGACTAGGTATATTCTTTGTGATAAATATTTCCAAAATTTCTCGTGAACGCAGGACTTGTACCTGCCTCTTCGAATCACTAGCTCGACGCTCTCCTAACTGAACTAGTTTGCACCCTTAACGTTTCGCGAAATTTCTGAAGTGTTTATCATTAGTACCAACTCATGACGTTGGCGGCGCCACCTGTGATACCCGTATTAGACAGGTGATCACTCAACTAAACGTTCATATAACTTCTGAATATTGTCGGAAGATGGCGCACTGCTAAATTAATGGAACTGTTTTCAGTTTCTAGTGCTTACCTATAGTGTTTATTTCAGCTTGAAACAGAAAAAATGCCAAGTCAATGACAGTTTTCTATTCACATTCTATCGGAATTCTTTCCAACACAGTTTGTCAAAGGCAACCTCCTCCGAATAACGCCTTACAAAACCTCCGAATAGTTGTACGACAAGATAGCTGGATGGATAGCCAGGCTCTCTAAATCACCACGTTCAGATGCTATAATTTGCCCTTTTTCATACGGGTGAAAGGTGACTCTTCAAATGGGTCAATTTGTAAAACAATGCGTGACTGAATCTACTCTTTCTAATCAAAGATGGTTAATTTTTGGCATATTATATTATTGTGTGATTATTTGGATCCAATCGAGACTTTCGTTTGAGCGCACAAACTGACACTAGAAAACTATCATTTCTTACTCCATACATAAATTTCATTTTAAGAACTTCATATTTTCCAATTAAAGATTTCGGAAAATTTCAGATTACGACAAAGACAACAATAAGATCACTGACAGCCGTGCTGAATCAGGAAGTGCATATGAAAGTGAAGCAAATACATCTACTAAGAATTCTACTTCAAAACATGAAGAAAAAAATAGCAATGGCGGAGCAGACGAAAATGCAGATAATGGTGAAAACAATACAACCATAAATTTAGAAGATGCTGTAGGCAGTCAAAGCAAGACAAACATAGATACTAATGTAGAGAGTGAAACGGATGCAAACAGAGATACAATTGTCAGTGAACAAAGCGAGAAAGAAATAGATAGCAATGGAGGTGGTGAAATAGATGCAAATAACGCAAGTGTAAGTGACCAAAGCCAAAACGAGATGCAAATAGATAGTAACGCCGGTGGTGAAAGAGATGAGAATAGTGAAACGGGTGGTGAAGTCAAACAAGACGACGAGACAGGAAATGACACAGGAAGCGTATTGCAGACAAATATGGGTGAGTCAAATGCTAACGGTAGTGGAGGGGTAGAAACAGGTAGTGTGGGTGTTTAGAAATAAAGAAATGAAAAAAAATACAACACAGGGTTATCTGCTTATACTGTACTAAGCCAAAAGGGGAGGGGGGGGGTGGGGGGGGCTAAGATTTAGACTAAGACCCAAATTAAATAAAGTACCTAAAGTAAATCCAAAATTTGATATGAAGAATTATAGCTTTACCACAGGAAATTGCTAGTAAAAATTGACAAAACGAATGAAGCAGCAATTTTTTTTAAATAACGCGTTGGTACCATAGAAATATTTGTTTATAATGATGGTCTAAATGACCTCTCTTTCGCTTAGTACGTCAGTTTTAGATAACCCTATAGAATATAATTATGTGGACTGTACTTACCTATATTTGTGTTAACCATCGCTTAAAACTTTAGTTATTAAATGTGTGAGCAATTAAATTATAGTATTTAATTCCTTCTTATGCTCATTTCCTTGTCCAATTAGACTGACTTTTCGCCACTGCCAGCGCCACGCACACATACATAGCTGGCACTCAACCATCTAGCGGTTTTCAAATATTATACACTAGATGGACTAGTACGATCGATAGTCTTGTACTTGTATGTAATAAGAGACTCGAGTCTTGGAGTCTTATTAAATAGAACTTGATCTGTTTTTGAAGACTCGAGTCTATGTCGTTTTACGTGACTTTGAGTCTTTTGTAAAAAGACTTTAATGTCAAAAAGAACGTGATTTTTTAAAGACTGAGTCCTCAAAATCCATAGTTTGAAGTAAATAAAATAGCAATGAACAAATAATTGATTTATTACGTACTAAGCAACCATTATTTTAGTCGGATGATGTGATGACTCGGATTCATATTCTAACAACTCGAGTCCTAGTCCTCGAAAAACAACTCAAGTCTCGAATGAGTTTGATACAACACTATTTGAGTCAACACCTATCCAAGTCGTCCCTCTGAACATCAACAGATGTCGCTAGATGATAACGCATAACCTGAATTGAAAATAATATCACTTCAAAAATCAACCTTATTATAATGACATAGTGTATTCGCTAAAATTTGGAATACGGAACGGACCTGTTAAAAATATTATAGCAGATAAAATAATAGGTGATTTTATTTTCACATATTAAATATATTCGGTTTTGCGATTTTAGCCGTTGGGCCGATTTTAACACCTTTACTACCCTATTGTTCAATCTCCTCGAAAATTGATATCAAATCTTGTTGCCCAAAAATGACTTCAAAAATTTTGCAGTCATTGCGAAGATTTGTCATACATTGCTTTAATAGCTTTCAAAATAATATATTTATAATTTCACTTTTTTTTTTCTAAAATATATATTTTTCAGGTCACAAATTCAGCGTCGACGAGGAATTATACAAAGAACTGGATCGAGATGAAAGAGCTCTAGGCATAGTAAAAGATGATCCGGACAGCGCAGAAAGTGTTGAAAAAACTTCGGACTATTCCAAAATCAGGAATGATTTTTTGCTGGCCGTTGCACAGAATATTCACAATTCGAGGATAGTTGGTGATGAAAATGGAAATGCAAGAATTGTGTCTCCTAACCAGTACTCGGAAGAACAAAGCGCTTCTGGAGATTTCTTGAACATGGATGCACCTTACAGAACTTTGGGTTTGTAAATAATTAATTCTATATACAGGGTTATTTTTAATCAATTAGCATCCTTTTAGGGGCTTATTCTGTACATCTTAACTAACAACATTTTGCTCTGCGAATTTTGTCAGAACTCAAAAAAAATCGGCTGTTCCATACATTTTGTCGCGGGTGAACGATTTTTTTCTATGGAATAACAAATATTTTTTTTTAGTTTTGACAAAAGTCGTAGAACAAAAATTGTTAGTTTTGATGTACAGAATAAGCCCCTAAAAGATGCTAATTGATTAAAAATCACCCTGTATATGTTGTAGAGAAGCTAACAAAAAGGTTAGTTTCTCTACATTATTCTCTACATTTCCCCCAAAACCCCAGAAAAATTTTCACTCATTGAAAATTTTGCAGGTTGAGAATAAGACCTTGACCATCCAGACAGTTGACGGGTGTGATGTTAGCTACAAGCTGCACAAAATCCAATCAACGCGCAGCTTTATGTAAGCTTTAGTCAGGATTGGATATACGCAGCTTGTAGCTAACTTCACATCCGAAAAAATTGTATAATTATGATTCAGCCTACAATTTTTTCGGAATTTTTTTTTCTACTTTTAAATTAAAAAAAAAAGTAGGCTGAATCATATACTTGTATATGATTCAGCCTACTTTTTTTTTTAATTTAAAAGTAATTAAAATGGATTATATTTTTGCTAACTACAGTAATACTCCGACTTACGGTATCCCTTTTTAACCCCCGACGCAAAAGAGGGGTGCTGTGTGTCTGTCTGTCTGTCTGTGGCATCATAGCGCCCGAACCACTGAACCGATTTCAGTTTAGTTTTTTTGGATGATGAGACTTAGTCGAGAGTGTTCTTAGCTATGTTTTATAAAAATCGATTGAGCCGTTTAAGAGTTATGGTGGGTTAAAGTTTCGTACTTTTTTTAGGTAGGTTTTTGTGTCGGGGGTTTTTTAAATTTTTAATTTAAGTTTTTACGCGAATACGGAGATACGCGGTTATATTTTTAACACCGAGCGCATCAATGTGTTCGGTTTACGAAAAATTCGAACGTGTTCCGCGTGGAATTGTTTTACGTACACAGTAAAAATTGTGCTTATAGCAATTTCGAACGTATTTATATGCGTTCTTTATAAGTTTTTACATAGCAAAGTGGAACCCCGACTTACGCGAATTCTACGTCCTACGCGGATATCGCTTGGTCCCATCTACCGCGTAAGTCCGGGGTATTATTGTATTTGAATTTTGTACGCAGATTAAAATGATTGAAGGTAGGTAGTAAATAATTATTTCTCGCCAAAAATGGTACAACTGACTTGTTGCAAAATTCTAATATTTTGCACAAATTGATGTAAGTCAATTTTAGATCGATTACAGTAAATTTTTTTTTGATACTTCGACCGTTCGATCTATCGAACAAAAAAATCGGTCCATAATCGACAATTGTAAGCGCGTAACATCACTATCACTATGTAGCGACTAACTTCGCTACATGAGGCGCCACCACACGCGCGCCTGAAGAAACTAACGTCAGCCAATCACAAGCCGAGGCCTGCATCGCGCAAACGAAATTTACAGCGGCGGCCGAACCATACCAAGACCTAAGATGATAGTGTAAGATAGCTATCCCCGAGCACAACACCTCGCTCGGTGGAGTACTCCTTTGTTAGCGGATATCCTAACATCATCATCATCATCGTGTGGACGACCTCATAGTCCAAAACTACTAGTACTGTGTCGATCAATCGTTTTTCACCACCCGGGTCGCGACCGACCCACTACTGAAACGACCCGGGTGAAACAACCCGATCATTTGATCGACTCGATCAATTGATCGAGCTGACTGCGCACACAGTTTGTGTCGTTTGATCGACCCAATTGCGCGTCTATTAAGTTCGTGTCATTTGATCGACCCAATTGTGCATCCGTACAGTTCGTGTCGTTTGATCGACCCGATTCTATTTGACGACTTCATACTTACAAAGATAAAGGCACCTATCCTATTTCATTAGGCTTAAAGTCCAAATTAGTTTGGCAAATACTCATCATAACGGGTGTGAGTCAATCAAACCGAGCGACCGACCTGCGGTAAGTGATCGAGTTAGTGATCGGGTCGGCGCAGGATGAACGATCGAATCACTCACCTGCGGCTCGCGACCCAATCAAAACGACCCGATCAATCGTGATCGACTCAGGACTAAAAACTACATAAGTAGTATAAAATAAAGTCGCTTCCCTCTCTGTCTGTCCCTATGTATGTTAAATCTTTAAAAGTACGCTACGGATTTTGATGCAAGTTAAGGAAGTTTCTTTAATAGATAGAGTGATTCAAGAGAAAGGTTTATATGTATGATACATTTGTGCGAAGTTGGGGCGTGTCGCTAGTACATACTAAAAACAAAATTTACAGATGTTCGACTTAAAATTGGTTTAAAATTATTAGAGTAGTAAATTATTATTTTTTTCTATTTTCCAGCTCAAAGATACGGTGCATCACCGGTCAGTTCCCACTACGCCAATGCACAGATCATAGAATCAAGATTTGGCAATATACCCTCTTTTTTTAACTCTGGCCTAACATACGACAAATTGAAAACTACAGGAAACCAATACGGAGAAGAAAACGACAAGTATAAGAAACCTCAGAATAAACAAAACTTATTTGGAAAAGGTTCCATACTTGAAAATAGTATTTTGAAATTACAACTGAGTCCGACTGAGTGGGAAGAGAAGGCACGCAAGGAGACAGAGATGAAAGATTCAAAACTCAGCAGCTACAAAGCCAAATTGGCAAGAGAAGGTGTAAAACAGGACAATATAGAGCCACTGGTTAAAAATGGTAAGCTTAATAAAAAAAAATCGCAAAAAAACAGCATGACCGACTTTAACCGTGTACAATATTCGCTAATATTGCTCACGGATCGATGTAGCATTTTTTCACATTATTGTTGATTTATCAAAATTGGTTTAGCCGATTTCACTAAAATTCAAATTGCGAAGTATACTCTTTCCAATAAAAATGAATTATTGAAATCGGACCACTATGTAAAAAGTTATGCGTGGTTAAACATTTAAAAAAATATATACGTGTCGAATTGAGTACCTCCTCCGTTTCGTCGGTCAAAAATCATATTTCTGCAGCTAAATTGACCAGCGAAGCTATTAATAGATATATTATTTTATAATTATACAAGGTTACTTGTAAAACACCGACATTAGCAAAGTTACAGCACGAACCGTTTTGCTTTCGCCGAAAACATTCCTTCGCTTGCTTCACTGTTTCAATCAACTATTTATATTTAACAATTATCGAGTTTTATCAAAACTCTTAGAATAAATGTTGTTTGTGATGTCAGTTATCTAGTCGTTCTACTATTTTTTTATTAACTTTTGAATTATCCATGAAATAGTAAAAGCTGTACCTATAGCATCCTAAAAATATTAACTCAAAACAACACGAATGAATAGAATAGATGAATGACTTAACTGTAAAAATAAATTTAATAGGCCCAATTGTAAAGAAGCCATCGTAATTTTAAAAGCAACTTATAATATTGTTCTCTCTTAAAAAAAAGGAACAGAAACATTATAAATTTCTATTAAAATTACGATGGCGATTATAAGATTTAGCCTAATAACAACGACGAAAAACAACTGCTTGAATATCAAAATTAAACTGAACTGTCATTTTATTTGCAGCCATTCTATCCCAGGACTTAGACGACATACTGGGATCAGCCCACACATCAGCTGAAATCAATTCAGCAATGAAAGCTTTTATTGGACAGGAAGAAAATGATATACCAATGTCTATCAATATGAAAAACGAAATAAATGCAAACAATGAAAACGTTCCAGCCGATTTGCCTGATGAAAATGAAATATTTGGGTATAGTAAAGATACTAATTTAGAAGAAGATGATTATGGTGCATCTAAAACATCCTTAGACGCTTTCAAAGACATTAGTCAAGTAATAACTAATCAAGTGGACTTAGTGACTCCTAATGATAAGTTTTCTGCTGACATTATCTCAGAAAATATTATGGAAAATGTTCTAGATCAGCCAGGTTTTGTAAGTATTGGAGATGTTTTCGAAGACAGAGCTAATAATGTCGTTATAGATTCTTTTGACAATCCGAGACCGCAAATTATCTCTGGTAATAACAGTGACGAAGTTACGTTTGTATATGAAACTACAGGAAAATCTTATGTTAACTCTGAAATAGAAAGCAATGCCATGGAATATGATGGCTTTAATTCCAGTTATGGTGCAGCAGTGGACATAGTAGATAAAAATGATACTTATAACAGTACAGAAAATTTGGGCTCTATTGAGACTAAAACTGAAAAAAAGTCAATAAATGGAAATAATAATACTAAAGCTATAAGCATGACTGAAACTACTTTGTATGCAGACAATATGAATACAGTCACTGAGTCTAATTTTAAAAGCGAAATTTTATTCCAAAACGATAATCAAATAAATAATACTTCAAACAAAGAATTCGAAGTAAATTCTGCGAGAATCCCTAACACTCAAATGGCATTATCTGATGAAGAAACTTTAAATACTAGTGATACAACAGAAACTATTATAAGCTTAGAAAAAAATGATCAAGAAGAAGTAATGAGACCAAATGTTTCTTTGTCACAAAAAACAATCAAAGAAGACATTGATGTTTCAAAATATGGCCAAACGAGTATAAGTAATAGCAATGAAACACTTTCTGAATCTGAGTCATCTCTGGCTGAAATACTATTGCTACACAATGACAGCTTTATAATTAATAATGATATAAAAGTTGGCAAGTTCCAAAGTGAAAACGTAGATGATGCTGTAATAATAGAAGCTGATTCCAATTTTACTACCGAAAAAAACGATAAAGTGTCTCCAAATATTACATCAGAAGTAAGTGACCTCAATGAACCAACAATTGAAGATACTGACGTTTCTACAGACAATGACAGCGTAATAATTGACGCATCTGATGATATATCTCAATCAAAAACAAAGGTCGATTCAAATTCTGGAGATGAATCATATATAACTATACTTGATGAATCAGTTGCTGACGATACAACAGCTGTTAACATAAATATCAATAATAATGTGTCAACTATATCAAGCCAGAAAATAATTTCTGATGTTGATTCTCATAGCACTTTCTTGATTGATAACACAACTGTGGTCGCCACTTCAGAAGATACGGAAAACGTAAGTGAAACTATAGTTAGTGAAAGTAATGGTGATACGGAACATTCAGAAAGATTATTTAATAGATCCCTCCTAGAAAGTGATGAAGAATATTTAGAGAATACTCGTACCACTAAGACAAATAATGATAATAACAAAAATGCAACTGCTAATCTTAATGAAAATTATTTTAAAGCTGAACTAAATTCAACTACTGTTGAAAATGAAACAGATGACTCAGATAATATCCTAAATACAACAAATACTTTAAATGTTGACACAAGTACTTCAAGTTACGGTGAATTCGCAGTCACTGAATTGACAAAAAAATCTGAAAATTATAGAGATTATTCAACTACAGAAATTGTTGAATTGAATTTCCGAGAAAACGCTAGCGCTAATAAAAGCGGGGCCAAATTTGTCAATGTATCTAATAATATTGATTTATCTGCCTCAGATACTAGCACAGAATTGAACATAAACGTAGAAGTAGCTAATGATTCTAATAGACTAGAAGTAACAACTATAGCAACAATTGATGTACTAAACGATTTGGAAGTTGAATCAAATAATACAAAAACAAATTTTAATATACCTAGCACAGATGCAAATACCACCCTTGGACCTGACAACAACAAAACGCCTGATACTAGTACACCAAAAAATAAATCAGATGATCTAAATATTTTTACAGAAGAAACGGCAAAAGCAGAACCAAACATCTCTTTTGATCACGCAACCGAAGAAGCAAAAGATGCAGGGACTGCTAACAATACGCCTATCACCGCAGTTGACTATAAAAGTACCACCGTCATCAATGGTGTCGATCAATCAACAGAAAGGACAGTGGGTGACATCGATAGAACTAGTGGACTCGAGATAAAATCTGCCGGACCACAGACAAGTGTGCTGTCTGACCAATCAGGTACTGAAAAACCAGAAGCATTGATAGCTACAGTTGAATCCGACAAATCAGAGACGGATCAGTCAGTAACGTCAAACAGTACTGTTGAACCAATCAAGTTAGAGACGGACAAATCAGAAACATCAAACGCTGATATTGAATTCCTCAAATTAGACACTGACAAATCTGAAAAGTCAAAAACAGTTGAATCAGACGAATCAAAAAGCGACAAGTCTATCGAATTAGAAAACAACGAGTCACAAAAGTCAAAGGCCGTTGAATTAGACAAATCATCAGTCGAACCTGTCAAATCAGAAGCCATTGTCAAAACTGACAAGTTTATAGAAGCTGTCAAAGCTGAGAGAGAGAACGAAGAGTCAGGGAGTTACGTAGAAGACTCTACCTCAAAAAGTGATGAATCAAGCGTTTCGTCGGAACGAGTTTTTGGCATACGTTCCCTTCGCGACTATTCTGGGTCTGGATCCGCTGAAAAATAAATTTAAAACGAGTCTAAAATCTAAAAGATATACCTAATAGTAAAATGGGTGGATTTGTGGATGACACATCTATTTTAGAATAAAAGTAAAATATTTATTATTATGGATAAAAAAATCAATGTTATTTAAGTTTTGTCCAATAAAAACAAGTACTTATTATTTTTAAAAATCTTTTTTTTTAAACAAGCCGTTACTGAACAAGTACTCGCCAAGACGAATCAAACGAGCCGAAACTCGATAGGGTTGCATCGTTTCATTACAGAGTTCCTATGACCATCTTCCAGCTCCATCATCAGATCAGCACCATGTCATCATATTTTGCATTATCACGCGATTTACACATGTATGCAAAATTTCAGCTCAATCGGTAACCGGGAAGTGGATCAAATTTAACTTGCAAGATTTGGTTACAGAACGACAGAAAAATATAATATAATAATATTAACAATTTGCATTAAACTAATGGAGTTTTACTGTATTATAAAATAATTACTTTAACTGTAACAACCGCACGTGCATTCTTTGTCTGGAGTGATTATAAAGGGGTACAAATGTCATATTTTTCTTACTGATTTTTACCACAGATCTCGATAGAGGAGCTTTAACTATTTAATCTAACAGGGACACAAATCACTGCTTTTTTAACCGATTTCAAAAATGGCGGCTCTCACTTCAACTGCAATTTTTGGGGTTCCGTACCCAAAGGGAAAAACGGGATCCTATTACTTAGACTTCGATGTCCGTCTGTCTGTCTATCCGTCTGTCCGTCTGTCTGTCTGTCTGTCTGTCATCGGGCTGTATATCATGAACCATGATAGCTAGGCAGCTGAAATAATTACAGATGATGTATTTCTGTTGCCGCTATAACAACAAATACTAAAAACAGAATAAAATAAATATTTAAGAGGGGCTCCCATACAACATACCTGAATTTTTAGACGTTTTTCGCTCTATATTAATAATGGTACTTGGTTAATGGTTATCATTCATTCACCTGAAGATTCTGTATTTTGCAATGAAATTCTTACCACTTTTACTATCTTACTAATTATATGGGTAACTAGATTTTGCCCGCGGCTTCACCCGCATGATATTTCGAGGCCCTACCTTACCACCCTCAATAAAAGCGGTGAAAAAAAAAAAAAAAAAATATATGTTTGACATTTGTTCAATTCGACAGTTGTTTTTTGACATTTCTTGGAGCGCACGCTATAATAGCTCGCAAATGGCAGAATGTTTCCTACTTACTTAAAACTTGTTGTTACATTATGAAAAATTTACGCAATATCATTATAACTTATAGCCTATGTGTTATTCTGATATATAAGCAATATAATTGCAAAGTTTCATCTCAATCCGTTCAGTAGTTTTTGCGGGAAAGAGTAACAAACATCCATCCATCCATCCTTTCAAACTTTCACGTTTATTATATTAGTAGGATAACCTATTTCACTTCAAAAAATCTTCTCTATCGATCTCTATGACAACTGTGGCCAATATCAAATTACAATCAATAAAATGGCGTACGGAGTCCGATCAAAAATGTCATAATATTTTGCCAAATTAATTTAGCAAGATAATGGTGATTGCTGTTCCGTGTTTATTTGATAATAATGTAATTATATCGATAGGGGTGTTAGGATTGGGCGGCTGCGGTGTGTTATATTTATTGTTATTATCTATTACTAACCGACCGCAAAAAAGGAGGTTCTCAATTCTCCTGTGTAATTTTTTTTGGCGGAGAAATCGCGTAACATTCATAACGCGATTGCTTGACCAATTATGAACCAATTTTGATGTTTTTAACCGACTTCCAAAAAGAAGGAGGTTCTATGTTCGTCTGAAGGTTTTTTTTTGTGTATGTTCATCGATATTTTCGCCAATTGTGAACCGAATCGAAAAATTATTTTTTAGTTCGAAAGAGTATACTCCCGAAGTGATCCCATTTAAATTTCACAGAAATCGGCTGAGCCGTTTTTGAAAAAATCAACCATAATGTAAGCAATTCAAGCGAAATATCTGAATTTTGTACACGATGAACATCGATAATTTCGCCAATTGTGAACCGAATCGAAAAATTATTTTCTGGTTCGGTGGGTATACTCCCAAAGTGGTCCCATTTAAAATTTACAGAAATCGGCTAAGCCGTTTTTGATAAATAAACAATAATGTAAACAATTCTAGCGAAATATTCGAATTTTGTACACGATGGAAGGCGGTTTTGCCATTTTTGCGAAAAGTAATTATTTGTTTGGAAGGTCATACTGCAGAGGTGGCCCCATTTAAATTTTATCGAAATCGGCTTAGTCCTTTTTGATAACTCAACAGTAATGTGAAAATTACTACATTGATGATATACCTATTTATCCGTCCGAACTATTCGAATTCTGTACACAGTTGAAGTCAGTTATGGAAATAATAATAATAATAGTTTGGAAAAAAAATAGTAATTTGATAATAATGTACTTAATTACATCCTTACATAGTATAAAATAAAGTCGCTATTTTCGTTTGTTTGTCTGTATGCTTAAATCTTTAAAACTACGCAACGGATTTTGATGCGGTTTTTTTTTAATGGATAGAGTGATTCAAGAGGAAGGTTTATATGTATAAAAAATCCCGAAATTCCCACGGGAACGGGCACAACGTGGGTAAAACCGTGGGGCGCTGCTAGTATATAAATAAGGGTGATAGAATAGGGCGGCTGCGGAGGGTTAACTATATTGTTATTATCTATTATATTCTAATTGTCAAAATTCAAATTCAAATTCATTTATTGACATTAAAACAAATAGTATATGATGACAATGAGCCTCAGATCTCCAAACTAAGCATTGCTTGTATTTTGGAGATCTGTACCTACTCCCTTAACAAGACTTATTGAAATACAATATAACGTTAATAAATTAGTGCTTATTCAAGTAATTACAATATAATATTGGTAAATTTAATAGTACACATTGTGTTAGGGGATGACTTGTTATGTTTGCCTGAAGCCAAATTAAGGCTTGGGCCTTTGTTTTTATTAATATATTATTAATTTGTTATCAATGTTCTACTTTGATAATAAATGATTTCAATTTAATTTTTAAGAAAATGCGCCGTCGACGAAAAAAATGCGTTCATAATATTACTAGCGACCAGCCCCGGCTTTGCACAGGTTTATTATACACATAAGCCTTCCTCTTGAATCACTCTATCTATTGAAAAAACCGCATCAAATTCCGTTGCGTAGTTTTAAAGATATGCTTATATCTTACATGGGGACATAGGGACAGCGGAAGCGACTTTGTTTTATACTATGTAGTGATGATACATACAGAACCTGTGAATCAAGTTTTGTCAAAATTCTTTGAAAAATGTGACCTGTAGGGGAGCACCAACATCTGGACAGACGCAAGCAAAATTGTGGAGTTGAAACGGAGACCTATCTCAGTACGTTCGCTCGGTCAAAAATACTTGAAACCTATATAACACCTGACGCAAAGACACTTCGCTCCTGTTTATACCAGGCTTTTTAATAGTATACTGCAGGACGTAAGCCTACCTACGAAGGATGATTGGGCCATATCCACCACGCTGACCGAGTGCGGGTTGGTGGATTCACATACGACATCGCATTTCTTCTATGATCGTACGCAGGTTGCTTCAAGATGTTTTCCTTGCTCTGGCACATAATGCTGAATTCGCAAAATGTTGAATTTGCATAAAGTTGGATTCCCAAAATATTGAATCCGGAAATGTTGTATTCTTAAAATCCGTATATCTCATAATGTTGACTTTGTAAAATGTTGAATCTTAGAATTTTTAATTTAAACAAATCTTACAATGTTGAATTCGCAGTACATAAAGCGTCAAAGTGACAGCTGAATTCAACTTTGAGCAAATTCAACATTGAATGAATGAATGAATGAACACTTTATTGTTAACACAAAATACACAGAAAGGAAAAATAAAGGAACTTAAAACTAATGCAACAAAGGGCGGCCTTATTTCTAACAGCAATCTCTTCCAGGCAACCTTATAAGCCGGAGCGGTTTTCCTTCACCGAAAAACCAGTGGTGTAGAATTTCGTAAATAAGTTCCAAAGAACTAATTGTTACGGGTCCGGGATTTGAACCCACGGCCTTACGAATGTGAGGTGGTATAACTACAGCTTGACTAGACGACCACTACTTCCCATGCTCGCTCGCTTCTACCTCTATAATAAGTTATACCTAGTAGATACCTACCTGCTTACTTCCTACTAGTACCTACTGTTTGTTTGTTTGTTTATGAGCCTGTATTGTCCCATTCTTGGGCAAAGGCCTCCTCTCGAGATTTTCAGTTTTGTTTTTCCAGTACCTACTAGTCCTACTAATATTATAAACAGGAAAATTTTGTGAGCATGTATGGATGTTTGTTACTCTTTCACGCAAAAACTACTGACCGGTCGAAATTGTAAGCTATCAATTATGTCATGTCTGTTGTATTATGAGTGCCTAATAAATATATAAAATCGGTCAAGTGCGAGTCGAACTCGCGCACGAAGGGTTCCGTACCTTATGGGAGCCCCATTCCTCTTGCTGTTAGCGAGCAAAAAACTCCTAAAAATCAAGTTTGGTGTATGGGCCCCTTAAATATTCTTCTAACAACAATATTTTTCTGACATTGTATAGCTTTATTGGTTTATTATTTCTCTCTGACATTTTTGAATTTATATTTGACATTTTGATATTTGACATTTTAAACTAAATTTGACATTTTTTATGAATTGTATTACTTAAAAGATTTAGCAATTTTGTTTTTGATATTTGTACGCCACGACGGCAAGAACATGCGTTCTAAACTCTTGAAAGATCTGTATGCAACTTTGTACGTTGTTTGCATTACCATGTCTTTTGACAAATAAATAATCTTGAATCTTGAATCTTGAATCTTGAAATATTTGTTTTATTTTGTTTTTAGTATTTGTTGTTATGGCGGCAACAGAAATACATCATCTGTGAAAATTTCAGCTGCCTAGCTATCACGGTTCCTGAGATTCAGCCCGGTGACAGACAGACAGATAGACGGACAGACGGACATCGAAGTCTTAGTAATAGGGTCCCGTTTTTACCCTTTGGGTACGGAACCCTAATAAAATAAAGTGAACGAATTTAGATAAAACTTTGCAATAGTAATGCCTATACATCAGAATCATTCATAGGTCATAATTTAATATTATAAAGAAATTGCGTAAAACGAAGTTCGCTGGAACAACTAGTACATCATAAATTAGTAACGCAAGCTGTACGGAAGTCGTTAAATGCACAATTTGGCTTGAGATGAATTAGTTCCAAAAAAAAGATGACAAAAAATCTTGTCTCTCTTCCTCGCATGTAAAAAATGCGCACGTGACAAAGGCGGAACCTTCAAATGCTGAAATGTCAGAAACATTCCTAGTTTGATTGCTATTTGACACTTTTTTTGCAAGTGTCAATTAACATTTTTTGTTAGTTTTCAATGTCAACCCTGTTAAGCACTTTTTTGTCAAAGTTCTAATTGCCACCCCTGTTTTAAGAGCGTCAGTATAATATCGAGAGAACGCATGACGTCAACGCGCGCGGTATTCTTAGGCTCTATAGGCATGCTGACTGGGTTAAAAAAAAATATTAATACAATTAGTCCGTGAGTTAGATTATCAAAAAATATTGGACACGTATTTTTTCTTTTGCTAATCAAACAACAAATGACTAAGATAAACCTCGTCAAAGTCTGGGAGTGGGGGTCGTGACGTCACCTCTCTTACAGAAGTCTATACATTTGTATGGCACTTGCGACGTCACGCAGAACTTTGACGGACTATAATCTTTAATCTCAAAAATATAATTTAGCCAATTATGTTTTTCTAGTAGCAGCAGTATCTAATGACAATAAAATTAGTTTTTATCATCATCATAAACATCATCACCAATGACGGAAGCCTATCATACGCGTGTCTCGACACGCACTTGACAACTATAAAAAGTTCGGCCGTTCAGAGAATGCGTTCCTGACACGTCATCTTGAAAAAATGTTTTTGGCCGATATCTCGGAAACTATGTACTTAAGGGCAAAAAACATTAAGATCATTATTGTAGAAAATAAAATTTCGCATCTTTTGTTTCCAGTAAACTTTTTTGTAAAACTTACCGTTTACGATACCATTTAATGTTTTAAGGTCCATTTAATGAAATTTATACCGTTACGATTTACCGTTTACACCGTTTACGATTTAGGTTTACCTTAAAACATTAAATGGTCCATAAAACGTAAACGGTAAGTTTTACAAAAAAGTTTACAAGAAACAAAAGATGCGAAATGTTATATTCTACAATAATGATCTTAATGTTTTTTGCCCTTAAGTACATAGTTTCCGAGATATCGGCCAAAAACATTTTTTCAAGATGACGTGTCAGGAACGCATTCTCTGAACGGCCGAACATAATTCTTACTAAAATCTTGGTTCTAGTTAGACGTTTTACTGTCAACCCACCCTTAACATATTAACACTGCATGTGTGTGCATGTCTCTGTCTCCCTTGGGGTGTGTCGCGTGCCACTTACTTGTGGGTTAAATAATGGCGACAATTTAATGGTAATTTCTTTAGTTGTGCGAGAATAGAACTATAGCTATTATGGAAATTTTATGATTATTGTTAACCGACTTCAACAAAGAAGGTTATCTAGATCTAGATCTATGGTATGCGATTACTCTGCCAATTGTTATGAACCAATTTTGATAATTTTCTTTTTAACCGACTTCCAAAGAGGAGGAAATCGTATGTTTGTTTGTATGTATATTTTTTTGTGTATGTTCATCGATATTTTCGCTAATTGTGAACCGAATCAAAAAAAAACTTTTTAGGTCCAAAGAATATACATACTCCCGAGGTGGTCCTTATTATTTATTTGATTCGAGCGCACAGGTTTCATTACAGAATTCCTACCTATACACTTTTCAGCTCTATCATCAGACCCTGGTTACCATTGAAAGACAAACTACTCGCCAAGACCATTCAAAACGCGATGAGGTTGTGTAGTTTCATTGCGAAGTTCCTTAGGCCGCTTTCCAGCTCCATCATCAGATCAGCACCATATAATAATAATAAGTTTATAATAAGTTTTTATTTCTGTAACCAATAATTCATTAACTTACTGTGGATTGGGGCATTCTATTAAGTATAAAAATACCTGTGTCAGAAGACCATGTCATCATAATATTGCATTGTCACGCGATTTACACATGTATGCAAAATTTCAGCTCAATCGGTAACCGGGAAGTGGATCAAATTTAACTTGCAAGATTTGATTACAGACCGACAGACAGACAACGGGACAGGTGAAACTAAATAAAGGCTTGCAATAAAATGCCCGTATGGGATAGCACAAAAGTCAAAATATGACTCCGTAAAGTAAAGTAAAGTAAATTTTTATTGCTTTAAACTGTGTCAGTACAAAGATGTTACAAGTAGATTATTGGTATCAACAGTTTGTCCTAGCGGACATGCAATAATGCAATATGGTAGCCATCCTAAGACTTAGATGGGTACCATAAGCATTACCATAGATGAAGAGCATTACTTCCATTTAATAATAATAATATCTATTTACATGAAAAATTTGTTTCTTTAGATGTATTTACAAATGTATTTACAATTATACATTGAGATCAACCATTCAAAACAATTTACAACAATAATACACCGGCCACAGATCAGGGAAACTCCGGCGAAGCCGCGGGCAAAAGCTAGTTAAAGATAAATGTGAAATAATAATTTTACGCAAAAAATGGCATGACCGACTTCAACCGTGAGCACAATTTGCGAATATTTCGCACGAATCGATGTAGCATTTTTCACATTGTTTTTGATTTATCAAAATTGGTAAAGGCGACTTAAATAAAATTTAAATGTGACCAATTTCGAAATATTCTTATTCCAATAAAAAATAATTATCAAAATCGAACTACTATGTAAAAAGTTATGCGTGGTTATACATAAAAAATATATTAACGCGTCAAATTGAGTACCTCCTCCGTTTCGTCCGTCAATGAAAAAATCGGCCAAGTACGAGTCGAACTCGCGCACGGAGGGTTCCGTACTGTATGGGAGCCTTCCTTAAATATAAATTATTTTTTAATTTTACTATTTATTATTGAAGTGAATATACAACTAAATATTCTGTAAACATTTCAAGCATCTACCTGTTACCATTATTAAAATAGAGCGAAAAAAGGCTGAAAAATCAGGTTTGTTGTATGGGAGCCCCCCTTAATTATTAATTTTATACTGTTGTTGTCATAGCAGTAACAGAAATACATCATCTGTGCAAATTTCAGTTTTCTAGCTATAAAGGTTTATGAGATACAGCCTGGAGACAGACAGACAGACGAACGGCGGAGTCTTAGTAATAGGGTCCCGTTTTTACCCTTTGGGTACGGAACCCTAATAAAAAAACATAGTTAATAAATCAATAGTTTATTTTCCAAACAGTATTATATATTATTAAAATGTATATTATAAAATATTACACCTGCCTAGAAGCTTCATATATAATATATTAAAATATAACACACAACCTACGATTACAATATTTAATCGTCTCTACATAAAACTATGTCTTAATACACATAATTGAAGTAGATTATAATAATAGAATATTAGGGAATATATGCCAAATGGTTTTAACCATTTTTGAGTCCGAAAACTAACAAGCTTTAGAAGTACAAGCTAATTAAAATAAATTGGTATGATTAATAAATTACAATAAATTAATAAGTTTGTATTCTTATAAATGTATAATGTTTAATACAATAAAATCAATTTTGAAAAATTTCCGAGTACTTTAAGTAGCTCAAAGTATCTAAGCTGTTCAAAATTGGCATTTATAGCTTGGGCATATTTTTAAAAACGTCACATACAATAATATACAAAATCATAATGTTACTGTAAATATAATCACAGTAAATACACAAAATAAAATCAAAACTTTATAGGCAAAAAAAAAATTGCTTACTTATTCATAAAATACATATTATTATCTTTAGACCCACATAACTATACCTTTTCCCCTCTAGAAATTATTTCAGAAAACCAAAGCTGTTTTAGCTAGAATTGTTTTTGGTACCCTACATAAAAGGGCACGGCAAGGCTACGTAAAGCAATTTTGGCAAAATGTGATCTCTTCCCTCACCTTTTTAAGACAAAATCTTTAAAAAATATGTTTATGCGTGGAAACGTAACTGTATAACTTCTTTCATTTGTTACCTACTGTAAGTTCTAATCATATAATTCGAAGGCAGGCATTCAAAAACGGACAGAAATGCAAGAGTTCCTAAGTCAAAATGACTGAACCAGGGAACCCGATAGGCTGGGGTTTAGATCCGGGTTTCTTCTTAATAACTATTCTGAAAGATCTCCAAAGGTACCAGAGAAAGCTGAGCTGTCGCTACGTCCTGAGGCAATCGTCACACCAGGCTTACTGGACTTTGATTTCCTCTTGTATTTTTTACTACGCCCGGACTTAAAGGATCCAGTATTCCAGTTACCACTTCCTGATCCAAAAGAGTTTAAATAAGAAGTAGAACCTGCATTCAAACTGCTTCCTCCAGTTCCAAAAGTATTGAATGTCGAACCAGCATTTAAGTTGCCAGCTCCAGTTCCGAAAGAGTTAAAGCCAGACGCGGAACCAGCATTTAAGCTGCCTCCACCCGTACCAAAAGAGTTCAACCCCGATGTTGAATCAGCATTTGAGCTGCTTCCTCCGGCTCCAAAAGAGTTGAAACCAGACGTGGAACCAGCGATCAAGCTGCCTCCACCAGCTCCGAAAGCGTCATATCCCGTAGAACCAGCCAAAAGACCTTGCCCGTTGCCAAATGCCGCTGAATTTGCTGAGCTTTGAGCTCCTACAGCAACTCCTACGGGAGAAATCACAGTTCTACCTATTAAAGGTTTGATTTGGAAGGATTTTTGACCTCCGAAGCTGTCTCCTGGCAATGTACCAAACGTCTGGGAAGTGGTTGCAGGTGTAGAAGAATAAATTATAGAACTTGAAGTCGATGTCGGTATGGTTCCATCCCCAGTACCTTTAGAAAAAGTCCACGGTCTACCGCCTATGATTAGTGGTTTGCCTTCTGCGGCTCCTGGATATGCAAAGCTGTGGCCATCTCCGGAACCGACATTCCAAGGTGTGGAACCTACCAACAGAGGTTCACCTGCTGGAATTAATACTAGCTTGCCATCTCCTCCCGATCTAGTGGTAGACCCAGTTGTAGTAGATGTCATGGGAATTAAATAGTGTTCTTTTGTGCCGTATCCTCCGTTTTCATAGTATGTCTTGCTTCCAGAGTGATCGGGTGCACCAACATTTGCAGAGCTTCTAGACCATGACTGAGAGGTGCTGTATCCCGGTTGTCCACCACTAGTTGTGTATATCATCTGTACAGTGCCAGGTATTCCGTACTGTCCGCTACCAGGTTGTATCTCCGGCTGCTTATTACTGGGTCGTCCACTGAATGGATGCTCACTGCCGGGATATTTACCACCTGGCTGTTCACCACTCGGATATCCACCGCCTGGCTGTTCACTACGGGGTTGCCCTTCAAAAGGCTGTACAGCACCGGGATATCCAATTTCTGGTAGTCCACCGCCCGGCTGTTCAGCACCTGGATATCCACCACCTGGTTGTCCATCTCCTGGTTGTTTGCCGCTTGGTTGTCTTTCTGGTTGTCCACTATACGGCTGTCCACCATCCGGCTGTCTACTACCTTCATATCCTGGCTGACTACCCCCTGGATGTCCACTACCGGTTGTGTAATAGTTAGTGGTCGTTACTGTATTTCCTGGCCTAATGTTTTCTGGACTTCCATAGCTTGTCGTATGATATGTAACGCTAATAGGCGCAGGCTTCGAGCTTTTTGGGACATACCCTGTCTCGGGACCGCTTAGACCATCATAATCTGGTTGTTCATTCACCGGAACTTCATACTGGTCACTTTTTTGGGGTTTCGATCCTAGTCTATAAATATATTTGTCTCCACTACCTGGTTGTCTATCTCCTGGTTGTTCACCGCCTGGTTGTCCTTCTGCTTGTTCACTACCCGGCTGTCTAACACCTTCATATCCTGGCTGACTACCCCCTGGATGTCCACTATCTGTCGTATAATAGGTAGTGGTCGTTACTGTACTTTCTGGCCCAATGTTTTCTGGATTTCCATAACTTGTCGTATGATATGTAACGCTAATAGGCGCAGGCTTTGAGCTCTTTGGGACATACCCTGGCTCGGGACCGCTTGGACTATCATAATCTGGTTGCTCATTCACCGGAACTTCATACTGGTCACTTTTTTGGGGCTTCGATCCTGGTCTATAAATATATTTGTATCCACTACCTGGTTCTCCATCTCCTGGCTGTTCGCCGTCTGGTTGTCCTTCTGGTTGTCCACTACCCGGATGTCCACCACCTTCATCTCCTGGCTGACCAGCCCCTGGATTTCCATAACTTGTCGTATGATATGTAACGCTAATAGGCGCAGGCTTCGAGCTTCCCGGGCCATAACCTGGCTCAGGACCGCTTGGACCATCATAATCTGGTTGCTCATTCACCGGCACTTCATATTGGTCACTTTTTTGGGGCTTCGATCCTGGTCTATAAATATATTTGTAAGTTTTTTCCGGCTTATATCCGCTTGGTATCATATACTGAGGAACTTCTAGATACTGAGTTTCTGGGCCCACTGGTACGGCAGATGCAGATGCCGTTACTGATGATTTTGCTTCGACGATGTCAATCGGCTGCTTTTTGGGTTTTGGAGTTTTCTTCGCGGGCTTAGGAGCGGGAGTAGGAATAGTAAATGGCTTTAGTTCATCTGTAACAGGTTTTGATGTAGTTGGAACCTCATCATCTGCCTTCTGTTTTAACCAAAGAAACGGCTTTGGTTTCCAAGTAAAAGGCTTCGGCTTCGAAGGTTCCGGTTTCGCCTTTTCTGGCGTAGGTTTGGGTTCAGATTTTGGTTCCGGTTTTGACAGCACTGGTTCGGGGTTTGGCTGCCTTGGCTTCTCTGGATTTTCCTGATTTGGCAATTCTGGGTATGAGAGGCTTTCATATGAATATCCAGGAGCATATTCAGAAATTGTTGTCGGTCCTTGCCACGGGTAATAATTTGGTACCGGCTTTGATGGAATTGGTTCATGTTTTGCCGTGAAAAAGTTTGGTGGGACTGGATTTGCTTTGCCGGGTTTATATTTTTCCGGACTTGGTAGCTTTGGTTTGCTGGACGACGGGATGGGTTTCTTTTTTGACGCTTCTTTTTCTTTAGCTTGTGCAGCTTCAATTTGTATTTTGATTATTTTGGCTGTAAACATAAATAAAAATATACGTTCATGATGTATTTAATACTAGCTGCCCCACTTCATTTATTCAGCTTTGTTTATGTTTTGTTCTTCAATTAGTTTAACTGTAAGTTGTAATGTTCACTACATTGTGCAAATAAGGAAATAAATATCATATAACTATTATCAAACAGTTCTTTATGCGATAAATAAGTGAAAAATACTATGTCGTTAAACCTGCTTAAATAACTGACACTCGGGATTTAGTAAAAAATAAAAATAGTATCTTTAGATAAACTAGACTATAATATTATACCAGCTGATAACTTTGTTTTGCCATAAATAAAAGCTGGAGAAGACCACCATTGTAAGGTGCAGTGGGGGCGCGGTGGGGGCACGGTGTGGGCATGTTGGGGGCACGGTAGGGTGCACGGTAAAGGCAGAGTAGAGACAAGGTAAAACAAAGTTTGGGAGGATGTTGGTTATAGACAATCGTTAACAAAAAGAAGAAGTGAGATCCCAACAAAAACATGGCAAGTAAAAAATACAACTCGAGCAACAATTTTTCAGTAAAATGTTGTGAGATGAAATTTAAACACAAGTAGGTTTATTATTCAATACTTGTCTATGTGAGCATTATCTAGGCGCATCTATCCAACCTTGATCTCTGATAGATAAGCTTTCATGAATAAGTAGATACTGAACAAATAATCTGACTTGTGTTTACATTTGATCTCACAACTTCTAACTGAAGAATTATTGCTCGAATTGTTGTACTTTTTACATGCCATGTTTTTATTGAGAAATGTTGATTTTCTTGTAATTTCAGCGTTGGTCCCATAGTAAAAGCAGTAGGTATGCAATGATAACTAATAAAATAAATAAATATTTTGGGGACATCTTACACACGGCCTCTGACCCCAAATTAAGCAAAGCTTGTGTTGTGATATGGCTGCCAGAGACTGATGTACTACTTTAACATATTTTTTTAAATACATACTTAAATAGATAATACCTAAATAACACCCAGTCACAGAGCAAACACCTATGTTCATCACATAAATGCTTGCCCTGGGTGGGGATCGAACCCACACCTCTTTGACCCAGAAGTTAGGGTCACTAACCACTGAGCCACCGAGGCAGTCAATCAATATATGTCCATAACTATTACAATGTAGAAAAAGCGCTACTTACGTATAATTTTCGATAGTTTGTCTGTCACTGCATCTGAAAACAAAATATTTTTTTTCTTTTAATGATGATTTTGAAACCATAACAAACCATTCCAATACAAACAAATGAAATTGCTATAAAACCACCCATATAGGGTCTGACGGCACATTAGAACATTTAAATTTTTTTTTTTCTGATTTTAGGGTTCCGTACCCAAAGGGTAAAAACGGGACCCTATTACTAAGACTCCGCTCTCCGTCTGTCCGTTTGTCTGTCACCAGGCTGTATCTTATGAACCGTGATAGCAAAAACTTAAAATTTTCACAGATGTCGTATTTCTGTTGCCGCTATAACAACAAATACTATATAATATAAAAACTGAATAAAATTAATATTAAAGGAGGACTCCCATGCAACAAATCTAATTTTTTTGCCGTTTTTCGCTCGACTTCAATAATGGTAACAGGTGTGCTTGAAATATTCACAGAATATTTATCTGCATGCTTACTTTAAGAATAAATAATAAAATTAAAATCAAATAAATATTTAAGGGGGGCTCCCATACAGAACGGAAGCGTGCGCGAGTCCGACTCGTACTTGGTAGATTATTTGAAATTTGTTAAAAAGGCTGGTGCAGGATGAATCTTATTTTCCACCACTAATCAGGGCCGGGTCTTAGGGATCAGCGCCGCTGGAGCCGCAGAAGACTGCGAAAGCGTCCCCGCAGCTCCAGCACATAGGCGTCAGGCAGAAACACCCCAGGGTCTTTAGTGGGTACACCGACCAGCGGCGGGACTCCCACATAACCACCTTGCCTGCCCCGGGGTAGGGTGGTATCTATAAAGGACTAGCTTTTGCCCGCGGCTTCACCCGCGTGATATTCTGATTTTTATTCTATCCCATTGGAACCTTTTATTTTCCGGGATATAAAGTAGTCTATGTCACTTTCCGTCTTACAAACTAAGTATGTCGACAGTTCTTTTTTTTGACATATCTTGAAGCGGATGGCTAGAATAGCTCGCAGATGTCAAAAATTTTCATACTTACTTAACACTTATCGTTAAATGGAAAATTTACGCAATATCGTTATAATTTATGGCCTATGTGTTATTCTGATTTATAAGCTATGTTTTTACAAAGTTTCATCTCAATCCGTTCAGTAGTTTTTGCGTGAAAGAGTAACAAACATCCATCTATCCATCCTTACAAACTTTCGCGTTTATAATATTAGTAGGATTAGTATCTACCTGGGCAAAAAAAATGAATCTTACTTGGTAACTTGAGGCTTTCTTCAGGGTTTGTCCTCGGCTCCCACAGGCCCAATCCATCCTTCAGGGCTCCAGATGTCAAGTAGTTCACGTCGCCATTAGCTGTTAAAATAATAACATATACAAGCTTTAAAATAAAAAAAACAGCGGGTTGCACTCCGGGAGTGCCGGCAGAAGTGAAAACTTGAACATATAAAGTACTATCATTTATGTGGTAAAATACAATATCACACACGCACACTCGCGCGCCCTGCACCGCCGCGCGGTATAAAGTAAGTATGTAAGTTCGTATAGGCCGGGTGGCTAGCCCTGGTGTCAGAGTTTTAAGCTGCCTGAAGGCCTCTGACTTGGCTAAACGGTTAAAACAACCGGGGCCTACAATTTAACGTGTCATACTAGCCACGGTAACGCTCAGTTGGAAAATGCCACCCGCGGTCACCCATCCAAATACTGAGGTATAAAGAGAGGGGGATATTCTTCTTCTCTACGCGGCGCCGGCAGTCTACTCTCGCTCCGTCCTACGAATTTTCGTTCATTGACACGTCTGTCCTGACGTGACTTTAACATTTTTTACCCATCCCAAAAAGTACACCGCAGCTAAGTTTTCACAAAAAGATTTTCATAAATTGGTTCACAATTGGCAAAAATATCGATGAACATACACTAAAACAAAAATACATACAGACGAGTAAAGTATCTCCTCTTCTTGAAAGGCTGGTCCAAATTAAAAAAAAATTAGGGCAAGTAGGTAACCCTATATAGGTACAGAATTATTGATAACATACAATCAATTCATCAATCAATCAATTTTAAATTTAGACTTAAGAAATTATTAATAGACAAGAAATATTATTCCATAGATGAGTTAATAAATGACAAATCTTTGTGCGATATAATCCATATTATTAATGTATAATTTTATTATGATAATATTATTAATACCTTCATAATTATAAAATCGAGAATGATAATTTTGCATGCCCTGATGCTAGAGCATGGTGCACATAATAATATATCTTATTTAACACCTACATGTTACCCATGTCTCCGCAAAATAAATATTTTGACTTTGACTTTGACTAACGTCCACGAACTTGTTAAAAAGTACCCTTAATTTCGGTTTGTTATCCGCCCACACTTAACTGCCCCTTTATGCATTATATAGTTCGGCCGTTCAGAGAATGCGTTCCTGGCACGTCATCTTGAAAAAATGTTTTTGGTCGATTTCTCGGAAACTATGTACTTAAGAGCAAAAAACATTAAGAATATTATTGTCGAAAATAAAAATTCGCATCTTTTGTTTTCAGTAAACTTTTTTGTAAAACTTACCATTTAATGAAATTTCATTAAATGGACCTTAAAACATTAAATGGTCCATAAATCGTAAACGGTAAGTTTTACAAAAAAGTTCAATGGAAACAAAAGATGCAAAATTTTATTTTCTACAATAATGATTCTAATGTTTTTTGACCTTAAGTACATAGTTTCCGAGATATCGGCCAAAAACATTTTTTCAAGATGACGTGTCAGGAACGCATTCTCTGAACGGCCGAACTACGAGTATAATGACCAAATTTGAGTTTAAAACTTACGGAAATAAATATCTAGTATATCAGCAGCGATGTCATCTGTAATAGAGAAATAGGTAACCATTATTATTATTATCGTGAGGTAGCCATAATCATCATCATCATTATCAGCTGTAGGACGTCCACTGCTGGACATAGGCCTCCCCTATGGATTTCCAATGAGCTCGGTTGGAAGCGGCCTGCATCCAGCGCGTTCCTGAGGTCTTAATTATATCGTCAGTCCATCTGGTCGGTGGACGTCCTACGCTGCGCTTGCCGGCGCTTGGTCTCCATTCGAAAACTTAACTGCTCCATCGGCCATCAGTTCTCAGAACTGTGTGCCCTGCCCACTGTCATTTCAACTTGCTATTTCGCTAGGCTATGTCGGTAGCTTTGGTTCATCTGCGGTAGATCCGCAGTAGATACTCATTTCTGATTCGATCTCGCTGCGAGACTCTGAACATAGCCCTCTCCATAGCACGTTGGGGCAACCTGAGCTTATTCATAAGGCTCACATTAAAAGACCACGTTTCAGTTTCATATGTCATCACTGGCAACACACAACTGTCGAAAATTCTTGTCTTGGGGCACTGAGGTATGGTATGCGTGGTAACCATGGCCCAGCGGATTAGCAAATTAAATGGTAGTGGCCAGGGCACATAGCATGGAAGAGTGATGAACAATGGGGTCGAAAGCTTCTTGAGTGGAGACCACGTGCCGGTAAGCGCAGCATAGGACGTCCGTATGACCTACGAGGTGGACAGACGACCTCATCGAGATCGCTGCATTCAGGCCGCTTCCAACTGGTCTTATGGCAGATACGTAGGGGAGGCCTATGTACTGCAGCGGACGTCTTATGGCTGATGGAGAAGGTATCTTGAAATTATCCTACTTCCTACTAATATTATAAACGTGAAAGTTTGTAAGGATGGATGGATGGATGTTTGTTACTCTTTCACGCAAAAACTACGGATCGGATTGAGATGAAACTTTGCAATTATATAGCTTATATATCAGATTAACACAAAGGCTACAAATTATAATGATATTGCGTAATTTTCCATATTATAACAATAAGTGTTAAGTAAGTAGGAAAAATTCCGCCATCTGCGAGCTATTCTAGCGTGCGTTCCAAGAAATGTCAAAAAAGAACTGTCGAATCGATCAAACGTCAAATCGAATTTTATTGTTTTTTTTATTTTGGTGGTATGGTAGGACCTCGAAATATCATGCGGGCGAAGCCGCGGGCAAAATCTAGTACTCAAATAAAAATCTTACCAACTAATCGAACAACTCCATCTGTTGGTTGCACTGGAACTAAAACATAATAAAAGATACAAATTAAACAACAGTAACAAGGTAGTCATGTATGCTAGAGCACCGACAGCAACTATTACTGTTGTCCAATAGCCCACTACCGAGAATAGCCAGCCGGCAAAACCGCTGAGTGCGCGTCTGGCTCCACGGTGGTCCGGCATGCATTACCGTGGGAGGCGGTAGATAACACCGCTCCCGTTAGCTTTTAGTTTAGTTGTAAGTTAGTTATAATTCAACTCTTAATATGATCAGACGTATTAAATAAGTAAAAATCAATTTTTGTCTTTTTAAAAAACAAAACCCGCGATCCTCAATTTTGACTGGCGCAGCCGGTAGGATTGCTGGGATACGTCGCGTAAAGTCGTAAAGTGATATTCGCGCGTACACGTAGTTACGGTTTCTTAAATTCAGTGACCGAGCTCGCAGCAATCCGAACCAACAAATAAATTTGTCTTCATTGGACGCGGCAGTTTTTACAAGGCACTACTAACTACAGCAGAAGGATGAAGACGGGTGTTATGTGAGTAAACCTTTTCGCATTCCATTCCCTGTTTTCATTTATTTCCGTTGGTTAGACCAAATAATCGTTATTTGATTTTCAATTGCGTACCGACATCGTCGCTATAATTTCAAGTACTTAGTTAAACTAGTTTATAAATTGTGTTAAGATAAATATATCAAAATGGTAGACCAAACGGTGAGAATAGTACCCAAAGATTTATTATGTATAATACCTAAATATGAGGGGGAACAAAATCTGCTAAATCTTTTTATAAGAAAATCGCAGTACATTTATAACGGATATAGCTCAACAACTAATGCAGTACAGCAACAATATGTATTTCACGCAATTACCAGTAGGTTGCATGGTAGAGCCGCTGCTTTACTAAGTGAGCGCGAAGACATAAACTCATGGCCCGCACTCAGAGATGTATTAGTTCAGCATTTCGGCGACCCACGCTCCGAGGAGTGTATCGCGATTGAATTAGAACAAATGCGTATTAACAACGGAGAAAGTTACATAGATTTTTGTCACAGGATACAGCAGACCCGTAGCACACTCTTTGCCAAGGTTAATCTTTTAGCCGACGAAGGAGTAAAAGCGGCTAAAATGATCGTATATAATAACATGGCTCTAAACGTATTTCTTTACAACCTCACTGAAGACCTAATTCGCATCGTGCGCCTGAAAGGGTGCCCCAATTTAGAGGCCGCGTTGAGCATCGTCACTGAAGAAGTTAACTTCATGACGCAATTTAATGCCAAACAAAAACAGAGACAGGCCTCGGCCGCACCCGCTAAAACAGTAAGCAACATTTCTAATAACAACTTTAAATTCGGAATACCAAACCAAAACCAAGTCGCAGCGCCTAACCCAAGCTTTAAGTTTGGGATACCGCAACAACCCCAAGGTTTTAGATTCGGCCTTCAGCCCCAAAACACACCCCCACAGATTGGTTTTAGACCCAATTTTCAAATGAACACCCCGCCAACAGGTTTCAGATTTAATCAAAATGCCGGGCCCCAGAACTTCAGATTCGGCGCCCCACGGCCAAATTTCAATTTTGGACAAGGTCCTAGACCACCATTTAACTCAAACTTCGCAAGACCACCTGTGCCGCAACAACATTTTGGCCAAGGATTTAAATTCGGCATCCCGCCAAACGCAAATCGCCCCAAACCAATAGAAGAACCGGACGTCTCGATGAGGACAGCCCGACCACTGAGGCAAAACATGTTGAATGCCTCGGCGGACACAGAAAACGTATTCTACAATAACGAAATTGTAGAGGAAACCACCGAGCAAAATGGCGATGCCGCATACTACGATGAAAACTACATGTACAATACAGAGGTCCCGGAAGCCCATGACATGCCCGGGGAGGCGTACGAATACGCAGATATGACGGGCACGGAAAATTTTCGGTTAACAGCCTCCAGTTTTCACCCGAAATAATAGAGCTAAATTGCAGTTCTGTTCTAAAACTACCGCATATAGTAATACCCGAAATTAAAGCACGCTTCATGATTGACACCGGAAGTACAAGGTCCTTCATTAGCCCTGCAAAAGCGGACGAATACTTTTCAGCTTTCAAATACTACGAGCCGTTCGAGGTGATAAGTACACACGCCCGTAGCCAGCACAGTGAGGCTATCTGCATACCGCTATTAAAAACCTTCCAATGCGTAGGCAAGCACAAGTTCTATGTGTATGACGTCGATAGTCGCTACGATGGTCTAATAGGAAGCGATCTATTGAAGCAACTGGAAGCTAAAATCGACATGAAAAACCAGATCCTACAGACACCCTACGCAAACATACCAATTATATATAACCCACCGTACGAAATATTACTAGAGCCCCGAACGGAATCAAGAGTCAAAGTCCCAACCGATCTACAAAATGGCGAGGCCATCATAGATTTTGTTGATTTTGGACAAGGAGTAAGAATGCCAAGTGCCCTTGTCACGTGTGAAAATTCATTCGCCTACACCGTTATTCAAAATACTTCCGAAGACACCATTTCAATGGCATTTGCTAAGCCACTTAAAGTAACTAAACACGAGGGCGAAGTATGTAACACAAACGTAACCTCGAGTAGTTGCGAGGTTGACCAACTCCTAAAAGAAAATCTAAAAAAGTTACGGCTAGACCACACCAATAAAGAAGAACGAGAAGCTATAGAAAAGTTATGCACTGAATATCGAGACATCTTCCACTGCGAAGGTATACCACTTTCATTTTCAAACAAGGTCAAACACGAAATTAGAACCAAAAATGAAGACCCCATATTTATTCGACCGTACAGACATCCACCCCTCTACAACGAAGAAATCCGAAACCAAGTGACCAAACTCTTAGAAAATGACGTCATAAGGGAATCGCACTCACCTTGGAGCGCGCCAGTACATCTGGTACCCAAAAAAACCGACGCATCAGGTGAAAGAAAATACCGTATGGTCATAGATTACAGACGTCTCAACGAAGTGACCACGGATGATAAATACCCGCTGCCTAATATCGCTGATCTCTTTGACAAATTAGGGAAATCTGTGTATTTTAGTACCATCGATTTAGCAAGCGGATTTCACCAGATCGAAGTGAGGGAAGAAGACCGACAAAAGACAGCGTTCTCCACGCAAGCGGGTCACTACGAGTTTACCCGAATGCCATTCGGTCTAAAAACCGGACCAGCTACGTTTCAGCGCGCAATGGACAACGTGCTCAGAGGACTACAAGGACTGCATTGCCTTGTGTACTTAGATGATATAATCGTGTATTCATCTAGCCTGCAAGAACACATTGAGAAGTTGCGTATGGTTTTCGACCGATTGAGGGAAACAAACCTGAAAGTGACATTGGACAAGTGTGAATTCTTCCGCAAGGAGGTACTTTACCTTGGCCATATGATAACTAAGGATGGACTTAAACCCAATGATGATAAGATACAGGCCGTTCTGAACTTCCCAATTCCAACAACAACTACCCAAATTAAAAGCTTTTTGGGATTAGTGGGATATTACCGTAAATTTATTAAGGACTTTGCCAAAATCACCCGTCCCTTGACGTCCTGTTTAAAAAAGCGAAACAAAATAGAACTCACAGACGAATTTGTGGGCGCTTTTGAGAGATGTAAAGAGCTGCTAGTGAATGCGCCTATCCTACAATTCCCGGACTTCTCAAAACCATTTATACTCACAACTGACGCGTCTGATTTCGCGATTGGTGCAGTAATATCCCAGGGCCCCATAGGCTCGGATAAACCAATAGCCTATGCCAGTCGCACCCTGAATGACGCTGAAACCAGGTATAGTACCGTAGAAAAGGAGCTATTAGCCATCGTTTGGGCCGTGAAGCATTTCAGGCCATACCTATACGGTAGGCGGTTCACCATCTATACCGACCATAGACCCCTTGCCTGGCTCAATAATATGAAAGAACATAACAGCAAGCTCACCAGGTGGAAGCTCCGCTTGGCAGAATTCGACTATGACATCATCTATAAAAAAGGCAAACAAAATTGTGTAGCGGATGCCTTATCGCGTATCAAAGTCAACGCGATAGAGAAGGACGTCGACTCTATGAAGGTCAACGTAGAAAAGAAACAAAAGCAAATCCCAAAAAAGGAAACAGATAAAGAAACTCAAGACGGCGACAATATGACCGTCTACCAGATAATACTGTCAGAATCAGAAGAAGATCAAAGCGAAGACACAATCGTTTTGTCATCCGAATCAGAATATGGCCCGCTAACCCCTATATACGAACCAAGGTCTCCTTTTTCTATTCCATCCGCAACAAGCGACACGTTGACAGCATCGGAACACTCAGAAACTGAACATTCCGTTTACGAAACGGATTCCTCCGGAATTCCCATTATGAACGAGGCCATAGATACTAAATCTAACCAAATCTTAGTACACACTTGGTTCAGAGGAGAATTGACAGTTAAGGACTTATCAAGGCCAAAACAAAAGATTTTGGAAGTCCACTTACCACTGGAAAGACCAGATTTAGTGAAACAGTTCCTTAAAGAATATATTAAACCAAAAGTTAAATATTTCATCTATTTTGAAGACGAAGGACACCGGAAACAATTTGCTGAAGTAATTACCAAATTATTTAAAAAGGATACCGTAAAGATTTTCGAATGTACCCAGAGGGTCATATACGTTGAAGATGAAAATGAGCAGAAAGAGATTGCGAAAAAGTACCACATTGGAAAAACCTGTCACCGAGGAATAAAAGAGACGACTACGCATCTGAAACGAACATACTTTTGGAATAACATGGAGGTTACAGTAGCCACCATAATAAATTCGTGCGACGGCTGTAAAACTATGAAATACGACAGGAAACCGCTAAAACCAGAGCTACAACTCACACAGACCCAAACAAAACCATTCCAAGAGATTTTCATAGATGTCTTCACCATAGAAGGAAAATCATACCTAACTTTAGTCGACGCTTTCAGCAAACTCGGACAAGCCATGGGGATTGAGAACAAAACCACACCTGAAATAATTAGGGCTCTCATTAAGTATTTCTCTATGTATGGAGTACCACATAAAATCAGTGCCGACTCCGGGTCAGAATTTAATAACGCCCTGCTGAAGGAAACCTTAAGCCTCTATAAGGTAGACCTGCATATTGGTACCCCACATAACTCAAACTCAATGGGGGTGGTCGAACGGTTTCATTCAACCCTTATCGAAATTTATCGGCTTGCCAAATACGAACACAAACTCACAGACGCAGCGTCAGTAATGACCTACTCGCTCATGTCATATAATCACACAATCCACTCCACCACAGCACTAACGCCTTTCGAAGTAGTATTCGGTCACACCGACTCTAAAAATCCATTTAATGTCGAATTTAACAGGGAATACACACAAAAACTAGTACAAGATCACAAAAACCGTATCAAATTCCTATACAAATATTTAACCGATAAAGCTATAAATATCAAAAAGAAAATCAAGGAGAAACTTGGAGGAGAAAAAGAGTTCAAAGTAAAAGAGGGAGATACAGTTTTCGTAAAAGGCGTAAACGTAAGAAGAGGCAAGGATAAACCGCGGTACGAAAAGGCGGAAGTCGTAGGTGAATTAGACAGGAACATTGTACCGATTAAAATGAAAGGTCGTGAGACTAAAGCACCAATTAAGGATTTAAAACGTCCTTCACAGGTGCGCCCTGGTCCTGCTGCAGACGTCAGCTGCCCTGGCCCTTCTACTTCAGCAGATCAGGGATAACCCCGGGATCTTCCCGATCAAAGAAGGTCAAGCCCTTATAAGTAGTGATAAGTGGTCTATTATTAAAACCCTAGATTTAAGTTTAATCAGAGACGATTTAGATTTTAATGTTAATAGATATGTAGATTTGAATAAGCATGTAGAGAACTATTTCGGAAATAAACCCATTAACGCAGGCATCAATGACATAAAGACTCAGACAGATTTTATCAAAAATATTACACTGCAGAAATTAAACCAGCTAATTCCTGTTAAAAGAGTTAAACGCGGCCTCCTAAATCCCCTGGGATCGATAATCAAATTAATTTCCGGAAATTTAGACAATGACGACGCTATGAAGTACGACGCGTTAATACAAAATGTAAAATCGACGCAAATCGCAGAAAATAAAAGAGTAACAGTGGTCGCAGAAATGCTGAAGTCATTGGTGAATATTACGAACAATACTAAGAACAATTTCATTCAATTGGATAAGGCAATTTGGGAAGTTAAACAACAGTTAAGTAGTAATAACGCCACTACAGATACGCTCAAGATCATTAACACATATCACTTATTTTTCCATAACTTCCAAACTTTCTATACCATATTGAACGAGATTGAAACTACTGTAGCTTTTAGTAAATTAGGAATGTTACATCAAGCCATTTTAGACCCTAACGAATTGTTGTTAATACTTAAGGATGTAGAACGAAAAGGTAAACTCATGTTCACGGCTAACTTTGAAAATCTACTGAAATTAGAGCAATGTATAGAGCTAAAGGCTTACGCAAAGGAAAATCAAATAACTTTCATTATGGACATACCCCTTGTAGAAAACGATACATTCACATACTACAAGGTCCTTCCCCTACCTGTTACAAATTCCCGTAGCCAAACTCACCTTATCCTGCCAAAATTTCCTTATTTACTGACGAAAAGGTTGAAAACAGTGTCGCTATCACGCCCCTGTAAGGAAATAGAAGAATACCTATTTCTCTGTGAAGAAGACAACTCATCCTCCTTGGTTAAGGATACCTGCATTGCCGACCTGCTCCGATTCGCATCAGATACAACTCAGTGTCACCAGATACCAGTTGACGTAGAAGAGGTAAAAGTAGAGAAAATACAGGATAGCCGATGGATGGTGTTTGCTAGGACTGACGTCCTCCTCACTCAAAACTGCGGGAACGAGATAACTCACCACCACCTTCGAGGGACCTACATCGTGACTACAGACGACGATTGCGAAGCCGAAGTTAAAGGCTTAGTCATGAGAAGACATCGAGAGCACTCAGGAAGAATGTCTCTACCTGCATTACCCATCATAAACCTGCCTGAATTAATGCCGCCGGAGAAGACGCGCTTTGTGGAGCCGTTGAACGTAAAAGGGATGGACCTCACCAACCTGCAGCAACTATCCAGCATTTTAGTGAAAAGTGAAAGTGAAATGAGTCAATATAGTGAACGTGATAGTGCGATTAACATGAAGAGAATAAGCATAGGAACTTTAATTTTATATGTAATTTTAGTCATAGTTTTTGCATTTTGTGTCTCAGTATACTTTTACAGACGAAATTATCGTGGCAAAGAAAATCCGCGCGATAATTTCGATCTTAAGGAGGAAGGAGTCATGTATGCTGGAGCACCGACAGCAACTATTACTGTTGTCCAATAGCCCACTACCGAGAATAGCCAGCCGGCAAAACCGCTGAGTGCGCGTCTGGCTCCACGGTGGTCCGGCATGCATTACCGTGGGAGGCGGTAGATAACACCGCTCCCGTTAGCTTTTAGTTTAGTTGTAAGTTAGTTATAATTCAACTCTTAATATGATCAGACGTATTAAATAAGTAAAAATCAATTTTTGTCTTTTTAAAAAACAAAACCCGCGATCCTCAATTTTGACTAGGTACCAACAATATTTTTATAAAATAAGTTGTCAAGTGCGTGTCGAGACACGCGTATGATAGGCTTCCGTAGATGGTGACGATGATTATGATGAAGATGAGAGCCAATTTTTAACACGCTTTTATTAGGTCGACCTGTATGAATCTAACTATGTAATAAAATCTAAGGTAACTAATTTAACCATCTTCCATGGGTCGTAGCGTAATGAAAATTGGCAGCTGTATGTAGTTCTGATGACAATACAATAATATGGTTCTATCAAACTGATCTGTTGATGGAGCCGGATGATATGAAGTGGAACTTCATGATGGAAAATCGTATGATACTCGTAACTGTTTTGGATTTCTTAGAAAAGTCTTGTAACGAACTTTGACCACGATTAGGTTTCAAGGTCTGATGATAAAGCCGGAAGATAGGCACTTGCATACCATGATGGAATATCGTACCATAGTCGTGTTTGCGACCTTATCCTACCATCCCCTTTTTACCACAGGACAAGTAGGAGGACGCCACATTACCACCCCTACACTGTCAATTTTCCTTCGATACGTACGAAGCGATTTGACTCAACATTTCTGATTCGTACCGCCTGGGAATGGAACAGTCTTCCTGCTTTCCTGTTTCCTAAGAGATAATCTAAAGCTTTTCAAGGTCAGAGTGAATAGGTATCTTCTAGGTCTGCATGCTTCATCTTCGACCACAACGTCGCTTACCATCAGGCGAGTTGGTGGTCAAGCGCCAAATTATACGTGTTAAAAAAAAGAAGAAAACTTGTGAGAAAGGCCACCTTATTTACTTTGAACACGATCAGGTTTTAGCGTGTTTTTCTAGTGTTTTTACACTATTAATTATAAGATAGTAGAGTGCTAGAAAAATATAACTGGCTAAGAAATTTGTTTGTGAGGGCAATGACCTTTGAACTGTGTGCAAGTTCAAAAATTTCAATTTACTTAAAACTCAAAAATGATAATCCCATAGTGCTCAAAACTATATTGAGAGGAAGTTTGTAATATGGTCTAAAAACTCAAAAAAATGAGAACTACTTATTATGTTGGATACCTTAGAAATCAAGGAGGGGGCACTTTTTTAGGGTTCCGTACCCAAAGGGTATAAACGGGACCCTATTACCAAGACTGCGATGTCCGTCTGTCCGTCTGTCTGTCACCGGGCTGTATCTCAAGAACCATGATAGCTAGGCAGCTGAAATTTTCACATAATATGTTGTATTTCTGTTGTCTATAGTATGTTGTATGTTGCCTATGTCGTGTAACAACAAACATTAACGTGATTTTTATAAGTTTTTTGGTCGGTATTAATAACTGCAAGGGGAATTCAATTCAATTTAAAATTCAAAAAGTATTTATTTACGAAAGCACATCAAGTTTTCGGAGGCTCTAGCTTCCAAACTGGGTGTAGGGAACCCGTGTTTTGGAAACACACAAAAACAATGGGGCTCCCATACGGAGCAGAACCTTTCGTGCGCGAGTCCGAATCGCACTTGATCGATTTTTTTTCAACTTTGGCGGCCTCATAAATGGTACATTTGAAAAAAAACTTGCCCATCTTTGCGTTGAAGTCCCCCCACAACGAAAGTAAAGTGGTAAAGTGATAAGTGGTCTGCTTACCCTGAAAAAAGCCGAAAGGGAGTGCCTTTTGGTTAAGGCAATTGATACTCCGAATCGACAAAATAAATGAAACAGCTGTTTTTTTTTTAATCTGGGTTGGCCCCATAGTAAAAGTTGTTCATAATGATGATCTGAATCACCTCCTTTCGGCTTAGTACACCAGTTCTGGATAACCCTGTGTATAAATTTGCTGTCGCGATATTTATCAGCCGATTTTAATCATGTTTATTAAGATTGTTTAGTACCTAAATCCTAACATTCTGCGAGTATGATGATTCAGTTAAACACATGCGAGGTCACTGTTCCGAGAACTACTAGTTACCGACTTCCAAAAAAGAGAAGGTACTATATTCGTCCTTATGTATTGTTTGTGTATGTTCATCGATACGAGTATATTCGCCGTATAAAATAAACTTTTTTAGTTCGAAAAGGTGGAGGCGTAACATTCATACAAAAAAACATACAGTGGAATTAAGAACCTCCCTTTTTTAATGTCGGTTAAAAAAAAGTCGAAGTAATAATAAATCGATGACGCATTTCCAGTATTTGCTTTCATGTAGTTATTTAATTTATAATATTAGCTCTTGAAATAATATTGAACTGAATTTTACTGGAACCTCAACAATTGTATAAATATTTTTTTACCTTGTAGCGAATAACATTTTTCTATAATAAGTGATCAAGTGCGTGTAGAGACATGCGTATGATATGCTTCCGTAGATAGTGATGATGATTATGATGATGAAAACCAATTATCATGATGTCATTAGATGGTTGAGTACTGTACTGTACCAGCCTTTTTTTAATAGTCCACTGCAGAACGTAGGCTTACCCACGAAGGGTGTTTGGGCCGTTGAGTGCTAAAAAAACTTAATTGGCTGTAAAATACGTTTCTGAGGTCAATTACCTCTGAGATAGCTCAGAGGTAATTGAACTCAATTGCACATAGGTGCAATTTTAAGAATTTGAAATTTTCTTAATACTTAACTCAAAAAGTTATAAAGCTCAAAATAATTTGCGAAGAAAGTTTTTAATATAGTCCTCGAACTCAGAAAGTTTGAACATTCTATCTTGTTTACTTTAGAAGTAAAAAGAGGTACATTCTTTATTGACCGACTTTGCCGACCTACCTATATACAAGGTTATTTTTAATCAATTAGCATCGTTTCAGGGGCTTATTCTGTACATCAAAACTAACAAATTTTGTTCTGCAACTTTTGTCAAAACTCAAAATTTTTTTTTTGTTGTTCCTTGAAAAATATCGTTCACCCGCGACAAAATGTATGGAACAGCTGTTTTTTTTTGAGTTCTGACAAAAGTCGCAAAACAAAAGTTGTTAGTTTTGATGTACAGAATAAGCCCCTAGAAGGATGCTAATTGATTAGAAATAACCCTGTATATCTCACAATTGGAACACGTGACAAAGAAATAATTAATAAAACCTTACATTCATTTCAAAATCCCTATTCAACAATAGTTGGGTTGAAAAAAAATCCCCACTTTCTAGGTATGAGACCTACCCCTTAAATACAAAATTTTGAAAATTTCAAGTATTTAAAATTGAGATCTATACTCAAACTATTGTTAAGCCAGATTTGATGCAATTTGCTTCATAAATGTGGAAGTTATAAGGTTTTGTAGCATTAGGACGGACGGACACAACCACAGATCAGGGAACAAGTACAAGAACAGCAAGTTTTTAGTGTGCGTGACAATTGCAAACATGTGTGCTATGCTTACAGTTTTTGTTTTTGTGTTAGTTAAGTGGGTGGGGTAAGGGTCCCAGCCCCTTGGATGCACCGGGTTTCGAACTGTAAAAAGGCCATGCCAAATCTCCCTTGTTCCCTGATCTGTGGACACAACGAAGTTTTAAGGGTTCCTCGTTTTACTACGGAACTGTAAAAAGCAAAAGCTAGTAACTATATACTTAACTTGCATACTTATAACCAGGTCCAGAACATAAGCGCAAGCGTCCGGATATCAATGTACTTGAATGCATTCTTGACTTGCCTAGTTGTGACTCCTCCGCTATAGAAGCAGCAAAAGCGGGAAGCGGCAGCCATACCTTAGCCGTTGTATACCTTAGGGTTGCTACACACATAAGCTTGCCGGTACCGTCAGTTCGGTAATGGTATCTATAGTTCGGCCGTTCAGAGAATGCGTTCCTGACACGTCATCTTGAAAAATCGTAAACGGTAAGTTTTACAAAAAAGTTTACTGGAAACAAAAGATGCGAAATTTTATTTTCTACAATAATGATCTGGGTGTTTTTTGCCCTTAAGTACATAGTTTCCGAGATATCGGCCATAAACATTTTTTCAAGATGACGTGTCAGGAACGCATTCTCTGAACGGCCGAACTATAACAGTATTCCGTCTTTATACAAACGGTCGAAACGCGAATCATACCAACGCCACGGTATGATAGCTAACAGTATTCCGTCTTTATACAAACGGTCAGACGGAACGCGAATCATACCTCCGCGCTTCGGAATTTGGTATACTCTCGGTATGCTAGTCAGTCGCGGCGCGCCGTAGTGAAGAACGAACGTGTGGATTTGTAACTAGTCAGCATTTGATTTATGTTTTTAGGGTTTCTCGTTTTACTACGGAACCCTAAAAACATTAAAAAAATACCAATATGTATTTTTATTTAACGTTTTCTTGTTAATTCACAACGAATTTCTTTTATGTAACAAATTTAATATAATAATTTTACATCTGTGCTATATAGGTACTATCTAAATAAGTATGTACTTAAAATATGTATATGTAGTATATCAGTCTCTGGCAGCCATATCACAAGCTCTGCTTAGTTTGGGGTCAGAGACGGTGTGTAAGAAGTGCCCTAATATTTATTTATTTATTTTATTTATTTATCTAGATAGAAACTAGAAAGAAATTCAGTAACCTATAGGTAAAGAGTAAGTAGATGAAGTTAAAATACTGAAAGCGGGCAGCCCTAGCGCGGGATATGTTGTGAGTGGCCACGTGGCGCTGTAGCTGTAGTATATACCAAGGACAGGGTTGAGTCACAATACTGTTAGATACTATTACCATGCCTACGCGCTTCGGAGTTCGGTATACACTCCTTAAGGCTGCGCCTAATGCTAGGAAAAAAACAGATTTTACCCGCGCTTCTTGCATCGCCCGCTATCATCTATGCGGCTTTGTTTAGAGTCAAAAATCGCATGACAGTTTACGACGATTTTGGCTTCGAGCTCCAGATTATATTTTTAGGTGGGATTTTATTTATTTATTCAAAATTTAAGCATGCAATCAAAAAACTAATTGATTACTCGGCTAGAACATTAGCCTAGCTACATAATTTGTCAAAAATAATGTGGTGTTGTCGCTGATAATTTCGAGCATTTGAAATAAAATGTACTTTTTTATGATGCGAAGTTTTCATTTTTTTCTAAAGTAACCATATTATTTTCCAAAATTCTACGCGATTACTCTGCTACTTCAGATTTTATTCTTTCCTATAGTATTTTTTTAATATGGATGTTTATGTTCGTTATCTTTACACCACGTCTTTAAAAGTACACCTTTCGCTTGATTTTGGCATTAGGCGCCCCCTTAAACAACGGCAGGGGCGCCGCAGCAACGAACAAACGTGTGGGTTTGTAACAATGAGCGTGCGATTTACATCCCAGGCGGGCAGCCCTAGCGTGTGTTACGTACTGCGTGACCACGTGGCGCTGTAGATATTTATATCAAGGACAGAGCCGAGTCACTATGCTGTTAGATACCACTACTGTAGTTTGGCACAATTTGTCAAACGACAGGCGAGCAGAAGCGCTACTATACATAGGTAGAAACACTGGTCGTGGCCACTGACCCGGTTTTGGACATTATTGGTGTCAAAATTATTCATTAAATAGATTTTACAAACATTGTAACGCCATTTTTTTGTGTGAATGTCAATGTTTGAAAATTTCTTTAAAAATATTTTAACATTGTTAACACAAGAATTCAATTTCAAAGTGGTCAAAAATTTGACTTAGATGGCCAATACAATGCATCTATTATACTAAGCGCCACACAAATCGGCGGATGAGAAGTTAGCCGCAGATGACACTTCACCGTGATTCGCTATTATTGCGCATGTGTGCACAATGCGTAGGGAGCGCGCGGGAGGCATGAGGTGGGCGGGCGGGTGTGCCCCGGCGCGAGTCTCTCTGGCTCCCGCGCATACCTATATTTCGGCTTTTGCGCATAACTTCCCATCTGCCGATTTGTGTGGCGCTTAGTATACCGAATTGTGCCGATTGGACTCAAAAGAACCGAAAAAGATCGGTGCCAATCGGCATAAACCGAGTGATGCCAAACATAAAAGATTTTTCTTTTGAGTCCAATCGGTAAAATTCGAACTTTTTCGGTTCTTTTGAGTCCAATCGGCAAAGTTCGAACTTTTTCGGTTCTTTTGAGTCCAATCGGCAAAATTCGAACTTTTTCGGTTCTTTTGAGTCCAATCGGCAAAATTCGAACTTTTTCGGTTCTTTTGAGTCCAATCGGCAAAATTCGAACTTTTTCGGTTCTTTTGAGTCCAATCGGCACAATTCGGCTTTCAAACGGTCGTGACGCGTTTGTCAGCGCGTCGCGTCATTCATCACAGATAGACCATGAGCTTTCACAAATAGAGACGTTATACTCATTAAAAATAACCCTAAAACGGGGCGAAATTCTGTTATACCTATTTAGGTAGAATATGTATATGCAGCATTGCTTCCATCACTTATTAGCAGAGTTTAAAACCCAGTTGGCATTTTGTGGTATTTGTCACGGCTATGAACGTCACGCTTGGTGTGACTGAGCGTGTAACGTCGGCGTAAGACAAGGCGCGACTGACTTGAACCAAGCTAATTAGTTTGACTTGAGTTCGCCATTCTAAGCAGAGTATATAACGCATCTACCTCAGTTTATAAATAAGATCATTGCAGATAGATCTGTAGATGAATGACGCGACATCAATGTCACCAGTCTTGCTTTTTACCATTGGCACCACCACTGTCCTCATCATGTCCGCCGGTAAGTATGAGTGACTTTGACACAACGAATAAAACAAAGTGAGAACTCTAGGCAGGTGGACGCCAGCATTCTTTAGATGTTCTATACTCAGGCTATCATGGCCAGGAGACTTTCCGCGCGACATCAATTTAAATAAATATGTATAAAAATATTTGAGGACAACTTACACACGGCCTCTGACCCCAAACTATAGCTAAGCTAAGCTTGTGATATGGCTGTCAGAGACTGATTACTACATATTCTTATTTTTAAATACATACTTATATAGATAGTAACTAAATAACACCCAGACACAGAGCGTACACTCACATTCATCACATATACATAAATGTTTGCCCTGGGTGGGGATCGAACCCACGCCTCTATGACCCAAAAGTTAGGGTCACTAACCACTGAGCCACCGAGGCAGTCATGTAATAGCCTTTCTGACGTTTTTCGCCAAAAATCTGGTATGCGTTTCCTGCCCACAAGGTCCACCCACCTCGGTAGACTGTGGTGGTTCCAATGGTGATTTTACAGTAAAATGCTCCTTAAACATGTCAGCTATGCACTTCGCGTCATTTAGTCCATTGACGCTCACAGGTAGGTCCGGCTTATTTTTCATTTTCTGTGTGCTGTACAGTAAGTGGCACTAGAATCTCTATTAATAATGAACTTGTACGTTTTACTGTCTGTTTAGTGTCGCTACGCTTTTGACCATTCCAGTCTGTAGTCGAACCACTGAAGGTATGAATTGTGCTTTAAACTAGCAAACCTTGAAGCGCTGCATACACAATTTATAGCCAATTTGCAAGGTGCCATCGTAAATTTAATAGCAACTTAAAAGATTCTTAAAAATTTTTAAATTAATAAATGATAAACACTTCACAAAATTCGGCGCGGAGTTAGTACAGCGGGTTAGCTCAGTGGTCAGAGCGTCGGGCTAGTGATCCGAAGACGCAAGGTTCGAGTCCTGCATCCGAGACGAATTTGTGAAATGTTTAACATAAAAATAACTCTTTAAAATATTATTTTTGACTTTATACATTTTAAAGAGAGAACAATACTTTAACTTGCTTCTTTTACGATGGCACCTTGAAAATTAGTGATATTAAGCTAAATTGTTTTAAGCCCATAACTCCCAAAGAAGGATATCGTTGTATTATGTGGTAAGTTTGACGTGGTCTTTGGCGGTGTATTTGTTTGTCTGTATGTATGTGTGAGTGTCTGAATGTTTCAAAGTATTAACTTGATTTGTTTTTTTGTATTGCAAGTGTGAAGGATTTAATTATTCTGCAAAATAAAACAAAGAAGTTAAAATTTGGAAATTTATTAATAACCCAGTTTTAAAATTCCGACTCAGGTAGAAAGTAAATATTAACAAAGTTGAATTTTTAAATAAAATGTTAGGGTTTTGACCTTATGACAATATTATTTTTTAATTAAATATTGGTTCTAAAGTTATTTTTTTTAATTTATACCCACATATTATATTTGGACCAATTCTTATTAATCAAGTAGACACTCTTAGAATCATTTACAAATGTCAATTGTCAAAGGCACTTTATCAAAAAGAACCACAATTACTTACCAGATCAAACTACAAAACAGTTTTCACTAAAAGACCATTTTCTCATAGCTAATTAATATTCCAAAGTAGTTAGTAAAGCTCGACAAAAGTTACAAAGCAGCTATCATTTTTAGATTGTTCTAATAGTAAAAACTCTACATAATGATAAGTAAAGTGACCACGATTTGATGTGGTAGCTTCAGGGCAAGCATAAAATAACACACTGTAACAATATTCAGACAACATGCACGTAAGGCAGTGATTCCATTTTGATATAAAAACATAACAGCCATTTGTATAATTAGAAAAAGTAATAAATCTATAACACACATATTCAAAAGCGATTAAGCCATATTTATGCAGAAGAGGAAGCAAAATGTTTAAAAAAACATTTAGCGTACAATTGGATTCGCGATACGATCACTTGTTAACAAATGCGAGAATATGCTAATAGCTCAAAGCTCATAATGCAAGATATATATCTTTATTGTATTTAGGATTTAAAGGCAATGTTCCCAGCAAGATTAGAGATCTTAATAATATAATTATATTAATGACGAGAGCACTGATTTGCCACGCGTATTTTCCGATATATTCACGACATTACGACACACATCAACCGACAAAAATCAGACAGAAATGCTTATCCACAAAGTCAATATGCATTTCATTCCGATTTTTATTTCAGGTTATTTGTAATATTTTTTATATATTATATTTATCATGTTATATCATAATATTACCTACGTTTGTTTTGAACTATGTTACTCGCACATAGTCTGGTCCTTCGGTGAAATATTATCCTTGATGAATACAACTAACCTAAATAAAACTATATTAAAGATTTTTTTTCAAACTGAGCCATCATTTTAGCGTGAATAGGGCTAGATGATTAAAAATATAATTAAGAATCCATTAGTTAAATTATCAAAAAATATGAAACACAAAAAAATATTTTTATAAATGAATATGAAAAATAATTTGAAAATAATAATATTTTACTATGGAAATTAACGTGGCTTTCACACATTTAATGCGATACATAACGGGACTCAGTCACGTGTACGTATTAGTGCATTGCGAGACGGCTCCGCGTGCCATCTTGAGAAAGGTCGCCGAACGCGATAGAAACTATAGTCGTTGTTTTAACTATCCGTACACGTGAACTAACATTATTGTTTAATTTTTAAAATTTCAATTCCATTTCTTTTAAAAATTAAACAATTATAAATGATGATGATACAGCCTGTAAGGGATGATTTTTATATTAGACAGGGCCGTGTATACGTGGCCCGGATGGGACACGGGCGGTAAACTACACAAAATGTATGAAAAGATTCAATCCGTGCTCCGTTCATGCCACGTCCGGGCCACGTACACGGCCCGTCGCGGATACGGGCAGGACTAAAATAAATCAACCCTTAAATTTCCGCGTAACAGCACGCCTAGCTACCCTTCGCACTCAGACGTCGCGAGTCCCGAACTTTCATTTACTTTAACATCGCTATTTTTGTTCGATTAACTAAAGAAGCTGAAAAAAGAGGGATATGCTCGGAGTCTCTCTGCGAGATCGAATCAGAAATGAGGAGATCCGCAGACGAACCAAAGTTACCGACATAGTCCAGTGGATTAGCAAGTTAAAATGGCAGTAGGCAGGGTACATATTTCGAAGAACGGATGGACATTGGGGCCGTAAAGTTCTCTAATAGAGACCACGGACCAGCCAGCAATCGCAGCGTTAAAAATTTAAGAACTGTCTCCATAACTAAAACATAGGTATATATTTATATTTTAGTATCTAACTTGTAATGTACCATTTGCAACACCCTATAAACAGGGTTATAATGTGTATAACGTAACATTTTTTTAATTATGATTGTAGCTAGGCTAGGCTATAAGGCAATGTCTATTTATCCCCTTGACGGCTAATGATTCCAATCCGAACCAACAAAAATACTAGAATGTTTGCATCCGTCTATTTTATTTTTATTTTATTCTATTACAACATTCAAAAACTTACAGTTATAAAACCAAAACGTTTTTGAGCTTAAAAATTACTTATCTCTAATCACTTATGAATAATTACAAATATCAGGCAAGCAAATTATACAATTTTGAACTATTTCATTGATTTTTGAAAAGAACAAATCGGTATCCGTTTGTCGAGCAATCAGTTCGTTGAGCAGTGTGAGTGCGTGGTGCGTGGGCGCATACCGCGCGGTGTCAGTGCGGGGGGCCGCGAGCGGCGCCAGCAGCGCCGGCAGCCGCGCGCGCCGCCGCCACCGCGCGCGGGACTCTACCTCAGGGACAAACAACCCTAACCGGGATAACGCCGTCGGATTGTCTATTCTACCATTAAGAAGTAGGTAGTAATGGACGACTAGCGCACACTTCCGTCTCAACTCTAGCGTGTTCAGCCCTACCATCCCACTCACAAACAGGGAAGGATATGACCAGGTAGGGTAGTAACCATAAGTTTTCTTATAGAGAAAACGTGCGAATTTTCTTTGAATTCGCTCAAGCAAAAGGGCATATTTCTTTTCGTGAGGGTCCCATATTAAAGAATTAAATTCTAGTTTGCTCCGCACTAGAGCATAGAAAAGAGACAGTATGGCATCCTTGTCATTGAACCTGGCCGACTGCCTCATCACAAATCCCAGAGATTTATACGCTCTTTTGCACAACTCCACAATGTGAGTATTAAATGTGAGCTGTGTGTCGAGCGTGAGGCCTAGGTCTCGCACCTCTGTGACGCGCTCAAGCGGAACCCGATTCATATTATAGTTATAATCATAAGGCGAGCGAGCTCTGGTAAAAGTCATTATTTTACATTTGGAAATGTTAAATTCCAACTTATTCCGCTCGCCCCACCTAACGACACTATCAATGTCACGCTGTAACGCTTCACAGTCCGAAAGACCACCTATACCCAAGAACAACTTGAGATCGTCTGCGAACATCAAGCATTCAGCCGTTCTCACAACTTTCGGCAAATCGTTTATCATAATCGTGAACTGGGTCGGTCCGGTCGTACTTCCTTGACTTACTCCAGAAAGAGTCATGTAGGGAACTGATCGATATCCAAGATGATAAACATATTGTACGCGATTGGAAAAAGAGTTGGAAAAAAATTTTAGCAATTTAGGACAGAATCCTATCTCAGCGAATTTCTTTAGTAAAATATCGGAATCGACGCGGTCGAACGCTTTTTTAAAATCGAAGTACGCGGCATCCACTTGCTCTCCCTGGTCCATACTAGCCGTTGCATAATCCACAAAATTAGCGAGATTAGTAGCTGTGGACCTTCCTGCGCGGAAGCCGTGCTGGCATTCGCTCAACAGAGGCCGGACTTGCAAGGAGATGCGGCGATTCAGGATTGACTCGAAAACTTTACCGAATGCCGAGAGAACGGCTATAGGCCTGTAATTTTCGATTTTCGATTTCACCTCAGTCTTAGGTATGGGGGTCACCCGAGAAACTTTCCAAGTTGTCGGATATACGCAGTTTTCCAAAGATAGGTTGAAGATATGCAGAAGTGGTATTTCAAAGGCACACACGCAATCTTTAATAACGAATGGAGGTATACCATCGGGTCCAATGGACGTGTTGGCTTTTAGTCGCCTAACGGCATGAGAGAGATCAGCTGCCGTTACTTTATCAATGGCTATGCGCGTCGAGCAGAGCGGGTCGCTGGAGGCGTCCCGCTCGGCGGCCTCGGCGGACAAGGTAGGAGCATCGCTCAAGAACACGGATTCAAAATACCTAGCAAATGCGTTCGCAGCGTCTTCTCCAGTGACCAAATGACCTTCATACTCAAACTCATCACAGGAATTTCTGTCTCCTTGTTGATCTTTTACAAATTTCCAAAAGTTTTTTGGATCTTTTGAAATATTGAGTTCAGTTTTACGAATATAAGAGTCATAGGCCTCTTTTATGAGTTGTTTTGAAAGAAACCTATAAAATCTGAACATTTCAAAATTAAATTCCGTGTTAAATTCTTTAAATTTTTTCAAATGGAAATATTTGTTTTTTAAATTTATAATGATTTCTGACGTAAACCAAGTCGGATATTGGTATTTAGAAACAAATGTAAATCTTCTTTTTAAAGGAACGTGGTTATATAATGTTGCTCTAATTTTTCCATAAAACAAATCTACCGCTATATCAACGTCATTAGCTGACACAACTTCGTCCCAATCCAAACATTGAAATGAATTATATAGAGACTGAAAATCGGCCTTACGGAAGTTCCACTCTGGAGCAGAATCTTCTGGGGGAGGGGGCGGGAGCGCGCGCGGCGGCGGCGGGACGCGCGGGCGCGGGATGCGCAGGCGCACCTCCAGTGCCGGGTGGTACGCATCCTCCGGCTCAATTACCTTTATGCCACCTGCCACACTCACACACCCATCGCTCAGACTACTCATGACTAAATCCAGTATAGTGTTGAAAGAATTCGTAACATTGTTATATTGCTTCAGTTTACAAAATGCTAATAAAGAATTGAATTGCAGATTAATATTTAGACTACAAGAACGTAAATTAAAATCTCCTAATATAATTACATCCATCTTAAAATATTTAGATACAGCATTTTCTAATACTAAAAACGATTTCAAATACAAACTATCATCGGAATTAGGAGGTATGTACACTACACAGCATAATATTTCTCTAAATTTCAAAGTAACGATAGCAATTATAATTTCCAGATCTGAAGTATAACCATCGATATCCGAAACCTGCCGAATTTTATACTGGCTATGGCTAATGGTGCGGATTTGAACCATCGTACTACAGGTCATTTAAAACCTTTTCACAAGGGTATAGAGTCGATTATAGCATGGGAATTTTATATCCATCTGTTGTTTAGAGAATGAACTGTAAAATAAGCCCGCCATTCATATTAGTCAAGTGCTATTTAATTGTGACAAAAAATAATCGATTTCATTTTGATTTTTTAGTTGATTTTTATTATAAACTAGCATGAAAAGGAGGTTTGGTGGAAAATATGGTTCCTTCTTAGTGCCGGGGTAGATATTCTAGCCTCAAAATCGAGCCGAGAATGAGAGAAAATTACCTTGATAAAAAACTCATCTATTTTTGACTTATTTGAAAATCAATATTTATAACTTTAAAAAAATTGTATATTTGTCACATATCGGATAGGTAATATATTTCTCATCAGAACTACATTTACAGAATACAAATCGGTTCAGTACTTAAGATTTTATGATAAGTTTATCAAGTGGTCTCGCCGGGCTGGCGCCGTGAGGCAAAAAAGAGGTGTTCGAGTGGCGGTAACATATCGCGCGCGCTTGCTCGCACTGACAACTTCAAAGGGTTAAATGAAATAAAATAAATAAAGATCGCAGGAGCACGCTGAATTCAGGCCAGTTCCAACCGGCCTTGGAAATCCATAGGAGAGGCCTATGTCCAGCAGTGAACGTCCTACAGCTGATGGATGGATAGATGACTAAAGAAAAAATACGTGTTCAATATTTTTTGATATTCTAACTAATGGACTATTTATAATTGTGTTTTTATAGAGCCATCATGCCTATTTGCCGAATCCTTTAGGTATACTAGACGTGGGGTCTATTGGAGCATTATTGGTTAAGTCACTGGCACTTTCCAGACTGGGGAAATCCGGCATCGCCGGCATTCCAAGATCCGTTGCAGGGACCGGTATCGGCGGAGTTATAGGAAGGCCCATCATAGGGAAGAGGTAGATAATTATAAGTTGCCCCACTTCTGGGCCAAACATGCTATAGACTGTCTGAGCGAAGTTTAACGAACCTCCGCTGCCAACCGTGTTGATCATGTCTGCTAAGGTCTTCGATGATTTCTGCAGGAAGACAGTCATCTGCTCCATAAACTGGGCGTTGGAGAAGTATTGTTGATAATCTGAAATATTAATTGAATTATAATTAATACAAACAAATTAGAGATGTATTTAAAAGCAGTGGTGGGCTAGCGGAAGCACGATCAGCTTACAAGTAAGTTACTGGTAAAGAAATCGAACCAAGAAGTAACAAACATTGTGAAGGAAAAAAAATCATCTAGAAATAATTAAAAACATAAGAACAAAGTTTTTTGGCTATCTTGTACGATATGGCAACCTAATGAAAACCATAATAGAAGAAAAGAGAGGATGGAGAAGATCACGAAGGGCATTCTTAGATAAAACCAAGGAAAAAGCATATCACTATCACTACATAGTATAAAACGAAGTCGCTTCCGCTGTCCCCGTGTTGCCATGTATGCTTATATCTTTAAAACTACACAATGGATTTTGATGCGGTTTTTTCTAATAGATAGAGTGATTCAAAAGAAAGGTTTATATGTATAATGTATAATACACTTGTGTGAAGCCGGCCGGGTCGCTAGTACGTTATAAATCGAACAGAGAGGTGAATATTGTTGGGTATTTAAAACGAGTGCTTAGCACGAATCTGAGGATTGTTACACTTTGGGGGGGTCAGGGGGGCGTTTCTAAATCCCTGTGCATTCTGGCTGTAAAAATTGCGCCAAAGTATTTGTAATTAATTTTACAAAATGTTGAAAAATTCGATTTATAGGGGGGTTAGTATAATAATAGGGGGTTAGTAAACATGATGGTAAGCGGCAGAAATCGGAGGGGACGACCAAAAAAAGCGTGGATGAATTGTGTGAAAGATGATATGCGAGAGAAAGGAGTTCATGATGAGATGACGCATGATAGAGTGAAGTGGCGAAAAGAGACGTGCTGTCTGCTGTGCCGACCCCACCTAGTGGGATAAGGGCAGGATGATGATGAGGGGGGTTAGTAAAAAAATCGTGCGGCTCGTTTCAAGATTTTACCCTGAATGCCTGATATGGAGATTTATAATAAGAACTTACCGGTCATTTTGGTGACATAATCTTGCATGTATTGCATGAACTGGCCCCAGTTTGCGGTTTGTATAGAGTTGCACATGTTTCCCAAGTCAACGTTCCCCCCGTTACCGTTCATGAGCTGTTGGAAATCCGACAAAAGGAGTAGCATTTGTTGGGTGAACTGGTCTTGGTTGAAACCTATAACAAAAAATATTTAGAGATAAGTTATTACAAGTTTTTACTTTCACTTGTCCCGTTGTCTGTCGTTCTGTAATCAAATCTTGCAAGTAAAATTTGATTCACTTCCCGGTTACCGATTGGGCTGAAATTTTGCAAGCATATGTAAATCGCGTGACAATGCAATGTTTATGGTGACATGGTGCAGATCTGATAATGGAACTGGAAGGTGGCCATAGGAACTCCTGCACTAAACAAGATAGATCCGTCGTATTTGGGCTCGTTTTACTTGACATACTCGTAGCTAGCACTCTGCTGCTACATGATATCCAGGATATCAAAAGCTTGTATTTTTAAAAAAGTTATATTTTCATGATAATTTAATGAACGATGATTTAGACCCAAATTCACCAATGCTTGATTAAGTTAAACGTGTGATAACTGTATTTAACCAAAGGTTTTTGCTTGCTGAACAGCAAAATTTTGTTAAAAAGCTGTTTAAGATTAAACCAACGGCTGATAAATTAAACATCTGTTGGTGAACTAGGATCTAAAACCCGAGTTTAATCGGTGTTTAAAAGCAGTAATCACACGTTTAACTTAAACAAACGTTGGTGAACTTGGGGCTAAATAATCTATTTGACGGACTAATTACATTTTAGAGCCGAAATTGTGGATACACGTTTCATACAGGCGACAATGTATGGTCAGTTGTGTGACGTCATTCTAAATCGAACATGTCGGAACACGCAAGATAACGGACTAAGTACTTTTTTTTAGTGCACTCCTACAATGTGAGTATCAAATGAAAGGGTATCAAAAATAACCCGAAAAAAATATGGTTCCTCAAACATACCAGATGCTGACGATGATGCTGCAGATGCTGCAGATGATGCAGATGATGAAGATGCTGTAGATGATGCAGATGCTGCAGATGCTGCTGCAGCAGCAGCCGAAGAACTGCTGACGCTCGAGCCTGCATTGGCCGCGGATAGTGCCTGAGCACTGAATGAGGCAGCAGACGGTGCTGTGGAATAGCAAAAAATAAATAAGAAATGTAGCGAGCGAAACCGCGGGCAAAAACTAGTTCTTAATACGTTCTGGCTTTTGGCTTCGCTTTTCTTCCCGCTTTCTCGTGGAGCGACTAACTTCACTTGTCCTGTTGTCTGTCTGTCGGTCTGTAATCAAATCTTGCAAGTTAAATTTGATCCACTTCCCGGTTACCCGGTTCCCGATTGAGCTGAAAGAACATTGTCCATAGTCAGCTTCGCGTGAACAAGATTCTCTTGAAAGATCATGTCAATAATTCAGTTTTTATTATTTATGTATTAACATGGATGTCGACGCCCGAGACCAAAACAATTAAGTTAGGGTCAATTATCACGCATGAATAAGTATTCGATTGGTAGGCTTAACTTACTTATATCAATGTTAAAACAGTTTTAATTAGCGAATATGTGAAGTTTGTTGTTATTATGACAGCAAACAAAAACTTCTATTTGGTGTAAACTCATTGTTATTGTTAATTGTCTATTCCTAAATTCATTTCTCGATTTATAAGCGACACTAGTTTAGTTTAAAGATTGTTTAACTTCGATTTGAAGATTGACCATGTAATTATCAAAGCGGGTTATTTTAAATGCAAGTTACAAGGCGGGAGCGCTCTTTGGCGCTAGTAGTCTTGGATTAATTTGATGTTACAATTATTGTAATTAGAAAATAGTTTGACTATTGTTTAGATTGTTTTCAAAATATTTTTAAAATATTTTGAGTATTAATCATTCGATTATCCATGCAATAAATGAAGTGATTTCTTATTAAGTAGTGAATTCATTCCATGACTTCACTGCGACCGCGCCATGTTGATTTCGGAATGCGGGGTCGCAGCGGAGGCACATTTTGCTGCGGATTTTCGAGGAGAAATATTGTGAGTGCAATCTTGATTATTAATTATTAGCTTCTAAGGTGTTCTTGCTATTTTAATAGGCGGTGATTTTGTTTAATTTAGTGCTAAGTGTTCGTGATAAAATTAAATTGTTACTATCTTGATTTGTGTTTTCGTTGTTTGCAATGAATGAGCCGGGTGAAGGAGATAGTGACGTTAGCGCAGCTGACGTCACGGTTTCTAAAAATCCCGAGGGTCCAGGTCCTCCGTTATTCATTATTGTAGTATCCAGATAAAATAATTAAAAGTTTATTATATTGGTATTTAAATACCTACTATTTAATTTCAAACCACAGAGCTATTACAACTAGAGGTATAATGTGATCGATCGAACAAATCTGAAGGAGATGTACTTATTGATTTAATGTGGCATAAGTTTGAAAGAGACAAGAAAAATATCTCGATTCAGGGGCTAGTTGTCGTGTTGTAGTGTCAAATTCCAATTCATTTTTGACAGCTCTAGGCAAGTTCCCATACATTTTTGTAGTTGAGAATGGTCTGAAGCGACAACAGAGCTATCTCTCTGGTTGTAGTAACTCTGTGTTTCAAACGGAAACATTTCAAAATGGCAAACAACTTGTGTAGCCAGTGTATTACTTCCCATTTTCAAAGATTTTATTCGATCGTTTTTTTTTCGTTTTTTTAATCGATACGAAATATCACTTAGCGAAATTGGGACCGCAGTGATCCAGGGCGCCGTAAAGTGAAACAAACTGCTATACTCGTATCTGCGTATTGCAGGATGATCTGATGTCTGTGCGTGTAGGGTGAAGCCATCGGTTGCAGCATCGAGCTTCATAAAATCGACTATAATTATCACTGATGCTAAACATTTCCAGCCCACCGGGGTCCCCGCCCTGGTGGGCTGACTCATCGTGACAAACAACATCATGACTGAATTGATAAGTTTACCTACTTTTGGTGTTAGTATTTTGTTGTAAGACTTTATTCGTTACAGTGTAGTTGAACATGAAAAAATAGAATAACATACTTAACATTTTTAATAATTTAATTGTAATACCTAATAAGTTGTTACTAGTAAAATGCTAACAATTAAATAGTTTTAAGAGCATAGCCTAGTGACAAAGAAATTGAGAAATAGGTATTTGGACTAAACTATTGCCGTCGCGATGCGCCCAAACCAGGGAGCTTCAATGTGTGTGGTGATGCAATTGTATTTGTGTGCGTACTGCGCTCGAACTGTCCGTGTGTGTGTCGCACCCCACCCGCGCCCCAAAGAACCAGCGTGGTCGACCGATATTTTATTTTGAATTGTAGCAAAGTATGATATTACGTAGAGTGCGCACAAGATAACTCTGCGCGCTATTTGATTTCTGTAGGCGTTGCAGTTTACATTGTATATTTTGACTGAAATTACTTCTTTCTAATTTTAAGTTAATTATTTTTATGGAAATATCTTACATAGTTCTTCAGACTAAAATAAATATGGACTCGCGCTTGAAAGGGTTCGTACTGTATGGGAGCCAATTATGTATTTCAATTCAATTATTTGTTTTTTAAATTGAAATATTATATTACTAAATACTCTAAAAATATTTCAAGCGGTAGACGCTTTTGTTGTGATTATTAATAATGATTGTGCAAAAACTCACATCTGTTGTATGGTATGAATAAATATTTATTTTATTCTATTTTTTGACCGATGAAACGGAGGAGGTACGCAATTCAACGCGTATATTTTTTTTATTGGAAAGGGTATACGTCAAAGTTGGTCCCATTTAAATTTTATTGAAATCGGCTGAGCCATTTTTCATAAATCAGCAATAATGTGAAAAATGCTACATCGATCCGCGCAAATTCTGTACACAGTTGAAGTCGATATTTATTTCATTCTATTTTTAGTAAGTATTTGTTGTTATAATGGAAACAGAAATATATCATCTGTGCAAATTTTAACTGTTTAGCTATTACGGTTCATGAGATAAGTACAGACTAGTGACCAACAGACAGACGGACAGAGGAGTCTTAGTAATAGGGTCTCGTTATATTACTGTATACCTGCACATCTTAAACTTCTTGCCTTTTATATGGTACCTACCATATTTTCATTCCGCTATTAGTCCCATAGTATAAAAATTATAGAGGATTCAATAAAACAGATGCGAGGTTTACTGTTTAGAGAACTGCTTGTCATACCTTGAACACGTTTAAAAAATTGAAACAATTAGCAAATTAAAGCAGCAGTGGGTAGGACACACACCATAGTAGATAATATGTACAGGATAGAACATCTACCAAGTAGGTAGATATGAACTGATTAAAGCATTTAAAGCACTTCTAATTGAACTTTTCAGCTCTCTCCAAACTCAGTGGATTGGCAAGTTAAAATGAAACAGGGCAAGGCACATAGTTCAATGAACGAATAGCCAATGGGGCTGTTTTCTCGAATGAATCTCACGTATAATCCGCGCCACACAAGTCGGCGGATGGAAAGTTAGGCGCAGAACGCTGCGCAAAAGGCAAATTATAGGTATGCGCGGGAGCCAGAAAGGGGCACACCCGCCAACCTCATGCCTCCCGCGTGCACGCCTGTGCTTACCACTACGCCACGCGGCGTCGGCATTGTGCACAGAAGTTTCATCTGCGGCTAACATCTCATCCGCCGACTTGAGTGGCGCTACCTTTACTGGCAAGCGCAACGTAGAACTTATTTATTTTATTAGATCTACATAGATTTATTTATTTTGTTGTGTTTGTAATGTGACTGATTATGTGTTTTTTTAATTATATAATGTTGAGTCTTTGATACTTGAATAATTTAATAGAACGTTTTTCACTTAGGTAGGTGGACTAAGGATAATTATATTTATACGTTACAGTTGTTACAGTTATTACACGATTTTAGAGAGCATGAGATTTTCCTGATTAGAATCATTATTTCGCTTTAGGCGCAGGATTCTAATAATGGCACATAGTTCTAAGAAAGCTCCATTTTAAGAATGCCCAATTTTCACAATGGCCAGGTCTAACAATGCTCAATTCTCAAAATGGCAAAATAATTAATAATAAGGTGATTTTTTTAAATGAAAATGTGCGTTTTCTATTTGAAATTATTTTGCCATTTTGAGAATTGAGCATTCTGTGCTTTAATTAAAGCACCACCTCTTTAGGGCAAAGTTAATAGGTTTAAAAAGAACAACTTTTACTATGGGAACAACTAACTCCGAATTGGCGATAAAAACCAGCTGTTCCATACACTTTGTCCATTATCAACAGACTTTTTCTATGGTATAGTTGATATTTCTCGCGGATTCGGCTCTGCGGCCTTACTATGTAATTCCCGAGCTCGGTGGATCGGTATCAATTCTAAGCTCGGTGGGTGGTATTCGACCGCTGAAGCTTTGGTACTATGTAATTTTTCGGTGAGCATGGATTTCGAACGAACTATCAAAATTGAAGGCAATGGAGCCCTGAATCGGTCTTTCCTGCGTTCCGTTTTTAAAACTTGATGCAACTCGATGCAGACTTATCATTTGCCTTGGTACAACACATTTACTAGGTAAAATGTATGACAATAGTAATTTCAAGAGTATTTTTATATTTAAACACAATAGAAACGAGTAAACATAGCTAACAAGATATATTTAAAAAATGAAGATAAAAACAAAACGGAACGTAAAATGTGTCTTAGAGTTATGTGTTGCTAGCAATGCAAAGCGTCCCGATTTTGTAGTGAAATATGTACATTTATGCTTCTCGTCTTTGGATATACTGTAAAAGTTCTTTTTTGAATGCTACTGATCATGTAAAGTTGATTTACTAGGTACATTATAATTATCACTACCGTTTGTTGCCAGTGTTACTATCAATCTTACTGGTCGGTCCATAGTAAAATTTATGATGTACCTAACTCGCCAAAGCCGGTTGTTTTAGGTACCGGTAAGCCCTTATATGTATTTAAAATGTGTGATTTTATTTGAAAATTCCTAATCAAAATTATGTTGCCATTTTGAGAATTGGACCTTCATATAATTATGCTTTCGTAGAATTGAGCATTCCCGGATTACTTGGGCATTATGCGAATTGGTTATTCTGCGCCTAACTCATTTAGATGCCTGCGGATATCACACACGATATTTTGTATAATCGCTGCAATATGTCGCAGCAACTAAACGCCTATATTCCAGACATAAAATCTTTTCTTCAAAAGTAACAAACATACAATGGTCAAATCACAAGATTGGAAAAAATAACTAATATTTTTAATAAACATCGATATCGATGGACATCACTAGAGCATCGACATAAATATCGACTATTACTACATCCCTAGTGCTTGTGTACGTATAGGTTTGAACCTCGACCCTACCCCCGCATCGTGCGATAGGGACAATTGCAGCTCAGAGCGATTTATACCTACAAAAAACTTGGCGAGACAACGTTTCGTATTACGCAGTTTTCTTCTTCAAAAACAAACTGTGTGCTCATGATTCTGTCATTTTATATTTTGTTAGATATTATTTTGTCTCTTCTGGTAGGTCTCTAAAGACGTCGGTAATAATGGTGAATATTTTTGTGATTTTGAAGGGTCATAGTTTGCCTTATAATTAATTTATTAAGAAAAAGAAAAGACAGCGTAGTCTAAACAGCTAAATTTAATTTTATGACAAAAAATTGAAGCTCTACAAGTATTTTTCAGGAAGAAAACAGCGTAATACGTTTGTATGGAAAATTACAGATCACCCGGGCTCTTAAATAATGGTAGCACTAACACAAATGTCAACCTTTAAAATATCAATATCATTGCAAACTCATTTCGTACGTTACGTTCGTTTTTAGGGTTCCGTACCCAAAGGGTTAAAACGGGATCCTATTACTAAGACTCCGCTGTCCGTCTGTTTCTCTGTCTCCAGGGCCTGGAGACAGGAGCCTGGAGTCCAGGCTGTATCTCATGAACCGCTATAGCTGGAAAGCTGAAATTTTCACAGATCATGTATTTCTGTTTCCGCTATAATAACAAATAATAAAAATAGAATAATAGTAATATTTAAGGGGACTTCCCATTAAACAAACCTGATTTTTTAGCCGTTTTTCCCTCTAAATAATAATGGTAACAGGTAGATGCTTGAAATTTTCACAGAATATTTAGTTGTATATTCACTCCTATAATCTATTATATAAAAGGCTTCGCTGAGTGACTGACTGACAGACAGCCTACAGCCCAAACCGCTAAAGATACGATCATGAAATTTGGAACAAAGATACATTGGACCACGTAATGGAGCACTAAGAACGGAATTTTGAAAAATCGACCTCTAAAGGGGTAAAACGGGCCCTTTTCGTTTGTATGTAACTTTTTATTCCCTTTACCGATTGACTTGAAACTTTGTAAACATGCTACTCAAACAAAATAAAAGTTACGTTTGTTCCTGTTTTTCCGAATATTCCTTATCTAAGGGGTCAAATTGGGTCCCAAAGTTGGTGAAAAAAGCGTCTATTACATCCGACGAGCTGAACGGTTATGGATGAAATCTGGTATGGAGGAAGCACACAACATGTTTCAACACATGAACTATTATTATCCCGGAAATTCTATGGGGATCCTTAGGGATAGCCAAAATTAATCAGTTTAGGCTACAACCCAATCCACTAAAGATAGATACTTGAAATTTCGAACATAGGTACAATGTACAACGTAATGAAGCACAAAGGACGAAAATTTCGAAAAATCGACCTCTAACGGGGTAAAACGGGCCCTTTTTGTTTGCATTTAATTTTTTATTACCTTTACCGATTGACTTAAAACTTTGTATTTATGCTTTACAAATAAAATAAAAGTTACGTTTCTTCCTGTTTTCCGAATTTTCCTTATCTAACGGGTCAGATAAGTTCCCAAAGTTGGTGAAAAAAGCATCAATAATTACATCAGACATGCTGAACGGTTATAAATGAAATCTGGTAGGTATGTAGAAAGCACACAACATGTTTCAATACAGTAACTATTTTATCCCGGAAAATCTATTGGGTTTCTTAGCAATAGCCAAAATAATCAATTATAAAGCTAAGATAAAAGGGGTAGATAAATGAATTCTAACGAAATTTGGTACGACGCTAGACAATAACACAAATTACCACTTGGGGTACTGCTTTCCCGGAAAATTTCAGTGGGTCCTTCAGGATATCAATTTCCTAAAAAAGTACTAAATGACTGTTCGAAAACCGATGCAATATTGTTTGAAAATATCTCACCCTTTTAACTAACATATGACTATTAACGTCCTGGGAAAAGTCCCGGATTCCTTGTCTAACGCTAGACCAAACATCCTATATAAGCGTGAAAAATAACTTGATCGCGTTTTTTTTTAAACGTAGTGAAATATCTAGAATTAAATTGAGATAATTTAGATCCTTCAATGGGGGCAAAATGGGCCCCTAATTGTTTATGAACGATTTTATTTTGTGAGCCAATAGACTTAAACTAAGGGTACATACGGATCAATAACTACTTACTTTACTATGGGAACTACCCTGAAGAAGCGAAAATTACCTATTCTTTACATTTTGTCGCGGGTCGATGAATTTTTTTGTGTTGAACAGCTAATTTTATTTACGTGATTTCTGGGTTGGTACCATAGTAAAAGTTAGTCAAATGATGAGTATAATGGAATCCTAGAACATGCCTGTCGTCTAGATGTAGATGCGCTATGTATTTTTCAAATAAAATGTACCTTCTTGTGTGCTACTTTTTCGTCTGTACTTGGTCAGAGAATGTCTGAAAGTCCTACAAGTGTCTCGATCACTTTTGACCGCGTAAACGGTTATAGGCGAGATTGTCATTGAGTTCAGAATAATCGAAATTTCTAATGACTTAATGAAACATGATGAATCCCTTCGGCCACATATGATACCAGAGTTTGGTAACCAGTATCACACGAAGAAAAAATGATCGTCTTAGGATACTGGTATCCAAGTGATAGGGATTTTTCGTTTTATGTAACCGAGTATCAGCTCAGGAAAATTAAATTTCTGAAAATGTTTTGTTTACTACCAGACAAGACACAGCAAACTTACGAAGTACTATTTTATATGATAAATTACCGATTCAAGCAATGGCTACCAGAAACAATTACTGTTGACTTCGAGTTGGCTTCAATGAAAGCTGTTCAAAAAGTTTTCCCCAACATTGATGTTAAGGGATGTTATTATCATCTGAATAGGTGTTTATTTAGAAAAGCTAAATCGTTAAAATTAACCACAAGGGTAAAAAAGCATGTATTACGACAGGTATGCTGGCCTTGCACGTTTGCCCAAAGCCTATTTTCGAAAGGGGTATGAATATGTTATGTCAAAGAGTCCGTCTGGAGAAGAGATAACAAAATTTAACAAATATTTTAATAACCAATGGATGGCAAAGACTGACTTCGAAAAAATTTGCTTTTGTTCATCATCTAAAATACGTACTACCAATAATATAGAAGGTTGGCACAGTCACCTAAACAGATATATTGGACGTAAAAGACCGACATTGGCTCAACTCTTAGATATTTTAAGAAAAGAAACCACCGTAGTGGATTTATACAAAAGAAAATTGGAACTAAGCCGAGAGTACAAAGAAATTGATGCAGAAATAAATGACGCCATATCTCAGCTAAATGAAAACGAAATTAGTGTTGGACATTGTATCGAAATCATTACGCCATTTTATTCCAATGGGTTGTAGGTAATAAACGATTCACAGTTGAACTATTTTCTTGTTTTCTTGTATGTTTTCAATAAAGCCAGGGTTTTACAATAAGCGTAGGTACAGAATGCGATCTTCACAGTTTTGCCGAGTTGGTTTCATAAGCAGAATGTTATATTCCATGGATACTGGTTACCAAACATGATGAAGGGTATCAGAAGAGTAATAAATCCTATCACTTGGATACCAGTATCCTACGACGATCATTTTTTCTTCGTATGATACTGGTTACCAAACTCTGGTATCATACGTGGCCGAAGGGTGATGAATACCTGTACTGGCCTTTTTTAGGGTTCCTTACCCAAAGGGTAAAACCGGGACCCTATTACTAAGACTTCGATGTCCGTCTGTCTGTCTGTCACCGTAGGTACCGTAATAGTTGGGCAGCTGAAATATTCACAAATGATGTATTTCTGTTGTCGCTATAACAAAAAATACTAAAAATAGAATAAAATAAATATTTAAGGGACATGCAACAAACGTGATTTTTAGGATTTTTTTGCTCGCTATTAATAACGGCAAGAGGAATGGGTTCCCATACGGTACGGAACCCTGCGTGCGCGAGTCCAACTCGCACTTGGCCGACCATGACGTGCGAATGGAGTTGGATAAAATTTGGTATACGAGTGGGAAACTACATGGCTCAACTCATGATCGTCATATATCTCATCATAAATCGAAAAATATTCTTTTCTCGCTATAAAAAAATCAGTAGGTATATTAAAATATAACTTTATCAAGTATTTATTTTATGACAAGTTATAAAATAACGCGGTCCAAACCGTGGGCTATTAAAGTCAAAGAACATTTATTGTTGAACTGTGTTACATTGAGATCTTACTACTAATCACAAAAATATTGAATTATCAGTTAGGTCCAATATGGCCATAAAATAATCATTAGAACCTGAAAAAATTATACAATCATTATTATTAGATTTAATTCGAATATTTTGCAATTTATCATCTAAAAATTGTCGTACTCCATAATAAGCTTTAGATACAAGTAAATTTAAGCAAATACTGAGACAAAGCAGGCCAATCCGTGGGCTAATTATTATCCTTGCAAGTAATACGACAACGTGGGCTAAACCAAGAGCTATTATTTTAAGCAAAAAAAGTACTAAGACAACGCGGGCCAAACTGTGGGAAATTACCATTTAAAGTAAGTACTAAGAAAATGCGGACCAAACCGCGCGCCATTATCATTTTAAGCAAATACTATAACGACGCGGGCCAGACCATGGGCTATTATCATTGCAAGCAATACGACAACGCAAGCCATACGGCAGGCTATTGTAATTTTAAGCAAGTACTTAGACAACGCGAGCCAAGCTACGTACTATAAATTACCATATTAAGCAAGTACTAAGAATGCGCAGGCCAAACCGCGACCTATTATCATTCTAGCTAAACACTAGGACAATTAAGGCCAAACCGTAGGCAATGCCTATTACTCGAAAAGATAATGCCTACTAAGCATTATCTTTTCAAGTAATACGTTATACGACAATGCAGGCGAAACCACGAAGTATTATTATTTTAAGCAAGTGCCAAGACAACGCGGGTCAAACTGTGGCTTATTATCATTTTAAGCAGTTACTCGAACAAAGCGGCCAGACCGTGGGCTATTATCATTGCAAGTAATACGACAACGCGTGCCAAACGGTAGGCTATTACAATTTTGAGGAAGTATTAAGACAACGCAGGCTAAGCTGCGTGCTATAAATTACCATCTTAAGCGAGTACTAAGAATACGCAGGCCAAACCGCGACCTATTATCATATTAGCCAAATACTATGACAATTCAGGCCAAACCATAGGCATTATCCTTGCAAGTAATACGTTATACGATAATGCTTTGCTAAACCACGACCTATTATTATTTTAAGGAAGTGCCAAGACAACGCAAGCCAACCGGCAGCCTTTTATAATTTTAAGCAAGTACTAAGACAAACGTGGGTCAAACCACGGGCTATTTTCATAAGCCAGTACCTGTCTACTAAGACAACGCGGGCGAAGCCGCGGGTTTTAAGCTAGTGAATAATAAAAATAAAATAAAATAAATATTTAAGGGGGGCTTCCATATAGTACGGAACGGTAAAAGCGAACGAAATAAACACAAAACCAATAATCGGCCAAGTACGAGTCGGACTCGCCCACGGAGGGTTCCGTACTTTCGTTTGCTTTTACATAATAATGGATTCTCACGACCCTTGTTTGCACACGGACACCAATGACACCACTATTTATATTGACCCTGGCCCGCCAATAGACTCCAATAATTCCGCTTTACTTGAGGACCCAGGCTTACCGATGGACTCCGTTACCTCTGCCCATCTTGAAGACCCTTGTATGATTATGGACAATTGGACATGGAACCCGAGATGCCTTCTCTCTCGATGTATTAATTGTGGCACCGATGTCACAGAACGGAGGAATAGTACTATTCCTCCGCATTGTTCACCGAGAGGAGAAAGTGACCGATTACCATCGAGGGTGTCGTTTGAAGCCCGAGCCGTAGGCGAGGGCTTTAAAACACCCAAGATCGGGAATCGCACTTTCTCTCGAGTGATATATAGTGCTTTATACTACACCTACGAGGAAAATAAAAAACGAAATCTTTACTAATTGAAATTTATATTGAAATTGTTGCAGTAACAGTTAGTGAAGCTTAATGTAACACTTGAAAATGGCGCCAATGGCGTCTGCAATTTTCACATGTTCTTTTTTCAAATTGTTTGACACCATCCAACACACAGCTCATGGCCAGTGTCATTTTGCGAACTTGGAGATAAAAACTCACTGTAAAAACTTTTTGGCTTTTGATATTTAGGTTACCAGCGCATAGTCTTACCTAAAATTAAAAAAGAAAAACCACGTAAGAAATGCATTTTCATACACTTTTCTCTCCCGCTCAGATGCGTTTTCTCCCCGCATATTTGTTCGATGTGCAATGACGTACTTTCTACCGTAAATTTGATAAAGTATCAAGGTACTTTCCGAGCAGGTGTAGTATAAACATATGTAGTTTGAATCTTACGGAAGTACAGTCAGTCTTATAAGGCAATGGCAACCTACCTAAAACAAAATATTGTACGCAAATGAACGAAAAGGAAGGGAAGCATTTCGACAATATTATTTCCTAGTTTAGGGTTGGAAAGTTTATTTTTCGTTTGTCTGGATGTGTGTTAGTTAGGATGTTGCTTCTAGCTAGGTATTTTAGAACAGAGCCCTTAGTCCAGGTTTTGCGTAGTTTACTTAAACTTTCGCGTTCGCGTGTGGCTCCATACATTTCGGTTAGTTCTTCCTCGTTTCCGCCAGGGGCGCTGTACAAAAATGTATAGAGCCATCCGGAAACATCTGTAGTTTCAATTTACGTGTAAACCTGGACTAACCCCTCAGGTCACGTTTTTTGCCCGACGAACCAAACCGGAGTAGGTACTCAATTCGACGCGTATATTTTTTTATGTATAACCACGCATAACTTTTTTCGTAGTTGTCCGATTTCAATAATAATTTTTTTATTGGAAAGAGTATACTTTGAAATTGGTCCCCTTAATTTTTTATTGTTGAAATCGGCTGAGCCATTTTTGATAAATCATCAATAATGTAAAAATGCTACATCGATCCGTGCGAAATATTCGCGAATTCTGTACACGGGTGAAGTCGATCATGCTATTTTTTGCGAAAAATAATCATTAACAAATCTTGACGAAACTTGACACACAAACATTATCACATTATCATATACGTAATAGGTAATTCGATTTTCTAATCAAATTAAAAAATCGGTAAAGTGCGAGTCGGACTCGCGCAACAAGGGTTTCGTAACGTAGGTATGGAAGCCTCGCTTAATGTACATATTTTATTTTAATTATTTATTTTTGAAAAGAATATACCTACAACATAATAATCTGTGAATACGAGCATTATTTTAAAGCATATTTCGCAAAAAAAATTGCGTTACTTGTATTGGAGCCCCCCGTATTTATTTTACTTTTAATATTTAGATTTAAAGTGTAAATTTAACTAGGAAATACGAGTAGATTTATTTTATGTACGCCCCCCTTAATTTTTTTTTCTGGTTTATTTGTTGTTATAGCGGCAATAGAAATACATCATCTGTTAAAATTTCAACAGTCTAGCTGTTACCGTTCATGAGATACAGCATGGTGACAGAGAGATGTGCAGACGGGCAGACGGATAGCGGAGTCTTAATAGGGTCCCGTTTTTACCCTCTAGGTACGGAACCCTAAACAGAAGGTTCTCAGGTCGACTCCCATTTTTAACCCCCGACGCAAAAGAGGGGTGTTTGACGTGTCTGTTTGTCTGTCTGTGTGTCTGTCTGTGGCATCATAGCGCCCGAACCACTGAACCGATTTCTGTTTAGTTTTTTTTTTTGGATGAAAGGAGACTTAATCGAGAGTGTTCTTAGCCATGTTTTATAAAAATCGATTGAGCCGTTTAAGAGTTATGGTGGGTTAAAGTGGGGATGGAAGAACCAAAATTCTACAAATGTGCCCAAAATGGTTGTCAAGTGTCGGGGGTTTTTTAAATTTTTAATTTATATTAGTTATTTGGGATGTTGTAACGCGATTACTCCGCGAATAATAACAATATGAACCGATTTTGGTATTTTTTGTTTGTTTGGTAGATTTTCTTTTTTATTTAGAGGTGGTCCCATTTAAATTATGCCGAAATAGGCACAGTTGCATTTCAAAATTAAGTTAAATTAATAAATTAAATCATTATTAATGTGAAAATTACTACTTCTGTCATCAGATGATATTCTATGACTATTCGAATTCCGTACACGATTGCAGTCGGTTGTGCCATTTTTGACAAAAACTTTTTTTTATAGAAGACTAGCTGTTTTAGGTACCCTGCGCGCGTTGCTGGCGCCATCTGTCAAAAGTTGGTCACACCAATTCAGAAACGATGCTGTCGCTTTATTTTTTAACCGACTTTCAAAACGGAGGAGGTTCTATGGTCGTGTGTATGTATTTTTTTTTTGTGTACTTTCATCGATAATTTCGCCAATTGTGTTGTAAGTACAACGTGGGTGTCTTCAAATCCCAAATTAGAATAATAGCGCTTTGCCTGGATCTGTATTCCCGCAAACTTTTGCTAGATAGGTTTGCGTTTGACTACATCTTGCCTGACCTATATCAGAAGAGTGGTGGTACTCATATGTACAAAGGCGAGTTGGTGGCCAAATGCACAAAAAAATATGCAATGTAATTTTGAGGTATTTTATAAGGATTTTATTTAATACGCAACCCAAAGAAGTAAGTTAAATGTGAACAGTGCTTAAAATTACTTTTGTAAGTATTTCTCACCAGCATTGCTTCCAGATCCACCTGATCCTGAACCTCCTCCATTCCCATCTCCGTTACTTCCTCCCCAGTCACCCCCTGATCCACTCCCGTTACCTCCGCCTGATCCACTTCCGTTCCCATCTCCTCTTCCATCTTTTCCACCTCCTCCTCCACCTCTTCCTCCATTTCCTCTCCCTGATCCATCCCCTCCTCCACCACCCCCTCCACCTCCTCCTCCACCTCCTCCTCCACCTCCTCTCCCTGATCCATCCCCATATCCACTTCCTCCTCCTGATCCATTTCTTACTCCACTACCTCCTGCTTCACCCCCTCCTCCACCTCCTCCTCCACCTCCTCCTCCACCCCCTGATCCATCCCCATATCCATCTCCATATCCCTCCCCATATCCACTACCTCCTCCCGATCCATTTCCTACTCCACTACCTCCTGCTCCACCCCCTCCTCCACCTCCTCCTCCACCTCCTCCTCCACCCCCTGATCCATCCCCATATCCATCTCCATATCCCTCCCCATATCCACTTCCTCCCCCCGATCCACTTTCTACTCCACTACCTCCTCCTGCTCCACCCCCTCCTCCACCTCCTCCTCCACCCCCTGATCCATCCCCATGTCCACCTCCAAATCCATAACCATAACCATACCCACTTCCACCCCCCGATTCACTTCCTACTCCACTACCTCCTTCTGATCCACCCCCTCCTCCACCTCCTCCTCCACCCCCTAATCCATCCCCATATCCAATTCCATATCCACTTCCTCTACCCGATCCACTTCCTACTCCACTACCTCCTCCTGCTCCACCACCTCCTCCACCCCCTGATCCACTTCCTGTTCCGCTACCTCCTCCTGCCCCCCCACCTCTTCTATATCCACCCCCTGATCCACCCCCTGTCCCATATCCAACCCCTGATCCACTGCCACCTCCTGCTCCACCACCTCCTCCACCCCCATATCCACCCCCTGATCCACCTCCTGTTCCGCTACCTCCTCCTGCTCCCCCACCTCTTCTATATCCACCCCCTGTTCCATATCCAACCCCTGATCCGCTACCTCCCCCTGCTCCACCACCTCCTCCTGCCCCATATCCAACCCCTGATCCGCTACCTCCTCCTGCTCCACCACCTCCTCCTGCCCCATATCCAACCCCTGATCCACCGCCTGTTCCACTGCCTCCTCCTGCTCCACCGCCTCTTCCATATCCACCTCCCCCTCCATTTCCGCCTCCTACCCCATATCCACCCCCACCCCCGTTTCCGGCGTCATACCCTGCTGTTCCCCACCGCATAGAGGCATAGTTATTACTGGGACTGATCCCTCCCCTCTGTCTTGGGTACCAACTGTTATATTGCTGGGTACCATAGCCTGTTGATACAAAATACCTATTAAGATTCGCAATTTTTAATAAGAAGACTTTCTAGAGTAAAAAAAGCGTAAAAATATGGTGAACAAATTCACAAAAAAAAACAACGGTATTTACTAATTAACTATCACGGAATTTCGTATTTTCTAATTAGATTTTTGTTCAAGGCCGCCATCACGCCGCCATGTTTATCAAGCAAAGTCAAAAGATAACATGATCCGAGAATATGAAATTACTTAAAATGCAATTTTTTTTTTTAAATCGTTTTTTTAAATATGTAGCAAATAATTATACACTGTATAAGCCCATGCTTGATAACTTATTTTTGTATTTTTTCGTTTACTTGATAATTAAGTGACATGAAAAAATCAAGGCTCTTATTTTTTAAGGCCGTTGTACAAAATAATAGTAGGAAGACATGGACAAAAAACCTGTTTTTTTTTTTTCGTAAGATAAATCAGCCAAACAGAAAAAATGTGTAGAATTTTTATCATTGAATTTGTATTACATGCTCGCGTTTGTTTGGAGAACATGTTGAATTGTTTTTAATTTAGCATAGCTGGAAACAAGTTATTAGTATTCAAATTTTTTTGGCATTCACAGATAAACTACTCATCCTAAGTTTACAAAAACTCATTACGTGACCATGAATAGATAGGTTTAACGAGGAAGGTGCATACATAGAGTAATCAAAATAGTGAGCAGCGTATGAACAATAATCCATCAACTAAAACAAGGGTAATCCATACCTATTTATTTTTCGCAAAAAAATGGCAAAACCGCCTTTCATCGTGAACAAAATTCGAATATTTCGCTCGAATTGTTTACATTATTGTTGATTTATCAAAAATGGCTCAGCCGATTTCTGTAAAATTTAAATGGTACTTCCTTGGGAGTATACCCTGTCGAACTATAAAATATTTTTTTGATTCGGTTCACAATTGGCGAAATTATCGATGTTCATCGTGTACAAACGTCGGGGTCCCGCCATTTTGCTTACGTAAACGTATCCACGTACAGCACACACTACCACAACACATTTTTTAGGGTTCCGTACCCAAAGGAAAAAACGGGACCCTATTACTAACACTTCGATGTCCGTCTGTCTGTCCGTCTGTCCGTCTGTCCGTCTGTCCGTCTGTCTGTCTGTCTGTCTGTCCGTCTGTCCGTCTGTCCGTCTGTCTGTCTGTCTGTCTGTCTGTCTGTCTGTCTGTCACCGGGCTGTATCTCATGAACCATGATAGCTAGGCATCTGAAATTTTCACAAATGATGTATTTTTGTTGCCGCTATAACAACAAATACTAAAAATAAAATAAATAAGTATTTAATGGGGGCTCCCATACAACAAACCTAAATTTTTAGACTTTTTCGCTCTATATTAATAATAGTAACAGGTAGATGCTTGAAATTTTCACAGAATATTTAGTTTTATATTCACTTTAATAATAAATAATAAAATTGAAATAAAATAAATATTTAAGGGGAGCTCCCATACAGTACGGAACCCTCCGTGCGCGAGTCCGACTCGCACTTGGCCGATTATTTTATCTTTTGACCTTCAGTGTGTGAATGATTTAGTTGCTTTAAGTGTAGTTATAATTTATATAGTTTAATAATTTATATAGATAATATAATATAATACTCTCTAAATCTTGTATATTTGTAAATAATTTATATAGTTTTATTGTGTAGAAGATACTGATAGCACCTTGTTCTTAGTAATATTAAAATTTACTAATAAAAACAAAACCAATAACGTGACATCATCACCGTATACAAAACTCTATCATACGACCTCTAATGACACACTCTTGGTGAATTATTTTCACATATTTTTTTAACAACGTAGAAAAATTAAATTACAGTTGTTGTAATCGTTAAATAGAAGGCTCCGGTTGTTTAAAAAACTCAAACACCAGGTATAGCCACCCAGCCTATACGAACTTACTTACTTACCAAGGGCGTGTATGAGGTCACATGACTTGACAAGATGGCCGAATGTTAGGTATAAAATTGCGTGTTGAATAGAAAATCGAAAAGCTTTCAATATACAACAGTTATTTTTTGCAAAAAATGGCACCGCCGCCTTTCACCGAGTACAGAATTCAAATGTTTGCACGAATTGGTGTGATATCCATGTATGAAACAGCTCAGCCGATTTCCATTAATTTTAAACGAGACCACCTTTATTAAAATACACAAATAGGTTCACAGTTAGCGAAACTTTCGATGAACAGCATACACAAAAAAAATACACACAGACTAACATAATACCTCCTTTTTGGTAATTGGTAAAAATGCTGAAAGCAGGCAGCAGGTTGTAAGCAAAGATCGGCCGCGATAGAAAAACCGGTTCATTAAATGGGCCATAAATCGAAAACGGTAAGTTTAGTAAAAAAGTTTATAAAAGCAAAAGATGCAATATTCTATTTTCTACAATAATGATCAAAATGACTTTTTCACTAAAATGGATAGTTTCCGAGATATAGGCCAAAAACATTTTTTCAAGATGGCGCTTGAAGTTCCACCCATGGATCTGTAAGTATTTTGTGATTTTATGCTCACTAAAGGTGCGTTCGGATATCCTACTGGTGGCAAAAATAACAGTTAAAAACGCTAAGAACGATCACATTCAGCGTTCGGTTTGGGAAAGTGTGAGCAAAAGTTGCATTTTTATATGTTTTCATTCACCGTTCGGATAGCTCGAAAACAGCTAAGAATGCCATCTAAGTGATCCTAAACCATAAAAAAAAATAGGATCAGAAATTTAGTGCAAAGTTGACTAAAAAAGTGTTTAATGAGGTAGGTACTGAAAAGGATTCCAAAAATAACACGTATTTCTGAAAAGAAAACTTCTTTACCGGGATTGTGCACTTTTTAGAATAAAAAAAAAGTTAAACGCGCGTCAGGACATGACGTAACCTGATCGAAAACTCGTAAGACGGAGGGAGCAAGTTTTCACTTCTGCTGGCACTCCTGTAGTGCAACTTGTTTTTTTGCTGCGTAGCACAGTAGAACTATAATTAAATAAATGGAATAGTCCAAATAGTCAGGAAAAATACCCCGCAAATACCTATGGACGCCTAACATGAGATTGCTTAGGTACCTATAAAGTCGGTAGGTATAATATACCTAATTAAAAAACCCCCGACACAAAAATATTTGACAACAAACTTTTAATTGACAACCATTTTGGGCACATTTGTAGAATTATGGTTCTTCCATCCCCACTCTAACCCACCATAACTCTTAAACGGCTCAATCGGTTTTTATAAAACATAGCTAAAAACACTCTCGATTAAAGTCTTCTTTCATCCAAAAAAAACTAAACTGAAATCGGTTCAGTGGTTCGGGCGCTATGATGCCACAGACAGACAGACAGACAGACACACAGACAGACAAACAGACACGTCAAACTTATAACACCCCTCTTTATCGTCGGGGGTTAAAAACATAGTTGATAAAGATGAGGCATCGGATCGACGAACACGAAAACGAGTACTTTTGAATGCGAGATGTGAGGACGAATGATTTTGATTCAAATTTAAAAAATATCAAATACAGATAAGGGAAAATCTTGAAAAATATTATGAACCGGACAAAATTTTGAAAAGTTATCGGCTTTATTAAAAAAAACTTACAAATTTCTCACCAAAAAAAGTTTAATAATTCGAATGCTAAGAATTATCAGCGACAACACCCCATTATTTTTTACGAATAAAATAGCCTGCTCACTTTTCTATTTCACAGACCGAGAAGTTATTTTTTTTAATGTGTAGGTACATTGTGAGATGAGTAATTAATTTTATCTACACTAATGTTGTAACATTCTACTTATGTTTCCAATACTTGACTTATAATGACTACTGTTATAGCGCAGACAACAAAACACTCAATTTAAGCAATTTTACATGATGTTATAATATCCACATCGATATCGTAAAATCTCATTATAACATCAATAAAACGCGACCAATTAACCTGGCGAGCCTTATGTCAAAATCCTCATACAAGTTGGATAAAATTTTGATATTAGGCTGGCTTTTGAAAACAGTTGGGTTATACGTGAAAACTTCGTCGAAACTACTAAACTTACATACACAAAACTCTTTGGTAAGATCTTGTGCCAGTGACATAAAAAAAGACTTCATCTTCAAATCTTGGTTTTGAATAAGAGATAATGCAAAAATATATCGAGCTAATGCCATTCCCTTGTACAGTATTCAATTAATTGCTTTAGAAAATATTTTTTCTATTAGGTATTTTCTTTCATAACAATATTGATAGGAATTGCATATTTTCAGATCGTTTTATCTTTGACATCGCTTGTAAAATATGGCGGCGTTATTGCGGCCTTGCACAAGAATCAAATTACAAAATATGACATTCATTCAATTTAACCATTCAATGCGAGTGTTTTACTCTGCACATTTATTAACCAAATTTTAATAGATTTTTTGAGCTACTGTACACAGGCTGCTCCCAATTTGCAAGATCTTCTTTCTAGTGTATTTCCGCTCTCGTCGTTGCAAATTTAAAACCTCCCATGTGACATTTTTCTTATAAATTAGATTTTCAAATTTATTGGTGGCTCGGTGGCTCAGTGGTTAGTGAGCCTAACTTCTGGGTCAAAGAGGCGTGGGTTCGATCCCCACCAAGGGCAAGTATTTATGTGATGAACATAGGTGTTTGCTCTGTGTCTGGGTGTTATTTAGTTACTATCTATATAAGTATGTATTTAAAAATATGTATATGTAGTATATCAGTCTCTGGCAGCCATATCACAAGCTTTGCTTAGTTTGGGGTCAGAGGCCGTGTGTAAGATGTCCCCAAAATATTTATTTATTTATTTTTATTGCAAGATTATTTTAGGAGCTATCATTTGCAAAAACTCTTATGTGAATATCTTAATATTTAACTGACACACGGTGCATTTATAAATTGCCTTATGAGAGCCTACTAAGAACTGTTGATCAGTTTTTTTAGTTTTTCTCAAAATGTTCCTTTTTGCACATAGGAGATTTTAAATTTGCAACGACGCTATGTTGTTTTGTTCTGTTGTTGTTATTTGTTTGCTTTATTTATTTGTAACAATAACAATTTGTTCGTAAGAAATACACTTAAAATGTAATTCAAAACAACGATTTGTATTGACAAATGTAATAGAGAAGTACTTACCTTGGGGATCAGCGATCGCGCACGCGGCTAGCTGTAACGATTAATACTTTATTGAAAAATTGTTTTATAATTTATTATAAATCAAAAATTTAAAAAACCCCCGACACATTGACAACCATTTTGGGCACATTTGTAGAATTTTGGTTCTTCCATCCCCACTTTAACCCACCATAACTCTTAAACGGCTCAATCGATTTTTATAAAACATAGCTAAGAACACTCTCGATTAAGTCTCCTTTCATCCAAAAAAAAACTAAACTGAAATCGGTTCAGTGATTCGGGCGCTATGATGCCACAGACAGACAGACAGACAGACAGACACACAGACAAACAGACACGTCAAACTTATAACACCCCTCTTTTGCGTCGGGGGTTAAAAATAGTACATTTTGATATAAGTGCGGTAATTTTCAAAGCGCACGTATGTCATACGACGTTTTATAACATATTTGCGAGGAAATTAATAAAACTCTGACTTTTTTGAACGAATAAATCTTAACTTGTCCACAAATTAGCGATGCGATCAACCTTTTTTTAGGCAAAGGTACAAAAACAGCCAGTATTACTAATAAAGTAAATAAATATTTTTGTGGTTTAGTTACAAATAAATGGTTGTAATTTATTTTCAAAATTAATTAAATTAAAGAATTAAATGTTTACTTATTATAGTTTATCTCCCAAAGGAAATTTATTCATAAAATATTGACCACTTTTCTGACATAAAAACTCTTTGCTAAGATTTTAAAAAGTATCGTTCACTCGTGCGTTTTACATTACAATAACGCACAAGAGCGTAATGAAATAGATTACGATATTGAATTTGGTGTAATTACAGCCACTTTACGAGCAAGTATGTTATAAACTTTATTAAAAAATTGTTTGTCTATAAAGTCGTGGTCTCTTACTATGGGTCGTATTAATGAGCTACAAGTAAACAGATAAACATTTTATTGATAATTTGTCAAAAATTATAAGTCACTAAATTGAAGTCTGAAACATGACTCAGATTAAAATAAATTCATTCCATAATCTTATTGTGCCATAAAATATAATAGTATAATCCTTACATAGTCCTTACATAGTATAAAATAAAGTCGCTATTTTGTCTGTTTGTTTGTCTGTATGCTTAAATCTTTAAAACTACGCAACGGATTTTGATGCGGTTTTTTTTAATGGATAGAGTGATTCAAGAGGAAGGTTTATATGTATAATACACCTGTGCGAAGCCGGGGCGGGTCGTCTAGTCATTCATAAGATTAATAGTAAGTATAAAATAATAATGTCAAGAATATCAATTAATAATGTCAAGTAGCACAACTAGGTATGGAGAGGGCTATGCTCCATCTCGAATCGATCGAGATCCGTAGAAGAACCAAAGTTACCGACATAGCCCATCGGATTGGCAAGTTGAAATGGTAGTGGGCAGGGCAAATAGAGCGGAGGGCTGACGACCGATGGGGTCGAATAGTTCTCGAGTGGAGACCACGTACCGGCAAGCGCAGAATAGGACGTCCACCCACAAGGTGGACAGATGACCTCATTAAGACCGCAGGATCACGCTGGATGCAAGCCACTACTAATCGGTCTTATTGGAGATCTATAGGGAAGGCGTATGTCCAGCAGTGGACGTCCTATGGCTGATGGATGGATGGACGATGAAAACCGGTTTGCTGACAACAATTTTACGTGAAACAACATAAGAAAACATAGTTGAATCAACAACTGAAACAAGCTGAACGCTTAGGCCGGTAGTTAGGCCTCTTCATCGCTTGTTCCCGGTTCTGGCGGAACGTGACACTTTTTTGTGCGTGCAGCCGGCGTCTGGCGTTCATCGATTTATCAGATGTTATCACGAAATAGTTCAAAAATCAGACAGTGTCATCTATCTATCTATTCAGCCAGTCCCACCCACTGCTGAGTATAGGCCTCCTCTCTTTCGTCTAGCCAAGTGTCCTGCCCATCTCCACTTTAGCTTGGCGATGCATATTGTGCCCACGTCTTAAATTTTTGTACGACGTCGAATTTCCACGTTTGGGACACGATCAACCAAATGTCATGGGCTACTTTTTAGGGTTCCGTACCCAAAGGGTAAAAACGGGACCCCATTACTAAGACTCCGCTGTCCGTCTATCCGTCTGTCTGTCTGTCTCCTGGCTGTATCTCATGAATCGTTTCTAGCTATGGCTAGAAAGCTGAAATTTTCACAGATGATGTATTTCTGTTGCCGCTATAACAACAAATAGGTACTAAAAACATAATAAAATTAATAATTAAGGGGGCTCCCATACAACAAACCTGATTTTTGCCGTTTTTCGCTCTATATTAAAAATGGTAACAGGTAGATGCTTGGAATTTTCACAAAATATTTAGTTTTATATTCACTTCAATAATAAATAGTAAAATTAAAATTAAATAAATATTTAAGGGGGCTCCTATACAGCACGGAACCCTCCGTGCGCGAGTCCGACTCGTACTTGGCCGACTAATATCCCAGATATTACTTCGAAAATCATTATTTGTTATGACAGCGCTCATAGCGTAGTTGGATTAGGTGTTCCTTAGCGATCATCGAAGTTTACCAACATTCAACACGATTAGTCTTCGGATGGGTGACCGCGGGTGGCATTTACAACTGAGCGCTACCGTGGCTCGAAAGACACGTTAAATTGTAGGTCCCGGTTGTTTTAACCATTTAGCCACGTCAGAGGCCTTCAGGCGGACTATAAACTCTGACACCAGGGCTAGCCACCCGGCCTATACGAACTTACTTACTTTTTTTACCTCGAAAATTTTTATTTGATAAAAAAAAATAGGATTCATTTCGGAGAGTGAGCATCTGAGCTACACAACCTTATCCTACCACCCTCTTAACTCCAGGACAAGTAGAAAGACGTCACATTACCACCCCTACACTGTCGATTTTTCTTCGATACGTACGAAGCAGTTTGACTCAACATTTCTGATTCGTACCGCCAGGGAATGGAACAGTCTTTCTGCTTTCCTGTTTCCTAAGAGATATAATCTAAAGCTTTTCAAGGTCAGAGTGAATAGGTATCTTCTAGGTCTGCGCGCTTCATCTTTGACCACAATGTCGCTTACCATAAGGCGTGTTGGTGGTCAAACGCGGACTTATTCGCGATAAAAAAATAGAATAAAAAAACTAAAAATAATAGGAAATGGTACTCACAAAGCCGGTTAAGACCAATACGACTCTCATGTCGCGCAGGAGTCGTCGATCAGTGCCTCAAAAACTTAATGAGCTATTTTATATATTCCTCCAACAAAAGATCACTTCCTAGTCAGCTGTTTCAATAACACTAAATTATTTACTACCGTCATGTAGAGCAAATATCTGGTTATATATGGGTAAAATAAGATGCTATAACTCTACTAAAGTGCTTGCTGAAAGTCGTTGAAGTATTATACCGACTTTCAAAAAGGAAAAGGTACTATGGTCGTCTGTATATTTTTTGTGTGTGTAACAACCAAACCATTTGGCGCGCATTCTGTGGCGCCAATAACGGGCCAATCAGGGGGCTTCGCGCCCACGCCGCGGTCGGATGATGCAATATCGACCCCCGCCTGCGCGCGCAACCCCCGTGGTCGCCCTCAGCGTGAACGGCGACTCCCGCGCCGTCTCGCTGATTTCGATTTTCGACAAGTAGTTAGCCTATTACATTCTCTTTGTAGTTAGCAACTAGCGATCAAGGGGCGCGTCACGGCCTGCGCTGTGCGCAACGGGCAACGCCCTTCCCTTTTCACCCTTTTCTTTGTAATTCTACGGTTTGATTATTAACAAGTGATTTGTAAAACGTTGTGTGAGTTAACTAAGGCGTAGTCTGGCGCCCGTAATAAAGACAAACAATGTAAACAGTGCAAAATGGTGTTTCAATTTCAAATCCAAATTCACCTTATTCGATATTTTCGCCAATTATGGACTGATTAAAAAAGTTCTTTAATAGTTAGAAAGGGTGTAATCTCCCTCTAGTAGCAGTAGTTCGGCTCGAAGTGATCTCATTTTAATTTTATCGAAATCAACTGAGCCGTTTTTGATCAATCGACAATAATGTACATGGATGTCACATCGATTTGTGCAAACTATTCGAATTATGTAGACGGTGGAAGTCGGTGGTGCGATTTTTTGCAATGAATAATTGTTGTTTAAAAGATGTAGTGATTCGATTCAACAAAACCATTCATACATAGTCGACGTACCACCTGCTCGTGCTAAACGATTCGCTTCCTCCTTTATAATGCGTACTGCCAGGGATTGGAATGCCCTGCCTCCGTCATTATTTCCTGACAATTACAATTTATACAGGAGTATTCCTAATCAATTAGTATCCTTTTCAATCCGAAATCAAATCAAATTCGTATGCAACTTGGTTGGGCAGCGTTCGGAAAATTGCGTAATGTCTTCTCGTCCGACTTACATCAGTGCCTCAAGACGAAATTGTTCGATCAGTGTGTGTTACCAGTGATGACATATGGCACTGAAACGTGGTCTCTTACCATGGGCTTTATTAATAAACTCCAAGTAGCCCAACGAGCTATGGAGAGGGCTATGCTCGAAGTCTCTCTATGGGATCGAATCAGAAATGAGGAGATCCGTAGAAGTACCAAAGTTACCGACATAGCCCAACGGATTGGCAAGTTGAAATGTCAATGGGCAGGGCACATAGCTCGGAAAACTGATGACCGAGAGTGGTGGAGTCGAAAAGTTCTCGAGTGGAGACCACGTACCGGCAAGCGCAGCGTAGAACGTCCACCCACAAGGTGGACGGATGACTTCATTAAGACCGCAGGATCGCGCTGGATGCAAGCCGCTTCCAACCGGTCTTATTGGAGATCCATAGGGGAGGCCTATGTCTAGCAGTGGACGTCCTTTGGCTGATGGTTAGATGAATTAGCATCCTTTTAGGGGCTTATTCAGTACATCAAAACTAACAACTTTTGCTCGGTAACTTTTGTCAAAGCTCAAAAAAAAATATTAAAAGTATTTGACGCAAGAGTGAATAGGTATATAGGTCTTTGCGCTGATGCCGGGGCACTAGAATACAGCATTGGTATCTGTAGTGTTTGTAATATCACGGTATTACGGGGGTAGATCAAATACAAAACTACCCACGTCCATCATTGTATGTAAGTACTATTAAGGTTTCGCATAATAAACTCTCATTCTGCGATAGTCCGTATTTCATTACACTATAGTATCCCCTGCCTGTAGTAAGAGCCTACTAAAAGGGGAACCCTGGGCTCGTAGGTGGTCAGAGTTGGGGCTCTGGCCATCCACTCAAGCGGGCCCGAGGAGGACGGCAGCGTGTGTGGCAACGCTGTCGTAAAGGACGGTACAAGCCTGGTTTTATCACCAGGCGAGTACTCACACAAAGTGCTGAGAGCACCGGTGCGTTGCTTTGGAGATCCCGGAGCTCCCAAAAAGGCACAAAGGCTGGCCACCGAGGGGGTTTTAGTGGGTACAATCCCACTAAACCCGACTGCACCCCAAAGCGGCCCGACCGCTTTGGAAGATTTCCCGCTCGTAAAATAATCGGCCAAGTACGAGTCGGACTCGCGCACGGCGGGTTCCGTACTTTATGGGAGCCCCCCTTAAATACTTATTTTATTTTAATTTTATTATTGAAGTGAATATACAATTTAATATTCTGTGAAAATTTCAAGCATCTACCTGTTCCCAATATTAATAGAGAGCGTAAAACAGCTAAAAAATCAAGTTTTTTGTATGGAAGCCCCCATTAATGATTAATTTTATTCTGTTTTATTCGCTCTACATTAATAATGGTAACAGGTATATGCTTTAAATTTTTACAGAATATTTAGTTTTATATTCACTTCAATAATAAATAATAAAATTCAAATGAAATAAATATTTAAGGGGGGCTCCCATACAGTACGGAACCCTCCTTGCACGAGTCCGACTCGTACTTGGCCGATTACTTCTACACTTGGACCAAAATTTGATATTTTTGAAGGCTGTTTAGTCGAAGTCTGATAGTCAGTAAAATAACAAACCATTTGTACGATTTAAATTAATTTTATTATTAAATGCTGTAGTTACCGGAAAAAAATGTTACCTACCTATTTAGCTTCTTCTACAAACAATAAAATATCGAACAAGTACGCGTCGGACTCACGCACTAAGGGTTCCGTACTGTATCGGAGCCCTCCTTAAATATTTATTTTATTTTAATTTAATCATTTATTATTAAAGTGAATATTACAACTGAATGTTCTGTGAAAATTTCAAGCGTCTACTTGTTACCATTATATCGAGCGGAAAACGACTAAATTTTTTTTTGCCAAACAATATTTATTTTTATTTGTTGTTATAGCATCTGTGAATATTACAGCTTTCTGGCTACAACGGTTCATGAGATACGGCCTGGAGACAGACGGACAGACGGATAGCGGAGTCTTAGTAATAGGATCCCGATTTTACCCTTTGGGTACGGAACCCTAAAAAAGGGTCCCGAAGTTACGGTCTGTGACACCGTGCGCGGGTATGGGTGTTACAAAATTTGACGCGGGTATAGGAAGGTTAAGATCGATTCGAGATATAGGTAGGTATAAAGATTCAGATGAAGAGATGTGTTGCGAGGTCGACTGTTTGGAGAACTACTAGTAAATATTAATATGTAAAACTCCATAGAACATCAACATAAATCATGCAACTTTAAATATTATCCTGAAAAAGACATATTTCACTTTATTTAAACTAAAATGTGTCTAATTTTCGCAAATCGCTCTGGTGACGTCACATGATAGTACCTAGTAAACAATAATTTCTCGATTGATTGTTGTTTGTTTAATTTGTGTTTTGTGATTTCGGAGTAATATTATTGGATCTGTAAGTTACTTTTAAAGTATTTTTTGTCAATTTTTAGCGTATTTACAAGTATTAACTAACGTTATTTAATAAATAATAATAATAAATATTAGGGGACATCCTACACACGGTCTCTGACCCCAAACTAAGCAAAGCTTGTGATATGGCTGCCAGAGACTGATATACCACATATACATATTTTTTTAATAGGTACATACGAGTACGATACGAGTACGATACGAGTTACGAGTATATAAATATTACCTAAATAACACCCAGACACAGAGCAAACACCTATTTTCATCACATAAATGTTTGCCCTGGGTGGGGATCGAAGCCACGCCTCTTTGATCCAGAAGTCAGGGTCACTAACCTCTGAGCCACCGAGGCTTATTTACTAGTGTGTGACGTCACACACCAGCGCCATTACAGAATGTCTTTTTTGGGAGGATCTTGAATATCTATTCTTTAACACTGATTTTCATTGTTGATACAGTAGATGTCTCGGAAATATAAAATTGTAGTGTGCTTATTTTGTACTAACGAATAATTTAAAACGATTTCCAAAAATTTGTCAAAAAGCCAATGGCGAGTAGTGGGGATATGCACAGCTTGCAGCAAACTTCCCAGATGCCATTATAATAGATCCAACCGTTTATTTTCTTTTTGACAGCACCAATAGAACGTAACTGCGTCATGTTACGCAAAAGTTCACTTTTAAATGCCAGGTTTTAAAAATATGACAACTGCCTAAGTTTGCTCTTTGATCCCGTATGATAATCATCTTTGACAAATTGAGTCCATAAGTGCAGTAGTTTTTTTATAAATTACATAAACGTTTTTAAATTTTTAAAAACTTAAAAACGTTTATGTAATTTATAAAAAAACTACTGCACTTATGGACTCAATTTGTTATTTTATGTTGATAGCCATAGAACGTAAATTTTTAAAAACGTTTGTTATTTTACATCATTAAAAAAAAAACTAAAACTTTTGCGTAACATGACGCAGTTACGTTCTATTGGTGCTGTCAAAAAGAAAATAAACGGTTGGATCTATTATAAGTAAGTATAATATACTTTATGAAATGACGTCACTACTAAAGAATTCCTAATACGTCTCTAATGTACGCATATGAAACTTGTTTTTCATTTGATTGTCGTAATTATTTCCCTTTCCTAAATAACTCGATAAGAATAACAGCTGGAATTGCGCACGTAATAATCGATAAATAATATTAGTTGATTTAATAACCATATATCTTACGTTTTGTTTGACCACTTGATCAAAGAAACAGTAATTTAGTTTTAAAAGAGTTATCTCTTTCATAAAAACATGTTTAGGTAAGTAAGTATTGGCTGAGTGGCTAGCCCTGGTGTCAGAGTTATTAAGTCACTTGAAAATTGAAATGAAGGCCTCTGACATGGCTAAACGGTTTAAACAACTGGGACCTACAAAATTAACGTGTCCAATCCAGTTTCCGGTTTCGAAACTAACCCTGTATAAATACAAAAAAAAAAACTCATTTGTTCGGTTTGGAAATCGGTCAGTCAATGTTTAGGTATTTGTATTTCTACAGGGTTATTTGCTTACCCTATACAAAACGGAAAGGGGGTGATTCAAACGAACAACTTTTACTCTGGGGCCAACACAAAATTCGAAGAAAAAATCTGCTGTTTCATACAAAATTGTTACTCGGAATCGAGAATGTAAGAAACAGCTGATCTTTTTAGGGTTCCGTACCCAAAGGGTAAAAACGGGACCCTGTTACTAAGACTGCGGAGTCTTAGTTGTCCGTCTGTCTGTCTGTCTGTCTCCAGGCTGTATCTCATAAACCGTTATAGCTAGAAACCTGAAATTTTCACAGACGATGTATTTCTGTTCCCGCTACACCAACAAATACTAAAAACAGAATAAAATTTACATTTAAGGGGGGCTCCCATACAACTAACCTGAATTTTTAGCCGTTTTTCGCTCGATATTAATAATGGTAACTGGTAGATGCTTGAAATATTCACAGAATATTTAGTTGTAAATTCAATTCAACAATAAATACTGAAATTAAAATAAAATAAATATTTAAGGAGGGCTCCCGTACAGTACGAAACCCTTCTTGCGCGAGTCCTACTCGTACTTGGTCGACTTTTTCTCTATTTTTGAGTTGGCTCCATAGTACAAGTTGTTCGTAATGATGGTCTCAATCAATTTCGGCTCAGTACAGGTTTAACAAATAACCCGGTACACCTTGTACCGACTTCCAAAAAGGTGGAGGTACCCTGCCCTGCCTCCATCATTGTTTCCTGACAATTACAATTTGGATATCTTCAAGTCAAGAGTGAATAGGTACCTTCTAGGTCTACATACTCCATCTTTGGCTACCACTTCGCTTTCCAGGAGGTGAGTTGGTGGCCAAATGCAGCTAATATAAGGTAACAATTCTACTAACAAAAAATAATTTCAAAAAACATTCATTCTAGTAGGTACCTGCCGGTTAATTAAATACATTATCTAATCCGTTAAAAACTAATCTGATAAAAAACTACAGGCAAGTTAATATTTTTACAAACAACTGACTGCAGAATGAGCCAAATAACATTAGTGTCCAAAAGCGTAAGAAAAAAATGTTACATTTTTTTTATCGAAATGACAAGTGAATTTTTTACGTCAACGTCATTTAGTTGTCAAAATAGTAAACAAAAAAGTGAAATGTGCAACCTGAAATCTCCCATAAACCCTGGTTTAGTAAATATCCAAATTCGGACAAAAGAACCACATCCGTAATTTGTCGCCTCCGTCTTAACCATGCTTGCACCCCAGTATTCCTGGCCAAACTCAGGATTAGGGATCACTCCCAGTGTGAGTGCGGCCTCGATGAAGGAAACGTGGACCACATATTTTTCAGCTGCCCCTTAACACAGTACTCTTTGTATGATGCCATCCCCCCAGAAATCCCTCGTCCCACCTCCTTCAAATCCTTACTTTCCCTTGTACATACCCCATTTGTAAATATATTATGTAAATTTATTAAAAATAATAAAATTAAGTTGTAAATAGTGTTGACCATTAATTATATAGTAGTTTAGTATATTGTGTGTTTGTGTTCGTCCTATGTCTTTATAGATTATACTGTGTTTGTTCCAGTGGTGAATGGTATAAAATCCAAAAACTGTTGCCTATCCAATACAAGTAACACATCAAACATCGTACAAATTCTCTACGTTTGATGGCAGTACCTCACAAGACATTGGCAAAATTGTGAAACACCTTCGCAGAAGCCACAAATCAAGAATTGAATTGAATTGAATTTGTTAATTACTTAAGTTTATGCTACCACCGTCATACTAAACATTTTAATACAATTACCGTCGTTTAAACTAATGCTGCAATCCTCAGAATATAATTATGAAGTACAGAAGTGGAAGTTTACACAATTCTACAACCTTTTGTAGAATTGTGTAAACAACCGGCGCGAAAGAAATTATTAATACTACGAAGAAGAAAAATTATTTAACTCTCGCAGCACGCTTTGGCTTTGGCTCGCGGCACGCTCATTCGACGAGCCCTCCTTGGCTACGGCTGCTTTCCGAGCCGCCGAGTCAGACGCCGCCGCCGCCGCAGGCGCAGGCACAGCAATCTTGTCTAGATCCCTGTCGCAGCTGACACACGATGCTGTTTGCCGTCGGATCCCAGCACAAACACAACGCCGTCTCGAGTCCAACACTTCGTGATTCCAAACCGTTGCCGCGCCTTCATGAACGTGTCATGTCTAGCTTTAGTGGGGAATTCTGATATCGTAATCCCGGAACCCCTTCAATATGGTTTTAGCAGCCCAGATCGCGCTTCGGAGAGGGACGTCTCGTACCTTGAAAATAATGGGCCTAGGACGATTTGAAGACGATGGCCTTCCCGTTCTATGACTGTGAATGATATCCTTGCTCTGAAAATTGTCCAACTTCAGCGTATCAGAGACCAGCTTGACTATTAGGGCGGCAGTGTCTTCGTTTTTGGATTCTGGAACACCATGGAGTAGTAACATTTTCCGTCTAGTCTGCATTTCCAAGTTGTCATTCTGCTGAGCCAATAATCCAACCTGAGACTTAATCATACTAAGTGCATTCAGGGTTGTTTGAAGACAGTGAAATCTGCTGCAAGATTATCACAGCCCGGAGATAGTGAAACAGTTACCTTGCGTTGTATCTCTTCAAACTTAGCAAACCTCTGGTCTAATTGTGCAACAGACTGCTTTATGGCCTCCATCTTCAACAGTTGTAATGACAAAGTACAAAAGCAGCAACAACAAGTGAATGGTGCGCTTGATTGCACGGATAACATTTCCAGGCAGGTCCAAAAAGTTGACAATTATTAATACATAAAATATTTATAAATAAACTTGTATAAATATTAAGATTAAGAAGGATGTCCGCAGCTCATACATATACGAATACACTAATTTTCTCCGAAGTTTATTTCTAAAAATGTTATGTTCGTCGGAGTAATTTATGACGCTTCTAAAACTGTTCTCATATGTACAAGTTCGTTTGAAGTTTCAAAATATTTGGCCACACAAGCATTAGTAGGGAATTTAGATGGTGAAAACAATAAAAAATCATTGTAATTTTTCTGGTGGTGTAATTTTAATTTTATTTAGTGAAATGAAAACAGCAAAAAATCACAAGATTTTTGAAGCACATATCATAATTAGAAAAGATGTTTTGTTCCATGATTGCAAAAAAAAAAAAAAATCGGCCAAGTACGAGTCGGACTCGCGCACGGAGGGTTCCGTACTGTATGGGAGCCCCCCTTAAATATTTATTTTATTTTAATTTTATTATTTATTATTGAAGTGAATATAAAACTAAATATTCTGTGAAAATTTCAAGCATCTACCTGTTACCATTATTAATATAGTGTGAAAAACGTCTAAAAATTCAGGTTTGTTGTATGGGAGCCCCCCTTAAATATCTACTTTATTTTCTTTTTAGTATTTATTGTTATAGCGGCAACAGAAATACACCATCTTTAAAAATTTCAGCTGCCTAGCTATCATGGTTCATGAGATACAGCCCGGTGACAGACGGACAGACAGACAGACGGACATCGAAGTCTTAGTAATAGGGTCCCGTTTTTCGCTTTGGGTACGGAGTACGGGTACGGGTCGAGTCTCTGCATCCTTCTTTAAATACAGAGATGATTTTAAGATGTTGCTTTCTCAACTACCCCCGAGTGGAAAAGAATATTCAGCTAAAATTAAGCTGTATTGAGAATTTTCAACGCCATTTAGAGCTAATCATATCGTTGGGTGATTTCCCTTTTTACCGATTTCCAAAAAGGAGGAGGTACTATGTTCGTGTGTATGTATGTTTTTGTGCATGTTAAACGATATTTTCTTCAATTGTGATCCGATTTAATTTTTTTTAGTTCGAAAGAATATACTTACTTCCAAGGTGGTCCCAATAAAATTTTATCGAAATCGGCTGAGCCGCTTTTGATAAATCAACATTAATGTACATGGATCTCACATTGGTCTGTGCAAATTATTCGAATTCTGTACACGGTGGAAGTCGAGAAGCCGTGGTGGTCAAGAGGTAGTGACACCCGCCTTACAATCGTGAGTTCGTGGGTTCAAATCCCGGTCCCGTACCAACAAGTTCTTTGAAATTTATGAAATATACACCACTGGCTTTTTTTGGTGAAGGAAACCATTGTGAGGCAACCTGCATACGTCCGTAGAAAAAAATCAATGGCGCATGTCAATCACACATGTGGTGGATATGGCCCAATATTCCTTCTTGGGTAAGCCTACATCCTGCAGTGGACTATTAAAAAAGGCTAGTACAGTACTTGTGGTGTACTTGCTTAATGGAAAATTAATAACATTTTCCCAAATACCTACTAGAGATCATAACAACTCAATTTATCACAGTTTAATTGTTCAAGTGGTCTCTATCCTTTTGTTATCCTATTGTACATAAAATGGTAACATTTTCTGTGTTTCTTACTGTAATATCATTAATAAAGATGAAGGCGCTGGTGCTACTCATATTCGGCTTTGTGAGTACTATTTTATAACATAAAAACTTAAATTAAAAATTTAAAAAACCCCCGACACAAAAACCTGCTAGACAGGGTCTTACCACTGTTAATAGTAGTTTATGCAACTGTCATATAATGAAGGGTATTAAAACACGAGCGTGAGTTTATGAAACGAGCGCAGCGAGTTTCATAATAGTAACGAGTGTTTTAATACCCGTGTTATATGCAGTTGCATACACTATTTTATCTTCACTAATAAAAATAAAAAAAAACATATTGCGAAACATTAAATTCACGCGTACGTGTATTGTCACAGTGAACTTGGCGCCATTAAAATCTAACCAATGAGAGCGCAGCTGCGCGCGCAGGGCCAATCAGGAGCGAGCGCGCGATGTTATAATGAGATTTTACGATATCGATGTGGATATTATAACATCATGTGAAATTGCTTAAATTGAGTGTTTTGTTGTCTGCGCTATAACAGTAGTCATTATAAGTCAAGTATTGGAAACATAAGTAGAATGTTACAACATTAGTGTAGATAAAATATCTTATCTTTCATTTGACAACCTTTTTGGGCACATTTGTAGAATTTTGGTTCTTCCATTCCCACTTTAACCCACCATAACTCTTAAACGGCTCAATCGAATTTTATAAAACATAGCTAAGAAGACTCTCGATTAAGTCTCCTTTCATCCAAAAAAAACTAAACTGAAATCGGTTCAGTGGTTCGGGCGCTATGATGCCACAGACAGACAGACAGACACACAGACAAACAGACTCGTCAAACTAGTATAATTGATCGAGTTTATGCGAATATTTCCGTTTTTGAGCGACGAACCAAACCGGAGGAGGTACTCAATTCGACGCGTATATATTTTTTTATGTGTAACCACGCATAACTTGTTTCATAGTAGTCCGATTTCAATAATAAATATACTTCGAAATTAGTCCCATTAAAATTTTATTGAAATCGGCTGGGCCATTTTTGATAAATCTACAATAATGTGAAAAATGCAACATAGATCCGTTCGAAATATTCGCGAATTCTGTACACAGGTGAAGTCGGTCATGCTATTTTTTGCGAAAAAATAATTATAGACACGGCGATTTTGCTTTCGTCTGTCCAGATGTTGGTTTTCCTATACAGGTCGCATTTTAAACAGATCTTGACGAAACTTGGTACACAGGTTATATATATTAACAATTTTTTTGTGGAAGTTTTTTATTTTTACAAGCTTATTTTATTCAGTTTCACCTGTCCCGTTGTCTTTCGGTCTGTAATCAAATCTTGCAAGTTAAAGATCCACTTCCCGGCTACCGATTGAGCTGAAATTCTGCATACATGTGTAAACCGCGTGACAATGCAATATTACGATGACATGGTGCTGATCTGATGATGGAGCTGGAAGGTTGCCAAAGGAACTTAGCAATGAAATGAAACAACCCAACCAGCAAAAAAGTCTTAGATTACGCCTTTTATAAGAGTGGTAGGCTTAAAACGCTCTTATAATTGTTTTGGAACATGTTATTGCTCTTATATTAGCATTTGACAAGCTAGTACGGACTCAAGAGCTCTCTCTCTTATTACCTTGTCTCATATATGTATATAAGCGCATTTTATAATACCATTATAAGCCTCTTACTCCTACAATAACATTTACGAAGACTCATTGCACTTGAGAATAACTGCTCTTATATCTCCATTCTCTAAGTTCATTTGATTTCATAATGGTCTTGATAAATGCTTTTGTAAGAACGTCAGACTAATATCAGCATAACATAAAACCACTACAAGTGCGTGCTTTTCTGATCTTATTTAAAACTGTTATAAGATCAATTACACAAGTTTAGTAAGATATTAGAGTGATATTGGATTAACATACTTACAATACAAAAAACAAGATCAATATAAGTTGATTTGAGCTTAAATCGATTTTGTGAAAACAATTGTAAGAATAACATTTAGTTGGCCATTTTGTGAGTAAAAGTTAAATGTTTCTTTTTTAGGAAACGGTCTATATCCATATATACAACCATTTCAAATCACCAACGTTATCACTTAAATAAAAGTAAAAACATTTAGTACATTTATATTTAAAGGGTCAAAAAGGAAAAGATTAAAAAATTAAGGTTTTATGTAGGTCAATCAACAAACCCTAAATTAATTCAACATGGCCATACCCTTTGCATTTTAGAATGCTAATATTAGCACAAATGATCTTACAATGGTCTAATAGTGCGCTGGCAAAATGCAACTAAACAATGACATCAAATCCATACAATAAAGAAATAAAACATTAAAATGAGGATTGAATATATCATTTAAAATGCTTATTTGATTGAGCGCATGAAGTTTGAAGCGTAAAACAGGGTCTATTTTACAGTAAATAATATATTCCAAAGGGAATACTTACCGTACAGCACAAACACGGTGTGTGTTTGATAACTAACACGTCGTTATTATATTTTTACACAACTCACAGTTTTTCACAATAATATTTAACATATAATGTAGGAATAAGTACCGTGCTGTCAAATAAAAATATCAAAGTAATAAGGTTTCAAGGTTATCATTTTAACGTTAGACTAATAATTATAAGCTCACATAGGCTTATAATATACTTACGCGAAAGCGATATCAGCCTAAGGCAGCTTAAAATAGTTTTGGCAAGATTACTATAAGTGCAAACAGCATTCATTAAGACTGATATTAAGACGATATTAAATTAAATACGCTTATAATTTGTGCCCAAATCCAGGCTTATACGATGATATAGGATCAATATAAGAGCGAAAATTTTTAGTCTTGAGACTGTTACAAGAGGGATTTTTGCTGGTTGGGAACCTCATCGAGTTTGGGTTCATTTGAATGGTCTTGGTGAGAAGTTTTTCTTTCTATAGTAACCAGGGTCTGATGATGGAGCTGGAAGGTGGTCATGGGAACTCTGTAATAAAACAACGCAACCCTATCGAGTTTCGGCTCGTTTGATTCGTCCTGGCAAGTACTTGTTCAGAAAAAGCCTGTTTTAATAAATTTTTTTTGAATATAAAATTTAAATAAATATTAAGGGACATCTTACACACGGCCTCTGACCCCAAACTAAGCAGAGCTTGTGATATGGCTGCCAGAGACTGATATACTACATATACATATTTTTCAAATACATACTTATATAGATAGTACCTAAATAACACCCAGACACAGAGCAAACACTTATGTTCATCACACAAATGTTTACCCTGGGTGGGGATCGAACCCACGCCTCTTTGACCCAGAAGTCAGGGTTACTAACCACTGAGCCACCGAGGCAGTTTAAATATAATACTTGTTAAATTTAATATTGTTTTCCTCAAAACGGGGCCAAATCTGTCGCGCCATTTATCACCGAGTGTACTGATTTCGATAATATTTAGCAAAATCGTATATACCTATACATATAATACATAGGTAAATCCTAACAAGACTTGCGAGTACCGAATCGGTCAAGAGCGAGTCGAAATGTTGGCTTATGAAGATTCAGTCAGGATGCGCCGCGAGGTCTACTGTTCGCAGAACTACTAGTTAATTTTGTTTGTTTTCTGTTTTCAGATAGCCGTGGTAGCTAACGGAGCTGCTATCGGCGATGGAACAGGTGTGTACTTACTAATTTTTAGGGTTCCGTACCCAAAGGGTTTAAACGAGACCCTATTACTAAGACTCCGCTGTCCGTCTGTCTGTGACCAGGCTGTATCTCATGAACCGTTATAGCTGAAAACAGAATAAAATTAATATTTAAGGGCTCCCATACAACAAACTTGATCTTTTTGCCGTTTTTCGCTCTATATCAATAATGGTAGGTAGCAGGTACAGTAGGGACAAGATAATAGGTCACTTTTGACAGATGTCAGTTTTATATTCATAGTGAGGTGACCTGCTTAAAAACATCGATTAAATGAATGAATCGAATGAATCGATACAGACTTGAAACATATGTGAATTTCAAAAATGATCATGCGAATCCCTGTCCCATTATTATTTTTTCTTTCATAAATTAAAGGAGCAAAATAAGACAAGTACCTACGTAATTTAACAAAAAAATTGCTTTTATTCACTTGAACTATCGGAACTGCTATCTTCATCACTGCTGTCAGCACTCAGAGATATTATTAATTTATTTTCAATAATATTGTCTATTCTCACATCTCGTTCAAAATCTTGTAAAATTATTTTCTTTGTCTTCTCCACGACTTTTCGCCAGTCTTCTGTAGTGACTTCTGCACATGCAGTTTGTAGCAGAGTCATCATTTTAGCAGTACTGAAGGGTGGTTCAGTATTGTTCCGCGCTGCATGACCCTTTATTTGTGCCCAAATAAGCTCGATGGCGTTATACTGGCAATGGTAGGGAGGCAATCGAATAACTTCGTGTCCATGCCCTAGGGCTAGTTCATCGATTACATAGCGGAGCTTGGACGGCTTAGTTGCTTTTACCAGATTTAACAACTCAACTTTTAATAAAGTTGGACTTGCCTCCACACCATAATTTCTTACCAGCCACGAGACAATTTCTTGCTTTTTATTTGCTTGAGTTGGTGGTTTATCAACTTGTACAGAATGATACGGAGCATTGTCCATAATTATTATTTTGTCCATATAATTTTCGATGGGTTTTCTAAGCTGACTAGCAGCTTCTCAAACCACTCTTTAAAAACATCAAAGTTCATTTCCTCATGGTAATCTGTTGTAGTTTTAGAGGCGAATGCGAGGAGGCAGTCTGGAATAAAACCTTGAGAAGCTGATCCCGCGTGACATATAATAAGTCGGGCTCTTTTTCCCGATGGAACTTTTGAGGTGGAGGCGCTGTATCATCGGGTCATGTCCGCGCAACCGTATGGTTCGCATTCAACCATGTTTCGTCAATTAACACGACATTGTCCCAATCCGTAATTTTATTTACCTCACGTAAGAATGTTATTCTCTTCAAAATAATATCGTAGCGTTCTAGCAGGATTTTCCGCTTGTCGGATTTTTTAAATCTAAAGCCAATCGATTTCAAAACCTTTGATAGAGACGATTTGCCTCCAAAAAATAAACCTGCGCCTTTTAACGAACTCAATAGCTTTTCCCGTGTAGGATATTCTTTTCTCGAGTAATATCCATAAATGTGGTTGCTAATTGCAGTAGCATCAAAATTATCAACGTCAACAATTTTCTTGTCCCTCTTTCGTTTTTTCGGTGTACGTAAAGTATTATCTTCTGAGCCTGATGGTCCGTATTTCTCTTTCAGAATTTGAGTTACTGTCTTCTTCCCTATTCCCAATGCTTCGGCAACGCGTTCTCTCGGTGGTTTCAATGGTAAAAGAGGCCCATCGTTAACTGATTCACGTCCAAAATAATTGTACAATTTCAGCACTAGTTCGCGAGATTGACTGTTTAGAGTTTTCCCCCGTTTCGACATAGTAAGACTGTAATGTTTTTCTTGTTTAATAATCGTTAAGCAATCAAAGTCCAATTTATAGCCAGGTAAACGTAGTCAGTAAGATCAGTTCAATGAAAAAGCCGGATCAGAAGAAAATAACAGAGAGCACACCAAAAACGCACAGTCACTTCGCACAACAACAAAAGACTGCGTCATCATCATGTTATGGCGACATGACATGCGTCATCGACAGGCACTGGTGTTGCCAGCAACATCCACCTAAATTGCACCCAACATCAATGACCTTTCTATTTAGTTATTTTTTTGTATTTTTATAGTTAGTTAAAAGAATAATAAATATGTGTAATTAGGTTTTACTATAATCACAACGTGGTTATAACTTTATGGTGATTTTTCTTCACAAGTAATCATTGCATTCGATTCAACTTACAATCCTATCAGCTTTCGATTTTTAGAGTAACATCCCTAGTGTTTAAAAAGAAAAAGGGTTGACTGACGCAACATTGTAACGATGACGTTCAGTTCTTTAGATCAGAAATTGTTTATTACTCGTATGTTTAGAATGGTTTATTAGTGAAAGCAAATCGTAAAACTACTCGTATCGGTCATTATTACAATAAATATGTAAACGTAATTGAAAAAAGTTAAGCAATTGTGCAGTTCTTATTTTATGCCCGCCGTTACAAGGTCACGTTGTTGAATTTTGATGAAATGTCAAAAGTGACCTATTATCTTGTCCCTACTTTAGATGCTTGAAATATTCACAGAATATTAATTCGTATATTCAATGCAATAATAAATAGTTAAAATAAAGTAATTATTTGAGGGTGGCTCCCATACATTACGGAACCCTTCGTGCGCGAGTCCGACTCGTACTTGGCCGATTATTTAATATACAAACCAACAAAAAAAGTTGCGAGATGATTATTTTTCGCCAAAAATGGTATAATCGACTTCAACCGTGTACAAAATTCGAATATATTTAATTGAGTAAAACAGGTGTTACTCGCGCACAATTTTAGTAGAAAACTGCTACTATAGTTTCGATCGCATTTGGCGATCGTTCTCAAGGTTGGAGTACTAGCGCGCGGGCTCGTCTCGAATAGCACTATGGTAGCAGTTTTCTACTAAAATTGTGCCTGAGTAACACCTGTTTTACTTTATTAAAAATGTGCAAAAATCACGCTAGTTTCCATAGTGTTAGAACATGAGTATTAGGGCGGTACATGTATATCCTGGCAATTTCCTATGTAATGACCTAGCTACATTAGCGACCTCCCTCAAGAGGTGAAATCTGAGGTGAGTACTCCAAGCCTAGTAATTTCCTTCATGATAGTGGTAGGTGTCGAAATAATTGTGAGCAACAGTCTACTGATCCTTGCAAGGTTAAAGACTAGAGACCTATGACTAGAGCCCAACATTACAAAGAGAACCTAGGTCATGATGACGTTTTATGAGGCTAGATTTACCAAATTAGTTAGGGAAGCACAATTGCAAACACAGAAATTATCCATTATATACAGCATTTATTATACATTACCTTCAACATACACTTTAATACAATAGGCAACCTGGAACTGTAACGGGTTACATTTTATACAGATTAACAGGTACAGTAACAAGAGTTATTACAAGTCATGTGTATTGTACAGAATAACATTAGTGACGGAGCATTATGTAACATAAATCAATCCCATAACGAGTATATTTAAGTTGTTTCTTAGCGTCCTAGCGCCTCATAGGTTTCTCTCAACATGTAACCCTTTTTATCAACCCCTATTCGTAAGTAATTAATGCATACTTAACTTGGTCACGTCCTTCACGTTTTCAACTACCTTTCCTGTATTTTTGTGTCCTTTTTTTTCTGTTTCATTGAAACTTATTGTTATTCTCACGGCTGAATCCCTACATTTTTTTTCAAGTCCTAGATACCTCTCACATTCTTTTTATTTGGGTGATATTATAAAAATCATATTTATTAATATTTAACTACTCCATAATTACATAAATTGATTTAGATTCAATGCTTTGTTATTAAATTATTTGCTCAATGCTTCTAGGTCTTGTTTATTTTGTTTTTTAAAATCCTCTAGCTCCCACCTTTTTTATAGTGTTGCTAGTGTGTCTAGTCTCAATTTTCTTACTTGCATTTTAAATTTTGTGTAAATAAATATAGAATAATCATATAATCTAACAGTAGTGAGAATTCGAATAGTTCGCACGAATCAATGTAAAATATGTCATGTCAGAGGCCTTCAGGTGGCCTAAAAATTCTGACACCAAGGCTAGCCACCCGGCCTATACGAACTTACTTACTTTAATGTTAAATAGAACAGAAGAGTTTCTAATTAGAGATTTATTTAATTTCAGACATAACAATGAACGTCGACCAAAAGACGAGTGAAGACGAAACGACAGAAAAAACAGTGTTACAAGAATCTGACACTAGGGACGACGAGATCACTGATTCTGACTCCGAAACTTTCTTCCCGGATGGTCCACCGACAAACACGGAGACTGGTGCCACTGCGGCGGCTACAGCCGATGCAGGAGGGCAAATGAGTAAGTAATTAGGTTTTTTAGGGTTCCGTAGTAAAACAAGGAACCCTTTTAATTGCGTTGTGTCCTTCTGTAACTAATCTTACCTTTGATGAACGATCTTTAGAAAAAGGTATATGGTTACAACCCGGTCACAATATCTGTGCACCTGACTTCGTGACATCATATCGAATTATCGGGACGTATTTACATTACCGGACGTCTAGTATACCGTCCGGACGTAAATTATTATCGGGACGTGTATCGGCAACGAAGATGCTAACCGTACTGTCGCACCGGGGAGTGCGCGGAAAGGTGACAGGGGAAGCGGGAGAGGCGCCGCATTCCAGCGAGATGCACAGATATTCTGACCGGGTTATAAAACTATTCAGCCGCAACCGCTAAACGCGCCGTGGATAGATAACTGTCGGCTCTGTAGGCAGGACCTAGACTTATTATTACGGCTTCGTTCCGGACACATTCCATTGAATATGTTTGCCCACCTCATGCGCAAGACCGATTCGCCGCTCTGTTGCGACTGCTTGAGAATAGAAGATACCTACCATATTTTGATGGAATGCGTCCGGAACGAGGCGCCCAGACGCCTGTTATTCCAGGACAGTTCCATTGGTTTATGTAATTCGTATTTAGCTCAACCTACATCTGATGAGACAAAGAAGGTACTAGCCATAGTGAAAGCAGGTCTAGCTAATAAGACTAATGTATTGTAAATATTTAAGATCTAATTGTTTTTTGTTTTTCCTACTAGTGCGCCATTATCGCTGTGGGAAAATGCACTTTAACAAAGATTTTAAAAAAAAATTCAACTTCCACATTTATGAACTTTGTGACGTTAAGATAGTTCTAGTATAGATCTCAATTATGAATACATACAATTTTCAAAACTGTGTATTTAAAAGGTAGTTCCCATACATGTAAAGTGGGATTAACTATTTTTTTCAACTCCACCCGATACCCCACATGAAACACATATGGTTTCAACTATGATTTATTTGTCCCATGACTGTATCATATGTGTGATATGGAAACTTGTTATTTCCTGAGTTTATAGCTCATATTATAAACTTTCTCTTTAAATTATTTGAGCATTGCTAGATTATAACTACTGAGTAATAAAGAAAAATTTAAATTTTTAAAATATTTTTTAGGCAATTATGTTTTTCTATAGCCATCAATATAATGACTTGATTTTTTTTTTTTATCATCATCATAATCATCGTCACCATCTACGATATACTACATTTCAATAAATTGTCTTTAAAACAATTTATTGAACTGTAGTATAATTCGGTCATGAGCAACACGGATGCACATACATATTATAGACGAGACTCTCAGTGGAGTTCCGTTTGCAAACATTGCGGACCTCAATCTGACTTCTAATATATATTGTATAGATCCCAGACAGCCTATAAACAGATGTTGCCAACTAGTTTTATGGATTGGAATGGAATTTTCTAATGAAATTCCATATTCAAACCAAAAAAACTTTTTAATTAATTAGTAATATTTGTGATGGATTTGACCACAAAACTGGTTGGCAACATTTGTTTGTAGGATGTCTGAGATCTATCTTACTATACTCGGAATTTTAATTCGATTCCAGATTTGACATTAGCTACTGTCATTTTTGACATTTTTTGACAGTACATACTGTCAAAAATGACAGTAGCTAATGTCAAATCTGGAATCGAATTAAAATTCCGAGTATAACATTATAAACGTGAAAGTTTGTAAGGATGGATGTTTGTTACTCTTTCACGCATAAACTACTGAACGGATTGAGATGAAACTTTGCAATTATATAGTAGAAACTGGAACAATCTAACTAGAATATGCTAGAAGCGCCTACTATTGGATCAGACTCTCAGTGGTGTTTCGTTTGCAAAAATTGCGGACCTCAATCTGATTTCTGATAAATTGTACTAGATTTTACCCGCGCCTAAGCCCGCATGATATTTCGAGGCCCTGCCTTACCACCCTTAATAAAGGAGGTGGAAAATAAAAAAAAAACAAAAAAAATCGACTTGACATTTGTTCGATTCGACAGTTCTTTTTGACATTTCTTGGAGCGCACGCTAGAATAGCTCGCAGATTTTTCCTACTTACTTAACACTTATTGTTATAATATGGAAAATTTACGCAATATCATTATAATTTATAGACTATGTGTTATTCTGATGTATAAGCTAGGTATATAATCGCAAACTTTCATCTCAATCCGTTCAGTTGTTTTTGCGTGAAAGAGTAACAAACATCCATACATCCATCCTTACAAACTTTCACGTTTATAATATTAGTAGGAAGTAGGATATTTAAAGGCTTTGTTATATTCAGTTAAAGAGATGTGTTGCAAGATCTACTTTTTGGTGAACTACTAGTAATGGAGAATATTATTTTCCTACTTATACCTAATGTTAAGAAACAATGTAAATTCAATTTTAACGTAAACGTAAAATACTTTATCTACACTAATGTTGTAACATTCTACTTATGTTTCCAATACTTTACTTATAATGACTACTGTTATAGCGCAGACAACAAAACACTCAATTTAAGCAATTTCACATGATGTTATAATATCCACATCAATATCGTAAAATCTCATTATAACATCGCGCGCTCGCTCCTGATTGGCCCTGCGCGCGCAGCTGCGCTCTCATTGGTTAGATTTTAATGGCGCCAAGTTCACTGTGACAATACACGTACGCGTGAATTTAATGTTTCGCAATATGTATTTATTTTATTTTTATTAGTGAAGATAAAGTAGTGTATGCAACTGCATATAACACGGGTATTAAAATACTCGTTACTATTATGAAACTCGCTGCGCTCGTTTCATAAACTCACACTCGTGTTTTATTATCCTTCATTTTATGACAGTTGCATAAACTACTATTAGATCATGTAGTACAATGTAATCGCACTTAAAAACATGACTATAATTTTTATTAAGGAATTTGTTTTATTAGAAATTGTCATTAAGGGATGAGTGGCATCCCAAAACTAAATAAATGTATGTTTGCCGAACTGCTAGAAACGACTTCCTAGTTGCTTTTCTTTTTATGTATACAAGTGGTACCCCCAGTATCATAAAAATGTACTTACTAACTTTATTATAGTTGTTCCTAGCAATTATTGTAATTTCTCACAAATTAATGATTTCATGCTAAGCCATCCTTCTAGTTAAATTATTTATGTTGTTAACGTACGAAATAGCGAAGTAATACGTGATTAGAAATGTATCCTTCTCGAACTACCCCCTTTTTAAGATTTAATCAGTTTTTGTCAATAATTATTATAATGTAACTTTTAAAAGGCGACTTTAGCTTTCAAAACGAATTATTATTATTAAGATAAATTGTTACTCAGTCTATTAACGCTGAGTCTTCAAATTATGTAATTCTTTTATGACAATAAAGATATTTAAAATTCGGCCAAGTGCGAGTCGGACTCGCGCACGTAGGGTTCCGTACCGTATGGGAGCCCCATTCCTCTTGCCGTTATTAATAGCGAGCCAAAAACTCCTAAAAACCACGTTTGTTGTATGGGAGCCCCTCTTAAATTATTTACTTTATTCTGTTGTTAGTATTTTTTGTTGTAGCGGCAACAGAAATACATCATCATCTGTGAAAAATTCAGCTGCTTAGCTGTCATGGTTCATGAGATACAGCCCGGTGACAGACAGACAGACGGACATCGAAGTCTTAGTAATAGGGTCCCGTTTATACCCTTTAGGTGAGGAACCCTAAAAATCAATCAATCACTAGTAATGGAATCATTTGTTCCGACAGGTACTGGAGCCGATGAAACTCTCCAGCCGTCCGCGCTGGACGTGGTCCCGTACCCGATGAACATAATCCTGAAGACGTTCAGCAAGAACGCCGTTAAATCCATGGACGTGGAGACCATGTGCGACTCGCTTCAGCTCATAGATTGGAAGACCTATCAGAAGATGCTGGAAGCTGAAGACTTTACGGGTACGATGATAAAACTCGGTTACTCTTTATCTCCAGGGCTTGGTTGAAGCCGTGGTGGCCTAGTGGTAGTTTTGCCGGGGTGCCAAGGAATTAAAATAAGACACTAGAGTCTGTTTCTCGATCTCACTATATTCTACCTTATTATCGAATAACAACAGCTTATATACTAAATTATATCTAGGTACACATTGTGATTTATGTAAGTCACGTAAAACATCTAAATCACGAACTAGTTAATCACGCTATACTTATCTAAAACATTCCATCGAGCTGCAACAGTACTTCCCCCTTGGAAAAAAAAATTTATATATATAAACAAACAATTATTACCTAAAACTAGTCAAACCAAAATTAACAAAAATCCTATCAATTATGTTGCAGCAATCTTGCTTACGTCTGTTTGCTTACAGTTGCAGTTTATAGTTTGCTTATCATTACAGTATAAAACGTGCTTGCGTCAGTAAATTTGAATCGTAATACCACTGGCCTAGTCAGCTCCGTAGGTACGTGTCTTTACTTTTTTGCGCTGGCGGCACGATCACTGATTCACTATCGATAACGAACACTGGCCTTAATTTATCAATTGTAACTTTAAAATAAAATATTCTAAAAATTCCGCATAACTCACGTTTGCATTCCTTTAATTCGCAGTATGACGCTACTCGAAATGTGATGACAAAGTTCTAACTAAGCAAATACTTTACTAACAGTGATCTAATAATCTAGTAAAAACAGTTTGTAAAACAATTAAACTCAATGTAACAATACAAATTATACAGATATGCCTATAGTTAAAAACAAAAATATTTTACACAATTCGCACAAAAATACTATCTTATCACTTAACACTCCAATACACGCGCCCCCTAGTGAGACATAAATACACGCGTGTCATCTGTCAGATGACTGTTCACTTATTTGTCAAAAGTGAATAGTATAATTGTTTTTTCGCAATTTTGCTAGAATGTCGAGCTAGGGGAGCTTGAGGAATACTAGGGTGGGGGACCAGGCTAACCTCCCTCCATCAAACTTATGACGAAAAAACAGAACTAGTCATCTGTGAGATGACGCGCGTGTATTGGAGTGTTAATCTATGAACTTGGACTTCTACATTTTTGGGCAATACACAATTTCCGTTTAATTTCACGTTCCTATATACCGATTTCACTAATTTTATCCTGAATTTGCACAAAAGACTAAAACAATGTTGTCACAACACACTTTTCCCGTAATATCTGAACATTTCAAAATATTTCTTCACGCGTTCGCAGCTTCAGCCATATTTCCATTTCACATATTCTCTATAATATATCACTGACCAGTCGTTTGGCAATGGAAACGAGTCTGGGCAAATCCTCCAGCACTACGCAATTTTCCGCCACCTTCGATTTGTCCTCGTACGGTGGTGCCAACTTCGAAAAAATACTTGCAGATCCAACCTGAATTTTCGGCGGCAGCATTGGTATCTCAAGTTCCTGTGGTCCTATACTCGGCTGCTGGTGACTGCTGATTCGATTTCCTCAATTCACACGTAAACAAAATACCAAGGGTTATTCGCGTTTCATTGCAGCTACAGAACCCTGGATTTGGCGTTTACTCATAACTTCAAAAATTGCGTGACAAACTGCTTCTTGTCAACCATGTGATTTGTGCTGTTGTCTGTACATCTTTCTTGCTGAATTATGCGTATATGCCGTTTTTCTGACTTGCCAGGTGTAGATGTCCCGTACAAAATTAATGTCCTCGAATTCCAAAATAAGTTTCTAGAGTCTTCTTCGCGCTCGCCAATTGTCGATGGTTACCGTTGTGGTGTGGGGGTGCAGGTATGACGTCATCCAGCGGATTTATCGTCAACCCCCAAATCTTTTTGCGTGCTCACTACATTTCGCGTCACTTGGGTCGGGGGTCACCACAGTGCCGGTATGGCAGTGGGACCCCAAACTGATACTGCACTCGGGGTCACCAATTTGCCGGGGTGCCAAGGAATTAAAATAAGACACTAGAGTCTGTTTCTCGATCTCACTATATTCTACCTTATTATCGAATAACAACAGCTTATATACTAAATTATATCTACACATTGTGATTTATGTAAGTCACGTAAAACATCTAAATCACGAACTAGTTAATCACGCTATACTTATCTAAAACATTCCATCGAGCTGCAACAGTAGTGATACCCGCCTTACAATCGTAAGGTCATGGGTTCAAATCCCGGTCCCGTACCAATGAGTTCTTCGGAATTTATGTACGGAATTTAACACCACTGGCTTTTCGGTGAAGGAAAACATCGTGAGGCAACCTGCATACGTCAGTAGAAGAAATTCGATGGCGTATGTAAATCCACCAACCCGCACTGGGCTAGCGTGGTGGATATGGCCCAATCACCCTTAGTGGGAAGACCTACGTCCTGCAGTGGACTATAAAAGCTGATACAGTACTCTTTATCTCATTTTGCTATAATCTGTACCAGCTTTTATATTAGTCCACTGCTGGACGTAGGCCTACTCACGAAGAATACTATAAAACTATAATGGTTCATGAGATACAGCCTGGTGATAGACAGACAGACGGACAGCGGAGTCTTAGTAATAGGGTCCCGTTTTTCCCTTTGGGTACGGAACCCTAAAAAGAGTTTAGAAATTGGACTAAGTAATGGGGTCCTGTTTATACCCTTTGGGTACGGAACCCTAAAAAAAGAGTTACTGAAATTGGACTACTCTGTAAAAAGTTATGCTTAAAGTAGTAAAATAATTTAGGGGTCACGTCGACTTGATAACCTCCTCCGTTTTGTGGCTAAAAATGTTCTTGATATATCAAATAGGATGAATAGATTAATACAATCATTGCAAAAACTGTGCTGACAGGCGTCCATTGGTAAAACTACCCACTAAGTACTTATTGTCTTGATTTTCAGGTCTCAAAGACGCAATCGGAAAGGACCACATGATGAACGCAGCAGCCGAAGCATTCCAGGAAGCAACCTCCAGCTACATCAACAAGACTCTGACCACCCTCTCCAAATCCATCAAAATTGAGGGTCTGGACACGATGCAGAAAAACTTGAAAGAACTTCTCAACGTCATCTCACTAAACCTCGGAGGACAGAGTGATACAAAGATCCAGAACAATGTTAAAAGCTTATCAGGAAACATGAAAATCGACCCTAAAGTCCAAAAGGAAGTGTTACAGAACATGCAAAAGAATATTGACAAGATGGTGGCAATGCTAACAGCTGCTAGGAGTCAGAATACTGCGGATGCTTCGGCGAAAACTGAAATTTCTGCGTGAAAATTGACTCTATGCGTATATAAGTAAAGTTACTGATCTTGCTGATTGATTCTGTGTTTTATTGACTAACTCAATGATCTTATATTCGTAATTGATTTAAAATAAGTAGATTTAAAGTCATATCATTTATTACAACATATGAAATTTACATGCGGTTCTTAATTAACATGTTTTGTATAGTTATACATATGACCCTGATAAGGGTATGGCAATTTTATTTTTCATATGATTCGTATTGGAACGATTTATTATTATGTTTTCTAGAATATCGTTAAATATCGTCTAATGTGTCTAATGTAAAAAATCGTTAAATAACATTCGGATAATAGAACAATTTTTAGTTGTTTTAAAAAACAGTTTTCCTTTTCGATATCTTTTAGATTATTTGGCAGTTTACTATAGTAGTTTATGCAACTGTCATATAATGAAGGGTATTAAAACACGAGTGTGAGTTTATGAAACGAGCGCAGCGAGTTTCATAATAGTAACGAGTGTTTTGAAAAAAAACGTATTGCGAAACATTAAATTCACGTACGTGTATTGTCACAGTGAACTTGGCGCCATTAAAATCTAACCAATGAGAGCGCAGCTGCGCGCGCAGGGCCAATCAGGAGCGAGCGCGCGATGTTATAATGAGATTTTACGATATCGATGTGGATATTATAACATCATGTGAAATTGCTTAAATTGAGTGTTTTGTTGTCTGCGCTATAACAGTAGTCATTATAAGTCAAGTATTGGAAACATAAGTAGAATGTTACAACATTAGTGTAGATAAAATATTTTATAGCCATAGAATGCGGGCTGGAACAATGCATTGCTAAGTTGGACTTTGATCCCACGAGTTTATGTCTGTATTGTGATCTAATTTTGAGCGATTTAACAGAAGCTTTGTTAAAATAGTCAGGATGCTTTTTGACAAATTTACATAAATTTCGAATATATAGATAGACCAGGGACATTATTTCAAGTTTTATAAAATATGATTTACGGAAGTTATTTTTGGCAATGTCGGGAGTTTTGATATTGCCAGAATACGAATACTTTTTTTCTGTATTATAAATATTTCTTGTGCGTTTACACTATTCCCCCATCGTATAATTCCATATTGGAGCCATGAAGCCATGAGCCGTAAAGTTCATGTCATTAAGACTGTTATCTGGGCTAAGTCCCCAGTGGATTGGCAAGTTGAAATGTCAGTGGGCAGGGCACTTAGCATAGAGGGCTGATGACTAATGAGGTAGAAAGGTTCTCGTGTGAAGACAACGTACCGACAAGCACAGCGTAGGATGTAAATCCATTAGATGGACGGGTGATCTTGTTAAGTCCGCAGAATCGAGATTAATTCAAGCTGCCTCGAGCCGATCCTATTGGAGATCTATAGGGGAGGCCTATGTCCAACAGTGCACTTTTTTTATCGCGAATAAGTCCGCGCTTGACCACCAACTCGCCTGATGGTAAGCGACGTTGTGGTCGAAGATAAAGCACGCAGACCTAGAAGATACCTATTCACTCTGACCTTGAAAAGCTTTAGATTATATCTCTTAGGAAACAGGGAAGCAGGAAGACTGCACATCTTTGGAATCAAATGGCGACTACAAAATATGTGGCACAGCCTACACAAATATGACACACTAGTTTTTACCCGCGGCTTCGCCCGCATGATATTTTGATTTTTGTGCTATCCCATGGGAACCATTTATTTATCCGGGATAGAAAGAAGACTGTCACTTTCTGTCTTTCAAAACCAAAGCTCTACTTTACCACCCTTAATAAAGGAGGTGGAAAACTGAAAACGATCTGTTGGTTGTTCGATTCGACAGTTGTTTTTTATTTGACATTTATTAAAGCGCACTCTAGAATAGCTCGCAGATAGCAGATTTTTTCCTACTTACTTAACACTTATCGTTATATTATGGAAAATTTACGCAATATCATTATAATTTATAGCCTATGTGTTATTCTGATATAAAAGCTATATATACGGGACCCCAGAACGTGCCAGCTGTATATCTTAACCGACAGCAGGTAACTATAGTGGATAGTTTCAAGTACCTTGGCCATATTGTAACCTCCAGTCTGTCAGATGACGAGGACATGGAAAGACAGAGAAGATCACTTTGTGTTGTTGGTAATATGGTTGCTAGAAAATTTTTCAGGGCGGCGCCTGACGTGAAAATAACGCTTTTCCAATCCTTCTGCCAATCGTTCTACACGTGTCAACTCTAGACTAAATACACGCAGAAAGCTTTAAACGCAGTAAGGGTCGCCTACAATAACATTTTCAGGCACCTGATGGGCCTGAAGTGGTATTGTAGTGCGTCTCAAATGTTCATGGAGTCGCGAGTCGACTCTTTCAACGCGATACAAAGAAAGCGAACCGCATCATTTATGTCTAGAGTTGACATGTGTAAAAATAAGATCATAAAAAGTCTCGCAGAAAGACTGCCGCTGACTGCAACTTACCGACATTGGGTGGCTATTGCCACCTAATCAATTATTGTATTTTTTGACTTTCTTTATTTATTTGCAATGTATATGGATCTTAAGAGTCTGAAATAAAGAATTATTATTATTGTTATTTATTATTATATAGGTAATTGCTTGGTTTCATCTAAATCCGTTCAGTCGTTTTTGCGTGAAAGAGTAACAAACATCCATACATCCATCCTTACAAACTTTCACGTTTATAATATTAGTAGGAAGTAGGATTTCTGATCTAATTTTGCTATGTAAATTAAAACAGGCGCACTTTTCTACGAAATAATGAAACGTGATTAAAATTTTATTTACCTAACATAGACCAAAACTGTAAGTGTTATTTAGGTGTACAATATTGTACAATTGTTTAGATGCATTATCTCCGTTAAAAAAAACTGATATTTCAAGAGAGCCGGACCATTTTCATTTAAAGGTTATTAAAAAAATCGGCAAAGCACGAGGTGGACTCGCGCATGAAGAGTTCCGTACCGTGTGGGAGTCCCTCGGCAAAAAAATCACGTTTGTTGTATGGGACGGGACCCCCTTTAATATTTATATTATTTTGTTCTTAGGGTTCCGTACCCAAAGAGTAAATACGGGACCCTATTAGTAAGACTCTGCTGTCCGTCTGTCTCCATGCAGCCTGCAGGCTGTATCTCATGAACCGTTATAGCTAAAGCTGAAATTTTCACAGATGTATTTTTGTTGACGCTAAAACAACAAATACTAAAAACAGAATAAAATTAATAATTAACGGGGCTCCTATTACAACAAACGTGACTTTTTAGCCGTTTTCGCTCTATATTAATAATGGTAACAGGTACTTAGATGCTTGAAATTTTCACAGAATATTTAGTTTGTATATTCACTTAAATAATGAAATAAAATAAATATTTAAGGGGGGCTCCCATACAGTACGGAACCCTTCGTGCGCGAGTCCGACTCGTACTTGGCCGATTATTAATATTTGTTGTTATAGCGGTAATCGAAATACATTATCTGCCCGGCCAGGCAGTACGACACGCGGCAGCTGCCCAACTTGCCCAAGGGAAACGCCTCAAATACTTCTGCATGGAATCGACGTACGACTTTCTCCCATTTGCTGTTGAGACGGCGGGTTCGTGGTCTTCTCGTCTCTTCGGTCTCTTCTAATCGTGTGAGGTGTTACCACCTCTGGTGTCAGAGTTAATCAGCCGGTTCGTGGTGCTCCGAGGCCTAGGAGTTTGTGCGTGATCTTGGTCTACGGTTCAGAGAGAGAGGCCGTCAGAGGCGTACTTAGCGCAGAACATCTCCCTTCCTATTATAATAAATATACGCCAACGTGAGAGCTGCAAACCGCACTTTAAAGAACAAAAAATACTAAGTACTAACCCTTCCCAGCCTTTACATATTAGAAGCAGCTTTCTTTGCCAAAAAACACCCACACCTATTCACTGCCTCAACAAACCCTAGACGCCAAAACCAACTAGTAGCACTCGAACCATTATTAGAAATAGTTAATGGAGTCCTCACATGTAGTCACTGTCCTAGGATATTCACCGCTAAATTGGGTACATCAGCCATGTGAGGACCCATCAATAACCCACATACGGAAAATGGTCATCAGAAATAGTCAGGAAAGGCCCAAATTTTTTTAAATGAAAACTAAAAGAGATTCTCATATCCAAAAGCTTACTCAGTACAAGACTTCTTAGACGAAAAACGTTTTGACGCCGCAAACTAGTAAAAGTAAAATAAGACATAATACTTAGCTAATGTTCCCATTACCTTAGTGTTTAAGATTGCAATACCCTAATACAGGGTCCATGAGTATGTAACTCTAGGTTTACATAAATGATACATTTATAAATTAGACTAAGAGAATATGTATTTATGGTGCAATAAAAACGATTAAAAACGATTGAAACCCTGCAAGTCAAGACACCCAACTTTCCTAGCCCTGGAACTAGCAAACAAAGTGACAACACAGGAAGCACAACAAAAAACTAGAAAATATACTTCCTCCAAGCCGGCTGGTCACCGTGGAGGAAAAAGACCAACTACCCCCCAGTAAAAAAGACACAAGCACAAACACAAACGTAAAAGCGACAAAAACACTACACATAGCAAGTTTAAACGTTCAAACACTCCTACAAGAAAGCAGACTCACAGAACTAACTCACGGAATTGACAAAGTTAAATGGGACATCCTTGGAATGTGTGAAATTAGAAGAGAAAAAGAAACAATTGCCGAATATACAGATTTTATACTTCTGCATAGCTATGCGACAAAGAGTCAACGCGGTGTAGGATTTCTAATAAAGAAGCATTTAAAAAATAACATCCTGAAATTTGAAACCTACTCCGATCGAGTCGTTGCCCTGGAGATACAGTTCGAAAATTCCAACGCATGGACCATAGTATTAGCTTACGCCCCCACTGAATCAAAAAAGACAAAGCAAGAAGTTTTAGAAGAATTTTACGAATTAGTTGAAAAAGCAGTGATTTCAGCTAGATCAGACAACCTAATAGTAATGGGGGACTTCAATGCTCAAATAGGAAAAATGCGGCAAGGAGAAGAAGCTGTATTTGGGAAGTTTTCACAATAAAAGAGAAGCCACCACGGGAAGAGGCTAGTGCAGTTCGCTCTGGAACACAACTTGAAAATTGCTAACACACTGTACAAACGGAAAAAACACAGAACATGGACTTGGAAGACACCAAATAACAAGCACTTTAACGAAATTGACTATATTATGACTAACAAACCTAAGCACATAAAAAACTTTGACGTGGTACGACCGAATTTCTTCACTGACCATAGACTAGTCAGATGCAGAATAAACACCAAAAAGACAAGACGTAATATCAAAAAATCGACGCAGATAGTAAGAAAAGTCCCCGAGCTCTCAGAATCTGTTAAAGAAAAGTTACAAGGTCAACTCCAAGAGGCAATAGACTCAAAAGAAGATATAAATACGCAATATCGCAACCGACAAACGAAATTATCATCTTTTATAAAGGAAATGCCCCTACCTACACCACAAAGGAAAAAAGAATTAAGCGAAGTTACAAAAAAACTAATACAAGAAAGAAAAATGCCTTACGAACAAACAAAGACACGAGAAGTTAGAAAAGAAATCACCAGAATAAGCAAGGAAATCAACAGACAAATAAAAAAAGATACACAACAATATAGACAAGAAACATTGGAAAGACATGTAAAGAAAAACGGAGCAGTAAAGAAGGCATTCAAGGAACTAAACAAGAAAACAGAATGGACAGCTAACTTGAAAACGAAAAACAAAAAACTGGTGAATATGCGACCGGATATACTAGAAGAAGCTAGAAAGTTCTACCAAGAACTCTATTCTTCCGACCTTTCAAATAATCCTACACTTAATTTGACATCAAACCCAGAATTATTATATGATAAAGACATTAACAATGACCACATTGAATATAACACGACATCAAATCCAAATCATAATTCAAATTTGACATTTCACAATCTTGACATGAATAACTCAGAATCGACACTACCCGATATATTAGTGAGCGAAATTATGCATGCAGTAAGAACACAAAAAGACGACAAAGCTCCTGGAGACGATCAGATAACCAATGAATTTATAAAATCACTCATTGATCCACTACTCTTACCGCTAAAACAGATCTTTGACAACGTACTGAGGAACGGCAGCACCCCGGAAGAGTGGAGTAAGTCGACAACTATTTTGCTACACAAGAAAGGAGATAGAAGTGACCTAGGAAATTACAGACCAATAAGCTTGATGTCAAACATGTACAAAATATTTTCAAAAAATATTTTAAACCGCATCACAACTACTCTAGACGAAAACCAACCACCAGAACAAGCAGGATTCCGGAAAAGTTTTTCAACAAACGATCATATCCAAGTAGTGGCCACTATAGTAAACAGGTGCAAGGAATATAACAAAACCCTCTACATTGGATTCATCGACTTCACCAAAGCGTTTGATTCTCTGGAACACTCTGCAATATGGAAAGCACTCCAGCAACAAGGTGTCGAAGAAGAATACCTAACCATACTATACAACATCTACTCAAAAAGCTCATCAAGGATCAGAATGGAGAGAGAAGGAGAAGAATTTCAAATAAGGAAAGGAGTAAGGCAGGGAGATCCTATGTCCCCAAAAATCTTCTGCGCCGTACTTGAAATGATATTCAGAAACATAGAATGGAACAATATGGGAATTAATATTAACGGAGAGTATCTTAGTCATCTAAGATTCGCAGACGATATCGTAATATTCGCAGATTCCGCACAAATTCTCGAACAGATGCTTGACGACATAGCTAGAGAAAGTAAAAAAGTAGGACTAGCGCTAAATGCTTCTAAAACAAAAATAATGACTAATGCAACGAAGGAACAAGTGACGGTAGAAGACAAACTAATCGAATATGTGGACGAATACATATATTTAGGACAATCAATATCATTTGACGACCTCACGGAGAAAGAAATAGTAAGAAGAATAGGACTAGCGTGGAAAAAATATTGGAGCTTGAAGGAGATTATGAAAAACAAGACAATTCATATGAGAATAAAAAGAAGACTATACGAGGTAGCTATTCTACCCAGCCTTATATATGGCTGCCAGACTTGGGCCCTACGAAAGGACGATGAAAACAGACTTAGGATTTGTCAAACGAAAATGGAGAGAAGTATGCTGGGCATAAGACTCTCAGACAAAATGCGTAACGAAGACATAAGAAAGAAAACTAAAATAAAGGACATCGACATAAAAACGATTGAATTGAACATACTATTCAGAGAGGCAACGCCGCGAGCATGATGGGCATATTTGTGCAGAATGCACTTTGCGGAGGCTTGTTTGACCCTTGAATAGATGTAATAGTGTTTTGGATGATTATATACATAATTCTTTGACTTTAACTGTAAGAATAAACTATTAATTGTCATGTGCTATAAATCTAATAACGCTTACCTACCTAATCGACTAGTTAACCATGTTCTAAGCTGGGATGGGCGGCATTCAAAAAGTTGGACGATATTCTAAAATCTGCTGACGACCCACAGTGCCTAAAGACTCGCCTATAAAATCAATGTGACCATGACACCATGACTTAGGGTGCCGAGACATGGTCACTAACTAATGAGGCCGTGCACAAGATACAAGTAGCACAGGCATGGAACGCGGCATGCTCGGCATCAAACCAAAGAATATATATAATACTACGTATAGAACGGCCACTCGTTACCCCCCACCCGTTTGAGTCTTCCTCACTTCCACCCCGCGTCTACGTACCGCATCGTGCACTCTGCGCGCGGGCTGCACTGGTCGGTGGATTTTCTAATAAAAACTACCTAGACTGTGACAATAGGGAAGACTTGTACTGTGTATGGTTGAATATCAATGATACGTAACAAAACAAGAAATTTTAATGTTTCCCTAAGGATAAATAATAGGAACTTATTTTACATTATTTGGTAACTTCCTCTTGTTATTATCTTACAAAAGAAGTAGATCGGTTACTTTTTGTTAATATGCTTCTAAATTAAGTAATTGTTATACTATTTTAAGCACTAGATTAATATTCATTTTTACAAATTATGTACGCAACTGTCTCACTCACGCGGCATGACGTCACGATGTGGTGATCGCTGACAGCCATAGACGTTCCGCACACAAATGCGCGTATAGCGACCGTGCGTATGTGTGTTGTCTGTGAGTAAGTACTGTGCAAGGAATTTATATACTACGTATCTGGAAGGCTCACTATCACAAAAACGCGGTCCGAAAGAGACTTAATACTAAGTGGCCGTGTCTCTTTCTGATCTTTCTACGCCAATCACAGAGAGGCAAAATTCGCCATATTGTTTCTTTGGTTTGCAATGAGTTACCAGCATTTTGCCATCACATTGCTCCCATATGACTCTTATCTTTCAATAACTTTTATTCGAATGTAAAATACCTTTTTTTCATTCTGTGATAATGACAGCTAATTGATTTAGTTGCAGAAAAAATTACACTTGCCTCTTTTTAAGGGAGATTACATTATTCCCAATGTTCCTGATGTTTCTACCATGTCATCTTTATTATATAATAGCAACTGTGTGAAAGTGACAAAGCATCTTACAAGCAAGTCTCTCTCTGGACCGTTTTTCCTTTTTACTATATTTCATTAAAAAAAGAACGTTTTGCTGTTGTGATAAGGTTCAAGTTCCTTTTTATAAAAAGCTTGGAGATACGTCGAGTGAACCTTCCAGTTACATAGTTTAGAAATTCCTTGGTACTGTGTAGGTGTGCGTAAGACAGCAGATTTTGTATGAAAAATCGCGGAGTGTCCGGGCTGTGATCAAACTACAAGATCAAGTTAGAAATGTCGAGATTCGTCGTGCTAAGGTGTGCGACGTTGGTCGGAATATTCGAATTTTGTACACGATGGAAGGCGGTGTTGCCATTTTTTGCGAAAAATAATTATTAGATGATACATTTTAAATTAATTTTAAAAATACTTGGTGTTCTCTCTAAGGTGAGACGGTATTTCACACCTGAGCAACTGCTTAGTCTGTATAAAGTTCAAGTCAGGTCGTGCATGGAATACTGCTCTCACCTTTGGGATGGCTCTGCCAAATATCAACTGGAGGCTCTTGAGTCGATTGAGAGGCGAGCCAGGAGGCTGATTGACAACGACACCTTGACTATGTCGCAGCTGCAAAGTCTCGAGCATCGACGTAAGGTAGCGTGTTTATCAGCCTTTTACCGGATTCACTTCGGAGAGTGCGCCCAGGAGTTGCACAATCTGGTCCCACCTGCCCCTTTCTTCTATCGTGCGGCTAGACAGACGCGACCAAAGCGCCACCCTTTTATGGTGGATATTCCGCGCGTTAGAACCAGCGTTTCGAATCCTCATTCCTCATACGAACAGCCAGAATGTGGAACGCTTTGCCTGAGTCTGTCTTCCCGCTAAAGTACAATGTGGGCGTCTTCAAATCCCGAGTAAATAGGTATCTTCTAGGTAAGCTTGCTACAACCTAGACCGCTTATCTGCTTAACATCAGGCAGTATGTGGTCAAACGCAAACCTATACCGAATAATAAAAAAAAAGCTTTTTGATTTTAGGCCTAAGTACCTAAGAACATAACTATTATCTTAGGCTATTAGTTAACCTAGTTGTAAGTAAATTACTCAAATGTAGTATTATATACGTCAGTATTTTCAAAAATTGTAATGTAATAATTATTTAGACATTGTTCATTAATCTTAGCCTATATTACCTATATTTGCTACCTAAGTATTTATTAGAATACTACTAATTACACTGTATTCTCGATTATTAAAATCAGCCATGTCCTATGTAACAGGGTGACATGTAGCTAATCACTATCACTACAAAGTAAGTATAAAACAAAGTCATCTACCTATATCCCTATGTATGCTAAAATCTTTAAAACTACGCAACGGATTTTGATGCGGTTTTTTTTTAATAGATAGAGTGATTCAAGAGGAAGGTTTATAATTATACATAATTATAAACCTTCCTCTTGAATCACTCTATCTATTAAAAACTGCCACCTGCCTGTGCGAAGCCGGGGCGGGTCGCTAATTAGATATATAAGCTCTAACTGTATGTGTTTTTGTTGAAATAAATAAATATCTAAAAAAGTGAAATAGAAACAGAAATAGTCTAAATAGCTATTAGAATAATGTTATGAAGTAGGCCGCGCCGCGCGCGGTAATTACGGGCGGCAAGTTGTTTACACCTAATCGCGAGATTTATGGTTTTATGACTCAGGCGCCACCACCCTTTATGTCGCGTCTATTGTGTGATTTTTTTGGTGTTTTCGTAATAGTTGAGAACAATAGGGATTCTCGAACTTTACACTTGTTTACTTTGTCAGTCACAATGGCACCGAATATTCTACAGATTTCTAGAGAACCCTTATTCCGATATAAATAGGGCGATGGTTTTCGTTCGTAGCAGTTATCGCGTTTTATACCGGAGCGAAAACATCTCGTGTTCAAGTGCGGTACCAGTGATTGTGAAGTGACTAGTTGTGTGAATTTCAGTGCCAGTGTGACGTGTTTGTGCAAACCAGTTGTGTCGTGTGGACTGTGATTTTGTTCAATAAAGTGCAAAGTGAAAAATCGGCGTTTTAACTGATTATCCAAGAACCCATCTCGTAACAATAACGTATTAATTTGAGAATTAGTTTGTTAATGCGTCTTTTTTTTACCCTTGCGAACAAAAAAAATATTTTTAAATCTGATCTCTACTGTCTAAAACATAGATGAACAGATGAACATACACAAAAAAATACAGACAGACGAACATAGAGCCTCCTTCTTTCTGTAAGTCGGTTAAAAGTTCCTAAAAATGTAGTGAAACAATTAATACTTACATAAAACTTAAAAAATCGGCTAAGTACGAGTCAGACTCGTGCACGAAGGGTTCCGTACTGTAAAAAACCGTAAAAAAACAGGACAGAACGTCGTGAACAGACAAGTGAGGCCGGTTTTTAGGGTTCCATACCCAAAGGGTAAAAACGGGACCCTATTACGACTACGATGTCCGTCTGTCTGTCTGTCACCGTGTATCTCATGAACAGTTATAGCGAGAAAGCTGAAATTTTCACAGATGATGAATTTCTTTTGCCACCATAATAACAAATACTAAAAACAGGATAAATATAACGGGACAAAAGCTTTAAGTTTAATTTTAAATAGTGCCACTTAGTATTATTTCGAAGGACTAGGAATGGAAGTGGCAACATTCCTGGGGTAACGCTTGTGACATACGCTGTTGATTGATTCTAAGGAGGTTTTAAGTGACACTGACATCGCATGATCGGCCGATGGGCGGAAAAGTGCGAGGTGACATGTCAGACAGATGTCAGGGAGTTGTAAGTTGTAAATAGAGCTTGTTCGGAAGAGGTTATGAAAAACTGAGATTAGAACGGTTCAAGCCTGGTTATTCTTGATAGAATGGTGACAGCGTGCGTTACGCTGCGGAACGCCATGTCCTTCGCTTAAAGTTCTCTCTATAATTGTAATCATACGTAATCTTCTGTGCAATAAACTGATTGTTCGTGAGGTCACCTTTATCTCCTCGCCCGCTAAACCCACGCCACGCCACACTGAAGCATTGTTGGGTCAGTCAGTGGTATAAAACATTACCACATTGAAGCAGAATCATAACTGATGCGGTGCCTTTTTATGGATCCGACATCAGAAGGTGGGATCGAAGGGCTAGATCCTGAGGAGATGCAGGATTACAAGAAAAATCCTTCGACTGCATTAATCATTGTCGCCTATGAATCAGAGCAATATTATCAAGCAAATTACAAAAGAAAATGGCGAATGATAACAAAGAAGACCACTATGCTACAATACAATCTACACCGAAAGAAGAAGAACAGAACTTGCTTCGTGTACTGTTAACCAGAACAAATCGCTCCAGCCTGTTTGGAGAAGCGGGTCCAGGGTCCAGGGAAGCTGGGAAGGGTCACCTGCAATAACTACCAATCTGCGAGAAGCTGTCTGACAAAACCCCGGGTGAGCTCGTCCAATTTTAGTTAGAAAGTAGTTCTGCATGTTTTTGACTAAATCTGACTTAGTTGTGTTGAGTTTCCTAGTACCGTGCACAATGATTGGATTTAAAGTGAACGTCGCGTTGCCCAGATCACGCATGTTAGATCAGATCGGAAATATTAGTCAATTTTAAGAGAATATAAAGAATCTTACACAATAATGAAGTAGACAAAGTCCTTTCGTACATACTTTAGAATAATGCGACCCGTTGTTAAATTTAATGATAGCCTGTTGTCATGGCAACCCTAGATCTATGATTGGCTTTTTCAACATTCGGTCAGTCAACTTTCAGTTTCCTCAAGAAGGTGGCAGTACCATGCAAGAAGTTTACTGTTGATTCAACAAACTTCTTGGTACAATGCTGCCACAGATTTTACTTTCGGAGGTAGGTCAAGGAAATATTTTAAGTGATTCTTAAATTCTCTGTTATAATAAAAGCGAGGGTAAGAAAAGCTGAACTCATTTCATTTTTGTTGGTGGGTAGTTCGAAAACTGCATCTAGGCTGAGTCGAAGGGATGCAGTTGTCCGGTTCTCTGCGGAGATCGAAGGGACGCTGTTATCCGGTCTCATGCCTCGATCTGGTATCTGATAAGCGTAGGTGGGTTGTACGAAAGTTGCATCTGGGCTGAGTCGAAGGGATGCAGTTGTCCGGTTCTTGCGAAGATCGAAGGGACGCTGTTATCCGGTCTCATACCGATGGACTGGAGTCTAAGAGACGCAGTTGCCGATTCTCGCATTCACTGGGTGGTGAGTGCGGTTTGAGGGACACTGTGGTCCATTGGGTGTGCGATTTGGTGGTATTGGCAAAGAGTTGTCCTAGTGAGTGTTGATTTTCCTACCCTACGCTAATGTAAAGAAACAAGTAATGATTATTATTTACCTTGTCTAGTCATCTCTTGTTTACTATCTTATCTAGTCATCGTTTCAAACACGATTAAAAGTAACATTTGGTCAGGAATGGACGAGCGGTAAACGAATATTCTATACCGACATTTTTGAATAGTCCAATGTTGAACATACGCCTCGCCACGCTAGCCCAGTGCGGGTTGGTGAATAAACAAACATTCACATTGCTCTTTTGTTACAGATACTGATGATAATCGCCCGAGGACGTGCGAATGTCAAGATGGCCGTAACGGGACAAAAGCTTTAAGTTTAATTTTAAATAGTGCCACTTAGTATTATTTCGAAGGACTAGGAATGGAAGTGGCAACATTCCTGGGGTAACGCTTGTGACATACGCTGTTGATTGATTCTAAGGAGGTTTTAAGTGACACTGACATCGCATGATCGGCCGATGGGCGGAAAAGTGCGAGGTGACATGTCAGACAGATGTCAGGGAGTTGTAAGTTGTAAATAGAGCTTGTTCGGAAGAGGTTATGAAAAACTGAGATTAGAACGGTTCAAGCCTGGTTATTCTTGATAGAATGGTGACAGCGTGCGTTACGCTGCGGAACGCCATGTCCTTCGCTTAAAGTTCTCTCTATAATTGTAATCATACGTAATCTTCTGTGCAATAAACTGATTGTTCGTGAGGTCACCTTTATCTCCTCGCCCGCTAAACCCACGCCACGCCACACTGAAGCATTGTTGGGTCAGTCAGTGGTATAAAACATTACCACATTGAAGCAGAATCATAACTGATGCGGTGCCTTTTTATGGATCCGACAAATATAATAATTAAGGGGGGCTCCCATACAACAAACCGGTTTTTTAACCGTTTTTCGCTCTATATTAAGGTAACAGTTAGATGCTTGAAATTTTCACAGATTATCCTTACATAGTATAAAATGAAGTCGCTATTTTTGTCTGTTTGTCTGTATGCTTAAATCTTTAAAACTACGCAACGGATTTTGATGCGGTTTTTTTTAATGGATAGAGTGATTCAAGAGGAAGGTTTATATGTATAATACACCTGTGCGAAGCCGGGGCGGGTCGCCTAGTATAAAATAAAGTCGCTATTTTTGTCTGTTTGTCTGTATGCTTAAATCTTTAAAACTACGCAACGGATTTTGATGCGTTTTTTTTTTAATGGATAGAGTGATTCAAGAGGAAGGTTTATATGTATAATACACCTGTGCGAAGCCGGGGCGGGTCGCCTAGTATAAAATAAAGTCGCTATTTTTGTCTGTTTGTCTGTATGCTTAAATCTTTAAAACTACGCAACGGATTTTGATGCGTTTTTTTTTTAATGGATAGAGTGATTCAAGAGGAAGGTTTATATGTATAATACACCTGTGCGAAGCCGGGGCGGGTCGCCTAGTATAAAATAAAGTCGCTATTTTTGTCTGTTTGTCTGTATGCTTAAATCTTTAAAACTACGCAACGGATTTTGATGCGTTTTTTTTTTAATGGATAGAGTGATTCAAGAGGAAGGTTTATATGTATAATACACCTGTGCGAAGCCGGGGCGGGTCGTCTAATTTAGTTATATATTAACTTCAATAACAAACAATAAAAATAAAGGGGCTCCCATACAGTACGGAACCCTCCCTCCATCCCTCTACCTCCATGCGCGAGTCCGACTCGTACTTGGCCGATTATTAGTATTTGTTGTTATAGCGGCAACAGAAATACATCTTATGTGAAAATTTCAGCTTTCTAGCTATAACGGTTCATGAGATACAGCCTAGTGACAGACAGACGGACAGCGGAATCTTAGTAATAGGGTCCCGTTTTTACCCTTTGGGTAAGGAACCCTAAAGAAGAGAAAATGCTTTGATTCGACTTATATGATGTTTAACTTAACCGAATAATCGGCCAAGTACGAGTCTGACTCGCGCACGGAGGGTTCCGTACTGTATTACCCCTAAAATATTTATTTTATTTTAATTTTATTATTTATTATTGAAAGGAATATAAAACTAATTATTCTGTGAAAATTTCAAGCATCTACCTGGAACCATTATTAATTTAGAGCGAAAAACGTCTAAAAATTCAGGTTTGTTGTATAAGAGCCCCCCTTAAATATTTATTTTAATTTTGTTTTTAGTATTTGTTGTTATAGCGGCTACCGAAATACATCAGCTGTGAAAATTTCAGCTGCCTAGCTATCATGGTTAATGAGATACAGCCCGGTGACAGACAGACAGACAGACGGACATCGAAGTCTTAGCAATAGGGTCCCGTTTTTCCCTTTGGGTACGGAACCCTAAAAATGTGTACGGGACCGGGATTTGAACCCGCGACATCACGTTTCGAAGACAAGCGATTACAAGGCCACCACGGGTCTATGGACGTAAGTATTTAAAATATTTCGACCTGCGCACACATCTGTATTTGCCAACATAATATATATTTCACCTAATTCAACAATATAAAGCAAACACATTCGAAAAATAATATAAAACTAATACAAAAATTATGTATACCCCTGGTAAAGATTCGCAAATATATTTTCTGCAGACTCAAATGGCGCTCTTGTCGATGTTTGTTTAAAAATGTTGTTGAAGTTCTTTTGAAATTATAAGTATTTTCATTTTGTTATTGCGTTAAATCATTAGGAATTAAATTTTATTTCATTTATTGCGTTTTGCGAGAATAACTGCACGCTATACTGAAAGCGATGCTATACTATGCGACGTTTACTGACTAGTAGCAAAGAATATATAATAATACTACCTAAGTAGTAGTTCTCCGAACAGTAGACCTCAGATCTAATAATAAGTTTTTTCTAATAAAATGTTTATTTACATAACTTATGAAACATTGAGTAGTATAGTCATTCTATACTACCTAAAATATACAAAAAAACGGCTAAAAATCGAAAAAAATACTGTGACTTTGCGGAAGGGTGCCAAGAACGCTGGCTGCATTCCCGTGCTGAACTGCTAAAGAAATTCTCTGAGTGAAGAATGAGCCAGCTTTCTCGTTACCAGAAGCGTAGATAAGTTTTGGCGAAACTAAAATAAAGTTTTTTTAGGGATGGAACCCACGGACCAAAAGTTAGGTAATTTAAATTATCATATTACCTACATCGCTTCGCACGCACTGTGCCCGTGCTTTGATTTAAAACAAACAAACGTCCACGTAAACGCCTAAAATTAATAGTCAACGTATTTGCCATTCCTGAAATTAAATGCTTTGTTTAATTGAAAATTTGGCAAACTGTTCAAACGACGAATATTTCAACAAGTGGCTATATTATCATATTGTTCTCTATTGTCTGTACAGAATATAAAATGGCCGACACGTGTAGAGATTTTACTAGCGGACTAACCTCGGAGAACGAAGATTCTTAAACATGAAGCTAGCCATCTTCTTCGGACTTGTGAGTATTTTGAAAATTCTTGTTTGTAGTGAAACTTCTAATGCAATTTCCAACATGGTTGCGTTAAACGTTTAACGCTACCATGGAGGGGGTATGAAAGCACTGCTGCGTTAAAATTTCACTTCTTCTGTGCGTCCTCGGGGTTTTTGATATGTTCACGAGTAGGTCGGAGCGTTTTCACCCTGTGGATCACGGAGACATCATTAAATATTCGTCTCTCGGTGGTCATGATGAAGTCTATCTCGTTTCTCGTGGAACCATCAGGGCTCATCCAGGTCCATTTCCTGTGAGGGGTTTCTGGTTGAAAGAGATTCAAGATTCAAGATCATTTATATGTGAAAACATGGTAATCGTGTACAACATACATAAACAGGTCTAAATAAAATAGAGAACGCATGTTTTTGCCCATCGTGGCGCACAAATGTCACACAATTAAATTTAAGAAGAGAATGTACTACTATTTCAAAAATAATAAACAAAATTTAAAAAATTACTGAATTATAAGATGTCAACAAAAATTAAATTGTAGTCAAGTATTCATGTCAGAATTTAACATTATGTCAAATATTAATAAATGTGAAGTGATAATTTCAAATTACATCAATTAAAAAACCTAATGTCAAATGATATTTTTAAATTCAAAATTACTTTATTTCAGGTTATTGCCCATATATAACAACAATAATAATTAAATATGTCAATAATGGTCATTAAAAATAACATTTAGTAAAGTAGGTTAAAAGTAATGTCAACTATCAGTAATTTCTTTGTCATCTAAAAAGTCAGTAGATAATAACACTTATTTAACAGTATTATTTTAAAGTCCTTTTTATAAATTTCATTGCTTAGTTCCCTAATTTCTCTTGGTATTTTATTATATATAATGGGAGCCATGCACTTTTGGCCATCAAAGTAGTTTTTGCACGAGGTATACAAAATCTTGTTTTGTATCGCCTCATACGATTATTTACATCGGCCCATTTTACAAACAAATCGGGATTAGTTCTTACAAACATTGCAATTTCATAAATATTTAAACTTGGTAAGGTTAATATTTTATGCTTTAGGAAGTAAGGCTTACAGTTGTCAGTTGTTTTCAGGTGATACATAGATCTAACACATATTTTTTGGGCTTCGAAAGCAACTTCCTTATCAGTAGGGTTCCCCCAGAAAATAATGCCGTAACGGAATACTGATACAACTAAACCGTAGTAGGCAGTTAGTAATGTTTGTTGGTTTGTCTTAAATGATAATTTAAACAGTGCATATGCCGAAGAATGAACCCTGTTACTAAGTAATTCTACATGACTTTTCCAATTAAGCATACTATCAAACCAAGAAATTTTGTCGATTCCACATCTTTTACCTCTATACCATTATGATGTAGGTACTCTTATCTTATCTTGTATAGCACGCTGCCGAAAATGCATTACGTTTGTTTTCTAAATTGATTGTTAGTTATTGTCATTTAGCCACTCGATTATTGAATTTAAGGTATCATTAATGTCAGTTTTATACGTCAAATTATTATCACATGCAATTGTTATATACTGTACTGTCATCTGCAAAAAGAATCGTCGGGTGAGATATCTACAGTCACTTATAAACAGTGTGAACATAATAGGACCTACAATGCTACCTTGCGGAACACCTGATGTCGGAGTTTGCTCTCGAGATCTGTATATAACTTCTTCTTTCTTTCTTATATCTATATTGGTGATCTAGAGTTCATCATAAACAGCCTCTGGCCTCTAGGGTTCCGTTGCCCATATCCAAATTGCCCCACCCTCAGCTCATCATCGTTTTATCTGCCCAACTTTGCGTTGAAGTCCCCCATAACGAAAGTATAGTGGGCCTTAGACTTATGAATGGCCCGACTCATGTCCTCATAAATAGTCTCCACTTCATCATCTGCGTATACCTGAATGACTTTCAGCGAATACCTCTTGGATATTCTGAGTATTAGGTATACCATCCTGCTCGACATACTTTCGATGGTAATAATGTTGGTGCGGGACTTGTGAACGAGAAAGCTAACACCACCTTGGGACCGTTGGTCACCTTCCCGCTAGTAGAGCAGGTTGCCGGATTTTAAGGTTATCGAGTCCTCCCCCTCTCTACGGACTTCAGACAACCTCACAATATCCCAACGCAACCTACTCAACTCTTCTTCCAACTCAGCTATCTTCTCGTCAATCCTCAACATGCACACGCTGTGTGTTACCAGGGCCAGTCGTCGTTTACAGGAGTGGTAGCCGGGCGTCTACCAGCGATTCTTAGCACCCCCCTCTCCGCCGTTACCGGGGCTGCTACCGTAGCCCCGGGCTAGCAGAGCTGCTGGGGACTGGGGGCCTGGTCTATTTGAACTTTCCGTGTTGGGGATTTTGCCCATAAACGCCACGCTGGGCAGGCGTGGTGGACACGTAGCTTCGCGACAGGGATGCTGCTCCCCATCCCTGCCCTGTGCCATTTTAGCTACGTTTTTATTTGAATGGATATACCGCCGTTAGTCGGTTCCGCTGTACATCAGTCGGCTCTTACGACACTTGGTACTAGAGGGGGGTGCTATTCTACTCTGTCGGCACCCCAACGCCCACATATTTCATAGGATATGCACTTTATGATCATAAATGTTTTTAATTTTAATTTTAATGGCGGTATTTCACACCGGGAAAGTTGCTTACTCTGTATCAAGCACTGATCCGTTTGTGTCTGGAATACTGCTGCCATCTTTGGGATGGCTCGGCTAAGTATTAGCTCGAGGCCTTGGAATCGGTGGACCGGCGTGCTGTTCGGCTTATACTATAGGTGATGAAAAGTTGGTTTCAAAAAACTTCATAGCCTTGAACATCGCCGTAGGGTTGCGAGTCTGTCCATAGGAATCTTCTAGGTCTGCATGCTTCATCTACGACCACAACGTCGCTTACCATCAAGCGAGTTGGTGGTCAAACGTGGACTTATATGCGTTAAAAAAATGGCATACTTGAATCAAATTTCACTCACTAGTAAAAATTACACGTATTTCACATTATTTACCATAAATAATCGTCTTTTGTTTGCATTCTGGTTTTCGTCATCTTGTAATTCCTTCAAATTTTGTAAGTAAAGTATAGTAAACTGTGTAAAATGGTGGTACAATTTTTTAGTATCAACAGTATATCCTAGCGGACATGCAATTTTTGGCTTCATAAAATCTCAAAGAGTTATCTTTGTGATAAGCATTTCAAGAATCTGAAGCGAACGCAGGATTCAGATTTTCAGATTTTCAGATTCTTGAAATGCTTATCACAAAGATAACTCTTTGAGATAAAATCTAGTGTGGAAAGCACTCTAAAATAAAAATCATTTCATTCATAAAATCTAATTATAAAATATATTATTGCCTATCCGAAAAACTAATCTATCTTTTTCCATTACATTTACAAGACATTATCATATTTACATGAGATCATGATAAGTAAATATTTTACACTCCAAAATAATAAACAATAACATTACATACATTTCATGTCATCTTCTTGGAATTCCTTCCATATCCTATCCTGGAAAATGGTTGACAGTTCCATATTCACATTTATGTTTTTGATGGGATCTAGTATTTACGTACGTTAGCACATACATTTTTGTGCTTCATATTACACGTAATAATAAATCGTGTCCACCGAAACGGACGCCAGGACCGAAGGGGTTAAAGAAAAGTTTTTTTTTTTTTTAATATAATACTTTTTTCAACAATTTGCCATAGATTGTGACTCACGGAAGGAAATAGGGGAGACCTTTGCCCAGGAGTGGGACAGTATTATGAAAAAAAAAATACTTCTTGCAACGAATACTTAATTTTTTTGTCATCGGTGAATTTTGATAAAGCGTTTTTTACTCAATTTTTTTTTTATTTTTTCAAATAATTTGAATTTTTTCTTCTAACAATCTTAATTTTGGTTTTTTATTTTTTCAGTGGGCCGCCTCCTGCATGGCAGGTACGTTTGTTTTACAGTCTAAGGCCAAATGAAATGTGATGTGTGATGAACATAAGTGTTTGCTCTGTGTCTGGGTATTATTTAGGTACTATCTATATAAGTATGAATTTAAAATATGTATATGTAGTATATCAGTCTCTGGCAGCCATATCACAAGCTATTCTTAGTTTGGGGTCAGAGACCGTGTGTAAGATGTCCCCTAATAATATATATATAAATATATATATAAATAAAAAATAATTGGCCAAGTACGAGTAGGACTCGCGCACGAAGGGTTCCGTACTGTATGGGGAACCCCCTTCAAATATTTATTTCTCTATTGTACAGTCGAATTCTTTAAAATGTAACTACTCAACAAAGGGCACAGACCCTGGAGTCTGTGGATCAATAATTTAAATTATAAAAAAAAAAAAAAAAAATATTTATTTTATTTTAATTTTATTATTAATTATAAAAACAGACTAAAATAAATATCTAAAGGGGGCCTCCCATACAACAAACGTAATTTTTAGGAGTTTTTTCTCGCTTTTATACCAAAGAATATATAATAATACTACGTATAGAACGACCACTCGTTACCCCCCACCCGTTTGAGTCTTCCTCACTTCCACCCCGCGCTTCACGGACGAGGCTTGTACACCGCGTGTGGGCTGCACTGGCCGGTGGATTTTCTAATAAAAACTACCTAGACTGTGACAATAGGGAAGATTTATACTGTGTATGGTTGAATATCAATGATACGTAACATAACAAGAAAATTTAATGTTTCCCTAAGGATAACTAAAAGAAACTTATTTTACATTATTCGGTAACTTCCTCTTGATGTTTTGTTTCAAATGAATTAGATCGGTTAATTTTTGCTAAAATACTTCCAAATTAAGTAATTAATATACTTTTTTAAGCACTAGATTTATATTCATTTTTGCAAATTGAATACGCAACTGTGTCACTCACGCGGCATGACGTCACGTTGTGGTGATCGCTGACAGCCATAGACGTTCCGCACACAAATGCACGTGTAGCGACCGTGCGTATGTGTGTTGTCTGTGAGTAAGTACTGTGTTAGTGTGCGTAAGACAGCAGATTTTGTATGAAAAATCGCGGAGTGTCCGGGCTGTGATTATACCTTAGTTCGGCCGTTCAGAGAATGCGTTCCTGGCACGTCATCTTGAAAAAATGTTTTTTTATCTCGGAAACTATGTACTTAAGGGCAAAAAACAGAACATCATTATTGTAGAATATAAAATTTCGCATCTTTTGTTGCCATTAAACTTTTTTGTAAAACTTACCGTTTACGATTTATGGACCATTTAATGTTTTAAGGTCCATTTAATGAAATTTCATTAAATGGGCCATAAATCGTAAGTTTTACAAAAATGTTTACTGGAAACAAAAGATGCGAAATTTTATTTTGTACAATAATGATCTTAATGTTTTTTGCCCTTAAGTACATAGTTTCCGAGATATCGGCCAAAAACATTTTGTCAGGAACGCATTCTCTGGACGGCCGAACTATAATAACGGCAAGAGGAATGGGGCTCCCATACGTTACGGAACTCTTCGTGCGCGAGTCCGACTCGCACTTGGCCGCTTATCATCTTGGTTAGACGCCTTATCATATATCATCTTGGTTAGATTTTTCTCTACCACTTGTGGACGGTACCTTTGAATAGTTCTCTCGGAACGATATATTCCATTTTTACCGACTTAAAAATCTGAGGAGGTACTGTGTTCGTCTGTATGTATTTTTTTTGTGTATGTTCATCGATATTATCGTCAATTGTAAACCGATTTTAAAAAAAATCTTTTTTGTTTCGAAAGGGTATACTCTCGAGGTGGTCCCATTTTAATTTTATCAAAATCAGCTGAGCCATTTTTGGTAAATTCACAATAATGTACATGGATGGACGTTTTAAAAGAAAACTGAATGCTTGGCTTGGTTCGAAAGTTTTTTATTCTATAAAAAAATATTTTGACGATTATAAAATAACTAACTACAATTTGCTCGATCTGTAATAATTTAGTATAAAGCAGAAATAGTTTTTAACAATAATACATGAATGATATATAACAGACGCTGGATCTGTCATTTATATTGTACTTAATAATATATCCTAACTATTCAGATACTGTTCGTTTACATATTTTATGTACTTATAAATATTTTTTAAAAAAATATTGTACGCTCGAAATGGGCAGGCTGTTGAATCCAATTTTTTTTAACATCTTTTTACACGGCTTAACAATAAACGTTTTCTTATTCTTATCGATTCGTGCAAACTATTCGACGGTGCAAGATGGTGGTGCCATTTTTTTCGAATTTTTTTTTTTTAAATTATTGTTGATTTTTTTAACTGTCAAATGATTTTTGATAAAATGTAAATGTGAACCACCGGGGTTATAACCTTTTCAATGAACAAGAATGATCAAAATCGGAACTCCATAAAAAAAATATGCGTGTTCATTTTTTTTTCAACCACGCTTAACATTGATCGTTCATTTTTCTAACTTAAAAAACATTGAAATATAATTCTTAACTACCTAATATATACAAATGCGCCAAAAATATGAAACCTACCTATATACAGAATAAAATAAATAAATAAACAGAGGCTAAAAATCGAAACAAATACTGTGTCCGTGTGGTAGGGTGCCAACATCGAGCATATTTGCTCGATGGCGAGGAATGAGCCAGCTCTCTTGTCACCAGCAGCGTCAACAAGTTTTGGCGAAACTGTATTAAAGAATTTATTTAGGGATGGACCCCACCCACTAAGCATGAAACTTGCAATAAGTTGTAGTAAGTTTGTATATGGCACATTTGTAACTTTCAAATATCATGTTGCAGGAACATGTCAGTAACATATATCTTATTGTTAGGTTGAAACTAATTAAAAATTATTAAGTTATGTTACTGTTACATTTCGCATGAAACTTTATATTTCAACTTTGCAGGGATATTGTCTCCCAAACATACCTAAACGTAAGTAATTAACATTGTGGCAAAAATGTATTTGGAACGTTACAAATAAAACTTTGCAGCAATATAATTTTACTAACTTCACTGTCCGGCATTGCCTGTACCTTACATATGAAAGTTGCTGAAATGTTATACTGTAACATCGCGACAATATGTCATTTGTTATATTTTTTTATTCAACTTTCCTACAACATTACGAATTGGGCTCGTTATTTACATTACCTATGTAATGTTGCTGGAACTTAATTTTTGAAAGTTGTGGAATGTCTCAGTTAACATTAAAAAACTAGATGGCGTTAGCATCGCACATTGATTTTCTGCATCGCGATGACGTTGTGTTTGCAGAAATTAGTATCCCTATTTGTAAATTTGATTAAAACGTTCCTTATTGCAGATAGAGAAATAAAGTCTCTCATTCTTCCTCACACAAACGCGTCCCTCGGACTTGTACTTAGAACTCAAAAAATTTAAATAAAAAATGGTTTTTTTTAGAACCTGGAACTGAAAACCTACAGATATGTAACTTTGCGACAACTAAATAAATGCAATGCACGTGCAAGTTTCATTTGTAACCTTAAAGCAAGATAGTTCAGACAAGTTACTATTACCTTTCAAATTCAAAGTTGTGGAAATGTTACACGTTATACTTGCGGAAAGTTTATTTTACAACTTTCAGACATGTTTCTTGTGTAATGTTACTGCAACTTCACATTTTAAAGTTATACAAAGTTTTGATGATCAGCTCTGGGCAAGTTACAGGGTTTATCTACAGCGCGGCCGTTAGGGCTTCGTTTCAAGCTCGCTGTAAGCTTGCATGAACGTTGCAACCTTATATTTGTAAGTTACAAGCTTGATGATGTTACTTTCAGTAATGTTACTGCAACTTTTGCTTGCTTAGCGGGACGGACCAAAAGTTTCGACGCCAAGCGGCGAAAACACATATTCACTTGCGAGTGATGCGTATTTGCGCCGCTTAGCGTCTTCGGCGGCCTCCGCCGCGGCTCCGGCTCTTTGAATTGTCCCACTGAGGCGAGAAGGGGCCAAGGTATCGACGCATGTTGCGTCCCATACCAGTGCCCTTCCACGCTCCCAGGGGATTAATGTTAAGCCATCAGGGCGCCGGCCATCATCCCGAGCTATGCCAGCTGGCTCTGAAATAGCTGGGAAGTTGATAGTGGCAAGCGCCCTTTTGATGATGTTATTTAAAGAGCCGTGGCGGGATAATCTACCAGCGTTTTTCTGGCAGCAAAGTCCGTGGAGTTCATATTTGTCGACGCTGCTTCCACACGGACACACATGGCGTTCAACAATGGCAGCACCCAATCTAAGTCCGGTTGCAATACGGAAGCTGCCATTGTCGAATAGTGTCCCGAGGTTAGCAGATGGAACGGCGTGCAGCCACTGGCCAGACTCTGAAACTGCAAGAAGCCTTGCGTGGTCTTGATCACTGGACCACTGTACCAATGGATTGTCCCAAAGTTTTTGAAACGAAGGTTCCTTTGGCAAGTCTCCATTGGGACAGAAAAGTTTCCAGGCCTCTATTGCATCTGACGCACAGTGTGTCTCGACAGATGGTGTTTTCAAAATTGAAGAACACAGCTGGGATACACCGTGCACAGACGAAAAAAAAGCTGGAAGAGCTACACTAGAAATTTTTCTGATTCCGTTACCACCCAATCTAATTGGCAAAGAAGCTTGAGTCCAAACTGTATTATCGAGGTTCAAATTTAGATTTTTTTCCAGAGCATTTTTGAGGGTGGCATCTAGGTGTTCTAAAAGATGTGCATACTTCCAGATTGGGCAAGCTCTTAAGATATACGTAAAATTTGGAACGAAAAGACGTGTTCATTTATAAAACAAAAACATACGCGTCTACTTGAGGCCTCCCCCATTTCGTCGGAAGATATTTTGACATGAATGAATGAACGAACACTTTACTGTTAACACAAAATACAGAAAAATACACAGAAAGAAAAAATAAAGCAACTTAAAACTAGTGCAACAAAGGGCGGTCTTATTGCTTACAGCAATATCTCCCAGGCAACCCTTACATCTAGAGAGGAAATAATAAAGATAGAAAAAAAAGTTGTGAGTAGTAAAGGAGAAAGAAACAAAAAATAACATTAAAATAATAAATATTATGTGTTTTGTGTGACATGTTGTCAAAGTCAAATCATTTATTGCAACATATGAAATTAACATGCGGTTCTTAACTAACATGTTTTGTATAGTTATACATATGACCTTGATATGGCAATTTTATTATTCGTATGATTCGTATTGGAACGATTTATTATTATGTTTTCTAGAGTATCGTTAAAAAATTCGTCTAAAGTGTTATGTTATTAACATTTGGATAATAGAATAATTTTAAGTTGTTTTAGAAAACAGTTTTCCTTTTCGATATCTTTTAGATTATTTGGCAGTTTATTAAATATTTTTATCTACACTAATGTTGTAACATTCTACTTATGTTTCCAAAACTTGACTTATAATGACTACTGTTATAGCGCAGACAACAAAACACTCAATTTAAGCAATTTCACATGATGTTATAATATCCACATCGATATCGTAAAATCTCATTATAACATCGCGCGCTCGCTCCTGATTGGCCCTGCGCGCGCAGCTGCGCTCTCATTGGTTAGATTTTAATGGCGCCAAGTTCACTGTGACAATACACGTACGCGTGAATTTAATGTTTCGCAATATGTTTTTTTTATTTTTATTAGTGAAGATAAAGTAGTGTATGCAACTGCATAAAACACGGGTGTTAAAACACTCGTTACTATTATGAAACTCGCTGCGCTCGTTTCATAAACTCACACTCGTGTTTAATACCCTTCATTATATGACAGTTGCATAAACTACTATTATAGCCATAGAATGCGGGCTGGAACTATGCATTTATAAGTTGGACTTAGATCCCACGAGTTTATGTCTGTATTTTGAGCGATTTATCAGACGCTTTGTTAAAATAGTCAGGGTGCTTTTTGACAAATTTACATATTTCGAATATATAGATAGACATTTGGGACATAATTTCAAGTTTTATAAAATACGGTTTTTGGAAGTTCTTTTTGGTAATGTCAATGTTGTTTTCTTTACAGTGCCTGTACCTGACGCGCCCGATGTGCCTGGTCTGCTCGATGCGCCAAGCGGTGAGACTTTGTAGCCAAACGTTTAGTTTCAGTTACTACAATACTTACTAATAGGTAAATCTTATTGACCGAGTGAACGAAAAGAGGAAGCGTCTCAATTTGATATGACAATTTTGCAAATTCGCCAACAACAAAATAAACAATAAACTCGTGTTTCGTAAAAAAAGGCACCACCGACTTCCACCGTGCACAGAATCGATGCACAAATGAAACAACGAAACGTTTGCACAAATCGATAAGGCGACGATGCTCATTATTGTTGATTTATCAAAAACGGCTCAGCAGATTTTGATCTAGACACGCGGAAGCGTGTCCAGCCAAGTTAAAAAAATGTGTAATATTACACGAACCATTTCGAGCCACATTTGGCCCCTTCATAACTCGAAAACAATTTAACCTATATGAATGAAATTTAACACATTTATTAAAGTTCTTTAGTTTATCTACAATACAAAATTTCATTAACTTTGCTTTGACGGTTAATAAAATATTAACGTTTAAAAACCGGGGTTTCATTGACTGATTCACTCACTGACTCACTGATTCACTGACTTATAGATCAAAAACCTAACCCACTTCCAGATGACCTAGAAACTTGATATTTGGCATCAAGGTAGGCTATCAGGTATATACAAAGGAAAAAATCTAAAACTTTGAACTTTTACCCCCCAACCCTATATAATAGGGGATGAAAGCTTGTATGAGACTTTCACAAATTTTCATGCTATAAGTCTAAAAATTGATATAAAGACTCCCTGTTAGAAATAATAAAACACGTATTTCAGGGTTTTTAATAAATCAGCCCCCAACCCCTAAAATTGGGGGATGAAAATTTTTATGTCACTTTCGAAACTTTTGATGCCGGAAGTCAGAAAATGGATATACGAACTCGTTGTGATAGATAATAAAACACAATTTCAGGATTCTTAATAAACCACCCCCCAAACTCTACAACTGGGGGATGAAAGTTTGTATGACACTATGGCAAAGTTTGATGCTAAATATCCAAAAATTGATAATGGGACTCTTTATTACAAATATAATCAAACACGTATTTCAAGATTTTTAGTAAATCTCCCCCTAACCTTTAAAACTAGGGGTTAAAAGTTGGTATGAGACTTCCGCAAGTTTTGAAGCTAGAGATGTGAAAATCGATAAAACTACTCCTTGTAGAAAACTACAAAAAGAAGTGAAATCCAACAAAAACATTTTCATGTGAAATGAAGCCAAGTCACAGTTCCCACTATCAAAAAGTTGTCAGATCTCACGTAAAGCCAAGCTTCTAACTCTACACTCCTTACTTCACAAACTCTACACCTTAGTCAATATATGCGGCTTGGCTGTTTCGCTAACTGCGCATGGGCGTAAAGTGAAGATTAATTCATTAATTCTCTTATACAAACAGTTCTTGTTGTAACGAAACGGCCAAGTCACATATATTGATTAAGCTGTAGATTTTGTGGAGTAAGGGCTTGTAGAGTAAGGCGTGTAGAGTTAGAAGCTTGGCTTTACGTGAGATCTGACAACTTTTTGATAGTGGAAACTGTGAATTGGCTTCATTTCACATGAAAATGTTTTTGTTGGATTAAATTTAAGTGGAACCATCTCGGGAGTATATAATAAATACAATATACTATACCCTTTCGAAAAATTAATTTTTCGAATCAGTTCACAAAGGACGAAAATAGTAAAATTAAAAATTTTAATAACTTTCCGACACAAAATAAACTCTATGTCTTTTCAATATCATTGAAGTAATACGGTACCAAAATTTCGTATCGATAGGACATTTGGAAGGTAGTGAGATCTCATCGACTAAAAAAGAGCTGATGATCTTCAAACGGCTGAACAGATTTTCATGAAACATGGCTAAGAACACTCGGGATAAAACTATCTATGACACAAAAAAACTAAACGAAAATCGGTCTATCCGTTGGGAGCTACGATACCACAGACACACAAAAACGTTAAACTTATAACACCCCTCTTTAACCACGATAGCTAGGCAGCTGAAATTTTCACGGATGATGTATTTTTGCCGCTATAACAACAAATACTAAAAAGAAAATAAAATAAATATTTAAGGGGGGTTCCCATGCAACAAACCTGATTTTTCAGACGTTTTTCGCTCTATATTAATAATGGTAACAGGTAGATGCTTGAAATTTTCCCAGAACATTTAGTTTTATATTCACTTCAATAATAAATAATAAAATTAAACTAAAATAAATATTAAAGGGGGGCTCCCATACTCGTACTTGGCTGATTTTCATTAATTGTCGATCAAAGATTTTTTATGTTTTCCTGAGATAATTACCTCTTAAGAGCATCGCCTAGTGACGAAGAAATTGAGAAATAGGTATTTGGACTAAACTATTGCGGTCGCGATGCGCCCAAACCAGGGAGCTTCAATGTGTGTGGTGATGCAATTGTATTTGTGTGCGTACTGCGCTCTAACTGTCCCCGCACCCCGCCCGCGCCTCAAAGAACCGGCGTGGCCGACCGATATTTTAATTTGAATTGTAGCAAAATATGATATTTTGGGGTCTGTGCCTTCGCTTGACCCTTACGAGATTACCTCTTGTCTTGCACACACATCGGACGTACTATCTGCTCCCTCTAGCGCGCGGTGATATCAATATAGCTATCCCGTTCACTCTATCGCCGCGCGCTGTCCGCCCGCGCCGGCTAGGTCGCGCAGCGCTTCAGTACGCTTTTGTTGCTACATGCAACGGGTGTGCTTCTGCTTCCGCTCCGCAGGAAAGTAAAACAGTTAAAGTGTGAATAGTGTGATGGATATCAACCTAACGGTATGTACAAAGTCATGTAATAAGTTAATTTTCACTGACTGGTTTTATTTGTTGAATTTTATGTGTATCTTTGTAATTTTCATTGAATGATTTTTATTTGTTGAATTTTTACGTGTATTTTCTTAGATATTTGAGTAAGATGTGATTCGTGCGCGTCATGCCACAGTCATTAAGATTTTAGGGTACAGGGCTTATGCCGAGTCCCTTTAATCACCTAGTTCTTACCGAAAGCGGTCAATGCCCTTTCGCAATGAATGGCTCAGAGGTAATTTCGAGCCTATATGGCTAAATAATTGAGCATCTGCGGTTCGATTAGTGAGTATTCGTGGCTCGAAAATCAAGCCTTGAGGCTCGAAAATCGAGACCAAAGGCTCAATAATTGAGCCTTTGCGGCTCCAAACTTGAGACCTTGCGGCTCAGATTGAGACTTAGTTGCTCGAAATATGAGCCGAAAAAATGTATCGAAACATTGAACCAGTCCAGTTCAATGCGCGATCGGAACTAGTTCGCCTTCTCTTGAAGTGTGCCTAATTCCAATGCCATGCCAGTATAGAGGCTAACGTTGGCTTTCCTTCCACAGATGGCCACCGCAGCTGCCAACTTTAAATCGCTTAAGGAGCTTTACGACGAACAGTCCGATGATGAGGTGCTGGCAAGATTGAAGGTGGCAGCCCTCAGTTTCCTGCCTGAGGGCTGGGGTGAGTGGAAAGTCCGCGAGGATTTTTCTATAGATTTAGACCCCCAAGTCTTAAATAAACTTCGTTATTGCCTGTCAGCCACGGCGATTGCGAGAGCATTTGACCCTAACACTACAGATCTAAGAGACAGAGCATACCGGGACATGAAAGTGAAAATGCTCTGCTGGCCCTTCTGCAGAGGCCTGGTCTTAGGCCCTCCGTCGCTGGCGATGCAGATTCGAGGCTCTAGTCTACAATATGAATTGGTGTTACAGGCCACAAAAGACATAAAAAATAAATTAATAACTAGAAAAGAGGCGGCCAGGGAACTCTGCGAAACATCGGAAACCGAGACAAAACACTCCAGTGAGGGCCTGAGAGCGAAGCGCACCTCGAGCTCACGCCTCTCCAGGATTGAAGTCCTTGAACAAGAATCCAAGGCAACGAGGTCCATTTTGCAAGAAATCCTGGCCAAACTAGACAATAGGAATGCTACGCCCCAACCGCTTTCAGACGACTCTGACGAATTTGAAGAAGACGATTATTCAGACGAGTCTGATTTATCAACACCGTGGGTACCACCTGCAATGTCTGCATCAAGCTCAAAAGATAAAAGCTTTGGAATAAACTTTACACCCCGAACCAAAGAGGCCGATCCAGTGGTACCACCTCCTTCAGACGAAATAAAATCACAAGGGATTGCGTGCCAGAGATTCGGCCAAGAAGCCTGGAACAGAATTAGATATGCTGAGGTACAGAAAAAATTACATGCGGCGCCGGTATTCTCTGCCTTAACCGTCAATCCTCAGATCAAACACCTGATGCCTTCCGGTTCACTCACAGAACTACAGGAAAAAACCGAGGGCTCTTATGGCACCATCACCCATGGCATCTTGCTGGAACGAACAGCTTTTCAACGGGACATTAACAAGCTCCTTGAAATGTGCCCAGAGGCCTCCAATGCGGTTGAGTCCATCTTTGGAGAGAAAGGTTCCGGTGAATTCCGCCCGTCTTCAGACGACCTTCTGCAATTTGTCTGCGGCAAGAGAGCAGAGACAATAGAACAAAGACGCAAAGCCTTGATTCTACCGAGCGAAAACCTAACCCAGTCTCTCTCTAGATTACCTCCTTCAGAGCGATTTCTTTTCGATGAAAAGAAGATAGAAGAACTGTCTAAGGAGCCCTCGTCCCGCTTTGATACATTCAAATTCAAGACCCCATACAAAAGAAAGAGCCCATTCAAAAAAGAGAAATTTGGTGGAAAGAAGAAAATTTATAGCCATGATAAACAAAGGAATGACACAAAGACTTCTGGGAATTTCCGCACCAACAACCGTAAAACCTCGCAAAAACAAAATCAATTTCGTAAGAACAATCGTCCTTCAACCTCTAAACAATTTTGACAACTCACTGACGTGGAAGGCAGGACAATTGCGAGATTATCTAGGGGCGTGGAAGTCAATAGCACCGAAAGGAATCCTCGAGACAATAAAAGGCTATACAATCCCATTCTTAAGAAAGCCTCCAAGCATCCCATTTACAAAGGAACTGTGCAACCGCTTTCAGACACCGTTCAGCGAAGGTATGATGATAGAAGTCTCGAAAATGATTTCATCAGGGATATTGCGAAGAGTTCCACCCTCTATACAGTCGGGGCTTGTATCAAAGATGTTTCTAGTACCCAAAACAGACGGTTCAAAAAGACCCATTTTCGATCTCAGAAGATTGAACAACTTCCTAAAGCCTCGGCAGTTTCGCCTCGTCAGCCATTTCACGGTCCCCGATTTCTTACAAAAACACGATTTCATGGCAAAAATCGATTTAACCCAAGCCTACTTCCACATCCCGGTCAAGGAGTCGCATCAAAGATATCTGACAATGTCCTTTCAAGACAATCTGTATTGCATGACATGCCTGCCGTTCGGACTGTCCACGGCGCCGATCACCTTTGCAAAGATCTCGAACTGGTTAGCAACGCAGCTTCGCAAAAAAGGAATAAGGATAATTGTCTACCTGGACGATTTTCTTCTAGCGAATCAAGATCCTCGTCAGCTTCAGAGCGACGTACGACTAGCAGTAGAATTCCTCACCCATCTGGGATGGAAGATAAACTTCAAGAAATCTATTTTAGAGCCAGTACAAGACCTAGAGTTTTTAGGAATAGGGTGGAATACCACCCTACAAAAAAAGTACATCCCTCAAAGAAAGATAAGCTCATTGAAAAAAGAATTGCAGAGCTTAATCAATACAAGAATATGGAGTTGGAAGGAAGCCAAGTCGATTCTTGGAAGTTTAAACTTTGTAGCATTCGTAGTTCCGTTGGGTCGGCTACATTGTCGACGAATGCAGATTGCCTGCAAAGGGCTCCCCGAGTCAACTCCAAGATTAAAATTTCAAATTTCGTCAGGAGTAATCCAAGAATTAAGATGGTGGCTGGGAAACTTGCGTCAAAATTCAGATATCTTCATACCCCCCGCGGAGGTTTTTCTCTCAACGGACGCCTCCGACTCGGGATGGGGAGCACAAATTCTAAATCAGACCATAAGCGGCACTTGGACGGAAGAGCAGACCAATTGGCATATCAATCGGAAAGAATTGTATGCGGTACTGGAAACCTTGAAGATGTTCAAGAAGACTCTCAAAAACAAGACAGTCCTGATCCAATCAGACAACCGAACGGTAGTAGCGTATATAAGAAACCAAGGAGGGACCAAATCACAAACACTTCTCTCGATGACAGAGGCTCTCCTGTGCTTAGCAGAAAAATACCGAATGCATCTTCTAGCTCGATACCTACCAGGAATCTACAACAATGTCGCCGACCACTTATCTCGTCAGAAAATAACTCCAGACTGGCACTTGAGCGAGACTATCACTCAGATGATATTTACAATGTGGGGAACTCCGTCAGTGGACTTATTTGCGACGAAGTTATCCAGAGTTGTCCCACGTTACGTGAGTCAGTTTCAACAGGATCACGAGGCTCTCTTCATAGACGCATTCAGCCAACAATGGGATTTCGAGATAGCTTGGGTCTTCCCTCCTCCAGCCATGGTACCTCGGGTGTTACACCATCTGAACTCTGCAAAAGGAATTTTTTTGATGGTCACTCCAAATTGGCCTCAGGCGTTCTGGTATCCCGATCTACTGAAACGAACCAAGGAACCAGCACAAATAATCCAGGATTTACATATACACCTAGTCGACATGTCAACAGGATTGCCTCCGCCTCAAGTTCGCCAACTTCATTTGCAGGTATGGAGGGTTCAGGGTGGTCTCGGTTCATCAGAGGTTGGAGTCCGGATGATATAGAACTTTTGAAAAAATCTTGGAGACCTAGTACGCTGAAAACATACTATCCTGCCTGGAAAAGATGGCTAGATTGGGCTAAAAAAGAATCTGTGTCTTGTAACTCTCCGGAACCGGAAAAAGTAGCTCTCTTTTTGAGCTATTTACATCGCTGTAAAAAATTATCTTATAGCACAATCATGGTCAATAAGTCTGTAGTAACTTCGTTTGCAGATCCTTCCCACGCTGACAAAATTAATAACCACCCAATAGTGAAACATATTCTGAAAGCGATCAGCTTATGTAGTGCTAAGAAAAGGAAGTCGTGCATATGGGACATTAATATTTTAACAGCGTGGCTAAAAGCTAACATACCAGATCAAAAAAGTATCTTTCAAGTCTCTCGACACTTATCTATTCTTTTACTTCTGGCTTCTGGCAGACGGATACACGATCTAACCCTCCTTTCAATAAAAGAGGAACATTTCCAGGAAGTAGACTCGGATATTATCCTGTGGCCTAAATTCGGATCGAAGACTGATTCTATTTTACATAGGCAATCAGGGTGGAAAATTTCGAAGAACCCTGATCGAGACTTAGATGTACATTTCTGGATTAAGGCCCTAATATCAATATCATCATCAAGACGCCAATCGTGCCCCTGCTTAGACGCTCTTTTTATATCAACTAGGGGCAAAGTTCGTGCTGCATCAAGAGCTGTCATAGCTGGTTGGGTGAAAACAGCCTTAAAAGAGATAGGAGTGAAAGAAAGCCCTGGAAGTATTCGATCAGCCGTAGGTTCATCTCGTTTTAACGCAGAGATGCCTTTAGATGACATTTTGAAAAAGGGAAACTGGCAAAATAGTCATAATTTTTTAAAATACTATTGTAAAACTGTCAGCCGCAACCAAGACTCAGCCCAGGATGCATTGTCTTTAACGGATCTTGATATAGTTTAGTGCATCTAGCTTTTATTTGTATATGATTAATCCTTCTCGTTACATTCTAATTTGATTTTTCTCGGAATTCATTAGATGTCCTTGTATTAAATAAAACCAGTCGCTTTGTTATTGATACATGACTTTTAATTTTTAATCACACTTATGTCCATAACTTAATCACAGTACGCCTATAAGCGCCGGCAGAAGATAAATACTTCTCGTAAGGGTCAAGCGAAGGCACAGACCCCAAAATATTGATGTTTTTCCCCCGAAGGGATAAAAACATTTATTTTGGGTCTTGCCGAAGCTTGACCCTGTATTTTAAGACCTTGCCGGCTTAAACATAGGTACTGAAGCGCTGCGCGACCTAGCCGGCGCGGGCGGACAGCGCGCGGCGATAGAGTGAACGGGATAGCTATATTGATATCACCGCGCGCTAGAGGGAGCAGATAGTACGTCCGATGTGTGTGCAAGACAAGAGGTAATCTCGTAAGGGTCAAGCTTCGGCAAGACCCAAAATAAATGTTTTTATCCCTTCGGGGGAAAAACATCAATATTACGTAGAGTGCACACAAGATAACTCTGCGCGCGAGTCGTGGCGCCACGTACGTTATACTCGTATCACTAGCATTCTGTATTTCCTGGCAGCATAGAAATTGTTCCTGATTTTGGCCGTACGTAGAGCTATCTTATGCGCATTCTACGTATAATCTGGTTTTCTAGTAGGTATGGCAGAAAGCAAACAATAATATATAATAATCCTGCCAATGATTACTTATTTTTCTGCCATTAGGAAGCTACATTATTTGTGATATAGGTTATTTTTCTTTATAGGCTTATTTATTTTCTTTCAAATTATTTTATTAGTGTTGTACAAAAATATAATATGTACCCAACTAACATCATATACAATTGATCTTGAACCCAAAGCAGGGAGTAAAAGTAGCAATTTGGCTATTTGATTTGTGTAGGCGTTGCAGTTTACATTATATATTTTGACTGAAACTACTTCTTTCTAATTTTAAGTTAATTATTTTTTATTTAAATATCTTCATAATTCTTCTACAAACTAAAATAAATATGGACTCGCGCTTCAAAGGGTTCGTACCGTATGGGAGCCAATTATGTATTTCAGTTCAATCATTTGTTTTTTTAAATTGAAATATTATATGACTAAATACTCTGAGAATATTTCAAGCGTCTACTTGTTGTGATTATTAATAATTTTCGCGCAAAAACTCACATATGTTGTATGGTATGAATTAATAATTATTTTATTCTATTTTTTACCGATGAAACGGAGGAGGTACGCAATTCGACGCGTATATTTTTTTTATTGGAAAGGGTATACGTCAAAGTTGATCCTATTTAAATTTTATTGAAATCGACTGAGCCATTTTTCAAAAATCAACAATAATGTGAAAAATGCTGCATCGATCCGCGCGAATTCTGTACACAGTTGAAGTAGATATTTATTTCATTCTATTTTTAGTAAGTATTTGTTGTTATAATGGAAACAGAAATACATCATCTGTGCAAATTTTAACTGTTTAGCTATTACGGTTCATGAGATAGGTACAGCCTAGTGACCAACAGACAGACGGATAGAGGAGTCTTAGTAATAGGGTCTCGTTATATTACTGTATACCTGCACATCTAAAATTTCTTGCCTTTTATTATGGTACCTACCATATTTTCATTCCGCTATTATTAGCAAATTAAAGCAGCAGTGGGTAGGACACACACTATAGTAGGTAAAACAGGATAGAACATCTACAAAGTAGGTAGATATGAACTGATTAAAGCATTTAAAGCGCTTTTCAGCTCTCTCCAAAATCAGTGGATTGACAAGTTAAAATGACAGAGGGCAAGGCACATAGTTCAATGAATGGAAAGCCAATGTGGCTGTTTTCTCGAATGAATCTCACGTATAATCCGCGCCACACAAGTCGGCTGATGCAAAGTTAGGCGCAGAACGCTGCGCAAAAGGCAAAATATAGGTATGCGCAGGGGCCAGAGAGAACAATGCACAGTTCTAGCCCAAATTCTATGGCTATAAAAATATTTAATAAATTGCCAAATAATTTAAAAGATATCGAAAGAGAAAACTGTTTCATAAAACAACTAAAAATTATCCTATTATCGAAATGCTATTATACATTAGACGATTTTTAACGATAATCTAGAAAACGTAATAATAAATCGTAAATAATAAAATTGCCATACCCTTCTATAAGGGATATTTTTATAGTGATACATTATGACCCTATGGTCATAATGTATCACTATAAAAAACATGTTAACTAAGAACCGCATGTAAATTTCATATGTTGCAATAAATGAATTGAGTTTGAAAGCCAAGACGCCGCCGGGGCACACCCGCCCGCCAATCTCATGCCTCCCGCGTGCACGCCTGTGCTTACCACTATGCCACGCGACGTCGGCATTGTGCACACATGCGCAATAATTAGCGAATTACGGCGAAGTGTCATCTGCGGCTAACATCTCATCCGCCGACTTGTGTGGCGCTACCTATACTGGCAAGCGCAGCATAGAACTTATTTATTTTGTTAGTACCAGTTTTTTTTTCAAATTAAAATTTTATTAACCACAGACTCCAGGGTCTGTGCCCTTTGTTAACTAGCATTTACAATTATTTAGGTATACTATACAAAGAGTGTTAGTAGGTACTTGAAATAGCCTAAGTTAGTCAATGCACTGCGTGAATGCCACGAGCAGACCGGCCGATTTATTTATTTTGTTGTGTTTGTAATGTGACTTATTATGTGTTTTTTTAATTATTTAATGTTGAGTCTTTGATACTTGAATAATTTAATAGAACGTTTTTCGCTTAGGTAGGTGGACTAAGGATAATTTTATTTCTACGTTAGGTACAGTTATTATACGATTTTGAGTACGTGATTTTCCTGATAAGAACCATTATTTCGCTTTAGACGCAGAATTCTAATAATGGCACATAGTTCTAAGAAAGCTCAATTTTAAGAATGCCCAATTCTATGAATGCCCAATTCTCACAATGGTCAGGTCTAAGAATGCTCAATTCTCAAAATGGCAAAATAATTAATAATAAGGTGATTTTTGAAAATTGATGTGTGTATTCCATTTGTAATTATTTTGCCATTTTGAGAATTGAGCATTATGTGCTTTAGTTAAAGCACCACCTCTTTAAGGCAAAGCTAATAGGTTTAAAAAGAACAACTTTTACTATGGGAGCAACTAACTCCGCATTGGCGATAAAACCAGCTGTTTCATACACTTTGTCCGTTATCAACGGACTTTTTCTATGGTATAGTTGATATTTCTCGCGGATTTGGCTCTAGTCGGTCCCATAGTAAAAGTTATGATGTACTTAACTCGCCAAAGAAGGTTGTTTTAGGTACCGGTGAGCCCTTACATGTATTTAAAATGTGTGTTTTTTTTAAATTTCGTAATCAAAATTATGTTGCCATTTTGAGAATTGGGCCTTCATAGAATTATGCTTTCGTAGAATTGAGCATTCCCAGATTACTTGGGCATTATGCGAATTGGTTATTCTGCGCATAACTCATTTAGATGTCTGCGAATACAACACGATATTCTGTATAATCGCTGCAATAAGTCGCAGCAACTAAACGCCTATATTCCATACATAAAATCTGTTCTTTTCTAAAATCTTTTCTTCAAAAGTAACAAACATACAACGGTCAAATCACAAGATTGGAAAAAAATAAGTAATATTTTTATTAAACATCGATATCGATGGACATCACTAGAGCATCGACAAAAATATCGACTATTACTACATCCCTAGTGCTTGTGTACGTATAGGTTTGAACCTCCCTCACCTCGACCCTACCCCCGCATCGTGCGATAGGGACAATTGCAGCTCAGAGCGATTTATACCTACAAAAAACTTGGCGAGACAACGTTTCGTATTACGCTGTTTTCTTCTTCAAAAACTATTTCAATCAAGTATTTTTTTATGTCAAAATTTAAAAAAATATGATTTTATGATTCTGTCACTTTATATTTTGTTAGATATTATTTAGGTCGAAAAGTTCTCGAGTGGAGACCACGTACCGGCAAGCGCAGCGTAGGACGTCCACCCACAAGGTGGACGGATGACCTCATTGAGACCGCGGGATCGCGCTGGATGCAAGCCGCTTCCAACCGGTCTTATTGGAGATCCATAGGGGAGGCCTATGTCCAGCAGTGGACTTCTTATGGCTGATGGATGGATGGATGGATGGATTATTTAGTCTCTTCTGGTAGGTCCCTAAAGACGTCGGTAAAAATGGTGTTTTTTTTTTGTGATTTTGAAGGGTCATATTTTGCCTGATAATTAATTTATCAAGAAAAAGAAAAGACAGGGTAGTCTAAACAGCTAAATTTAGTTTTGTGACAAAAATTGAAGCTCTATAAGTATTTTCCAGGAAGAAAACAGTGTAATACGTTTGTATGGAAAAATACAGACCACCGGGGCTCTTTCCTTGTTTTTTGACCGACGAACCGGAGGAGGTACTCAATTCGACGCGTATGTTTTTTATTTTTTTATGTTTAATCACGCATAACTTATTACACGGTAGTCCGATTTCAAGAATTATTTTTGATTGAAAAGAGTGTACTTCGAAATTGATCCCATTTAAATTTAATCGAAATCGGCTGAGCCATTTTTGATAAATCAACAATAATGTAAAAATGCTACATCGATCGGTGCGAAACATTCTCGAATCTAGACACGCGGAAGCGTGTCCAGCCAAGTCTAAGAAATTCTGTACACGGAAGTCGATCATGCCATTTTTTTTTCGAAAAATAATTATTTAGGTACTCATGATGTTTTTTTTGTGCAGCAATTGACGGCATTGCTCCCAAGTTGCCTGACGGTATTACTCCCAACTTGCCTGGTGACTTGAGTGACAGCGGCAAGATCGTCTGGGGCGGTGTCAGAGATGTTGTCAATGATGCCAAGTTGCCTGGTGACTTGAATGACAGCGGCAACATGGTCTGGAACCGTGTCAGGGATGTTAGCGATGTTGTCGATGATACCGCCAAAAACGCAGGCGGCGACCTCGGCGGCGACGGTAAGTTCACACATCAAAAACATACTCAACATGCCACTTGCTCGTAATAAAGTTGTTTGTTACTAGCAATAGGGAAATCAAAACATTTGTACCCCACCAGTGCTGCCTCTGGCGGATCTTTTTTGAATCTTCATAGGAAAAAGGCTAATTCTATTAACAAAATCGGTCCAGAGCGAGTCAAAATAAAGGCGTATGAAGATTCAGTTAACTAGATGCGACGTCTACTGCCCGGATAACTACTAGTTGTTAAAGGCTTCTCCCATGCTGTCCCCGATAGTTAAAAAAGCGCATCTAGCAACTTTTATTTAGAAATTAAGATGCATAAACTGGTAGAGATTTGACAACTTTTTGACAATGTGAACTGTGATTTAGTCTTGGCTCCAATTCACATGAAAATGTTTTTGTTGGATAGTGTGTTACACGCAGTTTTGGTTAGGATTTGGAATACGATTATGCCAAATATCATCTATTTCGGTTGATAAATAGCGCTACAACAAATTTTAAATAGGTATACATACTATGAAATTTTGTATATAAATATGCTACACCACATTTTTACCTCTATTTGAAAGCAATATCGCGTCCATCAAAAGAATTCTAAAAGTATAGGTGTATAATCTGGCTTATTCCACAAATCCCCTTAGATGATCCCCTGCGAAGGGGATAAGTGGATTTTTTGTCCATTTATCCCCTGCGGTTTTGCGTAAGGGGATTTTTGGACTTTTTGTCCACAAATGTACCAATTTTCGTCAAATATTGTAAAAAATTGTGACTTGTATATGAGAAGTAACATCCAAACTAACTTCTGGACCGATGAAAGAATATTTTGCTACCCGAAGCATAGAAGCATATTATTCGAAGTCCACTGCTGCAGACCTTCCCATATAGATCTCCTCGTTGCATATTATTTGGTTGCACTAGATGGCCGGATATCTGGTTGCCAGATACCCGGCTATCCAGCGTTACGGTGGGCCAGATATTCGGTATCCGGTATCCGGCCAAACAGATAGTGTCATCACTAGTTAACACCCGTTTCTAGATAGAAGGCGGTTTCCCTAGTGAGAACTGTTCTAGTCTTTTAAAGAGGTTGAATACCGTGGTGGTCTAGTATTAATGACAGCTGCCTTACATTCGTGAGATCGTAGGTTCAAACCCCGGTCCCGTACTAATTAATTCTTTGGAATTTTGTATGAAATTTCACATCACACGCTTTTCGGTGAAGAAAACATCGTAAAGCAACCTGCATAGTTCTGCAGAATAAATTCAAAGGCGTATAAAAGCGCACCGGGCCAGCGTGGTGGATATGGCCCAATCACCCTTCGTAGGTAAAGCTACGTCCTACAGTAGACCTATTTAAAGGTTAGCATAGTTAGAACTACTTCTTACTAGACATGTCGCCTGACATCGCAGGCGACATTTCCGTGTTGCGTGCGGGACATGTCGCCCGACATCGGCCTTCATTACAACTATAATCAACTAAATCTTAAAGCCATGTATTCACTAGGGAGAAAAGTCGCTCGACATGTCGGGCGATAAGTCGCGGAACATTACGTGAGACGGTCCCGCGACAAGTCGCTCATCGTTTCGCTCGTCCACACACCCAAGTTGCTGTCGAGATGTCGCCATGTTGTTGCCAGTGTTGCCAACCACAGAAAACTAAAAAACACAGTTCACCAACAAAAAAGGAGGAGAAAACAGTAGATAAATTGAAAGAGACGGATTTGTTGCTTTCTTTATGGGAGGAGCGAGCGTCCGACACTCCCGCGAGGGCGATTGGTGCCTCAAGCCTCTCTCAGCCTGTTGGCCATCACGGCTTTGTGGGCCATCATGGCGTTGGTGAATCTATGTTTTCTTTACTCTTACGAGGGCCTCATGCAGGGTCGCCTACTTCCTCTTCGTCTTCCCCCAGGAGGAGATCTCGAGGGAGAGAGCGCCAGGTTCGTTCATTAACGTCCGGTGGACGTGCATGGTGCGGGGCGATGTTTTGTAGGTGAGGGTGTGGCCCGTTGTCTGCGCGGTCGTACATCCGCCGCGCCAACCGGACCACAAACTCCCTCACCGGTTCTGCCTTCAGGGCTTGTGCTAGTAGGTCGTTCAAACTCAGTGCGACACGTGTCCAATGTCGCCTGCTAGGTCGGGCGACATGTCCCGCGACGTCGACACGACACGCAAATGTCGCCTGCTATGTCGGGCGACATGTCCCGCGACATTTTTTCTTGATGACCATTTTACCGGAAATTGCTACATTGAATGACACTGACATTTACTTCTTTTTGTTAAATTAATCTGATTAGTTCTATGGATCTCAGTCTAATAATTTAATCTATTTTATAATTTTTGAATTTATATTATTTAAACATTTTGAAAAAGTTAATAAATTACATTTTATTATTATCTTCATAATATAAATTTTATAAATTACTTTTAGTTATTAGGACATAATTATTTAGTCATAACTACAACCAATGTTATCGTACGATTTCAAGTGCATGTAATATGTCCACGAAATAAAGAGCTTTGACTTTGACTTTCGACGTCGACACGCGACACGCAAATGTCGCCTGCGATGTCGGGCGACATGTCCCGCACGCAACACAGAAATGTCGCCTGCTATGTCGGGCGACATGTCCCGCACGCAACACAGAAATGTCGCCTGCTATGTCGGGCGACATGTCCCGCACGCAACACAGAAATGTCGCCTGGGAAACGTAAAAATCTTATCGAGCCACAATATCTAAACAAATATTGAATACGGGGTTTAAAATTGAATATCAGATAAGAATTTAACTAAATTGTGTTATTGTTGACAGGTAACACGTTCGGCGGATTAATGAACATGAATTGTAAGTTTTAGAACTGTTTGTTGTTTTGTTGAACGAGCGAACGAAGTGAGAGAGGTCTCCGTTTTGACTCAACGATTTTGCTTTAGTCTGTCCAGCCGGGCTAGGATGCGCGCCACGCAATATTTCTTTCGACGTGTCAGAACGAGACAGAGTTATGGCGGAGTATATGTATGTCACTTTTTCACTCGTACATTTTTTGCGAGTATGAACGAAATCGCCAAAAGCGAGTCGAGATATAGGCTTATGAGGTTCCCAAAGTTATCAGCTCTTTTGTAAGTTGCGGTAGAAATCTTATTGTGTTGGGTTTGTTTTTAGGGTTCCGTACCCATAGGGTAAAACCAAGACCCTATTACTAAGACTCCAATGTCCGTCTGTCTATCTGTCTTTCACCAGCCTGTATCTTTGGAATCGTAATAGCTAGATACCTTAAATTTTCACAGGTGATGTATTTCACCCTTCGCGGGTAGGCCTACGTCCTGCAGTGGACTATTAAAAAGACTGGTACAGGCACAGGATGTATTTCTGTTGCCGCAATAACAGCAAATATTAAAATTAGAAAAGCGAATATTTAAGGTGGCTTACATAAAAACTGAATTTTTTTTAGCCGTTTTTCGCTCGATATTAATTACGGAAACAAGTAGAGTTTGGAATGGGGCTAAGAGGGCTCCTATATGGTGCGGGACCCTATATCGTACGCGAGTCCAACTTACACTTGGCCAATTTTTAGGGTTCCGTACCCAAAGGGAAAAACGAGACCCTATTACTAAGACTTCGATGTCCGTCTGTCCGTCTGTCTGTCACCGGACTGTATCTCATAAAACATGATATCTAGGCAGCTGAAATTTCCACAGATGATGTATTTCGGTTGCCGCTATAACAACAAATACTAAAAACAAAATAAAATAAATATTTAAGGGGGCTCCCATACAATAAACCTGAATTTTTAGACGTTTTTCGCTCTATATTAATAATGGTACCAGGTAGATGCTTGAAATTTTCACAGAATATTTAGTTTTATATTCCCGTTATAGTTTTATAGTTATAGTTTTATATAATAAATAATAAAATCAAAATAAAATAAATATTTAAGGGAGTCCCCATACAGTACGGAACCCTTCGTGCGTGAGTCCGACTCGTACTTGGCCGATTTTTTTTTTAATTTTATTTTGTTCCTTACAGATGCTTCGGCCATTTCTCAAGCTAATTCCATCGGCAGGGGCGGCGGCGGCGGCGGCTGGTTTGACTACGGGATCAATAACGGTAAGATTCAATAATTATTTTTCGTTGAAAATGGCAAAACCAGCTTCTCTAGCCCGGGAGGTAAGCGCAAGAAATTGCAACTACTTTCTAAAAGCTGTATTTTTGGTATTACGTTGTCATGGTGGTGTTCAACAAAACCCCGGATTCAGTCAGCTGGGATGCTCAGCGTCGCTAGTATATGTAATCATATAATATGTAGATTATTATGGTTTTAACTAAATGAGAAATTACAGAACCTTGATTTTGACCGATAAGTACGAAAATTTTATATAAATAACAAGATGTGCTTTCGAGGCTTATAATATACTGGATTCAATGAAAACGTATCTTTTATTTGGTCCAAAATACATTATTATAAACCTCTGCTACAAGACTTTTTATTATGTTAATACTTTCCAAATACCTAATATTTTTCAAATTACAAAGTTCAACGCGCCACCTTAGGATATTTAACTTGGAAAGCTTAAATTTTGCACAAATACTCCTGGAAGAATAGCTAAAAGGATTTTTAAAGTTTAAAAAAAGTGTTTTTTGCTCCACCCTTATACACATGACTCGACACGCATTTGACTAAGTACTAATTTTTTTAAGGTGGCGCTGCAGCAGCCGCGGCAGCCGCAAGCAGGAACGCTGGATCCGGGGCTGCAGGTATTTTGACTTATTCTTAACGTCTTATAAATAGATGAACACCGGCTGCACGCACTAAAACGTGTCACGTTCCGCCTGAGCCGAGTGAGCAAACGAGAGCGTGGAACAAGCGATAGAGAAGCACGATCAGCCTAAGCGTTCGGCTTGTTTCAGTTGTTGATTTACAATGTTTTTTTACGACATCATCACGTAGAATTATTGTCCGTAAACCGTCTTTACCTACAGACAACAAATTTTGTGTTATTTTTTATATTGTCGTAATTTTAATCCTTACATAGTCCTTACATAGTATAAAATAAAGTCGCTATTTTCGTTTGTTTGTTTGTTTGTCTGTATGCTTAAATCTTTAAAACTACGCAACGGATTTTGATGCGGTTTTTTTTAATGGATAGAGTAATTCAAGAGGAAGGTTTATATGTATAAAAATTCCCGAAATTCCCACGGGAACGGGCACAACGCGGGTAAAACCGCGGGGCGCTGCTAGTAGCGCATAATATACGCGGGTATTATTGCACGGCAACACTGACACTTGTTGGAACGCACTACACCGGTAAAGGACACACACACCCCCATGGAGGCGGCCTCTAACCATCCCCGCGCTGGTGTCGACGGCCGACGTCGCCGTGTATCCGAACCAGCAGCGCAAGTACCGTTCTTATACGATCGTTAATTTGACATTTAAATCGCTAAAAATCGGTATTTTCTATCACTGCAAGTACGGAACTATCTATATCGATCGGTTGTCAAATTTCGCTAAGGATCGAAAAAATTTAACGAATTAATACGAATATGCAAGTATGATATCGCTAAATTGACATTTAAAATTGGCAAGGGGTCTCATTATATATAACGATTGCTTTATCGGGTTTTAAAACGAGCTCGGTATAACGCGCTAGCGAAATAAAAAGTGGCAAAAATGGATTTTAGCATTGTTTTGTTGCTCGAAGAAGTCGAAGAAGAGCGAAGAGCAAATAGGCATGACCTTTTGCTGCTTCGCTGTAACATGAGGGACGACAATAATCCTATGGAACGAGCAGAAGAGAGCTTCAGAACGGTTATTCGAATATATCGGTTAAAATGAAAATTTAGGACTATAAGAGGATTTAGCGCTACGCACTTTTTTGGCGTTTTTCTAGTTTTAAGCACGCTTTAGACAATGTTTAACAGTACAAGTTGCACGGTTAAACAGTGTTTAAAGCGTGTTTAAATCTTTTGTGGTAAGGCGGTATACGTTTCTGACTAAATAACTTCCGCTTTACCACAAAAGTTTTAAGCACGCTTTACAATGTTTAACAGTAGGTACTAATTGCACGGTTAAACTGTGTTTAAAGCATATTTAAATCTTTTGTGCTGAGGCGGTATAAGTTTCTGACTACACAACTTCCGCCTTAACACAAAAGTTTTACGCACGCTTTAGACATTGTTTACCAGAAGAAAATGCACTGTTAAACAGTGTTCAAAGCCTGTTTAAATCTTTTGTGGTAAGGCGGCTTGTATCTAATATCGTATACAAATCATAAAAAGACGCTCAAAACGAACGAACGAATAATCGATATGTTTAGTCTGTAGTAGCGATCGCTAGCCGTCGATAAACTATATCGCTGCCAGTTCCGTACTTGCAAAAGCTATAGCGATTCGATAAAAAAATCAGCTATATCGACACGATATTTAAGCGATCGCTAAGAACGGTACTCGCGCTGCTGCTGTCGATAGTGCCGATAAAAGGGATGTCCTGCGGCAGTAGCCACGTTTCCTGGATGCAGATGACGTCACACGACTTACATACAGTAGGCGCGCGAGTTGAATGCAGAGCTTAGGAATGAGAATGTCTCCCCCCGCTATCCGCACGCCCAACCCGCCCAGGCGCGTGAGGTGGGGCGTGCGGATAGCGGGGGGAGATGCTCCCGCTCTTTACCTCAGACCCCGACTGCATTCAACTCGCGCGCTATCTGTAGGTTTCTTACGTCTTCGACAGATCGCTGAATATTGAGTAAAAAAATTGATTTTTTGAAAATATTTTTTAATGACTACACTTACGTGATAGATGCCAAAGAAACAATAATGGGTTATTAAAAGACCTATCAAACGATACCAATCACGAGTTATTTGATGATATAAAACTCGAGATATAAGCAAATACCTACAACGGTCGGCGGCCATCTTTGTGACGTCATAACTTCTAAAGTCTACCAGTTATCGCTTGACGACCGGTGGATCCTTGGTCTGGAAGCTATACCGAACACATGATACTAATTGTAGGTAAATAGAAGTCGAATGGGTCGATCGCCTCTTATCTATAACGCTAGCACTACGCCACAGTATAAATATTTCTATAAATATTTCAGCTGTGCTATGATCAACTCATCACGGTTCATGAGATACATCCTGGTGACAGACAGATAGTAATACTAATAACTAAAGGGCAAAAACGGGTCCTATTTTGCCCTTTGGGTACGGGACCCTAAAAATTACACTTTAGAGGTGTCTCTGCGGAATTCGATGGTAACTAAGTCAGTTCGTATAGGCCGGGTGGCTAACCCTAGTGAAAGAGTTTTTAGGCCGCCTGAAGGCCTCTGACATGGCTAAACGGTTAAATAAATCGGGACCTACAATTTAACGTGTCATCCGAGCCACGGTTGCGCTGACTTGAGACACTGAGGTATTTCGGACGAAAACGCAAAAAAACATGTTTATTTTGATACCTAATAAATGTTTTTTTTTGGAATAGGCAACAAAACTTAAATAAAATTTCGTAAACTTAACCATATATTATTACTACTATACTATATTAAAGTAAAAAATAAAAAATGGTTGATTTTTAGGGTTCCGTACCCAAAGGGTAAAACGGGACCCTATTACTAAGACTTCGATGTCCGTCTATCTGTCTGTCTGTCTGTCTGTCACCGGGCTGTATCTCATGAACCATGATAGCTAGGCAGCTGAAATTTTCACAGATGATGTATTTCTGTTGCCGCTATAACAACAAATAGTAAAAGGAAAAAAAATATATTTAAGGGGGGCTCCCATACAAGAAACCTTATTTTTAGACGTTTTTCTTTCTATATTAATAATGGTAACAGGTAGATGCTTGAAATTTTCACATAATGTTTAGTTTTATATTCACTTCAATAATAAATAATAAAATTAAAATTAAATAAATATTTAAGGGGGGCTCCCATACAGTACGGAACCCTCCGTGCGCGAGTCCGACTCGTACTTGGCCGATTTTTTTATGAGTGATTTCATTTTCAAATCATTGTTTTTGATGCAGCGGCAGCAAGTGCGGTAAACACGAATGGAGGCAATGAAGGTTTTGGAGGATACGAAGATTATTATAATGATTACTACGATAACGGAAACTACGGAAAATCCGGATCAGCCACAGCGACAGCCGGTAAGTTATTCACCGACTTATTTGGCGAGAAATAAAATAAAAAATCAAATAGCTATCATTGGCCAAATCAATTTTTTTTTTGACAAAAATTATTATCAAATTATTTTTCGCCAAAAAAAAAATTATTATCAAATTTTTTTTTGCCAAAAAAAGACATAACCGACTTCAATCGTTAGGAATATTGAAATTTAATAATAATATCAGTCAGTAACGAATCACTGGGCCAATGAGGAAGTTATGAGTACCGACAAAATTCGAGTAGTTTGCTCGAATCGATGTTTTCCATTTTAACCAACTTCCAAAAAATAGGAGGTTCTGTTGTCGGTCTGTATGTATCTAAATTTTTTGTGTATGTTCATCGATGTAAATTTTCTCCAATTGTGAACCAATTTATAATAATATTTTATATTCATTCCACTTTTTTTTTATCGAAATCGGCTAAAATAAAACAAAAAATACTACATCAATGATACAATTATACGTGCGAACTATTCAAATTCTGCTCATGGTTGAAGTCACTTGTGCAATTTTCGGCAAAAAATAATTTATTATTAGTTATTAGAAGCAGGTTTACTTAAAAAAAGAATACACGTGGTAATAACCTAAACTTATTTAATTATTACAAATTTATGATTTAACACAATAATCAAAAATACCGACATTCAGGACTTCAACATAATAACAATCTATTAGAACGCAAACTGACAAGAGGTCCGCTCCGTGCAAAGGTTCGAGAAAGACTGCCAGATCGACGCGCTTGCACCGCCTTTTATACTTTTCAACCGCCAGTCTTCTAATATTTTTTTTATTCAAAAACCACTCAACCGATATCGATAGAAAAATTATGGAAATTCAAAAGTATTTATCGTATAAATAAGTTGTCAAGTGAGTGTCGAAACACGATTAAGATGGCTTCCGTAGATGGTGACGACAATTTTGATTATAATAAAACCCAATTTAATGATGTCATTGGGCGGTTGGCTAGTAAAAAAAATTACTGGCAAAAAAACGATGTTTCTAAGGCCAATGACCATGGACCTCTGGGCAAGTTTAAAATTTAAAATTTTCATAATACGAAAACTTAAAATTTTACCGGCTGTTATCTCAAAAAGATGTTTTTTTAGTTAATACACTATTTGAGCGGAGGTGCGATATAAAACTCAAACGGTTATAATCATCTCACAGGGCTCAAAACAATTTTGCGAACAAGATTTTATTTTGAGCTATAAACTCAGAAAGTTAGATTTTATCTAATAATTATAGATAAGTACGAGTAGTAGAAGTACAGTTGTGGCACTTTTTTGGTCCTGTTGAATTTTAATGATTGTGCAGAAAGTAGCCAATTTTAAGGTTATCAGAATAGGTAGAGTATATGCAAAAAGAGAACCGTCTGTCGTGGCGTTAAAGTGAAATAACATTAAGATTTTAATCAGCAGCCAAGGTACCGACAACTTGGTAGACGCGAGTACTGATGAAAACCGAATTGGTGTCGGAGTTTCTTTGCGCGATCGAATCAGAAATGAGGAGATCCGTAGAAGAACCAAGGTTACCGACATAGCTCAGCGGATTGGCAGGTTTAAGTGGCAATGGGCAGGGCACATAGCGCGGAGGACTGATAACCGATGGGGTCGAAAAGAGCTCGAGTGGAGACCACGTACCGGCAAGCGCAGCGTAGGACGTCCACCTACAAGGTGGACGGAAGACCTCATTAAGACCGCAGGATCGCGCTGGATGCAACCCGCTGCCAACCGGTCTTATTGGAGATCTTTAGGGGAGGCCTATGTCCAGCAGTGGACGTCCTATGGCTGAAAGGAAGGAAGGAAGGAAGTATCAAACACTTTTAGTTGTACAATGACAGAGCAATGTCAACGCAACAAAATTAGTAAAATGGCACACGGCCGACCTTTTCGACGATTCTCTTTTTGCTCAAACTCTATTTTAAAAAAAAAATGACTTTTACGTCAACTATATGTTTTATGATTTTAGGTACATAGATATATACTCTTTCTTGATTCACATTCACACACACATAAAACAGAAAAATTGAGAAAAATAGCTGCTAAAACATGTAAAGCAACCGGCAGTCTAATCACTGAACGTGATTTTTCAAGCAATTTCTGAATTTACAGTTTTCCTTCCAGATGCCCGAAACCGGCACATGGGCCAGAACCGGTGCATTTACCATATGTAAGAGATTTTTTTTGTCTTTCAGCAGCAGCAGCAGCGGCAGGGGATAACGGCAACGGCGGATCAGGTACAGTCCGTTCATATTTAACTATTAATTATCTGAGCAGTAGAGCACACGACAATAACAACGCAGCAACCATTCTAGTGGTAAGCTATAGCCGCGGCGAGAGACCACCCACCAGACTAAGCCGCGCCGCCAAGCGACTCTCTCGAGCTCGTGTTCCGGCGCGAAGTCTGGTGACGCCAATCTGAAAGTCGGGTCGGAACAGTAGCGTCCTCTGGTGGATCGAATACGGTGCACGCATCGATTGCCGCATCGGCCGACTAGTCGTGGAGGGCAGCGGGATACGAGGCACGGTTTGTCGCTGGCCGACCGCAGATAGTAGGGGGCCCAAGTAGTGAGCTAGCCACTCATGCAGTCCTAGAAGAAACCTATTCACTCCGACCTTGAACATCTTTAGATTACATATCTTAGGAAACAGGAAAGCAGGAGGACTGTTCCATTCCCTGGCGGTACGAATCAGAAATGTTGAGTCAAACCGCTCCGTACGTATCGAAGGAAAATCGACAGTGTAGGGGTGGTACACAGAATAGGCCCTATTACACAGGGGTGGTAATGTGGCGTCCTCCTACTTGTCCTGTAGTAAAAAAGGGGATGGTAGGATAAGAGCAGCTCAGATGTACACTCTCCGAAATGAATCCTATAAAAAATGGACAGACTCGCAACCCTACGGCGATGCTCCAGTCTATGAAGATTTTTTGAAACTAACTTATCACCTATAAGCCGAATAGCACGCCGCACTATGGGACGAAACGGTGCGATCCATCTCAAAAAATCGGCCAAGTGCGAGTCGGACTCGCGCACGAAGGGTTCTCTCTGTACCGTATAGGAGCCCCATTCTTCTTGCCGTTAATAATAGCGAGCAAAAAACTCCTAAAAATCACGTTTGTTGTATGGGAGCCCCCCTTCCATATTTATGATAGTCTGTTTTTAGTATTTGTTGTTATAGCGGCAACAAAAATACATGATCTGTTAAAATTTCAGCTTCCTAGCTATCATGGTTCATGAGATACAGCCCGGTGACAGACAGACAGACGGACATCGAAGTCTTAGTAACCGTTTTTACCCTTTGGGTACGGAACCCTAAAAATGGCTCAGACAAAAGTCATGATGCTGAAGCTGTTTTGATTGTTTTATATTCAAGAAAGACAGAACTGTCCGATAGTATGGTATGGCGCGTCGGTCCACCGATTCCCAGACCTTGAGCTGGTACCAAAGAAGATATAATAATATTAAGTATAGAACGGCCACTCGTTACCCCCCACCCGTTTGAGCGTTCCTCACTTCTACCCCGCGTCCACGGACAGCACTTGTATACTGCGCGCGGGCTGCACAAGCCGGTGATTTCTCCAACATAAAATACAGAATCTGAATGCTGATACTTAGCCGAGCCATCCCAAAGATGGCAGCAGCATTCCAGACACGAACGGATCTGTGCTTGATACAGCGCTGTTAGTTGTTTACATATACAGGGTTAATTCTAACAAAAAAAAAATTTTGTTCCATAGAAAAATATCGTTCACCCGCGACAAAATGTACGGTACAGCTGTTTTTTTTAGTTTTGACAAAATTCGCGAAACAAAAGTTGTTGGTTTTGATGTACAGAATAAGTCATTAAAAGGATGCTAATTGATAAGGAATCTTCTTCTTCTTCTTTTCAGCCATAGGACGTCCACTGCTGGACATAGGCCTCCCCTAAAGATCTCCAATATGATTAGGAATAACCCTATTGGAATATATATACATAAATGGGATTGCATTCACATAGTACCTAACTTTCGCAACTCGAGTTTCGAGTTACGAAAATCGTCAACAGTTTTCAGTTGCTGTATTCGATGACTAAGTTAGTTTAGCAACTCTTAAATATACAGGGTTATTGGTAATCAATTAGTATCTTTTTATAGGCTTATTCTGTACCTACATCAAAACTAACAATTTTTAATCAACGACTTTAATCAAATCTTTAAAAAAATATGTTGTTCTATAGAAAAATATCGTTCACCCTCGACAAAATGTATGGAACAGCTATTTTTTTTTTGAGTTTTGACAAAAGTGGAGGAAAAAAATGTTGTTTGTTTCGATGTACAGAATAAGCCCCTAAAAGATAATAACCCTGTATAAACGGTCACTCGCAACCACAGAGCTAATACAACTAGAGAGACAGCGCTGTTGTCGCTTGAGGCAATTCTCATCCACAAAAATGTAGCAAAAATCTGGCTCAGAGCTGTCAAAACTGTCAAACATGAATTGGAATTTGACACCACTGAGAGGAAAACACGACAATTACCTAGCCACTCACTCGAGATATTTTTCATGTCTCTTTCTAACGCATGCCATATTAAATCTTTCTTTCTTTTCTCGATCGACCACATTATCCCTCTGGTATCTCTGTGCTTGGAACGCGTCGGGCGATTTCACACCCTTCCTCCCTCTCCCTGTGCCCGGCAATGCTAGATTGAGCTACCCAGCTATGGAAGTTGTTCACAGATTGCCACAAGATTAAGCAAAATTAAAAATTTTGAAAAAACCCAGGACGGTAAAAATCTCATCGAAAAAGATTAAATGACGTAATTTTTATTATTTGGGAACAAGCTAAGCTACCGCGTACACATTGCTGAAAACAGAATTTTAATCGAACATTTCGTTTTGATCATATTGCAACATTGTTTTGCACTAATATTGTGGCGCCCCCTAGTGAGTTACAGCCATGACACCTGTCTAAGAACATGGACTTTTTTTTTATTCGATATAGGTTTGCGTTTGACTACATACTGCCTGATGTTGAGCAGATATGCGGTCTAGGATGTAGCACGCTTACCTAGAAGATACCTATTTACTCGGGATTTGAAGACACCCACGTCGTACTTTAGCGGGAAGACAGTTCCAGGCAAAGCGTTCCACATTCTGGCTGTTCGTATGAGGAATGAGGACTCGAAACGCTTGGTTCTAGCGCGCGGAATGTCCACCATAAAAGGGTGGCGCTTTGGTCGCGTCTGTCTAGCCGTACGATAGAAGAAAGGGGCAGGTGGGACCAGATTGTGCAACTCCTGAGCGCACTCTCCGAAGTGTATCCGATAAAAGGCCGATAAACACGCCACCTTACGTCGATGCTCGAGACTTTGCAGCTGCGACTTAGTCAAGGTGTCGTTGTCAATCAGCCTCCTGGCTCGCCTCTCAATCGACTCGAGAGCCTCCAGTTGATATTTGGCAGAGCCATCCCAAAGGTGAGAGCAGTATTCCATACAAGACCTGACTTGTGCTTTATAAAGACTAAGCAGTTGCTCAGGTGTGAAATACCGTCTCACCTTAGAGAGAACACCAAGTTTTTTGGAGGCTAATTGAGCTTTTGACTCTATATAAGAGCCAAAGTGAAGAGTCGATGAGAGTGAAACGCCTAATAGTTCCAAGCTGTCAGTTACCGGAACGGAGACACCGCGGAAAGCGGGAGACAATTGGAAGGGTCTCTTTTTGGCCGAGAACAAACAGCCTTGAGTCTTCAAGGCATTAAACTTGACCAGGTTAGCATCGCCCCAGTCAGATACCGCCTCCAGACTGAAGTTGAGCCGTTCAACCATAGCCTCTCTGTGTGACTCGATCTGTGGCCCGCTAGAACGGCTCAACTTGAGTCAAGAGGCGGTATCTGACTGGGGCGATGCTAACCTGCTCAAGTTTAATGCCACGAAGAAAGAGACATGAAAAATATCTCGATTCAGTGGCTAGGTAATTGCCGTGTTTTTCTCTCAGTGGTGTCAAATTCCAATTCATGTTTGACAGTTTTGACAGCTCTGAGCCAGATTTTTGCTACATTTTTGTGGATGAGAATTGCCTCAAGCGACAACAGCGCTGTCTCTCTAGTTGTATTAGCTCTGTGGTTGCGAGTGACCGTTTATATAGGGTTATTATCTTTTTAGGGGCTTATTCTGTACATCGAAACAAACAACATTTTTTTCCTCCACTTGCCTTTCTTGGGAACAGGCTGCACGTTAGCAAGTTTCCAAGATTTGGGCACTTGACCTGTCTTTAGAGATAGGCGAAAGAGGCGAGTCAGCACTGGTGACAGCTCAGGCGCACAAGTCCTCAGTACAATGGCTGGAATACCATCAGGGCCACTGGCCTTGTCCACATCAAGACTGCGGAGAACTTTGAGAACCTCCTTTTGCCGGATATGTATTTAACTCATTACAGTGCCACAGTTTGGCAAAGTTGGAGGTCTCGCACTACCGGGGTCCAGACGCGAAGACTCAGCAAATTGAGATGCAAATTAATTTGCTTTCTCTACCGCGGTATGGGCCAGCGAACCATTGGGTTTCAGCAACGGAGGCAGTGAGGGGCGGCAGAAGTTCGCTTCAACCGATTTAGCTAGGGACCAGAATGCCTTACCTCGAACCGGTCTTATTGGAGATCGTTAGGGGAGGCCTGTGTTCAGCAGGGGACGTCCTATGGCTGAAACGACAACAAACGACGATGTTCCAATTGTAGATATTACTTTTCTTCACTACATAGTATAAAACAAAGTCGCTTCCTTGTCTATCTGTCCGTATGTATCTTTAAAACTACGCAACGGATTTTGATGCAGTTTTTAGGGTTCCGTGCCCAAAGGGTGAAAACGGGACCCTATTACTAAGACTCCGCTGTCCGTCTGTCCATCTCTGTCTGTCTGTCTGTCACCGGGCTGTATCTCATAAACCGTTATAGCTGTAAAGCTGAAATTTTCACAGATGATGTATTTCTGTAGCCGCTATAACAACAAATAGAATAAAGAACAGAATAAAATTAATATTTAAGGTGGGCTCCCATACAACAAACCTGAATTTTTAACAGTTTTTCGCTCGATATTAATAGTGGTAACAGGTAGATGCTTGACATATTCACAGAATATTTAGTGGTATATTCAAATGAATAATAAACAATTAAATAAATATTTAAGGGGGGCAGTACGGAACCCTCCGTGCGCGAGTCCGACTCGTACTTGACCGATTATTTTAATAGGTTTATTTATGTATAATACACATGTGCGACCCCGGGGCGGGTTGCTATAGTTGTTCCTGTCATGTTAATACTTAGTGTATACTTATGTTATGTTAAAATAATACTATGTCTACTGGGACGAGCCGGCACTTAAGTTGTCAAATGTATGTTTGTATGTTTCTTTGTTCGACGATAACTCAAGTACCGCTCAGCCGATCTCCATGAAATTTGGCATGCACGTAGTTTATATATTTAGATTTTTTAAGTTCGAATATGAGCATCTTCTGTTCAGTGGTTGCGAAGATACGAGACAAAAATAGGCAATAATTATATTTTGCATAATTATATTTCATTTTCCAGGCCCTTCATCCCAAGCTGTTGCAGTTACTCAAACTACAACTTCAGGTAATTAAACGATTCAATTTAATTATACCTATGTAATGTATTATGTATGAATAATACGTATTACATTATTATCATACATATTTATGTATAACTAAATAAATAAGAAAAATAAATAAATCTTACCCAGGGTTGTTCCTAATCAATTAGCATCCTTTTAGGGGCTTATTCTGTACATTAAAACTAACAACTTTTATTCAGCGACGTTTGTCAAAATTAAAAAAAAAATCAGCTGTTCCATACATTTGAAAACGATATTTTTCTGTGGAACAACAACATTTTTTTTGAGATTTGATAATATTCGTTGAACTAAAGTTGTTAGTTTTGATGTACAGAATAAGCTCCTAAGAGGATGCAAATTGATTAGAAATAACCCTGTACATTTTATACCATTTGTCAGTTTTGACTTTACAATTTTGCTTTCTTTCATCCGGGTGTTGATCTTCCTCTAAAAGTCGCATTTTCGGCAAATATTGACAAAACTGAAGTACACGTTTGCTTACAATTTTTAGGGTTCTGTACCCAAAGGACGGACCGGACCGGAGGAGGTACTCAATTCGACGCGTATATTGCGTATATTTTTTATGTGTAATGAATTAATGATTATGTTTGTGTGTTATGATTACGATGTCCTTAAATGTTCTAAGTTGAGAGATTTTCATACGAATTTGACGTTCCAAATCACTTTAACCTCTAGGGAGTTTCATACAACATTATTGACCTGCCATAGCCCTCGAGATTGTGTTAAGATAATAATGACTCGTTTTACCTTGAGATTCTATGACATATAATGGGTCATTTTCGAGCAAATAATATGTAAAAATATTTAAAGGGGCTCCCGTCCAACAAACTTGAATTTTTTACCGTTTTTCGCTCAGTATTAATATAGGTGACAGGTATCTACCTTGGCTTCAAATATTTCCAGAATATTCAGTTTAATATTAATATTCACTTTAAAAATAAATAATATTAAATTAAATAAATTTGTAAGGTGTTTCCCATACAACAGGCAACAGGAAGATGCTTAAAATATTCACAGACAAAACAGATATCATCACAGATAAAATATGTACATTCCTTTCAAAAATAAATATTTAAATTAAAATGAAATATATTAAGGGGGTTACGGAAACTCTTCGTGCGTTAGTCCAACTCGCACTTGGCCGATTATTTTTCCTTTTGAGGAACCCTAAAAAAACATGATTTTCGTTCCACAGGAGGAGGAGGACAAATCTACAACAGCAGATACGGACCTGGACAAGGTAAGTTATTATTGTTTATTTTTCCCAAAAAAAATCATTACATAGCGGAACATCCAAGATGGCGGTATAGTTATTTTTTATACACTTCTACAATATGGGTATCAAAGGAAAGGGTAGCAAGCTTTTATGATCATATAAATTGTGTGTAGTGACGTTGTAAGTGGAATATTAATTATTTTCCTTCTTTTTGTTTGACCATGCATAACTTTTCATAAAGTAGTCCGATCTTCGATGTCCGTCTGTCCGTCTGTCTGTCTGTCTGTCTGTCACCGGGCTGTATCTCATGAACCACGAAAGCTAGGCAGCTGAAATTTTCACAGATGATGTATTTCTGTTGCCGCTATAACAACAAATACTAAAAAAATATATAATAAATATTTATGGGGGGCTCCCATACAACAAACCTGAATTTTTAGACGTTTTTCGCTTTATATTAATCATGGATGAATTGAAATTTCCACAGAATATTTAGTTTTACATTCACTTCAATAATAAATAACAAAATTGATATAAAATAAATATTTAAGGGGGGCTCCCACACAGTACGGAAACCTCCGTGCGCGAGTCCGACTCGTACTTGGCCGATTATTTTTGATAGATCATACTTTAAAAATATGTTAATTATATCGAAATCGGTTAAGCCATTTTCGATAAATAGTATGATAATTGCTACATTGATCCGTGCGAACTATTCGAATTCTGTACACGGTTGAAGTCGGTTAATGGCATAACCGACTTCAACCTAGTACACAATTTTTTTCGAATTTCGTACACGACAGAAGTCGGTCGTGCTATTTTTTGCGATAAATATGTTTTGATTTTTCATTTTTAATTGCTGTTTTTTTTTCGAAAACTACGTTAACTATAATATTGCATGTTACAGCCACTGGACCACAATCATCATCCCAAGCTTTTGCAACTACTAATTCAGGTGAATTTTTTTATGCCATCTGATGCAATAATTTTGAATGAAAGTCCCTAGGGAGTAAAGTGATTTAAGTTCGGAACGTCATAATTCGTATTAAAATTTCTTAACTTAGAACCTTCGAGCAAATATCTATAGTCACAATTGTGCAATAAAATGTGTCCGAGCTAAAACCCTGCCTAAGCTACTTAATGGGCAGGCTTTTTAGTTAGTTGGTTATGTGATTACAAGCCGACTACAACGCCGCGTGATCACAAAGTACTCAGTTAAAAGCACTAATTAGTAAAAGCAACGACCATTTACTATATATGGTTCGTCTATGGTAAAAGTCAAAATCCATGTCAAATCTCTTTATTTCGTAGACACATTACGAGTATATGTACTCGAAATCATCCGACAACATTGGTAATAGTTATGACTTAATAGCTTAAATTAATTTACAAAATATAAATTATCCAGATAATAATTAGGTGACTGACATCATCATCGAGATTCAATAAAACGGGTCATTGTGAATTATTTAATATTAATGTCTAAGTCGGTATGTTTGACGGCACTCGGACATTTTTTACTACTTTTACTGAAGGACTGTGGCTCTGTAGATATTTGCTCGAAGCTTAGAACAGATACGGACATTGTAAAGAGATTTAGAACTGCCACGACAATAGAGTGGGCCTTTACATTTTCTTTTTTTTCATTTCGGATTTATGTATGCTATTATGTAAAGTTATACAGGGTTATTTCTAATCAATTAGCATCCTTTTAGGGGCTTATTCTTTACATCAAAACTAACAACTTTTGTCTGAACTCAATAAAAATCAGCTGTTCCATACATTTTGTCGCGAGTAAACGATGTTTGGAAGAACAATTTTTTTTTTTAAATTGACAAAAATCGCCGAACAAAAGTTGTTAGTTTTGATGTACAGAATAAGCTCTTAAGAGGATGCCAATTAATTAGAAATAACCCTGTATATTTTAGACCATTTGTCAGTTTTGACTTTACAATTTTGCTTTCTTCCATCCGGGTGTTGATCTTCCTCTAAAAGTCGCATTTTCGGCAAATCTTGACAAAACTTAAGTACACGAAGTACACCCTAAAAGTATGCTTATTGATTGAAAATAACCCTGTATATAAATATGCTTTTCTATGGAAACTTCTAGATATTCGTTTTATTGTGAACAATCCCAAGTTGCCTAGTGAGTAGACTTAGTAAAATTATGACGTTGTTTAGTACTAGTATTCATATTCCTGAGTTTTTAATTTCTCTCACTACTCGTAACTAACTTTAACTATTATTGTCGACCCAACTTGCAGCCGGACTTTTATTTTAGACTAGCTGTCCCGGCGATCTTCGTTTCACCCGATATCTTTATAAATTATAGCCATTGTGTTATTCTGATGTATAAGCATTTTTCAAAATTCAAAAAAAAAATTCAAAATGACTTTATTTCAGGCTATTATTACCCATATAAAACAACAATAATAATTAAAGTCAATGGTTGTTAAAAATAACATAATATGTACATACAGTCAAAAATTAAATCAAAAAGGAGTTAAATAATAATTGTAAAAATAAAAAGAACATTTAAATTATCATACATTATTACTGCAAAGTTTCATCTCAATCCGTTAAGTAGTTTTTGCGTGAATGAGTAACAAACATCCATACATACTCACAAACTTTCGCGTTTGTAATGTTAGTGGGATATACTTACTTATTAGGGTTCCAAAGGGTAAGAATGGGACCCTATTCCTAAGACTCTGCTGTCCCTCCGTCTGTCCGTCTGTCACCAGGCTGTATCTCATAAACCGTGACAGCTAGAATGTTGAAATTTTCAGAAATGATGTGTTTCTGTTGCCGCTATAACAGCAAATCCTAAAAACGGAAAGAAATAAATATTTACGGGGTTCTCCCATACATACATACCTGAATTTCAAGCCGTTTTTCGCTCGCTTTTAAGGCTCGATAGGTACGAGTAGATGCTTGTAATTTTCCCAGAATATTAAGTTAAACATTTACTTTAAAATAAAATAATTAAATTAAAATTAAATAGCTATTTAGGGGGGCTCCAATACAAGAAACATGATTTTATGCTCGATATTAATTACGGAAACAGGAAGAAGCTTGAAAGATTCACAGAATAATTAGTTGTATATTCACTTCAAAATAAATAATTACTTAAAAAATAACATATAAGGGGGCTCCCATACGGTACAGAAACCTTCGTGCGCAAGTCCTACTCGCACTTGGCCGATTATTATTTTAGAAATAATATGTACTTAATTATTTTATTTCATATTGCAGGTGGCTCTGGATCATCGGCTATCGCCCAATCATCAAGCTCAACAGGTTTATACAAATTATAATATTTTTGAGATGGTTTCTTGATAGACCAGTCAAAATACCGATTATTCACTCTTTGCACTTTATTGCACACATTCACTCCACAATAAAACACACGTCGTAATTTATTCGCACTAAACACTTTACACTTATTTTCACACACACTACACGTCGCGTCAAGTAAAAAGAACGCTGGAGCTTCAAGCTGCGCACAAGGGACTTTAACTCCTATTGCACAGTAAATAGGAGTTAATTTTCATAGTACGCAGCTTTAACTGCAGCAAGGAGATTTATTTCATATGACGTGTGCAATAGGAGTTAAATTCCCTTGTGCGCAGCTTGAAGCTCCAGCGTTCCTTTTACTTGACGCGACGTGTAGTCACTGAATACTACAATTTTGAGATCATTTTAGGGTTCCGTACCCAAAGGGTAAAAACTGGACCCTATTACTAAGATTCCGATGTCCGTCTGTCCGACTGTCTGTCACACCAGTCTGTATCTCATGAACCGTGATAGCTAGACAGCTGAAATTTTCACAGATGATGTATTCCTGTTGCCGCTATAACAACAAATACTAAAAACTGAATTAAATAAACATTTGAGGGGGGCTCCCATACAACAAACGTGATTTTAGGGAGTTTTTTGCTCGCTATTAATAATGGCAAGAGGAATGTGGCAACACGGTACGGAACCCTTTGTGCACGAGTCCGACTTGCACTTGGCTGATTTTGTTTATACCATGTGATGCGATAATTTTGAATGAAAGTCCCTAGGGAGTAAAGTGATTTAAATTTAGGACGTCATCATTTGTAAGAAATTTTCATAACCTAGAACAGATACGGGCAGTGTAAAGAGTTTCGTTAATCAAGCTGGCCGCGACAACTGAGGAGGCCATGAATAGAGGCTTTATAAACACTTTAGATGCTTTCGCTTTGAAGGTTTACGAAAACTGCCTCGAATCCAGGGCCTCTATTTACAGGGTTATTTCTAAGATTTTAGTTATTTCTTAGATATCCTCTACTCTACACCAAACCTGTCAAGTCGAGTGCAACCTCTGGGTTGTGCCTGGCTACTAAAAACACATCTGATACTTAGATTGTAAAGAGTGCGCACATCCGCTTGCTGAGTGCGTACTCGATATTTGTTAGTTATTCTTCCTTTAAATCCAGTTTTTACTTTCTTTTTCCATTTACTTATTTATAGTTAACAATTTTTAACGAAACCAAAAGCCTCTGTCTACTCATTCAATTACTTTTTCTGTGTACACATATATTTGAATTACAATCCAGATCATAATATAATTATATTTAAGTTGAACTTTTGTAACGATGGTGATTTGTTTTGTGTATGAATAAATAAAATAAAATCAATTAGCATCCTCTTTGGAGCTTATTCTGCACATCAAAACTAACAACTTTTGTTCTGCGACTTTTGTCTAAACTCAAAAAAAAATTAGCTGTTCCATACATTTTGTCGAGGGTGAACGATATGTTTCTATGGAAAAACATTTTTTTTTAGTTTTGACTAAAGTCGCATAGCAAAAATTGTCAGTTTTGATGTACAGAATAAGCCCTTGAAAGGATGCTAATTGATTAGAAATAACCCTGTAAATGCGTGATAGTCTACCTTGATGCCAAATTTCAAGTTTCTAGGTCATCTGGAAATGAGTTAGGTTTTTGATCTATAAGTCATTGATTAAGTAAGTCAGTGAATCAGCCAATGAAACCCCGGTTTTTAACGTTAATATATCATTAACTGTTGGAGCATAGTTAATGAAATTTTGTTATCTAAACAAACTAAAGAATTTTACTAAATATTTGCTAAATTTCATTTATTTTAGTCTGCTAATTGTGTCCCATTGTTGGGCAAAGGCCTTCCCCACCTCTTTCCAATATACTTGAGGTGGATGGGCAGGAAATACACTATGTCAATGAATATTTCTATTTGGACCAGCCAGTCTCATTCGAAAACAGGCAGGACAAAGAAATCGAAAATCGCATCGATAAATTTCATGTATTTAAGTTTAATAGTTTACGAGATAAAGTGCGGTCAAAAGTGGCTCAAAATGGTTCGTATAATATTACACACGGCTGCTGCGTCGCCAGTTCCTTTTTCTTTGTTTTGGCTGGACACGCCCCCGCGTCTTGTCTATTTAATTAACCCCCGACGCAAAAGAGGGGTGTTATAAGTTTGACGTGTCTGTCTGTCTGTCTGTGGCATCATAGCGCCCGAACCACTGAACCGATTTCAGTTTAGTTTTTTTTGGATGAAAGGAGACTTAATCGAGAGTGTTCTTAGCTATGTTTTATAAAAATCAATTGAGCCGTTTAAGAGTTATGGTGGGTTAAAGTGGGGATGGAAGAACCAAAATTCTACAAATGTGCCCAAAATGGTTGTCAATGAGTCGGGGGTTTTTTAAATTTTTAATTTATATTAGTTATATCTCAATCCTACCAAGATTTGCGAGTGCGAATTAAATCGGTCAAGAGAGAGTCGGGTAGGCTTATGAAGATTCAGTAAAAGAGATGAGTCGTGAGGTCTACTGTTCAGAGAACTATTAGTTTTAATTTACGGAGAGCTATTAGTTTATTTAATTGTAAATTTTTGTCTTCAGGTTTCGACCCGTCCTCCGTGACAGCCTATCAGCTGAGGACATTCCTTAACTTCCTATGGAATGTGTTTGTGGCCATCGAACGTACACAACAGAGCTTTGGACCCGCGTGTGCATAAGACGTCCTACTGTTTTCACTACAACAACAACAACACAAGAAAGACGTCCTACCGTTTCACTACAACAAAAACGCAACAAAAATCAATTTTAAATGAAGAGAATGTTCTCTTCTAAATGAAACATATACTTATATGATTTTATTTGTTACAATGGTACTACTGACACGAAAGCTAGTTATATCCTGCAGTCTGATTACTTAACCTGTCATTTTCATGCCCATCGAACGTATACAGAGTCATCCCATGTGTGCATAAGACGTTTTACGTTTTCACAACAACAACAACAACAACGCAGCAAAATCAAGTTTAAATGACGAGAACATGTCTGAAATGTATAAATGTGGTGTTATGTCAGTAGTAACATTGATGGTACTAAGGTACTGACAAGTTAGGTCTATAACTGTGTTACTATATGAAAATTATTTATAAGACCTTTGTACCAGTTTTATGCAATAAATGATTTCTGATTCTGATTCTGATAAGTTCTATCCTGCAGTCTGATAACTTAAGCTGTCATTCTCTATTGCGGCGCGATTGTCATGTTTTTTGTACTAGCGTAGTTGTAGCACTACTATTACTAGGCAGGTATATCTTATTTAACGTACTACCTTTGCTTTGCTGCAACTGTTTTGTCATATAAAACTTGTTTGAATAAAATATTTTAGGTACTAATGTACATCGCATTAAAATATTACCTTTGCGTAGCTTAAAAGATCGAAGCGATTTTGTTTTGTTAATTATTATCGCCTATTTGGTAATTATTACAAGTTTGCCAGATATTCAACCATCAAGTCATAGTGTACTTTGGTTTGAAAAGCAATGTTTCCAGCGGTGTTTTAAGGAAACAAGAGATCTAACCTCAATATTGCAGAGTGAGGAGTAGCACTGCACCACACGCTATAAACTAGACCAAAAATTGTGTAGTGCCGACCCGTTGACGCAATATTTGCGATTGATTTTCGACAGCTTTCGTCATCAGTCTCCTTAAGATTAAGCAAATGTAGGTATACATTTTGTCAGAAAAATGTACTTATTCAATAAAATGCTCCATGGTCTTTGATATAATTATCAATTGATGATTTGTGAAATCATCTGCATTTCTATTTAATTTTATTAAATATCACAAAGATTTCGTTGAGTCTTTGGATGAGTGACCGCGGGTGGCATTTACATCTGAGCGCTGCCTGCTCAGAGAGCATTTTACTGAATTATTTAGTGTTTATGAAATACAAAATGTTCCTACGTGTTGTTTTCTTGGGATGGAAAAATAAATATTTTAAGTGGCATTATTAAATTGTTTTATTCATTACTAGCGACCCGCCCCGGCTTCGCACAGGTGTATTATACATATCATTATTATCAACCTTCCTCTTGAATCACTCTATCTATTTAAAAAAACCGTATCAAAATCCGTTGCGTAGTTTTAAAGATTTAAGCATACATGGGGATATAAGGACAGAGAAAGTGACTTTGTTTTATATGTACTACATTGAGTTGTAGGAAATGCCCACAAAACGAATAAATAAATAAAATAGATACTAGTAGTTTTCCGAACTGTAGACCTCGTTTGTTCGTCCGTTCGTTTCAGCCACAGGACGTCCACTGCTGGACATAGGCCTCCCCTAAAAATCTCCAAGACCGGTTGGTAGCGGCTTGCATCCAGCGCGATCCTGCGGTTATCCGTCCACCTTGTGGGTGGACGTCCTACGCTGCGCTTGCCGGTACGTGGTCTCCACTCGAGAACTTTTTCCTGGCTCCAGCAACTGTAGACCTCGCGACTTTAAAATTATAAAATTTTCAAGTAAATCTGTGTTCAATAATTATTTTTCGCAAAAAATTTAAAAAAAAACGCTAAAATTCGAATATTTCGCTCGAATTGTTTACTTTATTGTTGATTTTTCAAAAACGGCTCAGCCATATTTTTTTTAATTTATTTTGGACCACCTCGGGAGTACATAATAATATATATACCCTTTCGAACTAAAAAAGTTTTTTCGATTCAGTTTACAATTGGCGGAGTCATCGATGAACATACATACAAAAAAACACACTGACGAACATAGAACCTCCTCCTTTTTTGAAGTCGGTTAAAAATACACAATTTGCATATTTGTATCTAGCTAATAATTATTTTTCACCAAAAATAGCACTACCAACTTCAGTCGTGTGCAAAGTCCGAATAGTTCGCTCGGTTCGATATTTACAATTTTAGACAATTGTAAATTTTTCATAAACGGCTCAGCCAATTTCGATAAAATTTAAATAGAAACTTTTGAAGTATCACCATCTATAAAAGAAGAATCATCGAAATCGGTTCACTATTGGTGGAGTAATGGCGTAACGTACATACAAATAATCAGCCAAGTACGAGTTAGACTCGCGCACGGAGGGTTCCGTACTGTATGGGAGCCCCCCTTCAATATTTATTTTATTTTAATTTTATTATTTATTATTGAAGTGAATATAAAACTAAATATTCTGTGAAAATTTCAAGCGTCTAAAAATCAGGTTTGTTGTACTGGAGCCCCCCTTAAATATTTATTTTATTCTATTTTTAGTATTTGTTGTTATAGCGGCAACCAAAATACATCATCTGTGAAAATTTCAGCTGCCTAACTATCATGGTTCATGAGATACAGCCCGGTGACAGACGGACAGCTAAGTCTTAGTAATAGTAGGGTCCCGTTTTTCTCTTTGGGTACGGAACCCTAAAAACATACAGTCGTATTGATAACCACCTTTTTTGGAGTCGGTGAAAAATCTCAATCCAACCAAAATCATAAAAGATTAATTTCCTGGGTCATTAATAAATAAATATTAGGGGACATCTTACACACGGTCACTGACCCCAAACTAAGCAAAGCTCGTGATATGGCTGCCAGAGACTGATATACTACATTTACATATTTTAAATACATACTTATATAGATAGGTACCTAAATAACACCCAGACACAGAGCAAACACCTATGTTCAATGCTTGCCCTGGGTGGGCATCGAACCCACGCCTCTTTGATTCAGGAGTTACGGTTACTAACCACTGAGCCACCGAGCCAGTCAAAAATATCAAGAAATAGAAATAAACTTTATTGTTCAACTGTGTGCTGTGCTTACAAAAGCGGTCTTATTAACTAGAAATGTATCAACAGTCGTATTCATGCAGAACGTACAATAGAATTTTACTTATATCTACTTATTAGTTACCTACTTAGGTATAGGTTATAAAGTTATTTTATTACTAAGTATTGACAACATACTATATTACGAGTACTAGGTGCTTAGTTATTAATTATTAAATGGAAGTACTATAAAGTTGCGAATAGTTATTTGTCGTAGTACTCCTTCAGATTGTAATACACTTTATCTAGTAACCAATTTTTAAGAGAAGTTTTAAATTTAATCAATGTAAAGATGTTAGGGATCAATTTTAATGCATACTTTTCCCAGTGCTAAACAATAGCCAGTGGGTGCCATAAAACTATTTAATAGCGATAACCATGGCTAGGTTGTTCCGAGCCGCCAAATAATAGTTCTATTCTATTCATAAAGGATATTATAAAGTAAGTAAAGGATATTGTAAAGTTATTTGTACTGTCTTAACTATTGTCTCATGTTTCAAAGAAAGCTTATTGTTATATTGCAGAGGGATACAATAATAGTAAAGTCTTTGTGAATTTGTTATCCCACAGAGAGTGCCGCTAGCCAAGCTGCGCCTATTTGTTTTAGGCTTGTATATAAACGCCTACCAGAAATGCTCTTATTTTGCTTCTAAAAAATTAAAATCTCTGCCAAATCGGATCAATGCTCACCAAATTGTGATTCCAAAAGTAGTACTAAACAAATGAAGCTATTTTTAGTTTCATTGACATCCAATAAAAATGTTTAGCTCCGTTAAAGATAATTACAGACCAATAATTCAGACCAAATATTGTTCATTGTCACTAATTCTGTGTTACCGATATTGTATTTCACTTATAGGCTGCGCCACACAAGTTGACGGATGTGAAATTAGCTATACGCTGCGCAATATCCAATTCTGACTGAAACTCACTTAAAGTCGCGCGTTGATTGGCTATTACGCAGCTTGTAGCTAACTTCGCATCCGCCAACTTGTGTGGCGCGGCCTACACTTGCTTTCATTTTACTAACTTATAAGTGGCAATAAATTGATGGTCGATGGAACAGTTTTCTTATTAAGTATACGAAACAACAATGATACTTATTGTTATATTTACATAACTAGCAGCGCCCTGCGGTCTTACCCGCGTTGTGCCCGTTCCCGTGGGAATTTCGGGAATTTTTATACATATAAACCTTCCTCTTGAATCACTCTATCCATTAAAAAAACCGCATCAAAATCCGTTGCGTAGTTTTAAAGATTTAAGCATACAGACAAACAAATAAACAAACGAAAATAGCGACTTCATTTTATACTATGTAAGGATAAGGATGTAAGGATATGTTATCAAATCGAAAATGGATTTTCTTTTGTAGTAGGTATGTAGAAGGCTATTCAAGATGTTATAAAACTAACAACCTACCGAAAATACATGTATTGTTTTCTATGAATGGTAGGTTTTCTATATTCTATAAAAATAATCGGCCAAGTACGAGTCGGACTTGCGCACGGAGGGTTCCGCACTGTATGGGAGCCTCCCTTAAATATTTAATTTATTTTAATTTTATTATTTCAAGCTACTTGGTACCATTAATAATATAGAGCGAAAAACATCTAAAAATCAGGTTTGTTGTCTGGGAGCCCCCCTTAAATATTTATTTTATTTTGTTTTTAGTATTTGTTGTTATAGCGGCAACCGAAATACATCATCTGTGAAAATTTCAGCTGCCTCGCTATCGTGGTTTATTAGATACAGCCCGGTGACAGACAGACAGACAGACGGATATCGAAGTCTTAGTAATAGGGTCCCGTTTGTCCCTTTGGGTACGGAACCCTAAAAAAACTAACAACCTACCGAAATTGTACAATAATTACCATGAAACAATATTTGGTGAGTATTCATCCATTTCGGCAGGAATTATAAGTATTCTATTTTGGTACTTACTTATTAGGGCTGAGAAACGTATTTTGGCCAGCATTTAAATTGTTCCCTTTGTTTTATGGTTCTGGGCAGCCGTGAGAAGTTTTTGGGTGGTGGGAACACCACGCTTTAACTTAATAGGATTTAAACTAACCTCTCTCTATAGTACAGACGCATTCTTTAATATGTAACTACTCAACAAAGGGACCCTGGAGTCTGTGGGTCAAAAATTTAAATATAAAAAAAAAACACCACCACGCTCACGCACACATAATATTACTTTCGGGGATCCCTATAGGATAAACTAGTTATGACATAAGTTTGTTATGCAAATGCTAATAAATTTACTTAGTTAATATAGGAAGGTAAATTAAAATAAATTATATCAAAAAAATCCTTTTATTTTTCATTATTTTACATTTATGCAGTCATTTAATTTTAAAATATTATTATATTAAAATAAAGGTTATGCAGGCCATTTTTAAGATAAATTTTTGGTTTTCATGCAATTTGTCGATTCAGAGTTTGAATGGGACAGTTGATTTTTATCTCGAACTAGCGACCCGCCCCGGCTTCGCACAGGTGTATTATACATAGAAACCTACTCCTTGAATCACTTTATCTATTAAAAAAAACCGCATCAAAACATCGAGCTATATATTTCCTCAGAGCATCAAAATCCGTTGCGTAGTTTTAAAGATATAAGCATACATGGGGGGACAGACAGCGGGAAGCGACTTTGTTTTAAACTATGTAGTGATTCCGAGTTGACCTGTAATAAAAGTTGTAATAATGATGATTTAAATCACCACCTTTCGGCGTAGTGCGTCTTTGCTGAATAACCTTGACGTGACATGACAACAAAAATACGTAAGTACCATTGATTATTACTTGACTATAACTCTTGGCGTAAAGCTTTGCTTTATCGTCTTTGTCTGTAATATTATTTTTAACAAGTTTGATCAATTTTTTGTATGAACCAGTAATCACCACTGAGTCCGTAGAGGTACTGACTTGACCCGTTATAAGTAAACACCACTGGATAACGATTAATCCAATCTCCATGCGCTTTCTCTTCACCCATCCTGCCGCCTGGCAGGAGCTCTTGCAAATACCACCCATTGCTGTTTTCCAGCGCACCATAAAAGTAATGTTTTCCTTTTATACTAAATGGGATACTTAGGGAATGCCTAAAACCCCAATGTCCCTCATCTGTTTGGTCTCTCATCTCCCCATTGACTGCGATCTCCTGGATAAACCAATACTTATAATCGTTGACGCCATAAATAAACTGCCTGTTATTTATGGTGAAAGAAAATCCGACTTTGTATGTGTTCGCCCAGCGTCCTTCATCTACATTTTCTCGCTGCACAGTTCCATCCGGCAACAGTCTTTTAACGCTCCATCGACGCTCCGTGTGGGTAAATACGTAATGGTTTCCAAGGATATCTAACGGGAGTATTAAATAACGATGGTTATTCCAATATCCCCTATCCGTTTCTACGCCCATTACTCCTCCGCGTAAAATTTCATGAATAAAGAATTCCCAGGTGTCAAATAAGTAAATAAATTGTCTTCCATCGATGTTATAGGCGAATGCTTTATGCGTCCTACTGTAGGGTGTTGGAAATTGTCCATGGTCGGTTTCTGGGCCCATAGTTCCGTCGGCGCGCAGTTCTTGTATAAACCAGTATCTCCAGTGCATGCCGAAGAAGTAATTGGTTCCGCCGACATTGAAAGAGATGGAAAGATCGTGATATGTGGTCCAGTGTCCATCTTGTGTTACGCTGCCCATTTGTACTCCACAACAGTTTATGTGGCCCACAGCGGCCGAAAGAAGTAATAAAAAGATCAACATTTTTAAAGTGGTCACTGATCACTGATGTAATTAATTTGGCTCTTAATAGTTTACACAGTTCATTATCGGGGTAAAGCGTAAACTCTACTAAAGCGAAGTAGAACGGAGCTAGGCGGAGCGAGGTACACCTTTACGATATTGATTCCAACTTTGACTTTTTGATATTGATTTCTTAAACAACCGTGTACCGCGAGAGTGTAAGTTAGACTACGCTACTCCTGAGAGGAGCTTATAAGGGACTCGCGCTCCGTCCCATCAATGGTACCCTATAGTAATCCGCGCAGACTCAGAAAAAAATGGTAAAGTTAGAGCGGTGAGCATTTCTGCGCGGGCGCAACGCCGTTATCGATAAATAATTATTTAAAAAAATCTGAATGAGCGTCGTCACAAATGCAGGGGGTAAAACACCATTGTATTGTGATGTGTCATTTGTTTTTCATCATTACCTTTCCCTGTTACCTGCTACAGGGTGGGCTATAATTATTTTTCACAAAAAATTCGTGTACAAAATTCGAATATTTCGCTCGAATTGCTTACATTGTGGTTTTTTCAAAAACGGCTCAGCTGATTTCTGTAAAATTTGAATGGAACTATCTCGGGAGTATACCCTTTCGAACTAAAAAAGAATTGTTCGATTCGGTTCACAATTGGCGAAATTATCGATGACTATACACAAAAAAAAATACATACACACACACATAGAACCTCCTCCTTTTTGGAAGTCGGTTAAAAAGTGTGTTCACGGTTTGTATTGTCCATTGCTCAGAATCGCGTAGCGTACGTAGGAGGGGAGTTATGGCGTTTGACGCGTCGTTGCATGGAAATTTAGTTGCCATGGATCCGTACACAGGAGCAGAGCGTGCATTTTGTGTTCGCGTTTTTTAGAGTTCCGTACCCAAAGGGTAAAAAAAAACGGGACCCTATTACTAAGACTCCGCTGTCCGTCTGTCTGTCTGTCCGTCTCCAGGCTGTATCTCATAAACCGGTATAGCTAGAAAGCTGAAATTTTCACAGATAATGTATTTCTGTTGTCGCTATAATACCAAATACTAAAAATAGAATAAAATTAATAATTAAGGGGGGCTCCCATACAACAAACCTGATTTTTGAGCCGTGCTTTGCTCTTATTAATAACAGTAACACGTAGATGCTTGAAATTTTCACAAAATATTTAGTTGTATGTTCACTTTAATAATACATTTTAAATTAAAATAAAATAAATATTTAAGGGGGGCTCCCATATAGTACAGAACCCTCCGTGCGCGAGTCCGAGTCGTACTTGGCCGATTATTAATTATTACACTTATAAGTTATACAGCAAATTTGTAGATAGATCAAAAATTAGTAATGAATAAAGTTTTTTTGGTGGGTAGGTGTCAAAATAACAACACCTTTGCTAAATTGCTCCACATTATTTATTGTATATTAAATATTAAACATATACTTACAAGTGATATTTATGCTTAGATGCATGAATTAGAGCACCCTGCCTGCCACTGAGTGTTTTTTCCTTTCAACTTACACTGTGAGCTGACTTTTCCACAAGCTAAGTTAAACCACACATCCTGTCATACAAAATGGACGCCCTACAACAGTCGTTTAGCGAAATGATGGAAAGCTTCCATAAGCGCCTGGATGACATTGCAGTACAGTTGCCGCATGCAACTCCACAGACTTCAGAAGGACTGGCTGCTGATTTGGAGTCATTCAAGTCTTTTGTTGTGGTGAGCTTCCGAGCAGTACAAGCACAAGTAAGCATGATGGCTCGACAGGTTGATCAGGTGGAGATGCGTTCGCGTCGCAAAATCCTCTTGCTGCATGGACTGCCAGAAGGACAGAAAGAGGACACATCTAAAGCAGTAGCGAAGGTGGTTGTCGACCGGTTGAAGTTGCCAGATTTTTCAAGTGCTGACATAAGCCGAAGTCATAGGATGGGGCGTGCTACAGGTGATAAGCCCAGGCCTATAGTGTTTAAGCTTCGAGATGTGGCCCTTCGCGACAAGATTTGGATGTCCAAAACCAAGCTGAAAGCTTCGGGTCTCACGCTGTCTGAGTTCTTGACAAAGGCGCGCCACGATGTGTTTGTGGCGGCACGACAGCGGTTCGGGATCACAAATTGCTGGACGCGCGATGGCAACGTGATCGTGTCCGGTTCTGACGGCGCCCGGCATCGAGTCAATTGCCTAGACGACCTCGCGGCACTGCAGAAGAAAATGAGCGCGGCCGCCAAGCCCTCGGTTGCCAAGCCCCCGGCCGCGGCTGCTGCGGCTGCTGTGGCCACGACCGCGGAGGTGAAAGAATCCGGGAGCAGATCAAGACGAGACAAAGCTGGTTCTAAAAAGTAACTTCCAACTAAAAACACCTCTCTATTGCATTGTTTTTCACTTTGTTTTTAAACAGGGTAGCTATACTTATTTATTATTTAGAGTTTCTTCAAATGCTACCCTATTTTATTTTTACTGTTTTTTGTATGTGTACACTCAATTATTTTATCAATTTCTCAACAAAACTCAATTGTTTTCTGTTTCTGTTTGCTGTCATAATTTAATTTAAGGAAGTGTCACTGTCACTTTCAACGTCATTACAAGTTTTTTTTTTTTTATGTTTACGACACGATACTTCTGTTTTTCAGCCAAATAGTTTAACTTATTTTAGAATACTTGATTCATTTATTGCAAATAGTTGTAATATTTTTCTGTAATTGTGTTAAATTAGCGGAACAGTGTTTTTGTATGCTCTTGTTACAACACGTAAACACTAACGGCAGGTGGACGTTTGTTTGCGTATTATTTTGTTTATTTTATTATTATTATTTAGTATTTATTAGTATTTTTAGACTATTATTATTATAGAAATTATATTTTTATTACGTAGGTTATATATAGGTACGTTATATTATGTCTCATAGTGACAATGAATATTTTTCGTGCTCATCCCTAACATCTTCCAGCGACAGTATGGACAGTTTTACTAGTTTGCCTTCCTTATCTGACTCCATTGAATCATTTGTTTCTGATGTCCCTAAGAATTTTAATGCTATCCACATAAATGCCCAGAGTATTACGGCTCATTTTCCAGAAATGCTTGCGTCATTCGTGCATCCTAACATCCATGCTATTTTAGTTTCTGAGACGTGGTTAAAACCGGTTCTCCCTTCCTCCTCAGTGGCGTTGCCAGGGTTTCGTCTCATAAGGAATGATCGGATTGGCAAGGGTGGTGGCGGTGTTGCTATATACCTCAGAACTCATATCCCTTTCTCTATCGTTAGTATGTCTGCACAACCGCCCCCATCTGATGCCGGTGAACATCTCCTTATTGAAGTCGTCCTGCATCATACCAAACTTCTTCTAGGTGTTTATTACCCTCACTCTCGAGATGTGAATTATTTCTCTTCCTTCGAAAACCTATTAGAAAACCACTGCCCCTCCTATGACCATACTATTCTTATGGGTGATTTCAATACGTGTTTACTCAAGCAAGATCATAGAACTTCAAAATTAAAGTCATTGGCATTGGCACTAAATCTCTCAATACTTCCACTCAATGCTACTCACAATCCTCCCCACTGTAATCCTTCACTTCTTGATCTTATTCTTGTATCTTCTCCAAGTCATGTTGTCAAGCACGGCCAGTGTGCGGCAGATGACTTCTCTCATCATGACCTTATCTTTCTTTCATATAAAATCCGTCCGCCTAAAGCCAAACCCAAAATTCTTTTGCAACGCAGTTTTGGTAGTATTAACATCGACAACTTGCGAAAAGATGCGCAGGAGTTGGACTGGTCTGACGTTGTGCGTGCTGCTACAATTGATGACAAAGTATTTGAGTTTAATCGCATTCTTACAAAACTGTATGACATTCATGCCCCAGTTCGTGCTATTAAAATGAAACATGCTCCATCACCGTGGCTAACTGATGAAATACGCGCCCTCATGCATAAAAAATTGGTGGCCAAAAGTAAGCTCAAGTACCGAGAATCAGATGAAAACAAGGAGAAATATACTAGGTTTCGCAACGTCTGCAATAGGGCATGTAGGGATGCACAACGCCGACATATTCACAATTCTGTAGAAAATGACAATCCAGCTCAAGTCTGGAAATTTCTTAGATCAATGGGAGTAGGTAAATCTCGCCAAGATAACATTCCTAAAAAGGTGATATTGCAAAAAGGGCTAAGACTAGGTACAGTAGCTCAAAAAATCCGATAAACTATGATAAATAAATGCGCAGAGTAAAACAACCGCATTAAATGCTTAATTTATGAGTAATTTCACATTTTCCAATTTGATTTTTGCTCAGTTATAGAATTACTGCCATTTTGGTCACAACCTTTTTTATATAACCTTCATAGAATTAATAGTCTACATGTAAAAAATGCATGAAGAGTTTAGTTTTGTTAGCAAAACTTCTCAGACGTTAATGATACATCAAATTGATGTTTATAGGTACTTTATACGTACGGTACGATCAAGACTTTATACGTTTCTTTTGTTTCAATTATTTCGTTGATTTTTTTATTATGGGACCAACAGCAATCTTCAGTTGTTCATAATAACGTAGGTAGGTACTACATATAAGTGGTTTCAGTATTATTAGATCTCTGAGAGACACACGGTATATGTATGTATCTACCTTTCATGTATCTGTAATTTTTAAAAGTATACCTACTGCTGAACATAGGCTAGGCCTACGAGTCAAATCCACTGCGCTGGCCCTGAGGAGGATTAAGTTGTTACTTGGTGAAGTCGCGGGTCACCGAGAAAGTCGAAGGCAAACGTGTAAGAGGTTTGTTTTTATTTTCCTGTTTATCGTAAATAATCAAGAACATTTTGTCGTTATATTTATTTTATAAAACCATCATTAATAGTGTGATGAGTGTAATGTTGTTTATATTCTCTTAAAAGTATTATATCATATCATATTTCTGTATAAATGGATCTAAACAACTGTGAATTATTTCGAAATAACTTGCCCCGCATTCACATTGCTGTATTCTTATAATGGTGTATGAAGATCACGTAGCACATAGAAAGAAACCTCTTTAGTAATCAAACTCACGGGACAAGTTAGATCTACATATATATGTATTTTAAAAAAAAGGAGAATGAAGGATGAATACTTACTTTTTGGCGGGAAAGAAACTAAGGAGGATCAATGATGTGAAAATGGAGCGAAGAATAAAACAATGTTTGTAACCATATATTTCTAAGATCGGAGAATGCTGAATAAAATATTTTGACTACGAGGTGTTTAAATCCTGTAATAGTTAACAATAAAAAATCATCCAACGAATTGCAATGAAACATGTTCTTTTCGTTGTTATAAGAATCCAGGATAATATAGAAATCGGTTTTAAACAGGCCTTTAGCCTATTTTTGTTATTTGTGACATTTTATAAATGTTTCAAGTCGAGTATGGCCGGGTGGTTTTTGGCGGGAACAGGGAAAAAATATCATGTCGCCGCATTTTATTATTTTGTGAAATGTGTTTCTATCAGTGATAATTAGTTTGCCGATGCTTTACTGAGGTCTAACTTGACCGCGACTTTTTCGGACTACTTATGACGTGACTTAGACTGTAACTATTTTGATAAAATACAAAAAAAAGGTTCAATACTCATAAGTAACACTAGCAAATGCATAAACCATGCGACACCAAAATATAAAAGAAGAAGAGTATGGCTGCCTTATTTTTAAACAATGTCAATGTAATTTTCAATCCGAATACATGAAATTACTTTTAATGGACACTGTTATTGTAAAAAATAACGGGAAAATAATTATCCGAAAGAAACGAAGCAAATTATGAAATACTGTACCCGTTGGTGGCCCAATTTCTATATATTTTTGCAATATCTCCTTTAGACATCAATTTGCTGAATAAACATTTCTCTGCGTCCTCTAATTTCGAAGGACCGGTAAAAGCTGCTACTCTGAAACATCTTTCTACTCACCCTACTCCCGATTATGAATCCTTTGCATTTAGTCAATTTTCCGCTTGTGATGTTAAGAAGAGTATACAGTCAATATCCTCGAATGCTGTAGGTAGGGATGGCATAAGTCGCAAGATGATCATGCTCATACTCGATGAAGTCGCCCCTGTCATTCAACATCTCCTCAATTTCTCTATATCCTCGAGCACATTTCCAACATCGTGGAAGGAAGCTCAAGTAACACCCCTCCCTAAAAAGCCTAATCCTGACTCGTTTTCTGACTACCGTCCCATCTCTATTCTTCCCTTCTTATCCAAAGTGCTCGAGCGGCTCATTCACCAACAACTTTCATCTTTCCTTATCAAAAACAATCTTCTTAACCCGTTCCAATCCGGCTTTCGTCCTGGTCATAGTACTACGACAGCTCTGACAAAAATCACCGACGACATTAGAGACGGCATTGGACGTTGTCATCTGACTGTGCTATCGCTGCTCGACTTTAGCAATGCATTCAACAATGTGGATTTTGACGTTTTATTGGCAATTTTACGGTCTCTTAACATATCTCCAACGGTAATTGATTGGTTTCGTACTTACCTGTTTGGTCGCCGGCAGCGAATTCGTATTGACGATTCATATTCATCTTGGTGTTCTATATCGGCTGGTGTTCCACAGGGCGGCGTTTTGTCTCCTCTTCTCTTTGCAATCTTTATAAATTCGATTTCAAAACAGTTGACTTCTTCCTACCACCTCTATGCAGACGATTTGCAGATCTATACTCAGGCTCCTCTAGGGCAATTGCATGAGGCCATTGATACTACGAACTCTGACCTTAAGCGTATACGGGACTGGAGTAGATCATATGGCCTTTCAGTTAATCCAGCAAAAACCCAGACAATTATAATTGGGAGCTCTCGCATGATTTCGAAAATTGACTGGTTCAGACTACCTCAGGTTATCTTTGACAATATTCCTATCCCATTTAGTGACACTGTGAAAAACCTGGGAATTATTTTTGACAAACAGTTTTCTTGGGGTCCACAACTGTCTGAGGTCAGTCGAAAAATTTTTGGTTCTGCGGCGTCACTCAGACGATTGCGGAACTTTCTACCCATCACTACCAAAACTGCACTTGTAAAATCACGTCTACTTCCCATATTAGACTACGCTGATGCTTGCTATCTGGATTTAACCGAAGAGCAACTCGACAAACTGGAACGTCTACAGAATTTCTGTGTACGGTACATATTCGGTTTACGTAAATATGACCACATTTCACAATTTCGCCAAAAGCTCAATAAACATCTAAGCGTATATAATTTTCACCAAAAAAAAAGTAAACAGATCAATTATCAAGTTTGAAGTGAATACATATTAAAAATACATACCTGAATTACATGTGTAAGTGTTATCTCGCAGTAATTTACACAGTGCACTGTTATAAAACAACAAAATCCATGAATGACAACATGTTGTGAATATCGACTCAGACATGGTTCTACACGACAAAACGGTTAACTGATGTATTGCACAGCACTGGAAAGTCCGTAAGTGGCACATTATGAGTGAGATTAATCTATCACAACATTAATTAAGTAGAAACACGTAATGCAACATGATTAAATGTCAATCTGAGGGTACGAAGGCGAAGTCGTGCTAGCACTGACCCTCTTATTAAAAAGCTACTTACTTATTCAAACAAAGTCAATGAATACTTGGAAAAATTCGTCACTTGTAAGTAACAGCTCGGTGGCCGAGCGGCGTAGACCGATAGTTCAAAACGAATGATCGTGGGAGCGAGTTCGCGCCTCGGGAAGAGTATTTATTTTTGCATGAAAACAAGGTTGATATTTCTAAATCTTCACTTTGAGAAGTCCAATCTTTAAATAAAATAGTCCTCAGCTACTTTTACGGCGATACAAAAATGACTGAAGAAATATGTGACAATATCACCTTCAGACAACAAAGACGTCGAAGAGCTCATTCATTGGGTACAGATGATCTCAGCGATACATCTCTTCAGTCGATTGCGAAAATAAATATGTCACATACAGAATTTTTAGATGACAGCGACTCAAATTATGCATATAAAGAAAAAATTGAAAACTTGGAGAAAAAGGTTTTATCTGCAGATGCCGAAATCGATAACTTATTAATGGAAAATTCAAGACTCAGAGAAGAACTACAAAAAAAAGACAAGATAATTCAGGTACTCAAACGAATTGACAGTAGCGATGTACATTCGACTCCTATGGCAGGGCGTAAAAGAAAAAAACCGCATTTAACCTTAAACGACACAAATGACATAGCCGAACTCGATATGTCACACACACCGTCGAAACTAGTTTTACGCCAAAGTAGACTAGAATTAGAAAGAAAGACACAAGAACTAACTACTTGGCTAGAAGAAGAAAAGAAGAAATGTCTGGAGCTCACCGAAGAATTAAATAAAAGAAACATGATGAATAAACCATATAAAAGAGCAGTTAAACCGAAAAAGCTGCAATTATTTTGTAAAAAAATTAAAAAACTAGCAACAAGGACAAAGTATTTACAAAAACAATGTTTAAATCTTAAGAAAATTCAGGTGAAAATTAATTCAAAAATAGAGCATGAACAGAAAAGGTTAAAACTATACGAAGACATTGAAAAGCAAAGCACTGAAGAAAAATGTAACATTGAACACAATAATAAAATCAATCAGACACATAGTGAAGAAACAAAATTAAGACCTCAGGGAATTATTTTATCAGATGAAATAGGACGGGGCATCATGGAAAATTTAACGAAGAATTTCAATGTATCTCATAAGATAATTAATTACTGTAAACCAGGAGCGACTATAGAAAACATAATAGAGCATTTAGACGACAAAACAAAAAATCTGAAAAAAGGAGATACACTTGTGATCCTTGCCAGCAGATATCATCCGAAATATCTACAGAATAATATGTATATCAAAATTCTACAAAGCATTATTGAAACACAGGATAGGAAATTCAACTTGATGATCACTGGATTACGATATGATGGCTACAATAACAGTAAAATATATGCTCTAAATGCTAAACTAGCTTCCTTATCACAGCTAAGTGAAAATGTTAAATACGTAGACGTAAACATAAGCAATGGACTTAAATCTATTTACAAAGCTAAAGAATCAATTGTTCAACAAATAGGAAGAATTCTAGTACATAAATTTCAGGGATCGTCGGCACTTACTTTTATAAAACAGAATGAACCAAACAATGAAGATTCAAATTTTCAGAAACCGTCTCAAAAAATAAGCCAAAGATGATTGTCGCAGCAAACGTACAAAGCATTCATAACAAATATTTATCATTAGAATATCTACTTAGTTCATTAGATTGTGAGATCCTGTGTCTAAATGAAACGTGGGCAAAGGATCATCAAGTTATCGGAATGCATATTGAAAACTTTGAACTTGCCTCATACTTTAACAGAAAATTATTTGAGCACGGAGGAACTGCCATATTTGTCAAGAATAATACACACTACAAAATACGGAAAGACCTAAACAACATGTCATTTGAAATGAATTGTGAGATTGCAGCTATTGAATTACGGGCATCTAAAACAGTAATAATTAGTTTATACAGACCGGACTATGATATACATTTATTTTTTGATATATTTACGAAACTCCTAAGTAAGTTAAGTCGCGAAAATAAGCCAGTAATAATTGCTGGTGATTTTAATTTGAATGTACTTATAGATAATACCAAGATACGTAAATTTAAAACTATTCTTCAAAATTTTAATTTTAAATATGTCATAAGTAAGCCTACTAGAACACAGGGAACAAGTTCAACATGTTTGGACAATTTTATTGTAAATTTTGACGATTGTAATGGAACCGTTCTGGATGATAAGATATCAGATCATAATGTAATACTACTGAACATGCCAACAAATGAAATAGTTCGTAATAAATCTAAGAAACCTGTTCATAGAAGAATATTTTCGGGGAATAATTTTAATTATTTTCATTTTCTTATTTCTAAAGACTATCATAATATATCAGAAGAAATTAGAAATACAAAAAATGCCGATGACAAGACAAATATTTTATTGCAATCGATTATTTATTACTACAAACTGGCTTTTCCTATAAAAAAAGTATCGCCTAATTACCGAAAAAAAAGAATTACTACACCAGGAATAGAGAAATCTAGGAATAATTTAGCAAATTTAGAAATGATGCAAAATTTAGATCCCACCGAAGATAGAAAGATTAGAATACGTAAATATAGAAGAGTTTTCCGAAAAGTATTAATGTCAGCTAATAAGTTACACTATGCTAATAGAATAAAAGCTTCTAAAAATAAAATTCGCGAAACTTGGAAGATTATAAATGAACAGGTTAAAAAGAAAAGCATAAATAAATCACATATAAATAAAATAAATAACAACGGCAATATAATACAAGACGAGAAAACTATAGCTAATTTGTTTAATGAGTTTTTCCTAAATGTTGCACACAAACTCACTAAAAATACAAATGTTAATATGGACAAATGTAAAAATTATTTAAAAAACGTAAAAACTTCAGATAATAAAATAAAATTTGACCCTATAACTAAAGCTGAATTAAAAATTACAGTAAGAGAAATGAAGGATACAAAGTCGTTAGATATATATGAAATGAGCGCGAAAACAGTTAAACAACTCATTCTTAACAATGACATGCTATTGGAATTAATCCTTGAAACATTTAATGCATGCTTAGACGAAGGTGTTTTTCCTGATTGTCTTAAAAATGGCCATGTGATTCCACTATACAAAAAAGGAAAACATTGTGAATTAAGTAATTACAGGCCAATTTGTATACTACCTACCTTATCTAAAATATTAGAAGCAATTTTAAAGAAAAAAATAATTAAACATTTTGAAGACAATAAATTATTTACGCCAGCACAATTTGGATTTCGAAAAAACAGGTCTACCGAATTAGCCATTAAAGAAGTTGTGTATTATATTCTACAAGGGATGGACGAATCAAAAAAATGTGCCAGTATATATTGTGATTTGTCCAAAGCTTTCGATTGTCTGCGGCACGATATTTTGACGATAAAGTTTGAGCACTATCATATGGCTTTGATGGCAAAGAATTTCAAATGATGAAGTCATATCTATCAAATAGAACACAATGTGTTTACATTAATGAAAAGAAATCAATGGCAGGTGAAGTTGATATTGGGGTACCCCAAGGATCAGTTCTGGGACCCCTTTTATTCCTTATATATATCAATGATCTCGCTAGTTGTTTACCAGATTGGTCTTCAATCAACTTGTTTGCAGACGATACACATGTAGGCTTAAAAGATAAAGATAGGGAACTCTTGGACAAAAAAATAGAATCTATAATGTCTATTTTGCGAGAATGGTTTGTGGCTAACGGAATAATATTAAATGCCGATAAAATTGTTGTCATGAAATATCACGCTAAAAAAAGTAAAAACGACACGGTTACGAATTCGGAACACTTATTTCTCGGGTATAACATAGATTACACTCTAACACACCGTTGTCACATTGATAGTATATGTAAAAAAGTATCTAGCGCAAATTATGCTCTATTTAAGTTAAAATCACTACTTGACAAAAAATCATTGATATCAGTATATTACGCATATGTTCATTCTGTTATAAGTTACGCAATAACTACCTGGGGCAATGGTGCAAACGTTGAGCAATTATTAAAATGTCAAAAACGGTCCATAAGAATCATAAGTGGGATCAGGAAAAGAACTTCGGCCAAAAAATACTTTTTAGAGAACCGAATAATGACAGTAATATCATTATACATTTTTAAATCTTTATTAGATATTCATATGGATAAGGACAAGTACCTAAAAATTTCGGACACACACAATTACAACACAAGATTTAAGGAAAGACTATGCTTGCCCTCAACTAAATTAACTAAAACTCAAAGGCATGGCGTGTATAATAAGATTTTTATGTACAACAAATTACCAAAATCTATTACTGATCTACCTTATCCTGATTTTAAAAGAAAAATTAAATATTTTTTAACAAATAATGTGTTTTATAAATTGGGTGAGTTTTTAGCAATGAAATTAAATGATAATTATTTTGATGACTAATACAATAACTATACTTGATATTTGATGAGTAATACAATAATATTTGACATTGATTCGATAATTCCATAATTGCATGCAATTCTATACATTTAGAAAGGTTCCACTACAGGACAATTTTTATGACTAATATGTAATTTATTTTATGATTTCCTTTGACATATTGATGACATATTATTTGACTTGTTGTTATTATTTTATTTATATTGAGTATTATTAATTTTGATTAAGAATTTTTAAATTTTATAGTTAAGTACGTATATTTCAATTCTGTAAACTGACTTGCCTTGTATGACTGACATGTTGTAAATGGCCAATAAATGATCTGAATCTGAATCTGAATCAACTGGTTACCTATCCGACTTCGCCGTAATTCTCACATCTTATCTTTCCTCTACAAAATTTTGTTCTTTCCTTCCACTCCTTTGTATCTCAAAGAACGCTTCGAATTTATTCAAGGTCATTCTGGTACTTTGAGATCTTCTCGTGCCTTGAAACTCAAAGTCCACTCCTCTTCCCATACCAATCTTTCCTATATGAAATCTTTCTCTGTACAATCTGTCCTGCTTTGGAATGAGCTGCCTGTAGCTATCAGGCAGGCTAAGTCTCTCAATATTTTCAATAACCTAGTTTTCAAACACTTTCTTTTACTATGTTAAATAACAAATATACGTGATATTAAATTTATTGTATGTAAATATTTTTATACTCATTATATATTTATGTAATTGTTTATGTATGTATATTTATATTATTGAAGATGTAGTATATTATTAAAATGTGTAATTATTGTATTTAATTTGTGATAATAATTATTATTTTTCCACATTTATTTATTATACACCACCAACCACATTTATGTATTCTAATTTCTGTCCATCCAAAGGTTGCCTGGAAGAAATCGCTCAAGGCGATAAGGCCGCCCTTGTATCACCTAATTTTAAGAATATTCTGTTTTTGTTATTTAAGCTGTTTTCTTGGTGTACAATAAAGTTATATTGTATTGTAATAACATATAATATGATCCCATACTATAGATATTGGACAGCAAGTGGAGAGAACAATATGCACGTTATTAACACTAACACACTGATTGCCAGCCTTTTTAATAGTCCACTGCAGGACGTAGGCCTACCCATTATGCTTGTGATTAGGCCATCTCCACCACGCTGGCCCAGTGCGGGTTGGTGAATTCACATACGCCATGGAATTTCTTCTACGGACGTATACAGGTTGCCTCACGATGTTTTCCTTCACCGAAAAGCCAATGGTGTGAAATTCCGTACATAAATTCCGAAAAACTCATTGGTACGGGACCGGGATTTGAACCTATGACCTCACGATTGTAAGGCCGGTGTCATTACCACTAGACCACCACGACTAGTAAATATTATTTATTTGCAACAATTATGTAAAATTATTGCAAATAAATATTTTATGCATGCGAATACTTTAAACTTTCTCTAACTTTCTTCTTATTAATATTTTAAATATATTTTTATTAATATTATTTGAATTTTATTTTTTATTCTAATAATAAAAGTCAAATTATAAACTATCGATACCACTTATCGATAGCAATAGCTGCACAGCACTGCGCCCGTCATTTAGAACAATGAAAGGGAGAGAGAGTGATATATTTGGCCATCCCTCTGCACCGCTCCCACGTTTTACAACCCACAGTCTGCAGCGAGATAAAAATCCCTCTGCAGGTAGCAGCACTTATCCTTTTACTAAAAAAGTTTGGATTACAATCCGTCTCACTGCCCGTATGGAACGTGGTATTTTTAAACCGACTTCCAATTTTTAGCGCAAGTAAGCGTAGTTACAAAATACTCATTTACTTTTGAAAAAATTATCATCATAGTATCCCCACCAAACGCTAAGCGTCCCAGCTGACTGAATCCGGGGTACTGTACACCACCATGACAACGTAATACCAAAAATTCAGCTTTTAGAAAGTAGTTGCACTTTTTTGCGCTTACTTCCCGGGCTATAAATATAAGATGGATACAGCCACAACATAACGGATTACATTTTTTCACACAATCCCCTCAAAATTGGTATCAAATGAGAGGGCTTTTCATGTACAACACAGTTTTTGTAACAAAATAAAAACACAAAAATAAAATCGGCAAAAACTTTTTAAAATTAAACGTATTTATGTACTTAAAGCTAAACAATAATAACTCAAAAATAAAATCGTGAGGCGCAACGTACATAATAAAAGTAAGTCTTCCAGGTGAAAGCTCCACGATTTTATTTTTGAATTATCACTTTTAGTACATAGAACGGTTTAATTTAAAAAGTTTTTAACAATTTATTTTATTCTTAGTGTTTGTTGTTGTAGCAACAGGAAAACATCGTCTGTTACAATTTCAATTGTCTCGCTATCACGGTTCATGAGATATAGCCTGGAATGGTGACAGACAAACGGATGGACAGCGAAGTCTTAGCCAAGTTAAGCCAAGGCTTGAAAACCCGATTAATTATCGAACCGGTTAAGGCCTAAAGTACCTACATGATAACTTTATTTTTCGGTTTCGTTTTAATTTAGGTTAATTTTGAGGGTTTTGTTTAATAAAAGTCGCATATCGGTTGAACGGCGAATAAACCATCAAATTCTTCACGCCTTCAATGTGACGCGACGTGACGCGAGGGCAACGAGCGTGGAATAAACCGGTTAATAAAGATCGCACTCTTTTTACGATTACGTTCCGAACGAAAAAATCAGAGAAACCGGTTTTGCTGTTTTAATTATGGTTACTTTTAAACCGTTTTCAAGACTTGGTCTTAGTATTGTAATAGGGTCCCGTTTTTACTTGGGTACGGTACCCTAAAAAGAATTAAAAGTATTCAGGATCGGATTTCGAGGTCTAGGGGCAACAACAGGCCCCCTCGGCCACAAAATTAAATTAACTTTCAAATAAGTAAACGGTTTTTTTCCCGTGGATATTTTCATTAAACAATTTTATTGTGATACCCAGTACATACACAGGGTGGATAGCTATATTATGCCGACATTGATTTGACCAACAAGTAATACTAGTAACCCATCAATCATAAAACCAATAAAAAAATAATTTACCCTTAAAAAATAAAACAATTTTCAAACAATAAAGGAAGGTATTAGACATTACATATTATACAGAATTTATTCATGCCATTTTGATTTTAGGCTAATCATAATTGGCTAATCATTCAAATTAGGCTAATCAATTCCGCTACTTTGTCTAATATCAAAATTGCTGTTCGGTCTCATCTGCCCCTTTTTCTATCGTACGGCTAGACAGATGCGACCAAAGCGACACCCTTTTATGGTGGACATCGCGCGCGTTAGAACCAAGCGTTTCGAATCCTCATTCCTCATACGAACAGCCAGAATGTGAAACGCTTTGCCTGGGTCTGTCTTCCCGCTAAAGTACAACGTGGGTGTCTTCAAATCCCGAGTAAATAGGTATCTTCTAAGCGTGCTACACCCTAGCTAGATCGAATATCTGCCTAACATCAGGCTGCATGTAGTCAAACGCAAACCTAAACGCAATAAAAAACAACTAAGTTGGATTGATTTCTCCCAGGCTATTTAATATAATAGAATAATTATTACTTAGTTAATTCAGTGTATTCAGCAGAACTTGAAACAAATAGCACAGTTACAAAGCAATTTTTAACTGCCTCGGTGGCTCAGTGGTTAGCAAGCCTGACTTCTGGATCAAAGAGGCGTGGGTTCGATCCCCACCCAGGGCAAGCATTTATGTGATGAACATTGGTGTTTGCTCTGTGTCTGGGTGTTATTTAGGTACTATCTATATAAGTGTGTATTTAAAATATGTATTATGTAGTATATCAGTCTCTGGCAGCCATAATCACAAGCTTTGCTTAGTTTGGGGTCAGAGACCGTGTGTACTCGTAAGATGTCCGAAAACATTTTACAAAAAAGACTCAAATCAAAAAGTGTGCTGTATAGATACAGGTTGCTATGTCAAATGTTTTTTAAGAAAATTGCATAATTATAGGTAACTGAAGATCATTCAAAACTCGGTACGGCTGCTGCAAAAAATCACCGAATTATTCTGGAATAGATCTTCTTTCTTCTGAAGGCGCTGAAAAACATAACAATGCCAAATTAAACATTTTGAAGACTCCTAAAGATTAATCAATAGAAGGTTATAAAAAAATTAAGTTCGAATTGGGTCTTGGATATAAGGGTCAGAATTATGTATAACTTATAAGGTCGTATAAGGGTCATTTTGTCAAACGATGTTGATAATATTTGAAAAGATTGACTGCCTCGGTGGCTCAGTGGCTAGTAACCTTGACTCCTGAATCAAAGAGATCGATCCCCACCCAGGACAAGCATTTATGTGATGAACATAGATGTTTGCTCTGTGTCTGGTTGTTATTTAGGTACTATCTATATAAGTATGTACTTAAAATATGTATATGTAGTATATCAGTCTCTTGCAGCCATACTACAAGCTTTGCTTAGTTTGGGGTCAGAGACTGTGTGTAAGATGTCCCCTAATACATATTTATTTATTTATTTATTGCCCTAGCAAGATTTGCGAGTATGAACGAAATTAGTCAAGAGGGAGTCGAAATATAGGCTCATGAAGAGATGTGCCGCGAGGTCTACTGTTCTGAAAACTAATAGTATTAAGTAATAAGGATAATACCAACCTGAGGATGGAGGATTGTAGTAATAGTAGTAATAATCATAGTAGTCAGATACATAGTCACCTGGTGGAAAACAAGCATAATACATTTTATAAATTAAAATTTAAATAATCGGCCAAGTGCGAGTCGGACTTGCGCACGAAGGGTTCCGTACCGTATGGAAGCCCCTCTCAACAATTTATTTTTGCAGGAACATACAAGTTAATTTTCTGTGAATACTTCAAGCATCTTCCAGTTGCAGTAATATCGAGCAAAAAATCACGTTTCTTATAAGGGGCTCTCATAAATATTTAATGTTATTTTATTCCACATAAATACTAATTTTATTTCTATTTAATAATTTATTTTTAAAGTGCATATTTAACTAAATATTTTGTGAATATTTCATATTCATATTCATTTATTTGCCACTAAGTGTTACAAAGGTATTATATTAAAAATTGCACTTACAAACTTAGTCGCCCTTTTCGGGCATTGCAAATTACATACTAGGGCGCTATATAAAGTTTCGAAATAATTTGAACTTACGTAAATCTATTGGGCAGCTGATCGTTGTATAAATATACATCTCATTCTTGTTAGTATACTAAGATCCTGTTATAATTTTTTGAAGCTATTAAATTCAAAGTATTCCTCTAAAGAATAAAAACAGTTCGAAGATAAAAATTGTTTCAATTTTAAATTAAATGTTGTTGGTTTCGGCTCTTTTCGTATGTCTATTGGTAGTTTATTGTAAATTTTGATTGCCATATAGTAAGGGCTTTCATTTAACATTTTTATTCTTGAGTATGGTAAGCTAAGATTATTTTTGTTTCGAGTATTCAAATGATGTGTTTCTTTTATTTTACAAAAGGCATGATTGTTTTTAAAAACGAATATGCATAATTCTTGTATGTATAGGGAGGGAAGTGGTAGGATATTATATTTCAAGTATCTACCTATCGCTGTTATTAATATAATCGCTCAGTCAATAACGTGGTGAGATTAGTAGAACTCACCAGTTATACTGTAAACAGCCATCTGTAAAAAAATTGAAACTGTCAATGACTGACGATAGTTTTACGCGATAACGTCGTAAATGTAAATGGGCCGGGGTTCATCGTTTTATAAGACGTTAGGGGGGGGAGGGAGGGCGATAATATTATCGATGTGGTCATGGCATATTTGTCTCGTAAGCATATCATATTTACGTCTGGACACCCACGAGAAATGGCGTGATCATGAGACCACCGGATGCTGACACAGCGACTCACGACCACCCAATAAGTTAGACTAAGCTCTAGATTTAAATAACATTTTATTTTTGGTCATTCTGTATTCGGTCACTGCGTGACACACTCGCCTTTTATAATTAACTGATTTATAATTAAAATTAGTTTTTAAAAATACAAAGGGCGTTTCCCTAAACAAGTCTGGCGCAGCCTTGTGGATTTTCCACAATTTTCGCGAGTTACGGTGTTGCAGCGCCCCTAAATCGGTACGCGATACGGTGATTTCGCGAAGACGGAAAACTACGAACCAAACAAATACGACTCCCCGGGAAACGCGTGGACCTAGTGACCGGCGCAGAATCAGGAGGACATGGGATCGAGCAGCCTAATGTGAGTAAACCTTTTCACATCCTGCTCTTATTTTCCCGTGACTTTTCCAAATTTTCCCCTCGATTTACATTATCGAGTGGAATAGCAGTAAGATTATCTGATTTTGTTTTACACGCAAATAGGTAATTAATCAGATTAGTTTTAGGTTAATTCTCTTAATCACAATTATTAAGTGAATTAAAATATTAATTAAATAAACTTTCCGCAATTAAAATTATTGTGCGAAATAATTTTAAGTAAGTTAAGTAACTGATTTGTTTTACACTTGTATCGGTAAAAATTCAGTGTAATTTAAGTAAGTAAAGTAACTTATAAAAATGGAATATAGAGTAATTCCCAAAGAAATTTTAGGTATAATTCCGAAGTATGACGGAGATGAACAGCAATTAAATTTATACCTCTCAAAATGTGATTATGTGGTCAACGGAAGTAGAATTGCGGGAAACCTAGCCCAAGAGCTATATATATTCCATTCAATTACCAGTCGGTTAACTGGTAGAGCCGCAACTCTACTTAGCGATCACCCAAATATAACCAATTATGAAGCTCTCAAAGAGTTACTTACTCAACATTTTGGCGACCCGCGCTCAGAAGAGTGCATTGCTATCGAATTAGAGACCCTTAAATTAAAAACCGGGGAAACATACATACAGTTTTGCCATCGCATACAAAATGTTAGAAGCTCACTATTTGCCAAAGTTAACAGACTCGCTGACGAAGGCATTAAAGCCGCAAAAATGATAGTATACAACAATACAGCTTTAAACGTATTTTTATACAACCTCCCAGAAGATATGATTCGCATTGTGAGGTTAAAAGGAGCCCCTTCATTGGAAGCTGCACTGAGTATCGTAACTGAGGAAGTTAACTTTAAGTTCCAATATGACGCCAAAAATAAATTACTTAAACAAGCCTCAGTACAGCTACCTACGATGAGCTCACAAGCTACACCAAAACCGTTCAGCGCACCTCCAGTTTTTAGGCAAAATATCAATCCGACGCCAATGCCGACATTTAAATTCGGCATTCCCCAGAACCAAGGTTTTAGACCAAATTTACCACAACAACCACGTTTCATGCCACCCATGCAAAATCCTCATAAATTCGGACAACCACAAGGTTTACCCCAACGTAATTTCGGCCAAACGCCCCCACAACGCGCACCGTTCCAGTACGGTGGCTACAGATTTGGTATTCCCCAACAACAAAACTTTAAATTCGGCATCCCGAACCAACACCCCCCGAATGCCAATCAGTTCAAGTTCGGCATACCCAACCAGCAGATACAACCACCTAGACTTCAGGAGTCAGACGTCACGATGCGTACGGCACCTGTTAGGCAAAACCTTATGGTTAACGAACTGTTCTACGACGAGCCCAGCCAAGAACAAGCTGAGTATGGTTATGGTTACGAAGATAACGTAGAATACGCTATGAATGATTGTAATTATACTGAAAACGTTAACGAGTTCGACTATTCGTACCCTGTAATTGAAAACGATAGTAACGATACCGATACAGCCGCCCACGCGGAAAATTTTCAGGCAACAGCCTCGCAGAATGTGGTGAAATAATTAATTTGAATTATTGCGATAGTATCCTTAAATTACCACACGTGGTAATCCCCGAAATAAACTCAAAATTCCTAATCGATATCGGAAGTAGCCGATCTTTTATTAGCCCCGCCAAAGCGCAAGAGTTTTTCGATGATTTTAGGTACTATGAACCATTTAAGGTGATTAGTACACACGCGCAAAGCACACATGACGAAGTAATATATATACCCTTGCTGAAAACATTTAAAAGCACACTTCGTCAAAAATTTTACGTCTATGACGTAGACAAACGTTATGACGGCTTGATAGGGTCCGACCTTCTGTCGAGACTAGGCGCAAATATTGATATGCGTAACCAAATGTTGGTAACGCACAACGCGAAAATCCCAATTATCTACAATCCACCCTACGAGGTTGAGATTCCACCGCGATCTGAAATGAAAGTAAAAATTCCCACGGACTTGCAACACGGCGAAGCAATCTTAGATTTCTTACAATTTCAGGAAGGCGTCCGCATGCCAACCGCACTCGTCAAGTGTGAGAATTATTTTGCGGAAACAATTATACAAAACACAACAGAGACTAAGACCATTATCACGTTCAAAGAGCCTTTCCACGTAACGGTTTTTGAAAACGAGGAATGTAAGGTAAACGTTATGAAAGATGACTGTGTGATTGATGATTTACTGAAAGAAAATTTAAAAAAATTACGCCTAGACCATACAAATAAACAGGAACGTGACGCTATTGCCAAACTATGCTACGAGTACCGAGATATATTCTATTGCGACCAACTACCACTGACTTTTACAAACCAAGTAAAGCACCAAATTAGAACAACCAACGAAGACCCGATATATGTCAGACCATATAGACACCCACCGGTTATAAATGAAGAAATTCAAAAACAAGTAGATAAGCTTTTGACAGACAATGTGATAGAAGAGTCGCACTCACCCTGGAGTGCACCTGTGCATTTAGTGCCCAAAAAATTAGATGCATCGGGCGAAAAAAAGTATAGAATGGTCATAGATTACCGACGTCTTAATGAAATAACGGTAGACGATAAATACCCTCTACCTAACATAACGGATCTTTTCGATAAAATAGGCAAATCCCAATACTTTACAACAATAGATCTCGCCAGTGGCTACCATCAAATTGAAGTAAATGAACGTGATAGGGCAAAAACCGCGTTTACAACACAAGCAGGACATTTTGAGTTTAAAAGAATGCCATTTGGCCTGAAAACAGCACCGGCAACCTTTCAAAGAGCCATGGACAATGTACTACGAGGCCTACAGGGTATGCATTGCCTGGTATATCTTGACGACATAATAGTATTCTCTAACAGCCTGGAAGAGCACGTCGAGAAACTTCGAAAGGTATTTGAAAGGCTTAGAAAGACAAACCTAAAGGTAACCCTGGATAAATGCGAATTTCTCAGGAAAGAGGTCCTTTACCTTGGACATACGATCACCAAGGACGGCCTCATGCCAAACGATGATAAAATAAAGGCAGTATTAAATTTCCCACTCCCGCGAACTGCTACGGAAATTAAGAGCTTTCTCGGCTTAGTTGGTTACTACAGAAAATTTATCAAAGATTTCGCCAAACTCACTCAACCCATGACCGCGTGTTTGAAAAAAAGAAATAAAATAGACTGTACCAAACAAGAATATATAGACGCATTCGAAAAATGCAAAGAGCTTTTAACAAACGCACCGCTCTTGCAATTCCCGGATTTCTCTAAACCATTCGTCCTTACAACCGATGCGTCAAATTTTGCCATAGGCGCAGTCCTTTCCCAAGGACCTATAGGAAGCGACAAGCCCGTAGCCTATGCGAGTCGCACGCTAAACGATGCAGAAACACGATACAGTACAATAGAAAAAGAGTTGCTTGCCATAGTATGGGCAACCAAGCATTTCAGACCTTACTTATACGGAAAGAAATTTACTATTTATACAGATCACAGGCCGCTAGTTTGGGCAAAATCGATAACTGAACCTAATAGTAAACTAACAAGATGGAAATTGCGCTTAGCGGAATTTGATTACGATATAATACATAAACAGGGAAAACAAAACTGTAACGCCGACGCTTTATCCAGAATTAAGGTAAACGCATTAGGAGAAAGCGACAACGTCTCGATGAAAGTCAATATAGATAAAAAAGAGAAAAAAATTAAACGACAGCAACCTAGAGGCGAAACCGAACCTGTCCCCTCTACGTCACGAGAACAACCTACATCCACAATAGAACCGTCAACTGACTCTGAAGAGGTAATATCCATATGTAGCTCAGGTAGAAGATCTCCCTACTCGATTCCATCCGAAGGTAGCGTCACTGCAACTGCCTCTGAAGGCCAAGACGAAACAGATACTATAGGTACAATCCATTCAGCCGACAACTTAGACACCGATGGTTTCCTTATATTACAGGAGGCTATAGACACCAAGCCTAACCAGATACTCATACACACATGGAACAGGAACGAATTGTCAGTCAAAGATTTGTCTAGAGATAAACAAAAGGTATTAGAAGTCCACCTACCCCTAAATAACACAGAACTGATTAAGCGATTCCTGAAAAATTATATCAGGCCCAAAATTAAATACTTTTTCTATTTTGAAGACCCAAAACATCGCAGTCAGTTTTCGGAAACCAGTAGATTTCTTTTCCAAAAAGGAACAGTAAAGTTTTACGAGTGTACCAGGCGTGTAGTTTATGTAGAAGATGAGGAAGAACAGCGCCAAATTGTACTTAAATATCATGTAGGAAAAAATAGCCATAGAGGAATTAAGGAAACTCTGGTACACCTCAGACGCACATATTATTGGAACAATATGAGCGAAACAGTGTCATGCATCATAAATGCATGTGAATTATGTAAAAAAATGAAATATGACCGAAAGCCATTTAAACCGGAACTACAATTAACGCAAACACAAATCAGACCATTCCAAGAATTATTTATCGATACTTTCACAATTGATGGAAAATTATATCTGACAATAGTAGATGCCTTCAGCAAGCTGGGCCAAGCCTTTGAAATCAGCGCAAAAAGCACCCCTGAAGTGGTTAGAGCCCTCATAAAGTATTTCTCCTTGTACGGAACACCGAATAGAATCAGCGCAGACCCAGGCACTGAATTCAATAATGCATTGATGAAAGAAATGCTATCATTCCATAAAATAGATTTACACATCGGCACACCCCATAATCCTAACTCTATGGGGGTTGTAGAGCGATTCCATTCAACAATTATAGAGATATATCGAATTGCTAAGTACGAACAAAAGGTGACGGACGCCGCGTCTGTTATGAGTTATGCAATTATGTCATATAACCATACAATTCACTCTACCACAGGCCTCACTCCGTTTGAGGTAGTTTTTGGACACACTGAGGCAAACACGGCATTCCATGTAGACTTTAACAAACAATTTACGCAACAATTAGTAAAAGAACACGTGAGGCGAACGAAACACCTGTACGAATACTTAACCGACAAAATTATTGATACGAAAAAAGCCGAAATTAAGAAACGTGGGGGAGATACAGATTTTGACATAGATGTAGGCGATACGGTTTTTATCAAAGGGGTAAACGTTAGGCGAGGTAAAGACAAACCGCGATACCAAAAAGCTCAAATAACCGGAGCCATACACAGGAACGTCGTACCAGTTACTACTCAAAATCGAGTTACCAAAGTTCCTATTAAAGACATCAAGCGCCCTCCACAGGTTAATCCTCCTGGTGGCTCAAGCGGGAGCCCTCCAGCTGCAACGGATTGACAAGAACCCTGGACTGTTACCCATAAAAGAAGGTCAAGCAGTCGTAAGTCATGACACCTGGACTGTCATTAAGATCCTAGACTTAAAATCTTTATATGAGGAACTAGAATCTAATATTAACAATTACAAAAGTTTAAAAAACCAGGTAAAGAACTATTTTAAGGGCAACGCCGTTGAAATAGACTTTACCGAAATAGAGAAGCAAACCGATTATACTATGAATATAACTATAGAAAAGTATAAAGAACTGATTCCGTCAATAAGATATAAGCGTGGCTTAATCAATCCCCTCGGTTCACTTATTAAAGCTATAACCGGTAATCTTGACAATGACGATGCTATAGAATACGAAAAATTGATTCAGGAAGTAAAGTCAAAACAAAATCATCTTGATACCAAAATGACGATAGTTGCCGAAATGTTGGGTACATTTACGAAAATGGCTAACTCTACCAAAAGCAATTTTGACCTCATTGAGGAAAGCATTCAAGATATCAATCGAAATCTCAACGACTCCAAATTAATACAAACCAATAACAGAGTTGTTCACATCTATAATGCATATATACATAATTTCCAAACCCTCTACTTAAAACTAAACGAGATTGAAACAGCTATTGCTTTTGCTAAAGTTAAACTATTACACCAATCAGTTATAGACACAGATGAACTAATCGCATTGTTAAAGAAAATTGAGAAAACTGAAAAACTTGTATTTACGGTAAACATGGAAAACATTGTTAAAATAGAGCAGTGTATAGAGATGAAAGCGTACATAAAACAAAATCAGATAAAATTTATTATGCATATTCCTTTAATACGAAACGAGGTTTTTAACTACATAAAATTGATTCCCTTACCCGTTCATAATCCAGACACCGGCCTTACCTCTCTAATCATCCCTAGGCATCCCTATATCCTTGTGAAAGGGTTGAAAGCTAAGCCGCTCTCCCAGCCATGCCGTGAGGTCGACGAAGCCCGCTTCCTGTGTTTCGAAAATGACGCATCACCACTAATTGAAGACAAGTGCGTCACCGATCTAATGAAATTTTCCATGAATATTTCAAGTTGTCACCCGGTTCCCGTAATCATCAAAGACGTAAGAGCCGATTTAATACAACCCAATCGCTGGATCATTTACGCAAATTCCGACACACTCCTTACTAAATATTGCGAAGAAGAAACCACCCAAGACACCATAGCCGGAACGTACCTATTAACTATGGACGACGACTGTGAAGTAAAGATAAAAGAATTGAAGCTCAAAAAACACCAAGATCAGGGAAAGAACGTTATTGACAGCAAGCTCATTCAATTACCTGCGACACTGCGGAACGAGTCAGACTGTACGCATGGGATGAGACCTGTCAACCTTAACGGAGTAGATCTTTCGGATACGCAGTTCCTGAATTATTTATTGCAGAAAAGTGGAAGTGAATTTAGTGATAGTGAAAGCCATTATAGTGCATTAGATCATAGGAGTGTTAGCATAGGAAACCTTATATTTTGTGTAATCCTTGTAATCGGCCTTGTATTAGTAGCATTTAAGCGTAAAATTAAGTTTTTATGTAAAACTATTCGGGATCATCCCCACCCTGTGGATAATCCCGAACTTGAGGAGGGAGGAGTCATGTCGCCAGCCACCGGTCATGGCATATTTGTCTCGTAAGCATATCATATTTACGTCTGGACACCCACGAGAAATGGCGTGATCATGAGACCACCGGATGCTGACACAGCGACTCACGACCACCCAATAAGTTAGACTAAGCTCTAGATTTAAATAACATTTTATTTTTGGTCATTCTGTATTCGGTCACTGCGTGACACACTCGCCTTTTATAATTAACTGATTTATAATTAAAATTAGTTTTTAAAAATACAAAGGGCGTTTCCCTAAACAAGTCTATGTATGGACCTATTTTCTTTAGAGTGAATAAATAATAACAAATAACAAGAAAAAAAAAACATAATAGCTTTCGAAAAAATCTTTCGATTTTTTTGTATAGGCCCGCCCTGTTGAGGAGGCCCTGGGCAGTTGCCCCAGTTGCTCACTCCTAAATCCGGCCCTGCTAACACTTAACATTAACTAGGGTCCTAACGCGAGTGCCGGTTTAAGGACTCATCTGACTACAAAAATGTATGGATTATTTGGTCTACAGCTGTCAAAAATATGTAATGTTTGACGTTCTTAGGAGCAAAATCTAAAATCTAACAATGGCAAAACCACCTTCTATCGTGTACAAAATTCGAATATTTCTCTCGAATTGTTGACATTATTGTTGATAAATCAAAAACGGCTCAGCCTATTTCAGTAAAAATTAAATGGGACCACCTCGGGAGTACCATATCCTTTCGAACTGAAAAACTTTTCGATTCGGTTTACAATTGGTGAAATTATCGATGAACATACACAAAAAAAATACATACGAACATAGAACCTCCTCCATTTTGTAAGTCGGTTAATTATGGAATATAGGGTTCCTTCAAGAAGTTTGATTAGCCCATAATAGCAATGATTACTTTACTAATAAATTATTTCATTTTCATTTCATTTATTATGTAAGTACAGCTACAATTACAGTCAAACCTAATGCGATAGTGTTAGAAAAAAAAACAAATTCATAATTATGTAGGTATAGGTAGATACTCACCGCAATAAGCAACGCTATAACGTACTTCATTTTATAGGATTTACAAGTAATAACATATAACAGATAGCCAAAATGCCTCATTGGTGACAATATTACAATTGTCTTATTTATAAAAATAACACTTGTATAAATAAAGGTGTTCGTTATATTTGTTAGCAGTTAAAATTCACTGCTAGCAAAATTTAGCATACAGCCTGCTGATTTTTCATACCACGACCTGCTATAATATTTTTCACCTGTTTTTTTTCGCTCGCCACTCGCCCGCCTGTTGCCGTCCGCCACGCAACATAGCTTAGCTGGCACTAACGAACGAACGATAATTATTCATACCGCGAGTCCGCGACCTGCTATAATATTTTTCGCCACGCACACATACATAGCTGACACTCACCCTTTTAGCGTAGTTTTCAAATATTATACAATAGAGTGCGATCGATAGTGTTGTATTTGTATGTAATAAGAGACTCGAGTCTTGGAATCTTATTAAATAGAACTTGAGCTGTTTTTGAAGACTCGAGTCTACGTCGTTTTACGTAACTTTGAGTTTTTTGTAAATAAAAAACTTTAATGTCTAAAAGGACTCAAAGACTCAGTTTTTTAAAGACTGAGTCCTCAAAATCCATAGCTATACTTTGAAGTAAATAAAATAGCAATGAACAAATTATTGATTTATTACGTACTAAGCAACCATTATTTTAGTCGGATGATGACTCGGATTCATATTCTAACGACTCGAGTCCTAGTCCTCGAAAAACAACTCAAGTCTCGAATGAGTTTGATACAACACTATTTGAGTCAACACCTATCTAAGTCGTTCTTCTGAACATCAACAGATGTCGCTAGATGATAACGCATGACCTGAATTAAAAATAATATCACTTCAAAAATCAACCTTATTGCAAGGACATAGTGTATTCGCTAAAATTTGGAATACGGAACGGACCTGTTAAAAATATTATAGCAGATAAAATAATAGGCGATTTTATTTTCACATATTCAATATATTCGGTTTTGCGATTTTAGCCGTTGGGAACACTATAAATACCTATTATAAAAATATTTACCTACTTGTATAAAGGACATTGGGTAAAGTTGGCGTCATCCGAAAAATGTATGGGGAAACTGAAATGTTTGCGGACTCGCACCATTTGAGAGAATTAAAATATTTAAAATATTCTATTCTGTGTTAAACTTATTGTTATATGTGCAACGCCAGCCGAGATACACAACAAAACGTATCTTACCTTTATTGGCAAATAACTACAGAACGGTTTAATTCACAGCCCGCTAAGCAAGCAAAAGTTGCAATAACATTACTGAAAGTAACATCAACGAGCTTGTAACTTACAGGCGTTATTATTCTATGCTTACAAATATAAGGTCGCAACGTTCATGCAAGCTTACAGCGAGCTTGAAACTAAGCCCTAACGGCCACGCTCGCTGTAGATAAACCCAGTAAAAATGCTGTAGATAACTTGCCTTGAGCTGATCTCCAAAACTTTTATATGGGTTAAATAGTTTTCGAGTTATGAAGGGGTCAAAAGTGGCTCGAAATGGTTCGTGTAATATTACACACGTCGCGTCGCCAGTTCCTTTTTCTTAGACTTGGCTGGACAAGAAAACATTGACAAACAAAGCAATGAGAGTTTAGTATCTCGATACCAATTAATTAAAAAAGTTAGAAGGTACGCTTCAGTGATACCAGATGTACGAATAGATAGAAATCGTTTTATTTCTAGTCCGTTTTACCATAACCGAATTTATGTTAATAGCGCCTACTCCCTGTTTTGTTTTCTATTTATTTTCTGAAATAAAATACAAAATTTAAATAACAAAGCCGTTTATTTCTTATCATCTAAGTTTATTTACAATAATTTCATTAAAAAAACAGTTTCAAATGAAAGGCTAATTGTCTCGGTCAGCCCGAGAACCTCTTTTTTTGGGCTTTTTAGGGTTCCGTCAAAAACGGTCCGCCTGTCTCCAGGCTGTATCTCATGAACCGTTATAGCTAGAAAGCTGAAATTTTCACAGATGATGTGTTTTTGTTGCCCGCTATAACAACAACTACTAAAAACAGAATAAAATTAATAATTAAGGTGGGCTCCCATACAAGAAACCTGTTTTTTTGCCGTTTTTGGCTCTATATTAATAATGGTAACAGGTAGATGCTTGAAATTTTCACAGAATATTTAGTTGTACATGAACTTCAATAATAAATAATAAAATTGAAGTAAAATAAATACTTAAGGGGGGCTTCCATACAGTACAGAACCCTCCGTGCGCGAGTCCGACTCGTACTTGGCCGATTATTGCCTTTAATTTCAGATAACTACTCATGTTAAGTTTACGAAACTCACTTAGCGGCCATGAATAGGTAATGTTTACAAGTTAATTTTGACACCTAAAAACCAAATCAATGGTTAGTTTATGCACGAAAACTGTGCGTCATCTAATTTTCATTTTAGTTAAGGAATAGTTGGTGGACTCTTGTACATGCTTGTACATAATTGACTGCCTCGGTGGCTCAGTGGTTAGTAACCCTGACTTCTGGGTCAAAGAGTCGTGAATCCGATCCCCACCCAGGGCAAACATTTGTGTGATGAACATAGATGTTTGCTCTGTGTCTGGTGCTATTAAGGTACCTACTATCTATATAAGTATGTATTTAAAATAAGTATATGTAGTATATCAGTCTCTGGCAGCCATATCACAAGGTTTGCTTAGTTTGGGGTCAGAGACAGTGTGAAAGATGTCCCCTAATATATAAAAAAAAATATAAATATAATTTATGGCCACTATTTGGCGGTTTCTAGGTGTATATACCTACAGCTGTTTAACTGTAAATAAACCAAAAAACCCACGCAAAAAGTTATAATTACTTATATATTAATAATTGGCACGGTCTGCTTAGTAGGTACATTATTTATACACCATAGGGCATAGGCTATCAAAGCCATTTCAATTAATTTTTTTAAATTTTTCTCATAAATTATTTTTTTTTAAGTTTTCTTAAACTAAAGTACCATGCGTTAGATTAATACATCATCCATGAGTAAATTAAAAAAAACACGGTTCAAATTGATCATTATTTGTAGAAGTGGCATTAAAATAATAGGGTAATAGTCGAATTTTTCGAAAAAACATTAAAAAATCAATCTCAAATATGGTGGGACTTTTACAGAATCGAAATTTTGGCATAAAGTTGGACATGATGTGAGCTGTCCTCTACTATAGGGATATTGTTCCATTCCGGGATACCCTGTACAAAGTGAAATTGTTTCGACACTATCACTATGTATATGTATAAAACTGTATAAATGTTAGCCTAATTAGTGTCTCCTAAAATGTTATAGCTTTTCAAAATTTTGAGATTAGTCAAGTCTCTAATTAACAAATTGCATGTCTGTTAGGACAAACTGTTGTGACTAAAATTTTATTGTACCACCTCTATGTACACAGTTCGAAGCAATAAACGTATTTTATCTTTATCTTTATCTAAACTGAAACCACCTCTTATAGGCTCTAATAGTGCCTAGGGTTAAAAAATATCATAGCGTAACTATTTTTCAATAGATTCTGGCAACATTGTTGATTTCGCGAGCGAGCTATTTCGTTTTGGTTATTGTTTGTATTTGTTTTCTGCATAATTATGCTCTTTTATCGAAACAATCTATCATGAACGCTGTGTTAATCAATTTCAAAAGATCCGTTCTATCTAAGTGATACCAAATAACATAGTGTTTACTATTTTGACGAATCAAAATGACGGAACTTCTGCGTGTTTTCAACGAGAATTACAAAGTGCGGCAGGATTACTGCGTTATATGCCTTCGGTCTGGCCTTGACCGACACATGGTGGATACTAAGAACCTAAAAGACTTCCTAACTAGCATAAACTCATCCTTTAGTTACTCCTATGATGTAAGTACAGCCACAAATCTTGTTCTAACCCTTAACTTTTCAAGAATCTCTTTGAATTAGAATCCATTTTGACTGTTGGTACTAGTATGGTAGCTTACTTAAAGTGGTTTCAAGAGTTTAAAAACAAACAGGTACATAACTTGGAGTAAATATTTATAGAGTCACAATCATACAAAAAAAAGTGTCCAAGCCAAAACACTGCCCAAGCTACGTATTGGGTAAGCTTTTTAGGGTTCCGTACCCAAAGAGAAAAACGGGACCCTATTACTAAGACTTCGATGTCCGTCTGTCTGTCACCGGGCTGTATCTCATGAACCATGATAGCTAGGCAGCTGAAATTTTCACAGATGATGTATTTCTGTTGCCGCTATAACAACAAATACTAAAAATAAAATAAAATAAATATTTAAGGGGAGCCCATACAACAAACCTGATTTTTTAGACGTTTTTTGCTCCATATTAATAATGGTAACAGGTCAAATTATAATGGTAACAGGTTTCAATAATAAATAAAAAAAATCAAATAAAATTAACATTTAAGGGGGGCTCCCATACAGTGCGGAACCCTCCGTGCGCGAGTCCGACTCGTACTTGGCCGATTTTTTTTTAAAAAGGCTTTGTCGCTAAGCGACCATAGCGCCCTGTAGGAGATACATAACTAAAACTAAACTTATCCTTTTAAACCTATATCTTATCTAAAACATTCCATCGAGCTGCAACAGTACTTCCCCCTTGGAAAAAAAATGTAATATATATTCACAAACAATTATTACCTAAAACTAGTCAAACCAAAATTAACAAAAATCCTATCATTCATGTTGCAGCGATCTTGCTTACGTCTGTTTGCTTACAGTTGCAGTTTATAGTTTGCTTATCATTGCAGTATAAATCAACAACGAATTTGTACAACATTGTTGCACTTTCAGAGTGTGGAGAAGACAAGAGTTGTAAAAGCCAACGTCTTTAATATTTTGTATAGAACATAGTCTTCTCAATTACTCGTTCTGCACACATTTCAACAATATGTGGAGAGTATCTTCATAAACGCCACACTCATTGCTAGATAAATTTTATTTTTTAGCCATTTTGAGGGTTCCGTACCCAAAGGGTAAAAACGGGACCCTATTACTAAGACTCCGCTGTCCCTCTGTCTGTCTCCAGGCTGTATCTCATGAACCGCTAAAGCTAGGCAGCTGAAATTTTCACAGATGATGTATTTCTGTTGCCGCTATAACATCAAATACTAAAAACAGAATAAAATTAAAATAATTAAGGGGGGCTCCCATACAGTACGGAACCCTTCGTGCGCGAGTCCGACTCGTACTTGGCCGATTTTTTGCTGATTGTAGTTATTATTGTAGATTTTCCTTCGATACATACAAAGCGGTTTGACTCAACATTTCTGATCCATACCGCCAGGGAATTGAACAGTCTTCCTGCTTTCCTGTTTCCTAAGAGATATAATCTAAAGCTTATCAAGGTCAGAGTGAATAGGTATCTTCTAGGTCTGCATGCTTCATCTTCGACCACAACGTCGCTTACTATCAGGCGAGTTGGTGATCAAGCGCAGACTTATTCGCGATAAACAAAAAATATTACAATATAAAAAAAATATTATAAATATTTTTTATCTACACTAATGTTATAACATTCCAAATACTTGACTTTAATGACTACTGTTATAGCGCAGACAACAAAACACTAAATTTAAGCAATTTCACATGATGTTATAATATCCACATCGATATCGTAAAATCTCATTATAACATCGCGCGCTCGCTCCTGATTGGCCCTGCGCGCGCAGCTGCGCTCTTATTGGTTAGATTTTAATGGCGCCAAGTTCACTGTGACAATACACGTACGCGTGAATTTAATGTTTCGCAATATGTTTATTTTTATTTTTATTAGTGAAGATAAAGTAGTGTATGCAACTGCATATAACACGGGTATTAAAACACGAGTGTGAGTTTATGAAACGAGCGCAGCGAGTTTCATAATAGTAACGAGTGACTACGTTATATGACATACGTACGTATATATGACGACATTATATGACAGTTGCATAAACTACTATTATGGTATATTATTAGACTGCCTCGGTGGCTCAGTGGTTAGTGACCCTAACTTCTGGGTCAAAGAGGCGTGGGTTCGATCCCCACCCAGGGCAAACATTTGTGTGATGAACATAGGTGTTTGCTCTGTGTCTGGGTGTTATTTTAGGTACTATCTATATAAGTATGTATTTAAAATATGTATATGTAGTATATCAGTCTCTGGCAGCCATATTGCAAGCTATGCTTAGTTTGGGGTGAGAGACCGTGTGTAAGATGTCCCTAATATTTATTTTATTTATTATTTTTATTATTACTTTTCCCTTACTTATTATTATTAGTATTTATCAGTGACATCAGTTACTCTAATTGTTAAATCTTATTTTTCAACCTTCAGCTTGCCTTCCGGCCTAGGCGTCTTCCATGTTATTCCTAGGTTATATAAATAAGTAGAATTTTTAAACCTAGGGCATTTTTGATTGGGGGATTACTCTCACTATCAAAAATATTGCGTTTAACTATGTTGCTCGTGGGATCAAAATCCAACTCAGCAATGCATAGTTCCAGCCCGCATTCTATGGCTACAAAAATCTATACCAATATTATAAAGAGGAAAGATTTAATTTGTTTGTTTGCATTGAACCAAAACTACTGAACCGATATGAAAAATTCTTTCGCTGTTGGGAAGCTACACAAACCCCGGGTGTCATAGGCTATATTATAAAAAAAAGGAGTCTGCTAGTATTTAATAAACTGCCAAATTATCTAAAAGATATCGAAAAGGAAAACTGTTTTATAAAACAATTAAAAATTATTCTATTATCCAAATGTTATTGTACACTAGCGACCCGCCCCAGCTTCACACAGGTGTACCTATTATACATATACTCGTAAACCTTCCTCTTGAATCACTCTATTAAAAACACCGCATTAAAATCCGTTGCGTAGTTTTAAAGGTATAAGCATTACATGGTATCTGACAGTGGGAAGCGACTTTGTTTTATACTAGGTATGTAGTGATTAGACGATTTTTTTGATCGACGAACCAACCGGAGCAGGTACTCAATTCGACGCGTATATTTTTTTTTATGTATAACTACGCATAACTTTTTTCGTAGTAGTCTGATTTTAATTATTCTTTTTTAGGGTTCCGTACCTCAAAAGGAAAAAACGGAACCCTTATAGGATCACTTTGTTGTCCGTCTGTCCGTCCGTCCGTCTGTCAAGACCCTTTTTCTCAGGAACGCGTGGAGGTATGAAGCTGAAATTTATATCAATTACTCAGGTCTACTGTCCCTTGAAGCTGTGAAAAAATCAAACTTCTAAGCCAACGCAATCAAAAGATACAGCCGTTTATGCCGCAAATTTTGAAACTCGCAAGTACTCGCAAGGGAATCAAAACCTAAAGGGTACTTCCAGTCGACCTAGAATCTTGAAATTTGGCATGAAGCAACGTTTTATAGCACACATAAAGGAAAAATTCCGAAAACCTTAAATTTTTAGTTACATTACAAAATATATATTTTTTAATAAATATAAGTAAACTTATTACTTTTTTTGTCGTAATGAACGAACTTTGTAAACCTTGCAGGTTTGTACGGAACCCTCGGTGCGCGAGTCCGACTCGCACTTGGCCGGTTTTTTAATGGAAAGGATATACTTCGAAATTGGTACCATTAAAATTTTATTGAAATCAGTTGAGCCATTTTTGATAAATCAATAATAATGTGACAAATGTAAACATCGAACCGTGCGAAATATTCGCGAATTCTGTACACGGGTGAAGTCGGTCATGCTGTTTTTTGCGAAAAATAATTATCTATACCTCTATACCAATATTATAAAGAGGAAAGATTTGATTGTTTGTTTGTTTGTTTGCATTGAATAGGCTCCGAAACTACTGAACCGATTTGAAAAATTCTTTAACTGTTGGGAAGCTACTGTTAGAACAGGAGTATTAGGGCGGTACATGTATATCCTGGCAATGACCTAACTACAGTAGCGACCTCCCTCAAGAGGTGAAATCTGAGGTGAGTACTCCAAGCCTATTAATTTCCTTCATCTTAGGGTGGTAGGTGACGAAATAATTGTGAGCAACAGTCTACTGATCCCTGCAAGGTTGAAGACTAGAGCCCTACACTCCAAGGAGAACCTAGGTCATGATGACGTTTTAGGAGGCTAGATTTAGTAAATTAGTTAGGGAAGCACAATTGCAAACACAGAAATTATCCATTACACACAGCATTTATTATACATTACCTTCAACATACACTTTAATACAATAGGCAACCTGGAACTGTAACGGGTTACATTTTATACAGATTAACAGGTACAGTAACAACAGTTATTGGAAGTCATGTGTATTCTACAGAATAACATTAGTGACGGAGCATTATATAACATAAATCAATCCCATAACGAGTACATCTATTAGCGTCCTAGCGCCTCATAGGTTTCTCTCAACATTTACCCCTTTGCATGAACCCCTATTCGTAAGTAATTAATGCATACTTAACTTGGTCACATCCTTCACGTTTTCAACTACCTTTCCTGTATTTTTGTGTTCTTTTTGGTCTATTCCTTTGAAACTTTTTGTTATTCTCACCGCTGAATTCCTCCATCTTTTTTTCCAGCTTTTTGTACCTCTCCCATTTCTTTTATTTGGGTGATGTTATAAAAAATCATATTTATTTATATTTAACTGCTCCATAATTACGTAAATTAATTTAGATTAAATGCTTTGTTATTAAATTATTTGCTCCATTTTCTGATTCTTGTTTTTTTTTTTTTAAAATCCTCTAGCTCACACCTTTTTTCGGTGTTGCTAGTGTCTCGTCCCCATTTTCTAACTTACATTTTCAATTTTTGTGTAAATTAATTTAGAATAATCATATAATCTAACATCTTCGGCCATCCTGACCACGAATTTGGTCCTCCAAATTCCACAGAAAGGGCCTACCCGCAACGATAGCCACAGTAATCATAGTGATAAGGCTTCGTACCTAGGTCACGATTGCTTAAACCCTTAAGGCTATTGTGAACAGCGAACTTGACAATACAGAAACAATACGCTGTTAAAATATACGCGCTACCTCTAAATATTATGCGGTTAAGTGTATTTTCATGTACCTAATCAATATTTCAATTGCTAGGGTTAAGTCCGTGTTTTTACATTTTTTTTTTGAAGTTATAAGTCTCTACAAAGTCATATTTTACCCAAAACTTGGCTGAAAAGTATAAGCTATACAGAAACAAAAACAAAATCCAAATTAAATAAGATGTAGGTATAAATAAGCTTGCACTACATTCCTCTTACGTGGTGGTAATAACAATCGGTGTTAATAGATAATTACTATACAATCAAATAAATGTACTGTTTGACGCTGCTGTGTACTAACCAGCCATATTTACTTAAAATCTAGAACTTAAATTATAGGCACATATGGTTTCATAGCAGTCACGTTGTTGAATATCATTTTCTTGTTTTGTAAAAATAGCTAGCATTATTTGCTAAGCACTGTATGCAATAATTATTGTATTTGTGATATCTAATCAGTCCCAGTAGAGTTTACGTATTTATGTTTGAATTTGTATTGCTAGTAATGGTTTCTTAATTACTTAAATATAGTTATCTATTTTTTTACAATATTCAGTATTCTAGCCAATTTGCTAATATTGAATCAATATAAATCTTGTTTCTCACATTATTTATTTTTTATATGAAATGATGAAAATTCATGATAACTAAAGCAATATTTTATTTCCCTTTCCAATTTAATACCATTATGGTAGCCTTATTATTATGAAAAACTTAACTTAAACATTCTACGATATCTCAACGTTTTATAGAACACATAATTGTAGCTTATGTTTATTTAATCGTCATAATCAATCAATAAGTTATCTGTGCTATTAGCTTTAGATTCACTGTCACTTAAACTTGCCCCATTAGTTTGCTGATTGTGAATTCTCAGGAAATCTGAAGTAATTTTGTAGTGTATTTCTTGTAACCTTTTATGCCTGAATTATAATTCTTTCCTTATTTTGAATGGTTCACTATATTTTCCTTTTAATTTGTGTATAGTTTTGTTGTGACTTTGCGCTTCTATCCATAGAACAAGGTGTCATAAATTTATTTAGCTCGTGGCTCCAATATGGAATTATTCTATGGGGGAATAGTGTAAACGCGCATGAAGTATTCATAATACAAGAAGAAAAGTATTCATGTTCTCGCAATTAAAAACTCCCGACATTACCAAACCAAAATTCCATAACCAATACTTTGTAAAATTTGAAATTATGTCCCTGGTATCTATTTATATATTTGAAAAATGCAAATTTGTCAAAAACAGCCCGACTATTTAACAAAGCGTCTGATAAAACGCACAAAATTAGATCGCAATGTAGACATAAGCTCGTGGAACCCAAATCTAACTTAACAATGCATAGTTCTAGCCCAAATTCTATGGCTATAAAAATATTTAGTAAATTGCCAAAAAATTTAAAAGATATCGAAAGATAAAACTGTTTCATAAAACAACTAAAAATTATCATTTTATCGAAATACATTAGACGATATTTTTACGATAATCTAGATAACATAATAATAAATCGTTCCAATACAAATAATAAAATTGCCATACCCTTATAGGGTCATATGTATATGTATAACTATACAAAACATGTTAACTAAGAACCACATGTAATTTCATATTATGTTGCATAAATGATTTGAGTTTGTTTGTTTTTTTTTTGTACACAACTTCCTGTTGTTTGTTTTGGGATGCTTTTTTTTTGGATTCGTTTTTTTTTTTTTTTTTGGGTGCCATCTTGATTAGGTGCTATGCCTTGTAGTAATGCGCAAGATCCTTTAAACATCAGTTTAAATGGTGTAAAACCCGTTGACTTGAGGATGTTATTGATGCCCCATTATACCTTATTTGCTTCTTGGCGCTTTTAAATGGTCTCTAGCCTATAACTTCGCTCTTATATTGATTTTAAGTCGTCGTACAAGCCTGGATTTGGGCACATATTATAAGCATATTTATTTTAAAATATCGTTTTAATGTCGGTCTTTTTGAACACTGCGTTAGCATTTACAGTACCTAGTTCTGTCAAAACTAATTTAAGCTGCTTTAGGCTAATATCGCTTTCATGGAAGTATTTTGTAAGCCTACATAGGTTCGTCAATATAAACCTATTGCTAGTATCCTGTAAGCCCAAACAGGCTTATTTTGATTATTTTTTGACGGTACGCATTTTGAACTTAGCATTCTGATGTCATCTACTTGAGTGAACTGCAGCTTCACGCTTCGCTAATAACTAACTACCTTGACTAGAAAACTGTTTATGAAATTTATAACAACTAGCTGACCCGGTGAACTTCATCTTACCACCTGTCAACTGTTAAAATTGGTTGCACCGAATCAGAAACCTCACATGATTAAATGTATAGTTTACGATTTTATAAAGGACATACAGACAAACATTCATTCAACGATAATGGTTGCGTAATATAATAATGTGTTCGTTATTATCTACCCGGCTAGTATACACATCACGAAAAAAAAAAAAAATCTTTCGACGTGTCAGCACGAGACAGAGTTATGGTGAAGTATATATCGTCTTTTAGATAGTCACTGCTGAGTAAGTGATATAGCATTTTGAGTTGAACCCATGTAGCTGGCTGGGACAAAACCAAAATACTTACATTGTTAAGCAATAGGAAAATAACTTCGAAACTCCAATTTTTTAATCCCATTAAAATGATGAAAACGCAAAGCTTAGGTCTATACAGAACCCCCTTGCAGTTGAAAACAGTTTTTTTTTTTTTTTTAGTTATTCCTCTTTAGGTATAGATGTGCGATGAGTCGCTTTTTCACACGTAGACAAAACTCTTTTCGTGGTTGTATGCTAAGCTAGCTGGTATGTGTTTATTTTATTGTAATTATTAATGTTGGAAATTATTATTTACGGTAAGTAGACCCTGTTTTACGCTTCAAAGTTCATGCGCCTAATCAACTAAACAAACAAAATGTTTTGTTGTTTTTTTTTTTTTGTATTGATAGTGATTCCATTGTTTTAGTTGCATTTTTTTAGAGCAGTTATAGAATATGGTGAGAGCATTTACATTAACATTAGCATTCTGAATGCAAGTGATATGGTCATTTTGAATTATTTTTTTATATAAGTTATAATTAGAACTGGATATCATATTTATGGTATATGATTAACTATATTATGATAACAAAAATGTTACGATACAAAATACTAAATGATGGACCCTTATAATTTTTGATCTGCCCCATTCTGTTCATTTTGTCCATCCCCATGTCACAAGGTCTCATGTTTATAACATAGGGAATCGCTAAAATAATAATAATTTCAAAGGTGAGAGGGTGTGATGTGCAATTATGAAAGTATGATCAAGATGAAACTAATATCTTTTGTCTCTTTTTTTTGTATCTTACATCTTTTGTCCAATGTGATATAAGTTGCTAATGTTGAAAAGATTGTTTCCCCCTCTAAGGTATACAAGATAGAAACTTGGAACTTTCTATGTTTATCAAAATTGTTTTGAGCACTGTGGGATTACATTTTCAGTTATAAGGAAAATTTATATTTTTAATCTTTTAGCTCAGAGGTCCATTGATCTTAAAACCAGATTTTTTTATATATTATTAACCACCTAGTGACATAAGGATGGGTGTTATCAAAATCGTTATAATCTACGGGCCCCTAATCATTCTCTCAACATGCTTTTGAAAACTTATTATTTAAGTGACAGCATTTGTGATGTGACATATTTACAAAAGCATTTATCAAGAACATTATAAAATCAAATGAACTTAGAGAATAAAGCTATAAGAACAAGTATTCTCAAATGCAACAAGTCTTCGTAAATGTTAAGTAAGAGTAAGAGGATTACAATAGTATTATTATACAATGCGCTTATTCACAGATATGAAACTAGGTAATAAGGCAGATAGTTCTTGAGTCCGTAACAAGCTTATCTAAAGTAATATAAGAGCAATAAAACATTCTAAAACAATTATAAAAGCACTAGAAGTCATTATTATAAGGTGTGAAATCCCAAACTTTTTTGTTTTGCTAGTTGGAAAGATTCTGCTGAAACCTTTAACTTGACCGTTACTTCTGGGTGAGGCCACTTAATTCATTATGCATTTTACCTGGCAAAGTATGCAAAATTCTTCGAATTTCTTGCTGGTCTTGGTAGTCTCTTCCTTGGCTGTGCCGCTATCTGATACTTCTATGGATATGGTGGTTTTGCTTCATTTATTATATGATTTTAGTCTTGTAGCTTATACCTTATTTTATAAGTATCCGTCCTGACAGAATCAATTGGGTAATTTCCCGGGTTTCTTGTAATTTCCTGATCGCGCTGGGGCTTTCAAGTATTGTGATAATCAGTAAGTATATTATACATGCTACTGATTTTCCATCAGATATTTGGAGTTTATTTAGCATTGCCAGTTTATCATAAAAGTGTTGAGTCATGTTTTCAGAAGGAATTCTGCGTCTTTTCAACATTTCACTTAGTCGTTCTACAAATTTTTGCTTCTGAGGAAATGCTTCTATCATAAGCTCTTTCCATTCATTCCATTGTACGTCATGGTTTTTCTTTTAATCCATACATTTACTATTCCGGCTAATCTTGCCTGCATAAATTAGACTTTCTTCTGTTCTGACGTTGATGAAAATAACAGCGAGGTGGTCAGTTTTGTCCAACTATTGATCACATGTTACTTCGTTGTCTTTGGGATAAAATTAGGTGTGATGTCAGCTTATGCACTGTGATTGCTAATGACACAAGTCTGTGCAAAGTGTATATTGTTATCGTGGTTATTTTTATAGTTGCTTCATCATTTTGTACAAATCTTGTACCTCCCGCTGAGTCATCCGACTGTACCAGATTTTTTTTTTTAGCTTTTGACTGTTGTCTCGAGGCGGGCTTTTCGGGCATCGTGAGCACTTCTGAAATTGTTAGAACAGGAGTATTAGGGCGGTACATGTATATCCTGGCAATGACCTAACTACAGTAGCGACCTCCCTCAAGAGGTGAAATCTGAGGTGAGTACTCCAAGCCTATTAATTTCCTTCATCTTAGGGTGGTAGGTGACGAAATAATTGTGAGCAACAGTCTACTGATCCCTGCAAGGTTGAAGACTAGAGCCCTACACTCCAAGGAGAACCTAGGTCATGATGACGTTTTAGGAGGCTAGATTTAGTAAATTAGTTAGGGAAGCACAATTGCAAACACAGAAATTATCCATTACACACAGCATTTATTATACATTACCTTCAACATACACTTTAATACAATAGGCAACCTGGAACTGTAACGGGTTACATTTTATACAGATTAACAGGTACAGTAACAACAGTTATTGGAAGTCATGTGTATTCTACAGAATAACATTAGTGACGGAGCATTATATAACATAAATCAATCCCATAACGAGTACATCTATTAGCGTCCTAGCGCCTCATAGGTTTCTCTCAACATTTACCCCTTTGCATGAACCCCTATTCGTAAGTAATTAATGCATACTTAACTTGGTCACATCCTTCACGTTTTCAACTACCTTTCCTGTATTTTTGTGTTCTTTTTGGTCTATTCCTTTGAAACTTTTTGTTATTCTCACCGCTGAATTCCTCCATCTTTTTTTCCAGCTTTTTGTACCTCTCCCATTTCTTTTATTTGGGTGATGTTATAAAAAATCATATTTATTTATATTTAACTGCTCCATAATTACGTAAATTAATTTAGATTAAATGCTTTGTTATTAAATTATTTGCTCCATTTTCTGATTCTTGTTTTTTTTTTTAAAATCCTCTAGCTCACACCTTTTTTCGGTGTTGCTAGTGTCTCGTCCCCATTTTCTAACTTACATTTTCAATTTTTGTGTAAATTAATTTAGAATAATCATATAATCTAACACTACACAATCTCCGGATGTCATAGGCTATATTACATTTTCAAAAAAATTAGGGATCCTTGCTAAAACTTCAATAACGTAACTCAAGGTGTAAAAAAATTACCTAATAATTTAAACATTATGTAATGAGAATATGTAAAAAGTATGTAATATTTAACTGTCATAGTCTATTGCTTATTGTTAACGACAACCAAAAAAATATAATAATAAATCGTTCCAATACAAATAACAAAATTGCCATACCCTTATCAGGGTATGTATAACTTTACAAAACATGTTATTTAAGAACCGCATGTAAATTTCATATGTTGCAATAAATTAATTGAGTTTTTGTGTTCAGTTCCAGCGCGTGTGTTGGATGTGCGACCGCGCCGCCGCGGCCGCGCTCCGCTTCCGTCTGGCCGTGCGCCTGTCCGCCTCGCTCCACTCCTTCCTAACATTCATGACTGAAGCCAACGCGAAGCTGGACGTCCCCGCCCAGCTGAGGAAAGAGAAGATGCCTGTAAGTATATATACTATATCATCATTATATTTGTCACACTCATCACCAACTCATCACACTCATCACCAACTCATCATACTCATCACCTACTCATCACCACTATCATCAACTGGTCACACTCATCACCTTGTCCTTCTCACTCCACACCTTCATTCATGGCTGGAGCCATCATGAGGTTGAACATGCCGGCTTAGTTAGGGGGCGAGAAGATGCCTGTAAATATATACAGGTGTCCCTGAACTCAACGTAAAGCGGGAAATGCTGGAACACCATGTATATTGATCTCTAAAACCGGAAAGATTGGAAACCTCACCCTCTTGGTTTTTGATATATAGTCACATTTAGAAATATGACCAAAAATTTCACCTTGCGGCACTAAGCTTAAGTCGTGCCTAGAGTTTCCAACATTATTTGATTTTTATGATTAAACTGTAAAGCTAGATAAATTTGCTACAAGTCACAATCAAGAATACAACCGGGAGTCACATAGTTTAAAAATAGTCGGCCAAGTACGAGTCGGACTCGCGCACGGAGGGTTCCGTACTGTATGGTAGCTTAAATATTAATTTTATTTTAATTTTATTATTTACTAGCAGCGCCCCGCGGTTTTACCCGCGTTGTGCCCGTTCCCGTACGAATTTCGGGAATTTTTATACATATAAACCTTCCTCTTGAATCACTCTATCCATTAAAAAAAACCGCATCAAAATCCGTTGCGTAGTTTTAAAGATTTAAGCATACAGACAAACAAACAAACAAATAAACGAAAATAGCGACTTTATTTTATACTATGTAAGGATTATTGAAGTGATTAAAAAACTTAATATTCTGTGAAAATTTCAAGCATCTACCTGTTACCATTATTAATATAGAGCGAAAAACGTCTGAAAAATCAGGTTTGTTGTATGGGAGTAATATTTAAATTTAAATAAATTAAATTAAATATTTATTTTATTTTCTTTTTAGTATTTGTTGTTATAGCGGCAACAGAAATACATCATCTGTGAAAATTTTAGCTGCCTAGCTATCATGGTTCATGAGATACAGCCCGGTGACAGACCGACAGACAGACAGACAGACGGACATCGAAGTCTTAGTAATGGGGTCCCGTTTTTCCCTTTGGGTACGGAACCCTAAAACGACTTTTGACAGATTTAGATTTAAGAATAACTTTTTTTGTGTTCAAGTTCTTCAAGGTGAGGATTCTGATCTTTTCGGTTTTAAAGCCCATATAATTATATACCGGTCGGTAGCGGCTTGCATCCAGCGTAATCCTGCGGTCTTAAAGAGGTCATCCGTCCACCTTGTGGGTGGAAGTCCTACGCTGCGCTTGCCGGTTCGTGGCACTCGAGAACTTTTTGACCCCAACAGTCATCAGTCCTTCGGGCTATGTGCCCTGCCTATTGCCATTTTAACTTGCCAATCCGCTGGGCTATGTCGGTAACTTTGGTTCTTCTGCGAATCCCCTTATTCCTGATTCGCTCTCGCAGAGAGACTCCGAGCATAGCCCTCTCCATAGCTCGTTGTGCTACTTGAAGCTTATTAATAAGGCCCATAGTAAGAGACTACGTTTCAGTGCCATAAGTCATCACTGGCAACACACACTGATCGATCACTTTCGACATGAGGCACTGAGGTATTTAAACATCACTTATTACTAATTACATTTAAGCAATTAAAATAATCTTGAATTAGCATATGTCATCCCCCAATGTTGTTATTTACACTGACACTAACATATTTGTTTTCAGGTGCCCATAGTGATGAGAGCGTTCGAGTGGCAGAAGGAGCTGCTCGCTCTCCGTGCGAGGACCACGCTGCTACAGACTGAAGTACTCGTGGTGGCGTCCGTACCGCCTGCAGATGTATGTTATAACTATTTATCTATGTTTTAAAAGACAAACTGCACGATATTACAAACTTCACTATATTGTAAACTGCGCGAAATTGTAATCTGCACGATGTTATGGACTGCACAATATTTTCTACTGCACGAAATTATACTGCACGTGGTGGCTTCTGTACTGCCTGCTGATGTGTGTTATAATTATTTATCAATATTTTAAAGATAGTTTATCTACACTAATGTTGTAACATTCTACTTATACTGTTATAGCGCAGACAACAAAACACTCAATTTAAGCAATTTCACATGATGTTATAATATCCACATCGATATCGTAAAATCTCATTATAACATCGCGCGCTCGCTCCTGATTGGCCCTGCGCGCGCAGCTGCGCTCTCATTGGTTAGATTTTAATGGCGCCAAGTTCACTGTGACAATACACGTACGCGTGAATTTAATGTTTCGCAATATGTTTTATTTTTATTTTTATTAGTGAAGATAAAGTAGTGTATGCAACTGCATATAACACGGGTATTAAAACACTCGTTACTATTATGAAACTCGCTGCGCTCGTTTTATAATAGTAACGAGTGTTTTAATACCCTTCATTATATGACAGTTGCATAAACTACTATTATTGAATCAGGCGTTACTTTGCGGAAGTTCATCTTCAAATTCTTGTTTTGAATAAATATTTAGTGTATTTCCGCTCTGTCGTAGTCATATAAGTTAAGGGTACCATTCAAAATCCAAATTAATCCTGCTGATGTATGTTTTAATTATTTATCAATATTTTAAAGGAAAAAATTGCACGATATTAAAAACTGCACGATATTGTAAACTGCTCGATGTTATGTACTGTATCAGCCTTTTAATAGCCCACTGCAGGACGTAGGTCTACCCACGAAGGGTGATTGGGCCATATCCACCACGCTGGCCCAATGCGGGTTGGTGGATTCACATACGCCATCGAATTTCTTCTACGGACGTATGCAGGTTGCCTCACGATGTTTTCCTTCACCGAATAGCCAGTGGCGTGAAATACCGTAAATATATAAATTCAGAAGAACTCATTGGTACAGGAACGGGATTTGAACCCACTACCTCACGATTGTAAGGCGGGATCACTACCACTAGACCACCACGGCTTACGGCACGATGTTGTAGACTGCATAATATGATAAGATAACGTTTATTTGCTCAAATAAGTTACATGTTTTGGAGTTAGTAAATGTTGATAATTCTTAAATTAGTGTTAGTAGGTACTTAGATTAAATTTATAAACTTCCAGAGTGGAACCCTAAATCTCACACTAGGGTGGTCCTGTGTTGTGAGATTTAGTCTCTTCCGCTTTTAAATAAGACATCTCATAATTATCGCCTAATTAGTAGGTAATCTACTTAAATACGAGTACAAGTAATTTCCATTTTTCGAATGCGTAATGTGTGTGTAGGGTGCATGTTGGTGAGTGAGTGGACGTATGTTTGCGAGTGTGTTTGTACAGTGAGGGCTACGTATGCTTCATTTTACATTTTGAAGCAGCTGACATGTTTTTTTTTTTGTTTTAATACCTTTAGATAAGGATTAGTAGTTTATGCAACTGTCATATAATGAAGGGTATTAAAACACGAGTGTGAGTTTATGAAACGAGCGCAGCGAGTTTCATAATAGTAACGAGTGTTTTAATATCCGTGTTATATGCAGTTGCATACACTACTTTATCTTAACTAATAATAAAAAAAAAACATATTGCGATACATTAAATTCACGCGTACGTGTATTGTCACAGTGAACTTGGCGCCATTAAAATCTAACCAATGAGAGCGCAGCTGCGCGCGCAGGGCCAATCAGGAGCGAGCGCGCGATGTTATAATGAGATTTTACGATATCGATGTGGATATTATAACATCATGTGAAATTGCTTAAATTGAGTGTTTTGTTGTCTGCGCTATAACAGTATTCATTATAAGTCAAGTATTGGAAACATAAGTAGAATGTTACAACATTAGTGTAGATAAACATTATTAAAATACTATTCAATTATTCGTAATTAAAAAACATACACTGCACGATGATATACATTGCACGATATTATAAACTGCACGAAATTGTTTACTGCACTATATTGTAAACTGCACAAAATTGCTTACTGAACTATATTGTAAACTGTAAAAATTGTATACTGCACGATATTGCAAACTGCACAAAATTGTATACTGGACGATATTGAAAGCTGCACGAAATTGTTTACTGCACTATATTGTAAACTGCACAAAATTGCTTACTGAACTATATTGTAAACTGTAAAAATTGTATACTGCACGATATTGCAAACTGCACAAAATTGTATACTGGACGATATTGAAAGCTGCACGAAATTGTTTACTGCACTATATTGTAAACTGCACAAAATTGCTTACTGAACTATATTGTAAACTGCACAAAATTGCTTACTGAACTATATTGTAAACTGCAAAAATTGTATACTGCACGATATTGCAAACTGCACGAAATTATACACTACAAAATACTGTACTGCACCACCCTTTGAATAGTCCACTGCAAAACGTAGCCCTACCCGCGAAGGGAGATTAGGCCATATCTACCACGCTGGTGCAGGGCGGGTGTGTGGACCATAAGATACACTATTAAGATGATACACACTGTTACACACTGAAGTACTCGTGAATGAATGAATGAATGAACACTTTATTGTTAACACAAAATACAGGAAAAAAAATAAACAGAAAGGAAAAATAAAGTAACTTAAAACTAGTGCAACAAAGGGCGGCCTTATTGCTTACAGCAATCTCTTCCAGGCAACCCTTAAATCTAAATAACCCTTAAATCGTGGTGGCGTCTATACCGCCTGCAGATGTATGTAATCATTATTTATTAATCATTTTAGTTGACATTTGAAAATACAAACACAACACGACAATATACGCTGCACGATATTATAAACTGTAAATATGTAAACTTTTTGAATAGATTGACGTATAATTAATATTTTTCTATTTGATTATGTTATCGGTTTGAGAATAATTATCCTACTAATATTATAAACGTGAAAGTTTGTAAGGATGGATGGATGTTTGTTACTCTTTCACGCATAAACTACTGAACGGATTGAGATGAAACTTTGCATGTATAACACATAGGCTATAAATTATAATGATATTGCGTAAATTTTCCTACTTACTAGCAGGAAAAATTCTGCCATCTGCGAGCTATTCTAGCGTGCGCTCCAAGAAATGTCAAAAAAGAACTGTCGAATCGAACAAATGTCAAATCGTTTTTTTTGTTTTTTTTTTTTTTGTATTATTCACCTCCTTTATTAAGGGTGGTATGGTAAGGCCTCGAAATATCATGCGAGCGAAGCTGCGGGCAAAATCTAGTAAAAATATATATTTTATCTATATATTTCCAGGAGCCAGTATTCCCTTCTCAGCCGGACGAATCGGACATCTACCTGATCCCGGACGATGCCCCCACAGAGCGCCTCTCGCCCCCCGCGCCACTATCGGAGCCCCCCTCGCCCCCGTCACCCGAGCCCCCGGGGCCTGAGAGGAATATACTGCCCACACATCATGCGTAAGTTGCTTACTAAATTATCCTCGTCTCGGTGATCACTTACGACGCCCCCTTTGAAGCCCCCAAGGCCTTCACCCGAGCCCCCGGGGCCTGAGAAGACGGTACTGCCCACACATAATAAAAAATAAAACGTTTATTGTTCCGAAAAGTTTACAATAACAAGTTGTGCACTAGTTCCCACACTAGGGTGACCTGTGTCGTGGGACACAGGCTGTTCTTTATTATTAAGTATGTTAGCTATCCAAAATTACAATACAGTACTAGGAAAGTAATTAATATTCATTATAATTAATATACATCATGCGTAAGTTGTTTATTATATTATCATCTTCATCATTTTTAACCCCCGACGCAAAAGAGGGGTGTTATAAGTTTGACGTGTCTGTTTGTCTGTCTGTGTGTCTGTCTGTCTGTCTGTGGCATCATAGCGCCTGAACCACTGAACCGATTTCAGTTTAGTTTTTTTTGGATGAAAGGAGACTTAATCGAGAGTGTTCTTAGCTATGTTTTATAAAAATCGATTGAGCCGTTTAAGAGTTATGGTGGGTTAAAGTGGGGATGGAAGAACCAAAATTCTACAAATGTGCCCAAAATGGCTGTTAATTGAAAGTTTGTTGTCAAATATTTTTGTGTCGGGGGTTTTTTAAATTTTTAATTTATATTAGTTATTGACCGACGAAATGAAGGAGGTACTTACTCAATTCGACGCGAATTTTTTTTAATGTATAACCACGCAACTTTTTACATAGTAGTCTGATTTTGATAATTATTTTTTATTGGAAAGAGTATACTTCGAAATTTCATCGAAATCGGCTAAGCCATTTTTGATAAATCAACAATAATGTGAAAAATGCTACATCGATCCGTGTGAACTATTCGCGAATTCTGTACACGGGTGAAGTCGGTCGTGCTATTATTTGCGAAAAATAATATTATGGTTCATACACGATAAATCTTATTATAGTTCGGCCGTTCAGAGAATGCGTTCTTGACACGTCATCTTGAAAAAATGTTTTTGGCCGATATCTCGGAAACTATGTATTTCATTAAATGGACCTTAAAACAGTAAATGGGACCTGTAGACGAAAACCAACATCTGGACAGACGAAAACAAAATCACCATGTTAAAACGAAGAACTTCGCTGTCGCTCGATCAATTATTCAAAAATGTAATAGTTAACAGGCTATATTTTTACCATTTTATGTTTTGAGAAAAAAAAGTTGTATCATTTAGAAAATGTTGAATGGGCAGCTAATAATAAATTTAAATAAAAAAAAAATGTCTAGTAGATTAATTCTAAAATATAATATAAGCTTGGTCATAACAAACACATTAGGCTTGTTTACAAAGCATTTGAATAAAAATAAAATAAAATTAAAAAATTGGCCATGTGCGAGTTGGACTCGCGCACGAAGGGTTCCGTACCTTATGGAAACCCCCTTAGCCCCATTTCAAGCGTCTACCTGTTGCCGTTATTAATGGAGCAAAAAACGGCAAAAAAATTACGTTTGTTGTATGGGAGCCCCCTTAAATATTAATTTTTATTCTGTTTTTAGTATTTGTTGTTATAGCGGCAACAGAAATACATCATCTGTGAAAATTTCAGCTGTCTAGCTATCATGGTTCATGAGATACAGCCCGGTGACAGACGGACAGCGGAGTCTTAGTAATAGGGTCCCGTTTTTACCCTTTGGGTACGGAACCCTAAAAATATAATTAGTCCGTCAGCTAGACTATCAAAAAACATTAGACACATACCAATTAAACAAAAATTGATGAAGATATTATAGTCCGTCAAAGTTCCGCGTGACGTCACAGATGCCAAACAAAATTATAGACTTCTGTAAGAGAGGTGACGTCACGACCCCCACTCCCAAACTTTGACAACCACCTTTGTCATTTGTTGTTTAATTGACAAAAGAAAATATACGTGTCCAATACTTTTTAACCGACTTCCAAAAAGGAGGAGGTTCTATGTTCGTCTGTATGTATTTTTTTTGTGCATGTTCATTGATAATTTCGCCAATTGTGAACCGAATCAAAAAATTATTTCTTAGTTCGAAAGGGTATACTCCCGAGGTGGTCCCATTTAAATTTTACAGAAATCGGCTGAGCCGTTTTTGATAAATCAACAATAATGTAAACAATTCGAGCGAAATATTCGACTTTTGTACAGGATGGAACGCGGTTTTGCCATTTTTTGCGAAAAATAGTTATTAATAAAATATTTAATAAAATTCTAAAATATAATTTTAAGCTTGATTATATAACAATATTTTTCTTTTTTTTTTTTCAGCCTATCCGAACCAGAAATATACATGGACTCTGTAATAATAGAAGACGACGAAAGAGACCCGATAGAAATAAAACCGGACCCTCTCACTATGCCTAACGAGTCACAACTAAAAAAGTTCCCGTACAAACCTGAGTTACGGCCAAAAAAACAAACAAAACCGCCTGGCCAGAAAGTGCAAAGTCCTTCAATAGTTTCCTTGGAAAAACTATTAGATAACACAGATAATGGGTCCTTTTTACTACATCCTATTGTAGAATCAAACGGCGCGATGTCAGTGCCGTCGTTGAATGCCCAAATAGTAAATGGCCAGTTGATGACTATTGATAAGTCAAATTTTATGTTGGAAACGCCAAAAATTGCGTTACAGAGCGGTACGAGTTATAATTTTGTGACTGAACCCAATATGGTAGCGGAATTTTTGAAAACTATACGTAAGAATGATTTTTCGGAAGCGGCGGTTGTGTCTAACAACATGCCGTCAATGTCGGCGAAGTCTGATCAAAATTTGGCCATGACTCAACGTTTGGCCGTGGCCAACAATTTAATAGTACCCCCGAATTTGGCTCAGAATTTGGCTCCGGGTCAAACTTTGGTCATAACTCAGGATATGGCCACTGGTGAATTGACCGTGACTGAAGATTCGTCCACTGGCCAGCTTTTCATAGCGAACCAAGGCCAAAATATCACAAGTCAAGACATGCAAAGTTTAATGAGCGGTGCGCCATTTACTAATAACATAATGACTCACAGCATTATTATAGATGATGACGATGGAGATTTGGCCGAGAGTCAGACAGAGATGGAGAATGCTAGAGCGAGACAGGCAGATGCGGACGGTAACAGGCGGAAGCGGGATAGAGATAAAACTGTTGAAGAACCCCCCAAGAAACAGAGAGAAACTGATTGGGAGGATAAAATACCAATGGATGTTATTTCTTATATGGTAAGATATTTATTTACATCATTTAGATTTTATATTTATATACTACTAGCTGCCCGCCCCGGTTTCGCCCGGGTGCGATTGGCTAAAGAAGACAGATTTTATAAATATTGTGACTATCACGTGTGTGTTTTCGAGTTAATTTATAGCCTATGACACTCGCAAAGAATGTGGCTAGCTATTGGTAAGAGAATTTTCAAAATCGGTCTAGTAAATCCAGAGATTACCCCCTACAACCTCACAAACTTTACCTCTTTACAATATTAGTATAGAATATACAACTAGATTTTGCCCATCACAAAAAATAAAATACTCATGGGATACCATGGGAACATCTTATTTTTCTTATTTTCTTTTTCTTTTAAAAAGTATGGGATACTTTTTATCCCAGAATAATAACTTGAGAATATTTTCTAATTTCTAATTCTAATTTGAAGTAGGGGCGATAAGTCCTGCAAGTTACTAAGGAACTCTAAAAACCAAAAAAAAAAAGACCAACGAAGTATCAATAGCAACTGGTATTTCTAATCTCAAGGGCAATTAAACGTTACTGTCTTTGCAATATGGGAAAAAGACGCAAAACTGCTAAGAGTTCTTATTCGATGTGGGGGCGATAAGTCCTGCACTGACGTCCCGCATGGGGTGTTTTGTGCATTTCCCCCTCCAGCGTCTACCCGAGCCAGCCCAGCTCCTTAAAGTAACGGAGCGTGGCTCTGGGCCGCTGGCATAACTGCTCCAGTGGCTTCGATGGTGAATGAGATGACAGCGATTTAGATGACAAAGCTGTTGACAGTGCAGAAGCATCATGCAATCCGTTAGCTATTCTAATGTCTTCTGTGGTTTTGCAATACCACAGAACATGTTCTACAGTTTCGTTTTCCTGCAAACAGCCACGACAAAGTGGGCTGTCGATGGCTCCCAGTTTATACAGATGACTATTCAAGTTACAGTGACCAGTGATGAGCCCAACCATAAGTCGGAGGTCTTGTCGCTGCAAATTCAATAGATCATTTGTTATGTTTCTATTCAGGGCTGGGAAAGCAGCTTTGGCATGCCTGCAATCCTCCCTCTTATCCCACACATAATTGTTGTTCTTTTTAGGGTTCCGTACCCAAAGGGAAAAACGGGACCCTATTACTAAGACTGCGATGTCCGTCTGTCTGTCTGGCTGTATCTCATGAACCATGATAGCTAGAAAGCTGAAATTTTCACAGATGATGTATTTCTGTTGCCGCCATAACAACAAATACTAACCCATATATGCCCAAGAGCACTAAAACGAGCCAAATCAAAATAAAATCTAATTAATATCTCTTTCATTTATGGATTTTAAGTGGTATTTTTTTATTCTTGGGTCGTTTTCGTCCTCTTGGGCATATATGGGCTAAAAACAAAATAAAATAAATATTTAAGGGGGCTCCCTTCGTGCGCGAGTCCGACTCGTACTTGGCCGATTTTTATTCAGTATAACGGCGCAGTAGATCACGCACTTCCACTGCTGTCGGTTTGCAGTGTCTAGCTGCTTCGTCCTCCGCCTGTTTTCTCGTGCCCTCTTTGGCAAGGGTGTCTGCTATGTTGTTACCCGGACATAAACCGTGACTTTTTGTCCAGCGTACGATGGTTCTGTGTTTATTTGAAATACTTTGGAGTGCTGTATGGCACTCAGCTATTACCCTGGACCTTGTTATAGGTCTCCTGAGTGCGTAAATTGTGACTACACTGTCAACCGTAAACATGATCGCTTCATTGGAGTCACCTTTTCCAGGAGACACTAGAAAGCAAGCACATCGTTTCCCCTCTCATTTGTAATGGGGCAGCCCCACACAGTGCAGTGGGCGTTCGAGTCACATCCTATTACACATTCTAGTTTGTTACTTGTACAGAAAAGCATTAATTCTTCAAGCGCCGGATGTGGCGCATCTTCTGTGATATCCAAGTACACCGAAGCTACAACTACAGTGCTGAGGTTGCCTTGGAGACCGGTATCCAATTTAACTACAGTGAGATCATTACACAAATGTGTCACCAACTACGTCTTAAATGGCTGCGGGATATAAATAAGAGTACGCATTTTGTTTTGCACGGGAGGAGTAAATACGTTACCTCGGAGACCATTAAAGCTTACCTTGCCACGGATTAAATACGGATCCTGGACCAGTGCTATTGTGTTCTGACGCTTGTCGAGGGCTTCGCGTAGGGCGGCGGAGCCTGAGAGGCTATGGTGCCTAGACCTACCTCCGGGTTCATCGCCACCAGGTACTGCACGAGGGGTTCCGGCCCGTCTCCGCATAGCGCCGGCACTCCTCTCCCGAAGTCCGGAACGTTTATGACAGCGGTGTAGTACCGCGGCACCTCGCTCTCCGGGACGAGCACGCACTCGCCGAGTCTCCCCCACAGGGCGGGCGACCGTTCCACTATGAGTTTGAGCCACTCGAGTGCGCAGTCGTCCGCGGGTACATACCTCAGCCCGCCGCGGAACGTCGTCGCCAGCTTCTCGAACCGCGGTAGGTGACCGTTCGCCTGCCGGTTACCGCTGACGTGGCACTCTTGCTGCGCCTGTTCAACGGTCATCCTCACATGCATTGCCCGCAGCTCGTCCGTCGGCATGCGGCTGCGCTCCATGACCAGCACCGCGGGCGCCAAATCTTACCGGCCTCGGCGTGAGACGAGGGCCCCGCGGCGTGAGACGAGGGCCCCGCGGCGTGAGACGAGGGCCCCGCGGCGTGAGACGAGGGCCACGCGGCGAGTGTTCGTGCTACCGCGAGCCCGCGGGTGTGTCGGGTGTGCCGCGAGTGTGGGGTGTCGCGTGTGCGAGTGTCATGTCAGCGTTGACGAGGTTTACCCGCAAATCGTTCACTTCGTCACGGTAATAGATGAATGCTACCCAAGTCACGACTTCACATACACTCATCTGGAACGCTATCAATGTCGATATAGTAGTTTATGCAACTGTCATATAATGAAGGGTATTAAAACAAGAGTGTGAGTTTATGAAACGAGCGCAGCGAGTTTCATAATAGTCTCGTTACTATTATGAAATTGTTTCATGTTTTAATACCCGTGTTATATGCAGTTGCATACACTACTTTATCTTCACTAATAAAAATAAAATAAAAAAACATATTGCGAAACATTAAATTCACGCGTACGTGTATTGTCACAGTGAACTTGGCGCCATTAAAATCTAACCAATGAGAGCGCAGCTGCGCGCGCAGGGCCAATCAGGAGCGAGCGCGCGATGTTATAATGAGATTTTACGATATCGATGTGGATATTATAACATCATGTGAAATTGCTTAAATTGAGTGTTTTGTTGTCTGCGCTATAACAGTAGTCATTATAAGTCAAGTATTGGAAACATAAGTAGAATGTTACAACATTAGTGTAGATAAAATATATTTAACAAATTGCCTAATGAATTAAAATCCGAAAATAAGGACACAATGTTTTTAAATAATTTAAAACAATTTCTAATAACTAAAGCTTATTATACAGTGGACGAATTTTTAAATGAAAAACATTGACACTATTTATAGTATTTTTGACATTTATTTTTTGACATTATAATATACCTATTATGCTTTCGTTGACAATTTAATTTGTAACTTTTAGTGGACATTTATTTACTTACCATATTGTGTTTTTGTTTCATGAAATATTATTTAATATGAGCTATTTATGGTGCCTCCTCTGTTCTGTTTTTGCTGCGCCCGACGGGGTCCATATGCTACTTTGTACTCTTTATATTTTTACCATCATGTACTTTATGGAAGCAGAATAAATGAATTATTATGAATTATTCGCGCGCTGGCAGAGTTTTTTATCGGCAGCTACATTCGACGTGGGCGACACGAAGTCCGAGCTCCGCTGTCTCTTCGCTCCTCGGGTCGTCGTCCCCCTACCCCCGAGTGTGTAATCTCCGTGTCCTCCTCTCTATCCCCCCCGTCCCCGTGCTCACCTCCTTACCCTTTTCCCTCCTATGGCCGTTAGACGGGCATAGGCCGGTTTTTGTTCCAGGCCGGAGAGCACTAATAGAACCGATTTTTGCCGAGTCGCGCGCCACGTGTTGTGCGTTCACGGCCAGCCGCCCTCCCGGCGCCCACCTGACCCTACTTAGACCACTTTTGAATTATGATCTACCAAACAAAAAAAAACAACGATATCTATACCATTTTTTTTTTTTTTGAATGACTGTGATTTCGCGGGCGGCGGTCGATCGCCTGTCTCTGGACGCGCGGCAGCGCGCTCGGAGCTGGGTTGGTGATTGCAGCTTGTGCATTCACAGCTATTTATTTACTTATTTATTTTTCAGTCTACTCGATCAACTTACATTTCAACTTATTTGTGGAACCCTGTAATTGGCCGTCAACACATATGTTTTAATATATTTCCGTAACATAGCTGTAAGGTTCCCAATGAAAATAAAAATAAATAAAATAAAATATTACAAAGAGGAATGATTTGATTGTTTGTTTGTTTGCATTGAATAAGCTCCGAAACTACTGAACCGATTTGAAAAATTCTTTCACTGTTGGGAAGCTACACAATCTCCAGGTGTCATCGGCTATATTATATTTTCAAAAAATTTAGGGAGGCTGCTAGTATAAAATATCTGTACATAATTCCAGGGTGCCGTAGACCCGAACGCTGATGCCCTGCTTGGCCGAGACCCCGCACTCGGGGTCATATCCGCTGTTCAGACCGTCTCCGAAGAAGCTCACCGGAACATGAACTCCGGCCACCAGGACTCCAATAGAGACCACTGCATAGCCGGCCAGACCGCTACCAGTAGTCAAACAGACTTAAATAGTGCTCAGATGTTAAAAAGTGCTTTGATGGAGATAAACAGTGCTCAGACGTTAAATAGTGCCCAAATGGGAATTAACAGTGCTTCTATGGGGTTAAACAGTGCTCAGACGTTAAATAGTGCTTCTATGGGGTTAAACAGTGTTCAAACGTTAAATAGTGGTACGATGGGATTTAACAGTGTTAAAATCTTAAACAGTGCTCAAATGGGATCGAACAGTGCTTCGATGGGATTAAACAGTGCTTCGCCAGGATTAAGTAATGTTACACCAATACTAAATGCGCTTCCGTTACAAAGCGCTATAATTAGACCAAATCTAGAACAAAATGTGAATAGTGTTAAGAAAATTGCATTGAAAAGAGTGACTTTGGACCAGAGTGGACGGGTAATTAATTCTGTGTCAGTTTCTGGTGGGAAAATGACAGGGGCCACAGGTAATTAAATAATAAATAAAATAAATATTTGGGGATTCTTACACACGGCCTCTGACCCCAAACTAAGCAAAGCTTGTGATATGGCTGTCAGAGGCTGATAAACTACTAATACATATTTTTAAATACATACTTATATAATTATACCTATAGTTATCGTTCGCTTGTTCATTTCAGCCATAGGACGTCCACTGCTGGACATAGACCTCCCTTAAAGATCTCCAATAAAACCGGTTGGGAGTGGCTTGCATCCAGTGCGATCCATCGTTCTTAATGAGGTCATCCGTCCACCTTGTGGGTGGACGTCCTACAAGAGACTACATCCTAGAGATTATACTTATTATTTTCAATTTAATTAGAAATATTATGAAAGAAAGCAGAAACGACGGGTTGCACTCCGGGAGTGCCGGCAGAAGTGAAAACTTGAACATATAAAGTACTATCATTTATGTGGTAAAATATAATATCACACACTCGCGCAAGATAAGATACTCGTAAGATAACTTTATTGTTATTAATGGAACCTAATACTATTACAAAAAATATTGCATAATATTGATCCATAATATACTCGTCCGGTTTAACATTTTTTTTTCACATTTTACTAATATTATTATTTTTACAAGATACACAAATGCCGTATCATTTAAAAAAAATCATCACAAAATATTATTAAATTCATTAAAAAGTATACATAATGTTAATATCTAAAATCAAATAATTACTAAGTACAAATCGCAGGCTGTAAAGAGGCTTACAATTTAAAATAAAAATTATTATTTTAAAATTAGGCAATAATTAATCACAATCAATGTAAAAAAAAAACAAGTGCAAGCGCCCTGCGCCGTCTTACGAATTTTCGATCAGGTCATGTCCTGACGCGGGTTTAACATTTATTGCCCATCACAAAAAGTGCCACTAAAGAAGTTTTCACTTCAAAAACTGAAATAAAGAAAATCTGATTTCACCCAATGAAGCCGTGGTAGTGACACGCCGTACTATCGTAAAATCATGGGTTCAAATCCCGGTCCTGTATTAAGAGCAGGCATCGGGCCGAGAAGCACGAAAACGAGTACCTTTGAATGCGCGATGTGAGGGGACGAATGTTTTTGATTCAAATTTAAAAAATATCATAGATAAGGAAACATCTTGAAAAATTTTATGAACCAGACAAAATTTTGAAAAGTAACCGTCTTTATTAAAAAAAAAACTTACAAATTTCTCACCAAAAAAAAGTTTAATAATTCGAATGCTAAAAATTATCAGCGTCAACATCCCATTATTTTTTACGAATAAAATAGCCTAATCATTTTTCTATTTTATAGACCGAGAAGTTATGTTTTTTAATGTGTACATTACGAGTAATTAATTAAAAATTCACTGCCGCCCGCTGTCTGGCTGTCTGGCGCGATCCTGTCGAGCGCGATCGCGTAAAATTTGTCCGAGTGAAGGGGCGCGGTACTCAATTTTTGAAACATTATAGTTTATCAATGCGTCACCTTAAGTTCTTCAGAACTTATGTATAGAATTTCACATCATTGGCTTATAGGTGAAGGAAAACATCGTGAGGCAACCTGCATATGTGTCCATTATAAGAAATTCGGTAAGGGATTTGAATCCAGAAACCCCTGACTGGACTAGCGTAGGGAATATGGCCCAATCACCCTTCGTGGGTAGGCCTACGTCCATAATCATAATAATCATAATCAATTTATTGATAACATTTTGTTACAAGTCATTTAAACATGTCAACAATGTATAATTACTAATCATTAATACAATTGCAATAATTCAATAATATACCTAATTAAAAAACCCCCGACACAAAAATATTTGACAACAAACTTTCAATCGACAACCATTTTGGGCACATTTGTAGAATTTAGGTTCTTCCATCCCCACTTTAACCCACCATAACTCTTAAACGGCTCAATCGATTTTTATAAAACATAGCTAAGAACACTCTCGATTAAGTCTCCTTTCATCCAAAAAAAACTAAACTGAAATCGGTTCAGTGGTTCGGGCGCTATGATGCCACAGACAGACAGACAGACACACAGACAAACAGACACGTCAAACTTATAACACCCCTCTTTTTCGTCGGGGGTTAAAAATAAATAAGCAATAGCTCACAATGTCAATCTACAATAATAAATCAATCAAAAATTACAATTTTAAATTAATGAATTCGTCGTAAGTATAGAAGGCGTGCTCGATAAGCCAGCGTTTGAGCCGTCCAGCAGTGGACTATTAAAATAGTAGGCCAAGTACGAGTAGGACTCGCGCACGAAGGGTTCCGTACTGTATGGGAGCTCCCCTTAAACAAAAATTATATTCTGTTTTAGTAGTTTAATTCTGTTGTTATAGCGGCATCAGAAATACATCATCTGTGAAAATTTCAGCTTTATAAAAAAAAACATTTTATTGCTTGCTAGTTACAATCATAGAAAGATTCAGCCATGGCCAACAAACTAGGTATGACACCTGTATTTTGGTGGATAGCCTTCCCTTAGGTGTTTATACAATATTTGTATATAAAAAAGAAAGTCGCGTTAGTTACACTATTTATAACTCAAGAACGGCTGAACCGATTTGGCTGAAAATTGGTGGGAAGATAGCTTAGAACCAGGAAAAGGACATAGGATACTTTTTATCCTGTTCCTTTTTTATTTTTACACGTACATTTATTAACTTTCGCGGTACGAAGTTCGCCGGGTCCACTAGTTTAAAATAAAATGATAAGTCTGATAAAATTAGAATAGGTATTACAATATTGACATTACATTTTTCTAGCTATAACGGTTCATGAGATACAGCCTGGTGACAGACGTTTTTACCCTTAGGTACGGAACCCTAAAAAGGCTGGTACAAGTACATTCATCAAAATAGGTGACATGAGTCAATCGCTCTTCATGGGTAGCCTATGTTCAATACTGGACTCTAATAGCCCAAACCCCACCGCAAGAACATTTCGCTTATATCGTACACTAGCGACCCGCCCCGGCTTCGCACAGGCGTATTATACATACATGTAAACCTTCCCCTTGAATCATTCTATCTATTAAAAAAAACCGCATCAAAATCCGTTGCGTAGTTTTAAAGATATAAGCATACATGGGGACAGACAGCGGGAAGCGACTTTGTTTTATACTATGTAGTGATGGTTCAAACCAATTTTTTACATACGAGGGGTGATCCAAAAGTAATGATAATCAGTTATTTCTACTGCACACAAAAATACAAAAAAAATATCAGTCACTTGCTCAATTACCAACTAGTTCAGGAAAAAAAAATCATATAAATAGGCCACGATTCCCGGGAGCTACATTCATTTGAATACGGGCTGTCAAGGAGTGAACATCAAAATGGAAAAACACGAAATCAGAGCTGTCATTAAATACCTCTGCTTGAAAAAAATGTCTACCAAAGACATACATAGCGACTTGGTGGAAACATTAGGGGACTCTTCTCCTCCATATTCCACAGTTGCACGCTGGGCTAAGGAGTTTAAGCTGGGAAGAACATCGACGGAAGACGAACACCGCGAAGGACGCCCATCGACGTCCCTCACTGAAGAAAATGTGAAAAAAGTTGAAGAAGTTGTATTGGAAGATCGAAGAGTGACTATCAGGCATGTAGCTGAGGTCACAGGGATCTCATATGGCAGCATTCAAAGAATCCTTGCGAACGAATTGCATATGAGAAAGGTCTCCGCGCGTTGGGTACCGAAAATGTTAAACGACGAGCAAAAGAAGAAACGAGTCGACATGTCAAGAGCAAATCTCGAAAATTTCCAGGCAGACAAGGATAATTTTTTGTCACGTTTTGTGACCATGGACGAGACCTGGATCCACCATTTTGATCCTGAAACAAAACAACAATCGATGACATGGAAACGATCCGATGAACCGACGCCGAAGAAATTCAAAGTGTCAAGCTCAGCAGGGAAGGTTATGGCGTCTGTTTTTTGGGACGCTGAAGGAATAATAATGGTGGACTACTTGGAAAAGGGGGCCACTATTACAGGCTCCTACTATGCAGAACAAATAAGAAGATTGCGGGAGGCTATTAAGGAGAAAAGGCGAGGCAAACTGCGGGCTGGAGTGCTGTTCCATCAAGACAACGCACCGGTTCACAAAGCTGCAATTGCCATGGCTGCCATTCAGGAAGCGGGTTTTGAGCTGGTGGATCACCCCCCCTATTCACCAGATCTAGCCCCCAGTGACTTTTATCTCTTTCCACGACTCAAGGAACATCTCCGAGGCAAGAAATTTGACGATGATAGCGACGGGATGGCCGCGGTTGAGGACTTTTTTGAGAGTCAAGATAAAGATTTTTTTGTAAGGGAATTTTAGGTTTAGAAAAGAGATGGACTAAATGTATAGACTTGCTAGGAGACTATGTTGAGAAATAAATTTATTTTTTTATTTTATTCATTGTGTTTGTTATTGATTATCATTACTTTTGGATCACCCCTCGTAATTATATGAATAGGAGAACATATTTCATAGACATTGAGGAGCTTACAAAATGATGCACGGGAATATATACACTACATTTCTATAAAGTTACTAGATTAGTAGTAGTAGTAGTACTAGAGTATTTTTACCCACGACGGAACGGAGCAGGTATATGCGTTTAGGGTGAGAGATGTTTGTGTGTATGTGCAAATGAATGTACCCACCCACCTATCTTCTAAACTAATGATCCGATTTTAATGCGTTTTTCAATAACGGGTTTGTGTTTGATGAGTTCATGTTCTTAGACAGGTGTCATGGCTGTAACTCACTAGGGGGCGCCACAACATTAGTGCAAAATAATGTTGCAATATAATCAAAACGAAATGTTCGATTACAATTCTGTTTTCAGCAATGTGTACGTGGTAGCTTAATGCATGTTCCCAAATAATAAAAATTACGTCTTTTATTCTTTTTCGATGAGATTTTTACTGTCGTGGGTTTTTTTTTAAATTTTTAATTTTGCTTAATCTTGTCTCAAATGTATTAACTGACGAGTACGTTATTATATTTAATTATGTAATCTAGACACGCGGCAGCGTGTCCAGCCATAGTGTTCTACAGAAACCTGGCGACGCAGCGGCCGTGTGTAATATTACACGAACCATTTGGTATCTAGACACGCCGCAGCGTGTCCAGCCAAAGTGTTCTACAGAAACCTGGCGACGCAGCGGCCGTGTGTAATATTACACGAACCATTTGGTATCTAGACACGCCGCAGCGTGTCCAGCCAAAGTGTTCTACAGAAACCTGGCGACGCAGCGGCCGTGTGTAATATTACACGAACCATTTGGTATCTAGACACGCCGCAGCGTGTCCAGCCAAAGTGTTCTACAGAAACCTGGCGACGCAGCGGCCGTGTGTAATATTACACGAACCATTTGGTATCTAGACACGCCGCAGCGTGTCCAGCCAAAGTGTTCTACAGAAACCTGGCGACGCAGCGGCCGTGTGTAATATTACACGAACCATTTGGTATCTAGACACGCCGCAGCGTGTCCAGCCAAAGTGTTCTACAGAAACCTGGCGACGCAGCGGCCGTGTGTAATATTACACGAACCATTTGGTATCTAGACACGCCGCAGCGTGTCCAGCCAAAGTGTTCTACAGAAACCTGGCGACGCAGCGGCCGTGTGTAATATTACACGAACCATTTGGTATCTAGACACGCCGCAGCGTGTCCAGCCAAAGTGTTCTACAGAAACCTGGCGACGCAGCGGCCGTGTGTAATATTACACGAACCATTTGGTATCTAGACACGCCGCAGCGTGTCCAGCCAAAGTGTTCTACAGAAACCTGGCGACGCAGCGGCCGTGTGTAATATTACACGAACCATTTGGTATCTAGACACGCCGCAGCGTGTCCAGCCAAAGTGTTCTACAGAAACCTGGCGACGCAGCGGCCGTGTGTAATATTACACGAACCATTTGGTATCTAGACACGCCGCAGCGTGTCCAGCCAAAGTGTTCTACAGAAACCTGGCGACGCAGCGGCCGTGTGTAATATTACACGAACCATTTGGTATCTAGACACGCCGCAGCGTGTCCAGCCAAAGTGTTCTACAGAAACCTGGCGACGCAGCGGCCGTGTGTAATATTACACGAACCATTTGGTATCTAGACACGCCGCAGCGTGTCCAGCCAAAGTGTTCTACAGAAACCTGGCGACGCAGCGGCCGTGTGTAATATTACACGAACCATTTGGTATCTAGACACGCCGCAGCGTGTCCAGCCAAAGTGTTCTACAGAAACCTGGCGACGCAGCGGCCGTGTGTAATATTACACGAACCATTTGGTATCTAGACACGCCGCAGCGTGTCCAGCCAAAGTGTTCTACAGAAACCTGGCGACGCAGCGGCCGTGTGTAATATTACACGAACCATTTGGTATCTAGACACGCCGCAGCGTGTCCAGCCAAAGTGTTCTACAGAAACCTGGCGACGCAGCGGCCGTGTGTAATATTACACGAACCATTTGGTATCTAGACACGCCGCAGCGTGTCCAGCCAAAGTGTTCTACAGAAACCTGGCGACGCAGCGGCCGTGTGTAATATTACACGAACCATTTGGTATCTAGACACGCCGCAGCGTGTCCAGCCAAAGTGTTCTACAGAAAACTGGCGACGCAGCGGCCGTGTGTAATATTACACGAACCATTTGGAGCTACTTTTGACCCCCTCACAACTCAAAAACTATTTAGCCTACATACATGAAATTTGGCACATTTACTAAAGTCTTTTAGCTTATCAAGAATCCAATTTCATAAATTTTGCTCAGTCAGTTATTGATATATTAACGTTTAAAAACTCGTGTTTCATTGACTGATTCACTCACTGACTCACTCACTGACTTATACATCAAAAACCTAACCCACTTCCAGATGACCTAGAATCTTGAGATTTGGCACCAAGGTAGACTATCGGGCATAAATAAAGGAAAAAATCTGAAAACTGAAAATTATTGATAATTAGTACTATTAACAAAGTAATTGTAAAATTTACCTAACCAATACTACAATAAATGGCGGTAGCGTCGCGAGGCACTGAGATTTTCGATAGATGAACCATGCCATTTGTGATAGTAATATAATAAATACTAGATAACTTTTTCAGAGATAAGTGTAGTATGGTAATCATGATGTAACTAATAATTATTTCTGAACAAAAAGTTATGATATCTCATCAAAAACATAAATGTGAAATGGGAGCCAAAGTGTCGCCACCAAAAGAATTGAGATCTAACACGGGGGCCAAGTGTTCTGTAGAAAATCCTAAAGTTTAAGCTACAAGAATATACCTATCTCAATTCTTTGGGTGGCGACACTTTGGCTCCCATTTCTCATTTATGTTTTTGATGAGATAAGAGATTTACTTGATGACAATAAATATTATCTTATCTTATTTAAACAGGGCTGCCTTGTAAAATGTGGTCGCAAGTATTTGAAATTTAATAATGTTCAATTAATTTATGGTAAAATATATCCTTCGTTTGTTTTTATTTAAATGTATTGAATAGGAGAATATAATATACACCAGGTTACCTAGCGAAAATCGACCGCCAGTATTTTTGATCAATTAATTTATAGGAAAACTAGCGACCCGCCCCGGCTTCGCACAGGTTTATTATACATATGAACCTTCCTCTTAAATCACTCTATCTATTAAAAAAACCGCATCAAAATCCGTTGCGTAGTTTTAAAGATATAAGCATACATGGGGACAGCGGAAGCGACTTTGTTTTATACTATGTAGTGATATATCCTTCATATGTTTTTATTTATAATATGTATTGAATAGGAGAACATAATATATACCAGGCTGCCTAGCAAAATGCGGTCGCCAGTATTTTTGAAAAAAATATATTCTCCGATTCATACAATAATAAATAAATATTTAGGGACATCTTACACACGGTCTCTGACCACAAACTAAGCAAAGCTTGTGCTATGGCTGCCAGAGACTGATATACTACATATACATGTTTTAAATACATACTTATATAGATACTACCTAAATAACACCCAGACACAGAGCAAACCCCAATGTTCATCACACAAATATTTGCCCTGGGTGGGGATCGAACCCACGCCTCTGACCCAGAAGTCAGGGTCACTAACCACTGAGCCACCGAGGCAGTATAATTACATAAAAATTAGTTTGAACCGTGTACGCAATGAGCGGGATGATGTATGCGGTGGGATCTCGGGCTACAAGACGTATTAAATTATTATTGTTCTAAGACTTCGGCAGCTCTGCCAAAAACCTACAAATAATAAATTCTCTGTTTCAGGTTCAATCAAGACCTACAAAAAGGCCCCTACAAAGAAAAACGCACAACAGGACAGTGATATCATCGACTTATGCTGAAGATGTTTGACGTTGACGTCAACTTGTGATAAGAAGGTCGACTTATACTGACAACTTATTATAGTCGACTTGTGCTTCGACTTATACTGACAACTTATTATAGTCGACTTGTGCTACATGACTTCGGCTTATTCTGAGAACTTCTGTCATTAACGTCGACTTATGCTCAAAACTTCTGTCAGTAACGTCAACTTATGTTCAAAACTTCTGTCAGTAACGTCAACTTATGTTCAAGACTTCTGTCTGTAACGTCGACTTATGCACAGCACTTCAGTCGGTAACATTGACTTGTGCTAAAAAACTTCTGTCAGTGACGTCAACTTGTGCTGATAACTTTTGACAGTGACGTCAACTTGTGCTGAAAACTTCTACCGTCCGAATAGCCACCGTGTGCTCGGTCCAAGCCAACTCGTGCTATGAAAATCAGTCTTAAACAATTAGAATCGAGTTGGTGACGTCATCAACTCGTGCTTAGTGTGTACATATCAACGTTTTCTGTTGTCTATCATTATTTACGATTCAAACTTTATGGCGTTTGTGAATACGAAGCCAGTCGTTGCGCAGAATTAAACTTTTATGTCAGCGGGGGTGATTAGTGGGGATTTACGCAGTTTAACTTCACAGACACAATTTAGTTTGAATCGACTTATGTCTATATTTAGTTTTTAAGTTTATGAGTCGGATTTAATTTGACTTTGCATGCAAAGAAATATATTTTGTTGTTTTTTTTTAATTATGGAGTGGACATGAAAAGAGCATTGTATGAAATCGGTAGTTACGTTTTTAAAATAAATATACATTTTTTCATATAGTTTATTGAATCAGGCGTTACTTTGCGGAAGTTCATCTTCAAATTCTTGTTTTGAATAAATATTTAGTGTATTTCCGCTCTGTCGTAGTCATATAAGTTAAGGGTACTATTCAAAATCCAAATTAAACAACAAACAAAATTAGTAATTAATCATCAAACTGTATCATGGTTCGACTATGGTTAGGTCAGGTTAGAAAAGTTAGGCTTAGGTATGTTTACAAAATATGAATGAACCTGAAACAATTTTTTTTAATTAATCCGTTTAAAATAATAAAAAAATAAAAAATAATTAAACATATGACTACGACAGAGCGGAAATACACTAAATATTTATTCAAAACAAGAATTTTTTCATATGTATTCATATGTACAATATTATATATTAAGCGCCACACAAATCGGCGGATGGGAAGTTCGCTGCGCAAAAGTCGAAATATAGGTATGCGCGGGAGCCAGAGAGACTCGCGTCGGGGCACACCCGCCCGCCAACCTCATGCCTCCCGCGCGCTCCCTACGCCCGTGCTCACCACTACGACACGCGGCGTCGACATTGCACACGCGCAATAATTAGCGAATCACGGCGAAGTGTCATCTGCGGCTAACTTCTCATCCGCCGACTTGTGTGGCGCTTAGTATACCTATGTATAACCCGAACCACACAAGTTGGCGGATGTGAAGTTAGCTACAAGCTGCGCAATATCCAACCCTGACTGAAGCTCACATAAAGCTGCGCTTTGCGTTGATTGGGCAAAGAAGATATAACAATACGATACGATACTCTACGATAATATCTTTGGGTTTCGCGCTGCTCGTAGCTAACTTCACAGATATTATGATGAATTTTGTTGATAATTACTTTTGTGTAAATCCATTAAATGTTCTTTTTGTGATCATAGACAGCCGAAGACAGACATTTTTGTGTATCTTTTTATTTTGAAACTTTTGAATAAACTATTTGGACATGGTTCCTTTCTTTGACACTCCATTTTTTTTTTCTATTTTTATTGGTCCATTCTATATTATGTTTTATTTAATTGGCCAAATTCACCTTATTGTCGGCTTTGAAGTTAGCTATAGTCTAAACATTTAGTTAGCTATAGTTATATTAGCTATAGTCTATACATATTCGCCGAGACGAGTTAGTATAGCGCCTTCTCTATCACACATCATTCAAATTTCATTATTATTCAGATTTTTTAATTAAGTAAAACACAGGTGTTACTCACGGTTGATTTTTAGTAGGATTCTACTATAGTTTCTAGTGCTATGCGAGACGAGCCCGCGTGCTAGTATTCCGACCTTGAGAAAGATCGCCAAATGCGATCGAAATTATAGTAGTATCCTACTAAAAATCAAACGTGAGTAACACCTGTGTTTTACTTAATTAAAATGTACGAAAACCACGTTAGTTTCCATAGTGAAATTATTCAGATTTATGTGATGAATTACTTGTAATCATATGACATTATTTTTAATATTCAATTGGACATTTTATGACTCAAACAAACAAACTACAACACTTTATTAGACAACCACATTACATAAAAAACAGATTATAAGGACAAAAACAAAACAATAGGTATCTAATTGGCGGCCTTATCGCTTTAAGCGATTTCTTCCAGGCAACCAAGACTCATCATTATTATGAACTAGCAGCGCCCCGCGGTTTTACCCGCGTTGTGCCCGTTCCCGTGGGAATTTCGGAAATTTTTATACATACCTTCCTCTTGAATCACTCTATCCATTAAAAAAAACCGCATCAAAATCCGTTGCGTAGTTTTAAAGATTTAAGCATACAGACAAACAAACGAAAATAGCGACTTTATTTTATACTATGTAAGGATTGAATATTGTTAATTTATTTTGGAAGTAACTTTTTTCTTACACTATCGCATTCGTTTTAGACTGTAATGGTAGATGTAAGTTATGAAAAATAAATGAAATGAAAAATGCCAAGGACAAAAAAAAAATTTTTTAATGGTCAGTGGGCTTTACAATACCTCAGAAATGTAAATGCGCGTTCACACTGCGCTTCTTAAAAGTGCGCTTAGTTTATTCTTACGGCTTCATATGTACGATTTGAGAGCCATTTATATGGTAAGTTTTTTTTAAATGTAACTGATGGATATGAAGGAAAGCAATAAGATAAGATAAGATAACTTTATTGTTATTAATGGAACCTAATACTATTACAAAAAATATTGCATAATATTGATCCATAATATACTCGTCCGGTTTAACATTTTTTTTTTCACATTTTGTTAATATTATTATTTTTACAAGATACACAAATGCCGTATCATTTAAAGAAAAAAAAAATCATCACAAAATATTATTAAATTCATTAAAAAGTATACATAAATAAATCAAATAAAATCAATACTTAATAAAAGTAATTCACGAGTTGAGTGTACAGTCACTAGTAAGAGCACGTCTGCACAGTACGGGAATAATGAGTAGACTAAAAAGTACTCGCACTGTGTACACCGCCTTAGCGTTTATCACTGACCAATCGCAGTTCAAAAATTGTGTGAGTGAGATAGCGCTCTACTAACTCGTCTCGGCGGATAGACTATACAATCTGCGCGAAACCCAATCCTCGTGCAGCTGTTAAGTGAGCTTCAGTCAGGATCGGACTACCCGCAGCCTGTAGCTAACATCACACCCGCCAACAAGTTTGAGTCGGGCTATACAAGGCGTCGTTTTGAAACTTGCATTTTGCAAATGAACACATTATTTTGTGACCGAAAAGTCAAATGTGTAAAATGTTATTTTTAGTTGTATAACTACTGTACGCGCGCGAGTTGAATGCAGAGCTTAGGAATGCGAATGTCTCCCCCCGCTATCCGCACGCCCAACCCGCCCAGGCGCGTGAGGTGGGGCGTGCGGGTAGCGGGGGGAGATGCTCCCGCTCTTTACCTCAGACCCCGACTGCATTCAACTCGCGCGCTATCTGTACGTCGTTAAATAAAACTTTATAAACTGAAACTTGTTTCTATTAGACTTCTCGACAAAGAAACTTAATATGGGCTGAACTCTATATTATAGTCACTAATAAAACCTATATAAAAATTTGTTATATGATGTCTTAGTATTTTTCTTTTCAACAGTACTTTACTAAATTAAGAGTTGATCTGAACAACGGGAAAAATATTCCCATTGGCTAGACTATAGCCTGACCATCAATCTGGCCCGATTCAAACATATGCGCACCTTAGACCAAATAAAATAATCGACCAAGTACGAGTCGGACTCGCGCACGCTGGGTTCCGTACTGTATGGGAACCCCCCTTAAATATTTATTTTAATTTAATTATTTATTATTGAATTGTATATACAACTAAACATTCTGTGAACATTTCAAACATCTACCTGTTACCATTATTAATATCGAGCGAAAAACGTTTAAGGTTTGTTGTATGGGGTCCAGGCTGTATCTCATAAACCGTTATAGCTAGAAAGCTGCAATTTTCACAGATGATATATTTCTGTTGCTGCTATAACAACAAATACTAAAAACAAAATAAAAAAATATTTAAGGGGGGCTCCCATACAACAAACTTGAATTTTTAGACGTTTTTCGCTCTATAATATTAATAATGGTACCAGGTAGATGCTTGAAATTTTCACAGAATATTTAATTTTATATTCCCTTCAAAAATAAATAATAAAATAAAATAAATATTGCTCTTTATAATACTACGCTAGCTGTAGTATAATCCGCGTATGACGTACACCAACGCGACGACAACGCCTACAGCTGCGACGGCGAAGTAGACGTAGACGCACTTGTGGTGCCGACGAAACCACGTGTCTTGGACGCGCAACATGCTAGAAATACATATTTTATATTGTACCTACTAGCGACCCGCTCCGGCTTCGCACAGGTGTATTATACATATAAACATGCTCTTAAATCACTAGGCTCTATCTACTAATAAAAACCGCGTCAAAATCCGTTGTGAACCTAGTTTTAAAGATAATAAGCATACATGGGGACAGACAGCGGGAAGTTTGCAACTTTGCAAACAAGCAGAAAGCTGCGCGAAAAGCAGGGATGTGTGCAGCTTGTATACAAGTCGAACTATACAAGTCGGCGGATGTGAAGTTAATTACAAGCTGCGCAATATTCAATCCTGACTGAAGCTCACAACTCAGAGCTTGTAGATTCACACCGCCGACTTGTAAAATTCAGCCTTTAGGTAACTTCACAGGCGTGGATGTGTTGCCGCTATTACAACAAATACTAAAAATAGAATAAAATAAATATTTAACAGGTGCTCCCATACAACAAACGTGATTTTTAGGAGTTTTTTGCTCGCTATTAATAACGGCAAGAGGAATGAGGCTTCCATACGGTACGGAACCTTTCGTGCGCGAGTCCGACTTGTACTTGGCCAATTATTAGTATTTGTTAGTATAGCAGCAATCGAAATACATCATCTGTGAAAATTCATTTCTATTTGAAATTTTTATTTCTAGATGGTGGCGCTGCCGTAGAGGATGACAGTTATTTCGGCCCGTATGCCTATTTTATTGTAGTCCACTAGGACATGGATGGCTTTTTTGGAAAAACGTGCCAAACGTACTATAGGGAGGCAAGTCAAAAAAAAAAACTAATGATAACAAAATCGGGGAATCAAACGCGGTGGATGTACCACGTCCGTCAAAAGCTATCGAGATGTAGGCTTGTAAAGATTTATTTAGAGATGTGTCGCGAAACCTGCTGATCAGAGAACTACTAGCAGTGGCGACGCAAGACCATCTTGTGGGCAAGTTACGTTTTTCGAGGCTCCCTGCCTTCGAGGTGAGAGGCCGTGAGCCGTGGCCCACGTCGCCCACGCCTTCCGCCGCCTTTGACTATACTAGTTTTATTAATACGTAGGTACCTACAAATAAAGAAACCAATAACAGCTTTCATTAACTTTATTACCATAGTCTTCAACATCACAAAAAGAACGCGACGACGACACAATTTTGTCTCAATAAAACGACAAAAACTCACCAAATGTTAGTCAAACTTCTAGCAACTGTTAGTCAAACTTGTAGCAAATGTAAGTCAAACTTGTAGCAAATGTTAGTCAAACTTCTAGCAAATGTTAGTCAAACTTCTAGCAAATGTTAGTCAAACTTCTAGCAAATGTTAGTCAAACTTGTAGCAAATGTTAGTCAAACTTCCAGCAAATGTTAGTCAAACTTCTAGCAAATGTTAGTCAAACTTGTAGCAAATGTTAGTCAAACTTCTAGCAAATGTTAGTCAAACTTCTAGCAAATGTTAGTCAAACTTGTAGCAAATGTTAGTCAAACTTCTAGCAAATGTTAGTCAAACTTGTAGCAAATGTTAGTCAAACTTCCAGCAAATGTTAGTCAAACTTCTAGCAAATGTTAGTCAAACTTGTAGCAAATGTTAGTCAAACTTCTAGCAAATGTTAGTCAAACTTGTAGCAAATGTTAGTCAAACTTGTAGCAAATGTTAGTCAAACTTCTAGCAAATGTTAGTCAAACTTGTAGCAAATGTTAGTCAAACTTCTTCCAAAGCATGTAGATCATGAAGACAGCCAGTAACACCATCGTGACTCCCACCAAACCGAATATGATGTACCGGAAGTTTCTGCCGAGACAGGTGTTCTGCCCCACCAGGGGCCTGTTCTGGCGGAACATGGGAAGCTGGGGCTTGCGTTCGGTCTGCATCGAAAACTGAAATGAAATAATGCTTTATTGATCGAGCGAAGGGAGTTTTGGCGGGAATGCGGAAAAATCATGTCGCCTCATTGTATTATTTTGTTAAACTTGTGTTTTTTTCAGTGATAATTAGTGAAAAATTGTGGTATTTCGTTGATTATGAGCTGATTTACGTGCATGAGTGTAGGCAAGTGATACAATGTGACGTATCATGTTGTTCTATGTTGTTACCAATGTCGGTCTCGAGCGAGTAGAGAACTAGAGATACAGAAACACGATTACAGTGGCGCCAGCGTAAATTTAATAGCAACGTAATAAGCGTTCTCTCTGTCGAATGCCTAAAGTGAAAAAGAAACAGAACTATGCTATTAAGCTATTATAATTACGATGGCGCCTCTGTAATCGAGCTTATTCTTTTTGACCGGCGACACGGACGGAGGAGGTAGGTACTTACTCAATTCGACGCGTATATATTTTTTTAATGTGTAACCACGCATAACATTTAACATAGTGGTCCGATTTCAATAATTATTTTTTTATTGGAAAGAGTATATCTACTTTGAGGTTGGTCTCATTTAAATTTTATCAAAACCGGCCGAGCCATTTTTGATAAATCAACAATAATGTGAAAAATGCTACATCGATCGGCAATAAACGATTAAAGTGGGTCATGCCATTTTTTGCAAAAAATTAGTCTGTAGTTTTCTTCGTATAAACAGTAGATAGATAGATAGATAGATTAATTCTTTATTGTTCACACCATAAAATACAAACAAAGAAAGAACAACTTAAAAAAACTAGTGGCAACAACAGGCGGCCTTATCACTAAAAGCGATTTCTTCCAGGCAACCTTACTTACTTACCAGTACTTGTAGCGTGCCCACTGTGGCCACCGCTGTGACCATGACCACCGATATGACCACCGCGAGGTTTAGCCACCGGCCGTGGTGGAAATAAAAAAAGTTTGGGTAGGACAGGTTGAATTGAACTATTATATGCTGAATGAAATATCCTGGCGGCTTTGACGTCAACTACAAGCTGCTAAAAGCCTAAGGATTTTTTTAAGATGTAGATTTTCTTAGTTAACATTATAAAACTAGATGGCGTTAGCATCGCACATTCATTTTCTGCATCGCGGTGGCGTTGTGTTTGCGGAAATTGATATACCCCTTTGTAAATTTAATTAAGACATTCCGTACCGTGGATGGAGAAAGTTTCGCACTCACGCCTCTAGGACTTATTCTTAGAACTATAGTCTCAACAAACTTAATAAAAATGTTTTTACTTCTAGAAACTGAAAACCTACAAATGTAACTTTACGACAACTAAATAAATGTAAGCCACGTACAAGTTTCATTTGTAACCTATTCGCAATATAGATGAGACAAGTTACTATTACCTTTCAATTTCAAAGTTGTGGAAATGTTACGTTATACTTGCCGAAAATTTATTTTACAACTTTCAGACATGTTTCTTGTGTAATGTTACTGCAACTTCACGTTTTAAAGTTATAAAAAGTTTTGATGATCAGCTCTGGGCAAGTTACAGGGTTTATCTACAGCGCGGCCGTTAGGGCTTCGTTTCAAGCTCGCTGTAAGCTTGCATGAATGTTGCAACCTTGTAAGTTACAAGCTCGTTAATGTTACTTTCAGTAATGTTATTGCAACTTTTGCTTGCTTAGCGGGAAGGATTACGCAGAGCTTGTAGCTAACTTCACAGTCGCTTTTTGATTAAGCCTATTATACCTACGAGATATGTAAAATACCTAGATTCCTACCGTTCAAATTGTTTCTTCCGTGTGTTATATCCGAAGAGAAAGTTTTTTTTATTTTTTTATTTTAATTTAAATTAATGATCCACAGACTCCAGGGTCTGTGCCCTTTGTTAACTAAGTTACAATTTATAGAATGCGACTGTACAATAGAGATGGGTTAGTTTAAATCTTAGTCTAAGTTAGTAGTTTGAGTGCATTGCGTGAATGCCGCGAGCAAACCGGCGACCCGCATGCAGCACCCGATCACGAGTGTGACGCATGTGCCGCCATCGCTCTCCTCGACCATATTTGAGGGAGAACGACCCGACACACGACGCCGCCGCAAGAAGGAGCCTTCGATGGCGAGAATGAATGCTCAGGGCATGCACGCAATGCTAATTTCGAAATAATTTACATAGTTTCTTAATATTACACACTTATTTTGATTTATTTTGTGAAAGCGATCACCGGCGGAGTCCGAAGAGAAAGTTGCTTCCTTCGCATAAACAGCACCAGTAGAGTGCCCACTGTGGCCACCGCCACTGGCGCGGTGGTAGTCTCGGTATACGTTGATATAACTAACTACTTAGTAGGTATACCCAATTCTCGGAACAGTAGACCGGAGATCTCGAATGTGAAGTTAGCTAAAAAGCTGCGCAAAGCCCAATCCTAACTGAAGCTCACGTAACAGTTGCGCGAGTTAGTCTCTCGCAGCTAGTGGCTATAGTCAAACCGCTAAACTCAGACATCGCCTGCGCGGGTACAAGGGCGCGGGGGTAGACGACAAAGGGGGACTGAGACAGGTGCGGGCGCCGGGGACCCGCTGCCCGCGCCTGTCTCAGTCCCCTGTGTCGTCTCCCCCGGCGCCCCTGTACCGCGCAGGCGAAGTCTGAGTTTAGCGGTTTCACTATAACTTCATAGATGCCAAGAACATTGATTCAGCCTATTTTTAACCCCCGACGCAAAAGAGGGGTGTTATAAGTTTGACGTGTCTGTTTGTCTGTCTGTGTGTCTGTCTGTCTGTCTGTCTGTGGCATCATAGCGCCCGAACCACTGAACCGATTTCAGTTTAGTTTTTTTTGGATGAAAGGAGACTTAATCGAGAGTGTTCTTAGCTATGTTTTATAAAAATCGATTGAGCCGTTTAAGAGTTATGGTGGGTTAAAGTGGGGATGGAAGAACCAAAATTCTACAAATGTGTTCAAAAATGGTTGTCAATTGAAAGTTTGTTGTCAAATATTTTTGTGTCGGGGGTTTTTTAATTAGGTATATTAAGTATATATCGTGTAAAAAATGTAATTCGTTACCGTTTAAACGATCTTCTCCGAAATTTTTAATTTAGGCTGTTCTCTTCTTAGAAACAGCACTAGGAGCGTGCCCACTGTGACTACCGCCGTGACCACTGATATGACCACCGCGAGGTACAGCCACCGACCGCGGTGGAAGTCTCGGTAGGACAGGTTGCGCAACGGGCGACGGTGGTCGAGGATGGATTGGTCGCGTGTGGGCACTGCGGTGTAAATTACAGTTAGCGGTAGATATTATATGACCACCGGCCGCGGTGGAAGTCTCGGTAGGACAGGTTGCGCAGCGGGCGGCAGAGGTCGAGGATGGAGTGGTCGCGTGTGGCACTGCGGTGGATATTATAGTGAGTGGTGGATATATTATGACCACCGGCCGCGGTGGAAGTCTCCGTAGGACAGGTTGCGCAGCGGGCGGCAGAGGTCGAGGATGGAGTGGTCGCGTGTGGCACTGCGGTGGATATTATAGTGAGTGGTGGATATATTATGACCACCGGCCGCGGTGGAAGTCTCCGTAGGACAGGTTGCGCAGCGGGCGGCAGAGGTCGAGGATGGAGTGGTCGCGTGTGGCACTGCGGTGGATATTATAGTGAGTGGTGGATATATTATGACCACCGGCCGCGGTGGAAGTCTCCGTAGGACAGGTTGCGCAGCGGGCGGCAGAGGTCGAGGATGGAGTGGTCGCGTGTGGCACTGCGGTGGATATTATAGTGAGTGGTGGATATATTATGACCACCGGCCGCGGTGGAAGTCTCGGTAGGACAGGTTGCGCAACGGACGGTGGTCGAGGATGGAGTGGTCGCGTGTGGCACTGTGGTGGATATTATAGTGAGTGGTGGATATATTATGACCACCGGCCGCGGTGGAAGTCTCGGTAGGACAGGTTGCGCAACGGACGGTGGTCGAGGATGGAGTGGTCGCGTGTGGCACTGTGGTGGATATTATAGTGAGTGGTGGATATATTATGACCACTGGCCGCGGTGGAAGTCTCGGTAGGACAGGTTGCGCAACGGACGGTGGTCGAGGATGGAGTGGTCGCGTGTGGCACTGTGGTGGATATTATAGTGAGTGGTGGATATATTATGACCACCGGCCGCGGTGGAAGTCTCGGTAGGACAGGTTGCGCAACGGACGGTGGTCGAGGATGGAGTGGTGGCGTGTGGCACTGTGGTGGATATTATAGTGAGTGGTGGATATATTATGACCACCGGCCACGGTGGAAGTCTCGGTAGGACAGGTTGCGCAACGGACGGTGGTCGAGGATGGATTGGTCGCGTGTGGGCACTGCGGTGGATATTACAGTCAGTGGTGGATACTAGTAGTTCTTCGAACAGTAGACCTCGATCGCGACACATCTCTTTAACTGAATCTTCATAAGTATATTTCTCGACTCGCTCTTGATCAATTTGGTTCATACTTGCAAATCTTGTTGAATTTAGATTTAGATTTTGTGATGTTCGATAATATTTGGCAAGACTGTTTATAGTATCTATAAACAGTCTTGCCAAATATTATCGAACATCACAAACGCCAAGTTGTTTGATTCGGCGTCCAAATTAAAATACTTAATTATTTTTCGCAAAAAAAATAAAAATCTGCCAACGATATAAAACGGGACTCACTCACGTGTTCGTATAGTCATAACACGACTATAGTTTCGGCCGCGTTCGGCGACCTTTCTCAAGTTGGCGAGTGCTAGCACGCGGAGCCGTCTCGCAATGCACTCAGTGCATGTTAAAAAAAAAAGACAATAGTCGTGTTATGACTATACGAACATGCACTGAGTGCATTGCGAGACGGCTCCGCGTGCTAGCACTCGCCAACTTGAGAAAGGTCGCCGAACGCGACCGAAACTATAGTCGTGTTATGACTATACGAACATGCACTGAGTGCATTGCGAGACGGCTCCGCGTGCTAGCACTCGCCAACTTGAGAAAGGTCGCCGAACGCGACCGAAACTATAGTCGTGTTATGACTATACGAACATGCACTGAGTGCATTGCGAGACGGCTCCGCGTGCTAGCACTCGCCAACTTGAGAAAGGTCGCCGAACGCGACCGAAACTATAAGTAGTCGTGTTATGACTATACGAACATGCACTGAGTGCATTGCGAGACGGCTCCGCGTGCTAGCACTCGCCAACTTGAGAAAGGTCGCCGAACGCGACCGAAACTATAAGTAGTCGTGTTATGACTATACGAACATGCACTGAGTGCATTGCGAGACGGCTCCGCGTGCTAGCACTCGCCAACTTGAGAAAGGTCGCCGAACGCGACCGAAACTATAGTCGTGTTATGACTATACGAACATGCACTGAGTGCATTGCGAGACGGCTCCGCGTGCTAGCACTCGCCAACTTGAGAAAGGTCGCCGAACGCGACCGAAACTATAAGTAGTCGTGTTATGACTATACGAACATGCACTGAGTGCATTGCGAGACGGCTCCGCGTGCTAGCACTCGCCAACTTGAGAAAGGTCGCCGAACGCGACCGAAACTATAAGTAGTCGTGTTATGACTATACGAACATGCACTGAGTGCATTGCGAGACGGCTCCGCGTGCTAGCACTCGCCAACTTGAGAAAGGTCGCCGAACGCGACCGAAACTATAAGTAGTCGTGTTATGACTATACGAACATGCACTGAGTGCATTGCGAGACGGCTCCGCGTGCTAGCACTCGCCAACTTGAGAAAGGTCGCCGAACGCGACCGAAACTATAAGTAGTCGTGTTATGACTATACGAACATGCACTGAGTGCATTGCGAGACGGCTCCGCGTGCTAGCACTCGCCAACTTGAGAAAGGTCGCCGAACGCGACCGAAACTATAAGTAGTCGTGTTATGACTATACGAACATGCACTGAGTGCATTGCGAGACGGCTCCGCGTGCTAGCACTCGCCAACTTGAGAAAGGTCGCCGAACGCGACCGAAACTATAAGTAGTCGTGTTATGACTACACGGACACGTGAGTCCCGTTTTATATCGTTTAAAATGTGTGAAAACCACGAAAATTTCCATAGTTAAATAATCTGCCCAGTTTGTACGCGTCGGACTCGCGCACGAAGGGTTCCGTACTGTATGGGAGCCACCTTAAATATTTATTTTATTTTAATTTTATTATTTGTTGTTAAAGTAAGCATGCAGCTAAATATCCTGTGAATATTTAGTTTAGAGCATGTACCTGTTACCATAATTGATATCGAGCGAAAAACGCCTAAAAATTTAGATTTGCTGTATGGGAGCACCCCTTAAATATTGTTTTTTTTTTCTGTTTTTAGTATTTGTTGTTATAGCGGCAACAAAAATACATCATCTGTGAAAATTTCAACTTTCTAGCTACAGCGGTTCATGAGATACAGCCTGAAGACAGACAGACGGACAGCGGAGTCTTAGTAATAGGGTCCCGTTCTTACACTTTGGGTACGGAACCCTAAAAATGGCAAAACCGCTTTCCATCGTGTATGAAATTCGAATATTTCGCTCAAATTGTTTACATTATTGTTGATTTTTCAAAAGCGGCTCAGCCGATTTCTGTAAAAAAAACTTTAAATGGGACCACCTCGAAAGAATACCCTTTCAAACTAAAAAAAAAATTTCGTTTCGTTTCACAATTGGCGAAATTGGTTTACCTACCAATCTTACTACCAGTAGTAAGAACGGTAAATGAATTACCGTTGTTACTACTGCAGTTGAAAGTTGTTAGAACAGCAAGCGAAATTATCGATGAACAAACACAAAAAAACTTAAACTAAAAATTTAAAAAACCCCCGACACAAAATTTGACAACCATTTTGGGCACATTTGTAGAATTTTGGTTCTTCCATCCCCACTTTAACCCACCATAACTCTTAAACGGCTCAATTGATTTTTATAAAACATAGCTAAGAACACTCTCGATTAAGTCTCCTTTCATCCAAAAAAAACTAAACTGAAATCGGTTCAGTGGTTCGGGCGCTATGATGCCACAGACAGACAGACACACAGACAGACAAACAGACACGTCAAACTTATAACAACCCTCTTTTGCGTCGGGGGTTAAAAATACATAGGCACAGACGAACATAGAACCTCCTCCTTTTAGGAAGTCGGTTTAAAAATAAAAAGAGTATGAAAAATATTACTTACTTTAAGGTCACTCTTCTAGTAAATTTTGTTCTTCCAGTAATTGTTCACCAATTTGATATTTTCTAAATCAGTATTCCATGTTCACAACAATAGGTATTCTTGTCAATCTCGCGGGACTTATCATTTCACGACTCCTAAAATCACGTGGTTATTAATCAAAACCTGAAAAGGTTGTTTTTTGACTGCCTCGGTGGCTCAGTGGTTAGTGACCCTGACTCCTGGCTCAAAGAGGCGTGGATTCGATCCCCACCCAGAGCAAACATTTATGTGGTGAATATAGGTGTTTGCTCTGTGTCTGGGTGTTATTTAGGTACTATCTATATAGGTATGTATTCAAAAAAATATGTATAATGTAGTAGGTAGGTTTACTCTCGCACATTGAGATCTGCAGATAATTTGACTCTGGATATTCCTTACCACAGAACCTCTTTCTAAGCCTTCGCCTCGTATAAAGTCATTATCTCTGTAAATAATTTGGTACTGTATCATTTCTTTCTTTCTGTTATTACATTTGTGCTTTATATATTTTATGTACGTCTATCTGTCTTGTTTACTTATGTACTAGTATTATTATGTGTTAGGTATTATGTGTAGTACTAGTATTTAGGTATATAGTGTAATTTTTAGTATTTATTGTACTCCCCGTAAATATTTTAAGCACATTCCTTTCCGTACATGGGTTGCCTGGAAGAGATCGCTTCCAGCGATAAGGCCGACTAGTGTTGCACTACATTAAGAATCTCACTGATGTATTTATTGTAAGTTTTTATTTTGTGTGTACAATAAAGAGTTATTTGTTTGTTTGTTTTGTTTGTATATCAGTCTGGCAGCCATATCACAAGCTTTGTTGCTTAGTTTGGGGTCAAAGACAGTGTGTAAGTAGATGTCCCCTAATATAAATTAATGTTTTAATAAAACCAACGTTCCCTGTTATTGAATTCGATTAGTAATAGCATATAGTATGAATAGTAGAAAATAGTAGAAATGTGTGGTGCAGCCATCCCTACCAGAGGAGATAGCTCGGTAGGGATAAGTGCACTATACAAATGGTCAGTGCATCTATCGCTGGTGGAACTAAGTCTACAAAAAGTGCACCTATCCCTACCAGGGGGGGGATAGCTTGGTAGGGATAAGTGTACCAGCCGTTTTTATTTATTTATATTTTTTAGTTGAAATCGTAAATAAATATCCAATGCAGCTCTGAGCCGAATCAATAATATAATGTGAATAGTAGAAAATAGTAGAAATGGGTAGTGCAGCCATCCCTACCAGAGGAGATAGCTCGGTAGGGATAAGTGTACCTACCAGCCGTATTTATTTATTTATATTTTGGTTCAAATCATAAATTAAATACCTACTGCAGATTATGATGGGTCGAATCAAACATCTTGGCGGGTGTGACGTTAGCTACAGGCTGCGGGTAGTCCGATCCTGACTGAAGCTCACTTAACAGCTGCACGAGGATTGGGTTATCCGCAACCTGTAGCTAACGTCACACCCGCCAAGATCTTTGATTCAGACTATAGATAGGTATACTAAACGCCACACAAATCGGCGGATGGGAAGTTATACGCAGAACGCTGCACAAAAGACGAAGTATAGGTATGCGCGGTACGGTAGCCAGAGAGCCTCGCGCCGGAGCACACCCGCCTGCTAAACTCATGCCTCCCGCGCGATCGCTACGCCCGTGCTCATCACTACGACACGCGGCGTCGAAATTGTGCACACATGCGAAATAATGTAATATTTCCTCAAAGCATTAGCGAATCACGGCGAAGTGTCATCTGCGGCTAACTTCTCATCCGTCGATTTGTAACGTGTGGCGCTTAGACGTATATTAGAGAGGTATTACTGTACTGTATCAGCCTTTTTAATAGTCCACTGCAGGACGTAGGCCTACCCACGAAGGGTGGTTGAGCCATTTCCACCACGCTGGCCCAGTGCGGGTTGGTGGACTCACATACGCCATCGAATTTCTTCTACGGACGTATGCAGGTTGCCTCACGATGTTTTCCTTCACCGAAAAGCCAGTGGTGTGAAATTGAGAGGTATTTATTAGTCCAGGTTTAAACGTAAATTGAAAGAACAGCTGTTTCCGTATGACTCTATACATTTTTGTACAGCGCCCCTGGCGGAAACGAGGAAGAACCAACCAAAATGAATGGAACCACAAGCGAACGCGATAGTTTAAGTAAACTGCGCAAAACCTGGACTAAGGGTTCTGTATGACGCATTAAAACGTTGGGCACATCTACGGAACGGCTTAATTTGCGCGTTAAAAGGCAAATGGAACAGTAGTATTGCCACCCTACCTACTTGTTGCCACCCCAAAGAAATATATAATGTATTCACTTAAACTAATTTAAGTTTCCAAGGGGTAGAATTATAAATATTAATAGCTGCGACCAAATAAAAATAATCGGCCAAGTACGAGTCGGACTCGCGCACGAAAGGTTCCGTACTGTATGGGAGCCCCCCCTTAAATATTTATTTTATTTCAATTTTGTTATATATTAATAAAGTGAAGATAAAACTAAACATTCTGGGAAAATTTCAAGCATCTACCTGTTACCATTATTAATATAGAGCAAAAAACGTCTAAAAATTCAGGTTTGTTGTATGGGAGCCCCCCTTGAATATTTATTTTATTTTCTTTTTAGTACTTTTTGTTATAGCGGCATCAGAAATACATCATCTGTGAAAATTTCAGCTGCCTAGCTATCATGGTTCATGAGATACAGCCCGGTGACAGACGGACAGACAGACGGACATCGAAGTCTTAGTAATAGGGTCCCGTTTTTCCCTTTGGGTAAGGAATCTTAAAAAACAAAATAGAACGTCGTGAACAGACAAGTGAGGCCGGTTTTAGGGTTCCGTACCCATAGGGTAAAACGGGATCCTATTACTAAGACTCCGATGTCCGTCTGTCACCAGGCTGTATCTCATGAACCATTATAGCTAGAAGCTGAAATTTTCACAGATGCTTTATTTCTGTTGCCGCTATAACAATAAATACTAAAAACAGAACTAAAAAATATTTAAGAAGGGCTCCCCTCAATAAACATGATTTTATAGGAGTTTTTTTGTTTGCTATTAATAATGGCATGAGGAATGAAGCTAAGGGGGCTCCAACACCCTTAGTGCGAGTCTGACTCGCACTTGGCCGATTTTTTATACATGTGGTGAGAACGTCGGTGTTGCGCCGCCATAACAGTTCGACTGACGAGCCAAGGCGTAGTTTCATGGTACGTGTTTGTGTGTAATTGTGTCTGTACACGGCGAGGCGTAGTTTTTCCGGCCTCATTTATTTGTTTCTCAACATTCTGTCTTGTTTTTTTATTTGGTCTGAGCCTAAAGGCCTAAAGAATTTGGTTACTTAAAAGTAACCAAATAATCGGCCAAGTGCAAGTCGGATTCGCGCACGAAGGGTTCCGTACCGTATGGGAGCCTCATTCCTTTTGCCGTTATTAATAGCGAGCAAAATACTCCTAAAAATCACGTGTGTTGTATGGGAGCCCCGATTAAATATTTATTTTATTCTGTTTTTAGTATATGTTGTTATAGCGGCAACAGAAATACATCATCTGTGAAAATTACAGCTGCCTAGCTATCATGGTTCATGAGATACAGCCCGGTGACAAACGGACATTGAAGTCTTAGTAATAGTACGTAGCATTAATATATATTCTTTGGTAATAGGGTCCCGTTTTTACGGAACCCTAAAAACTAGTTACTTACTGAAACCATACAAGACGAATAAAATCCCAAAATAGCTAAATAGAGCTAACAGCTCTAAAACATAAACACAATCTTCTTATTTTCATTCTGTAAAGCTTTAGGATTTAGATTTCTATCTAAATATCATGAATAATTTTAATTTTTACCAAAAATTAACCAAAACACTTCAATTTTCACCAAAATTGACTTCTGACAGATGTCAAATAAGAAGTTCGATAATAATATGCTCGTAGAGTTTTGTTATACAAGCATGGATGTATTATAGTTCGGCCGTTCAGTATGTATAGTTCTCTGAACGCATTCTTTCAGAGAACTATACATCCATTTTTGTGTAAAAAGTTGTCAAGTGCGTGTCGAGACACACGTATGGTATATGCCGAATCATACAAGTCGGCGGATGTGAAGTTAGTGGACATTACAATCTTTATAAATTATAGCTTATGTGTAAGCATTACTATTGCAAAGTTTCATCTCAATCCGTTCAGTAGTTTTTACGCGTAAAAAGAACAAACATCCATACATAGGTACAATCTTTCGCGTTATATAATATTACTAGCCACCCGCCCCCGCTTCGCACAGGTGTATTAAGTATACATAATTGTAAACCTTTCTATTGAATCACTCTATCTACAGTGCGACATAAAAGACTTGAAAATAAATGAGGTCGCCACTATCGCTTTGTTAGCATATTTTTGCAAAATTTTTGATACTGTTTTCCTGTTCGCAATCCACAAAATAACACAAAACGAGAAAAATGCTAGGATGTTAACTATGATTGTACATTTAACATTGTATATATTGTACATTTACATTGTATATTTAACTACAGGCAGTATGTGGTCAAACGCAAACCTATTCAGAATAAAAAAAAAAAAAAAGATTGACAGCTCAGCGGGGCAATTCTGTCAACCGATCTCGTTACTAAGGTGACACGTTCTTGAACCTGTCTCGTTTTTCTGACAGTTTTGAGCTGTCGGAACTGTCAGAAAAACGAGAGAGGTTCAAGAACGTTATCACTTCAGTAAAGAGATCGGCTAGCAGAATTGCCCCGCAGGTTGTGGTTCCAGCAAAATTGATAATTTAGTTCCCGAATAATTAATTTCATCTCTTTTGTGTCGCACTATATTAAAAATCACCGCATCAAAATCCGTTACGTAGTTGTAAAGATTAAGCATACATGGGGACAGACAGACAGGGAAGCGACTTTGTTTTATACTATGTACCCAGTGATTAAGATATTCCATTCAATAACTGTGTGTACGTTTTAAATAATTATATTTCGCAAAAAAGGCAGAACCGACTTCAACCATGTACAAAATTCGAATAGTTTACTCGAACCGATGCATAGAATTTTTACATTATTGTTGATTTTTTTAGAAACGGCTCAGCCGGTTACGATAAAATGTGAAGGGGAACTAACTAACTTTCGAACTAAAATTAATTTTTCATATCGGTTCAACTTGGGGTCTGCCAAAGAGCAATGGAACGCAGCGGACATGTGGCGCGGATGCACCCCGATCGATGGGCCAGGATCGTCACGGAGTGGGTGCCTGACGGACGACGCAGCCAGGGAAGGCCCAAGAAGCGCTGGCGTGACGATCTTGACTCGTTCGAGAGGGGTTGGGGCAGGAAGTTGTTGAAAAAAAAAAAAACAATTGACTTTGATTGAAAAAAAAAATTTCACAATTGGCGAAAATATCGATGAACATACACAAAAAAATATACATACAGACGAACACAGAACACTCCTTTTTGGAAGTGGGTTAAAAATCCTTTATAACTTGGTTGCCTGGAAGAAATTGCTTGAAGCGATAAGGCCGCCATTTAGTATTATACAAAATGGCGGCCTTTGTAATGTTTTTATTTTTCGTGTGTTTTTAGGGTTCCGTACCTCAAAAGGAAAAAACGGAACCCTTATAAGATCACTTTGTTGTCCGTCTGTCCGTCCGTCCGTCTATCAAGACCCTTTTTCTCAGGAACGCGTGGAGGTATGAAGCTGAAATTTATATCAATTACTCAGGTCTACTGTCCCTTGAAGCTGTGAAAAAATCAAACTTCTAAGCCAACGCAATCAAAAGATACAGCCGTTTATGCCGCAAATTTTCGACACTTGCAAGGGAATCAAAACCTACAGGGTGCTTCCCGTGAACTCAGAATCTTGAAATTTGGTACGAAGCAACGTCTTATAGCATAGATAAAGGAAAAATTACGAAAACCATAAATTTTTAGTTACATCACATAATATATTTTTTTTTAATAATTTTAACCTTACTACCCATTTCCTCAAAACCTTGCAGGTTTGTACGGAACCCTCGGTGCGCGAGTCCGACTCGCACTTGGCCGGTTTTTTTTGTATTGTAATTGTGGTTAAACTAATAAATAATTATCTATCTATAACCTTAGGGCGAATCTAGACGTTTAATAATAATAATCGGCCAAGTACGAGTCGGACTCGCGCACGGAGGGTTCCGTACTAAATGGGAGCCCCCCTTAAATATTTATTTTATTTTAATTTCATTATTTATTATTGAAGTAAATATAAAACTAAATATTCTGTGAAAATTTCAAGCATCTACCTGTTACCATTATTAATGTAGAGCGAAAAACGTCTAAAATGCTAAAAATTCAGGTTTGTTGTATGGAAGCCCCCCTTAAATATTAATTTTATTTTGTTTTTAGTATTTGTTGTTATAGCGGCAACAGAAATACATCATCTATGAAAATTTCAGATGCCTAGCTATCATGGTTCATGAGATACAGCCCGGTGACAGACGGACAGACAGACAGACAGACGGACATCGAAGTCTTAGTAATAGGGTCCCGTTTTTCCCTTTGGGTACGGAACCCTAAAAAGGAGAAATATTTTTTTTTACATTTTTCGTCATAAACCAAAAATTAAACATTGTAAAAATCAAACAAAAAGATTTTAAATACAAATTTTATTATGAAATCCTTATATAAGTAATATAAAATTACTCAATAGTTATGGCAGCAAATAATACAACAGTTCAAAGGCACTTAGCGCTAATATTATAATAAAATAAAATATTTAAAATGAAGGCAAAATAAATAAGTTAAAACTTTGTTTCAAAGTACTTACACTTTAAAAAAGGGCTTTACGGTTCTGACCATAGAATTAGAACTAAAGTATTAGAAACCGTACTAAAAAAGCAAGAGATATACATCACTTCGTCCCACTTTAAATATTAAATTTAAAAGGTGTTAGAAAAAGATGCACATACATGAACTTACGTAATTTCGAAGGGTTTCACAAACTAGCATTGAGCTATCTCGGCTGTCCAAATTCAATAAAATAATCGGCCAAGTACGAGTCGGACTCGCGCACGGAGGGTTCCGTACTGTACCATTACCACCATTACCTGTTACCATTATTAATATAGAGCGAAAAACGTCTAAAAATTTAGGTTTGTTGTATGGGAGCCCCCCTTAAATATTTATTTTATTCTGTTTTTAGTATTTGTTGTTATAGCGGCAACAGAAATACATCATCTCTGAAAATTTCAGCTGCCTAGCTATCATGGTTCATGAGTTCATGAGATACAGCCCGGTGACAGACGGACAGACAGACAGACAGACGGACATCGAAGTCTTAGTAATAGGGTCCCGTTTTTCCCTTTGGGTACGGAACCCTAAAAAGGTGAAAAGTAGGAAGGTAAAATGATCAGAGATTTGAACCTTCTACTGGAACTAGAGGGTTCAAATTTCCGATCATATCGGAAAAGACAAAGTGGAACCACTTTTAACCATTTTGACATTCCAACTTGTGATTGTGGTATGCCGACAGACAATGCATTTTTGACCGAGTAACCGAACCGGAGGAGGTACTCAATTCGACGCGTATATTTTTTTTTTATGCATAACTTTTTTCATAGTAGTCCTTTCATCTTTTTTTTATTGGAAAGAGTATACTGCGAAATTGGTCCCATTAAAATCGGCTGAGCCATTTTTGATAAATGAACAATAATGTGGAAAATGCTACATCGATCCGTGCGAAATATTCGCGAATTCCGTACACGGGTGAAGTCGGTCATGATATTTTTTGCAAAAAATAATTACTCTCGCGTATGCTTGTATAGACAGCTGTAACATAGTTTTTATTTGAACAAAATTTAGTAAGTATTCTATTATTTTAGTTCTAATTCTATGGTTCTGACACTAGGGCTCATCATCTACAATAATATACAAACTTACTTAGTTCAAAACGATGTATCACAATAGTAGTTTATGCAACTGTCATATAATGAAGGGTATTAAAACACGAGTGTGAGTTTATGAAACGAGCGCAGCGAGTTTCATAATAGTAACGAGTGTTTTAATACCCGTGTTATATGCAGTTGCATACACTACTTTATCTTCACTAATAAAAATAAAAAATAAAAACATTTTGCGAAACATTAAATTCACGCGTACGTGTATTGTCACAGTGAACTTGGCGCCATTAAAATCTAACCAATGAGAGCGCAGCTGCGCGCGCAGGGCCAATCAGGAGCGAGCGCGCGATGTTATAATGAGATTTTACGATATCGATGTGGATATTATAACATCATGTGAAATTGCTTAAATTGAGTGTTTTGTTGTCTGCGCTATAACAGTAGTCATTATAAGTCAAGTATTGGAAACTTATGTAGAATGTTACAACATTAGTGTAGATAAAACCAGTAATAACATTTTAAACGATATATAACGGGTCTCACTCACGTGTTCGTATAGTCATAACACGACTATAGTTGAGTGCATTGCGAGACGGCTCCGCGTGCTAGCACTCGCCAACTTGAGAAAGGTCGCCGAACGCGACCGAAACTATAGTCGTGTTATGACTATACGAACACGTGAGCGAGTCCCGTTTTATATCGTTTAAAATGTGTGAAAACCACGTAAATTTCCATAGTAAAAACACATAAAAATCGGCCCATTTGTTAGGGCGCTACGATGCCACGTACAGATGGACACATCAAACTCATAACACCTCTCGTTTTACATCGGCGCTTAAATTTTTCGACCTTCATCAAACAATATTGCACACTATTTATTATTATTGGCCGCGTCACACAAGTTGGCGGATGTGAAGTTAGCTACAAACTGCGCAATATCCAATCAACGCGCAGCTTTATGTGAGCTTCAGTCAGGATTGGATATTGCGCAGCTTGTAGCTAACTTCACATCCGCCGACTTGTGTGGCGCGGCCTATGCATACACTTTTTATTTATTAAGCTAAAGTACAATGTGGGCGTCTTCAAATCCCGAGTAAATAGGTATCTTCTAGGTAAGCGTGCTACAACCTAGACCGCTTATCTGCTTAACAACAAGCAGTATGTGGTCAAACGCAAACCTATTCAGAATAAAAAAAAACCCCGATTACAGAGGCGCCATCGTAATTATATTAGCTAAATAGCATAGTTCTGTTTCTTTTTCACTTTAGGCATTCGATAGAGAGAACGCTTTTTACGTTGCTATTTAATTTACGCTGGCGCCTCTGTAATCGGGCTTATAATCAGCATAAAAACAACTATGGGACTAATTAAACCCGGAATTCTCAGTTACATAATGTATTTTGGTTTAGAACAGCTTCGTACTAAACCAACTTTTACTATGGGACCTATCCGGTATCACCAAAACTTCTAGCAAAATTTAAATTTAGAATTCCCTTTAGGTATCCACGTAACTCAATTGATAATGATAATGTTTATTTCCAAACTTAGGGACTATGTACATCTTAAACAGTATACAAAAAACAAGATTAGTACGTATTCTAAAGATTGTACAATATGCAAATGTGCACTGCAACCCACACTAGGGTGACCTGTGTCGTGGGCTGCAGGCTCTTCCACTTATAATAACAAGAGTATGGTACAATATTAAAGGTACTTATGATAAGTTAGTTGTGATAAGTTGTGGGTGTGTATGTGAGAGTGAGTGAGTGAATATGAGCGCGTACGTGTATATGACATATAGGTAGATAAATAATAATATGTATAGAGAAATTATGAATACGAGTTTGAGAACTGATATAATTAATTATTATAGGTATATAAGGTATATAATATATACTAGGTATCTCTAAATTAATTATATGATTATACAGGTATACTTGATTATGTAAAGGAATAAAAATAATATGAATAAATAAATAAATTAATATCCAGACTAAACTTAGTATCGCCTCACAAACCTATTTACGCACGTGATAGGAATTGAATCTGAAGGGCTGTGGCTTGGCTAATCAGGTCATAGGGGCCTGATGTCTGGTTCATCTATTCATTTGCACTCCAATTTCAAACAGGTAAACATAATTTAATTAACAGGTGAATAACTACTCAGATTGAAAAGTTATTATAAACATACAGACTGGCCAGGTCTTTAGTGTTATTTTTTTACGCTAATTATATTTAAAGTTTCTGCATAACTCTGAGTAGAGAGCCATGAAGTTAACTTCTTTTTGCAGATATATCGAGAGTTTTGAAGAATATTTAGTTTTTTATCTATGATCTGGTATAGAAACGGGCCTTTGAAATCAAAAGAATTTTGTGCAAGTACTGTTCTCGTCTTAGGAAGTGCCCAAGTGTTCCGGCGGTCAGACTTACTTTTGGTACGCACCATTATTCCATTTGTCCCAGTACTTCGTAGAACTGTGCTACCCTACCCTATTGGCACTAGGGTAGTTGACTGGTATTAAATTAGATAAAAGTATTAGGATTAGTGAATTTTTTTAGTGATTCGTAAACTGAAAGCCGTGGTGGTCTAGAGGTAATGACACCCGCCTTACGATCGTGAGGTCGTGGGTTCAAATGCCGGTCCCGTACCAATGAGTTCTTTGGAATTTATGTACGGAATTTCACACCACTGGCTTTTCGGTGAAGGAAAACATCGTGAGGCAACCTGCAAATGTCCAAGGAAGAAATTCCATGGCGTATGTGAATCGACCAACCCGCACTGGGCCAGCGTGGTGGAATAGCCCAATCACCCTTCGTGGGTAGGCCTACGTCCTGCAGTGGACTATTAAAAAGGCTGGTACAGTACAGCAGTAATTGCATGCGGTGCTTCCTTCAGAAGGTGAAGCATTCAGCTTAGTTTTATTTTGTAAGTTATATATTGTAAGTATTAATGCAGTTATCAATGTAAAGCCTAAATATAATAAATAAAATTAAAAAATAAATCTTGGAAAAGCATCCAATCCATACATTTTAATTTATTGAGATTTTTGTATGGAACTGATGATTTCTCCTATGATTTCAAAATTGGTTGGTCCCACAGTAAAAGTAGTACATAATACCCTGGAGTATTCTGTAAAGTTTACCCTGTGTAAAAATATTATGACAATAATTAGTTATAACATATTTTATAACTTAAAAAAAAATTAAGTGTTTAACTTCAAATATTACATAAAAAATCAGCCAAGTGCGAGTTGGACTCGCGCACGAAGGGTTCCGTACCGTATGGGAGCTCCCCTTAATATACTTTACTTTTAAAAATATTATGACAAATGTTTATTATTATAATATATATTACAACTTAAAAAAAATTAGGACCTTAACATCAAATATTATAAAAAACATCAGCCAAGTGCGAGTTGGACTCGCGCACGAATGGTTCCGTACCATATGGGAGCCTCCCTTTATATATTTTATTTTAAATTATTTTATTTATTTTTGATCTGAATATACAAATAAATATTATGTGAATATATCAAGCATCTACCGGTTTCCGTAATAAATATCGAAAAAAAAAATACGTTACTTGTATGGGACCCCCGTTCAAATATAAATAACTAAATATTAGGGGACATCTTACACACGATCTCTGACCCCAAACTAAGCAAAGCTTGTGATATTATATATCAAAAATAAATGGCTGCCAGAGACTGATATACTACATATACATATTTTAAATACATACTTATATAGATAGTACCTAAATAACACCCAGACACAGAGCAAGCACCTATGTTCATCACACAAATGTTTGCCCTGGATGGGGATCGAACCCACGCCTCTTTGATCCAGAAGTCAGGTTCACTAACCACTGAGCCACCGAGGAAGTCGATATTTTATATTTATTTTATTTTATACTAGACGACCCGCCCCGGCTTCGCACAGGTGTATTATACATATAAACCTTCCTCTGGAATCACTCTATCCATTAAAAAAAAACGCATCAAAATCCGTTGCGTAGTTTTAAAGATTTAAGCATACAGACAAACAGACAAAAATAGCGACTTTATTTTATACTACGTAAGGATTATTTATGTTTAAAGTGAATATACAAATAAATATTCTGTGAATATTTGCAGCGTCTACTTGTTACCATTATTAATATTGAGCGAAAAACTTTTAATAAATCAGGTTTGTTGTTTGGGAGCCCCCCTTAAATATTTATTAAATTCTATTTTTAGTATTTGTTGTTACAGCGGCAACAGAAAAACATCATCTGTGAAAATTTTAACTTTCTAGCTATCACGGTTCGTGAGATACAGCCTGGTGACAGACAGACGGACAGCGGAGTCTTGGTAATAGAGCCCCGTTTTTACTGTTTGGGTACGGAACCCTAATAGATAACGGCAAGGTAACAATATAAAATTTAAAAAAAAATGCAGTGTCACTCCAAACCGTATAAAAGACACATTGACATTTGAACTACTGATCAAATGTCACTTTGACGTTTCCGCAATATGGCGGAGAAATGTCAGATGACTTCGGCAGTTTAATTTTTTGTATCACAAATTAGTAAATATCGGATCAACTTTCTATAAAATAATTATTCTTCAAACGCACATCAAAATCGGTCCAGCAATTTTTAACAAGCATCATATAAATACATCTAACAATATTATAAGTTATATCAACAAAGGAATGGTCTAAAAGTACATACATTAGTGAAAATATTAATATTATAGGTACTTTGGTTCGTAGTGAAAATTATTTCTACAATCCGCGCCACACAAGTCGGCGGATTGGAAGTTATGCGCAGAACGCTGCGCAAAAGGCAAAATATAGGTATGCGCGGGAGCCAGAGAGACTCGCGCCGGGGCACACCCGCCCGCCAACCTCATGCCTCCCGCGCGCTCCCTACGCCCGTGCTCACCACTACGCCACGCGGCGTCGGCATTGTGCACACATGCGCAATAATTAGCGAATCACGGCGAAGTGTCATCTGCGGCTAACTTCTCATCCGCCGACTTGTGTGGCGATACCTATACTTATAATTTGTTCACGTTATCCTGCAAGCATCTTCGTTCTCTTTCTGGCTCGTGTCTTGAGGCGTTTGGTTAGTCTGAAACAAAAAATAAGTTAAAATACTTTTTTAAATCATATTCATGTTATCAGCCCTAGGACATCGACTGCTTTCGTTATTATAACATGTATATATTAGGTACCTACATGTTAGTGTGAAAGTATTAAGTCTACTGGTGAACATAGGCCTCTCCTATGTAGTTCCAATGAATCCAGTTGGAAGCGGTCTGTATCCAGCGCGTTTTTGCGGATTTTAATTATAACGTCAGTTCATCTCGTCGACTGACGAAAGTACCAGGGCACCATATTCCTAAAGGAGATCTTAACTTTCAATACATTAAGAAAACGTCGAATTTGATGAGTGACATTTTTGACCGACGAAACGGAGGAGGACCATACTCAATTCAACGCTAAATATATTTATTTTTTATGTATAACTAGCGACCCGCCCCGGCTTCGCACAGGTGTATTACACCAACGACCATTTATAGTAAAGACTACTAATCCTGGACAAAAACACGTACGGCGGAAAAAGTGCATAATACTAGCATATCTGCAGACGGCGCTAGTAAGTTGCATAGAAATTTTGATTTTCACCGTCTAAAACTAATATTTATGCAGCATTCCCTTACTAAATTTATACTTATTTTTTTCAAATATGATTTATATTTCTAGTGCCTGTTTTAAGTAATTTCAATTCACATGAATAATTTAACAGCTTCGATCTGATTTCCAGAGATGGCGTTACGATTGAAATAAGAAACATGTACCTGATGCACCTGTTGTATAGGTGTTGCGCTAGGTGACGCTTATGCAAATTCGATTTCTACTGATATCTCGAAAATAATTTAAATAGGTTTTTTCTCACGTTTAGATTAATAAAATTGGTCAGATTTATGGTGAAAAATTTTGTATAATTTATTTTTATTTTCTATTTAATGATCATAGAAAATAATCACAGTCGTAGTTAAAGTCGAAAAGCAAATTACGGTCAAGTAAGCACAAGCCTCAATAAAGCAGAGGTGACAATGAATTAATATTAAAACTTAACTTAATTTTAAAATCCAACGATTTTTTCTGCGTTCTCACCATGAAATCTTAAAATGCTAAACAAAATATTCTAAAAAATTATTATCAACCAAACTTATTATTTAAATAAATGTACCAAAACAGCTTTCTTTTTACATAGGTATTTATAAAAAAACTTAATTACGAAGTTAGAGACATTGATAGAGCGCCATCTAGCCGTAAGGATTCGTACTCGTGTGAATAATGTACTGTAGATGTGACTTAAAATTAATGCTTGGTTGAAATTCAAGTAGGCATGAAAGAAAATTAAAGAATTGCACCAAATTGTACCTTTCGCGAGGATTTTTAACAACTAGCGACATCTTTTGAAATTTAACTTAACTATTCATCGATGTACGAAATAGTGCAGGACGTCAAGAGTCTTTACTATAAATGGTCGTTGATTATACATGTAAACCTTCCTCTTGAATCACTCTATAAAAAACCGCATCAAAATCCGTTGCGTAGTTTTAAAGATATAAGCATACATGGGGACAGACAGCGGGAAGCGACTTTGTTTTACTATGTAGTGATAACCCAAGCATAACTTTTTACATAGTAGTCCGATTTCAATAATTATTTATTGGAAATAATATACTACGAAATTGGTCCCATTTTAATTTTAATCGAAATCGGCTGAGCCATTTCTGATAAATCAACAATAATATATTATGAAAAATGTTACATCGATCCGTGCGAAATATTCGCGAATTCTGTACGCTGTCGAAGTCGGTGATGCCATTTTTTGCGAAAAATGATTATCTTTTAGTACGAGTATTTTATGGATCAAGTTCTATGTCGCTCATCAAATTTACGACCTTTGAAGACCTTGAAAGTACCAGGGCACCATATTCCTATAAGAAGTTAACATTAACTTCTTACAGAAATATGGTGCCCTGGTACTTCCGTCTGCCGACGAGGTGCACTGACGAAATAATTAAGACGTAGAAACGCGCTGGATGCAGGCCGCTTCCAAGAGACCTATGTCTACTCATAGGAGAGGCCTATGTCCAGCAGTGTACATCCTACAGCTTAAAAAGAATGATATAATAAGTACTTACAATGCTAGAGTCGTTATTATTGAGGAGAGTGAGTGAGTTCTGTCGTCCGAAGAGTCGACGGAGCGCGAATCGCTTCGGTTTGTCTGTTGGAATGGCAGGCGAAGGCGACGTCACACCCGCCTGGAAATTATAATAAACATAATTAATTAATTATATTTTTCACTTATTAGTAAGCTTCAAGTAGCCCAACGAGCCATGGAGAGGGCTATGCTCGGAGTTTCTCTGCGAGATCGAATCAGAAATGAGGAGATTCGTAGAAGAACCAAGGCAAAGAATATATAATAATACTACGTATAGAACGGCCACTCGTTACCCCCCACCCGTTTGAGTCTTCCTCACTTCCACCCCGCGTCTACGTACCGCATCGTGCACTCTGCGCGCGGGCTGCACTGGCCGGTGGATTTTCTAATAAAAACTACCTAGACTGTGACAATAGGGAAGACTTGTACTGTGTATGTTTGAATATCAATGATACGTAACAAAACAAGAAATTTTAATGTTTCCCTAAGGATAAATAATAGGAACTTATTTTACATTATTTGGTAACTTCCTCTTGATATTATCTTACAAAAGAAGTAGATCGGTTACTTTTTGTTAATATGCTTCCAAATTAAGTAATTGTTATACTATTTTAAGCACTAGATTAATATTCATTTTTGCAAATTGAGTACGCAACTGTCTCACTCACGCGGCATGACGTCACTATGTGGTGATCGCTGACAGCCATAGACGTTCCGCACACAAATGCGCGTGTAGCGACCGTGCGTCTGTGTGTTGTCTGTGAGTAAGTACTGTGTAGGTGTGCGTAAGACAGCAGATTTTGTATGAAAAATCGCGGAGTGTCCGGGCTGTGGAAGAACCAAGGTTATACCTACATAGCCCAGCGGATTGGCAGGGCACATAGCGCGGAGGACTGATGACCGATGGGGTCGAAAAGTCCTCGAGTGGAGACCACGTACCGGCAAGCGCAGCGTAGGACGTCCACCCACAAGTTGGACGGATGACCTCATTAAGACCGCAGGATCGCGCTGGATGCAAGCCGCTACCAACCGGTCTTATTGGAGATATATATAGGGCAGGCCTATGTCCAGCAGTGGACGTCCTATGGCTGAAAAGAAGAAGAAGATTTTTCACCATATCTTAATGAGGTCATCCGTCCTACGCTGCGCTTGCCGGTACGTGGTCTCCACTCGAGAACTTTTCGACCCCGTCGGTGATCAGATTTTCGCACTATGTGCCCTGCCTCTGCCATTTCAACTTGCCAATCCGTTGGGCTATATCGGTAACTTTGGTTCTTCTACGGATCTCTTGATTGGCTAGCTCAATTTATAGGAGATGGTGATAACTTATAAATCAATAAATATTTATTTTAATTTATTGCAAGCATTTTTGTTTCTGTTATAAGAAATCTTTAACCTATATTTGGGCCCCTTTACTACTTTTGATGTATTGGATAGCAGTGGTGGTCTAGTGGTAATGACACCCGTCTTACAAGAGTGAGGTCGTGGGTTCAAACCCGGCCCAGTACCAATGAGTTCCTTTGAACTTATGTACGGAATTTCACACCACTGGCTTTTCGGTGAAGGAAAACATCGTGAGGCAACCTGCATACGTCCGTAGAAGAAATTCGATGGCGTATGTGAGTCCACCAACCCGCACTGGGTCAGCGTGGTGGATATGGGTCAATCACCCTTCGTGGGTAGGCCTACGTCCTGCAGTGGACTATTAAAATGGCTGATACTCGTACAGTACTAATTTTGATACAGGGACTCAGGGACAAGTCACGCTACGCCAGTGCTGTACCTCCTCTTGTATCACTTGTTGCGTTATCGGTCCTGTTTCCACTCCAGTCCCGGTTTCAGTCTTGTTCCCAGTCCCGCTCTCGAGTCCAGTCCCGATCCCGCAGGCCGCGGGTCCGGGATCGTTTTGCGGGATTGCTGTATTGCGAGGTATTTCCCGACCGGACAAAAAGAGCTTCAGTTCTTCCGCTCGCTCCATGTAACTGAAATGAAATGTAATAGAAGATTATGCACCTAGAGAATGAAACCGTGTCTTGTTGTAGTATTTACAACCTTTTATTTACTTTCACCTGTCCACAAATCTTGCAAGTTAAATTTGATCCACTTCCCGGTTACCGATTGAGCTAAAATTTTGCATACATGTGTAAATCGCGTGACAATGCAATATTATGATGACATGGTGCTGATCTGATGATGGAGCTGGAAGGTGGCCAAAGGAACTTAGCAATGAAACGAAACAACCTCATCGAGTTTGGGTTTATTTGAATGTTCTTGGCGAGTAGTTTATCTTTCAATGGTAACCAGGGTCTGATGATGGAGCTGGAAGGTGGTCATAGGAACTCTGTATTGAAACGACGCAACCCTATCGAGTTTCGGCTCCTTTGATTCGTCTTGGCGAGTACTTGTACAGTAAAAGCTTGTTTTAAAACAAGTTTTTTTTTTAAATATAACATAGGTACTTGTTTATTTATTTAAATATCTAAGTAACTTTCTAACAATTATTGCCATTTGAATAATTTACTTAAATACTTTAGTTAAATTGCTTTCTAACAATTATTGTGTTTTATCTAAACAAACTGTTGATACTAAGATATTCTTTTACCGCCCTTTTGTACAGTTTGACAATAAAATTTATCCTGATTGTTATTTGGACTATACGGGATACTTATTGGATCCTAAGAGTAGCGAGGAGTTCTAAAGATAATAAGGCTAGAAGCAATTCCCGAGCGCAGCGAGGTATTTGTAGAGTTAATTTTCGAGCACAGCGAAGGGGGACTTCTAGAATTATTCCCGAGCGTAGTGAGTGTTTAATTCGCTTAAACATTAAAGAGGGTTCGACGTTCGAGTCATGGAGAGCGCAAGTCTCGCTTTCCGCCGATACAGTCAGGTAGCCAGGTCTGCCCAACCTGGTGAAGCTAAGAGGAACCCGTGGTGGGGCCGCTTCTCCGGGCTTTTGCCTCCAAGCCTGAATAGAAGCTGGGCAAAGTAGGTTGCGTGCTTTATGGGGAGCACCGCAACTGAGGCGGGGTGCAGTGTCGTATGGGAGGCACTGTAGCTGTGGATTGGAGACCGCGGCGGGAGAGGACTGCTGTTGAGTCTCTGCCACTTTCCCTGCCTTCCGCGGCCTCGACGGGGCCGCCACCGTTTTGTTGGCGGACGCGGTGGGGCTGCAGAGGAAGAGGAGTGTCGGTATGTCGTCGGCCGCTCTCCCTATCCTCTGCAGCCGTAGTGGCAGGCGCGGGGCCACTTCAACTGACCCGTTGCATCGGGACCAGGGCTGTCGGATACGGATGCTGTCCGACGCCCAGTGCTGGTTGGTCTTAGGTGGTGGATGACGATGTGTCTGGTGTTCGACACATCGTTATTCTAGCGGGAGCGCAAGCTCCGTTGTGGGGCCCGAACTGGGCCAGCGCTGTCGGGTGCCGCGGAGGAGTGCGGAAGCGTGCCCGTAGCCCCGACACCAGGCGCAGTGGCGGACACCCAGGGGATTTGGTGGGTATACCGTCCAGCAATGGGCGGGGACTCCCACATAACCATAAGATTTCCCCAGGTAAACATAAAAAAAATATTGTCAGTCGGTAGTTCTAGATAGATGCATTCTGCTCTCGTGCTGATATAAGATCGTATGTGAAATGTTTGTATGTAAAAGATGTGTCAAACGGTCGGCTCTTCTCAAGGAATCCCTCTATAAGTCAGTAAGAGACAAAGTACCAGGGCACCATGAGTCAGTGAGAGTCTCACCTAGTGAGCTTGTCCTTGAGCGCGGCGCGCCAAAAAATGAAGGAGTGGAATCTGCCCCACCAGTGGGGCGCTTTGGTGGGGCAGAGTGGAAGTACTCCGTCTGACGCTGTCCCGCTCGCACGCGAGCATGGCACATGGCACGAGGTACCGCAGGCTCTCCTTGTACGCGGAGAAAGTACCAGGGCACCATGAGTCAGTAAGAGGCTCACCTAGTGAGCTTGTCCTTGAGCGCGGCGCGCCTGACGCTGTCCCGCTCGCACGCGACGCACGGCACGAGGTACCGCAGGCTCTCCTTGTACGCGGAGAAAGTACCAGGGCACCATGAGTCAGTAAGAGGCTCACCTAGTGAGCTCGTCCTTGAGCGCGGCGCGCCTGACGCTGTCCCGCTCGCACGCGACGCACGGCACGAGGTACCGCAGGCTCTCCTTGTACGCGGAGAAAGTACCAGGGCACCATGAGTCAGTAAGAGGCTCACCTAGTGAGCTTGTCCTTGAGCGCGGCGCGCCTGACGCTGTCCCGCTCGCACGCGACGCACGGCACGAGGTACCGCAGGCTCTCCTTGTACGCGGAGAAAGTACCAGGGCACCATGAGTCAGTAAGAGGCTCACCTAGTGAGCTTGTCCTTGAGCGCGGCGCGCCTGACGCTGTCCCGCTCGCACGCGACGCACGGCACGAGGTACCGCAGGCTCTCCTTGTACGCGGAGAAAGTACCAGGGCACCATGAGTCAGTAAGAGGCTCACCTAGTGAGCTTGTCCTTGAGCGCGGCGCGCCTGACGCTGTCCCGCTCGCACGCGACGCACGGCACGAGGTACCGCAGGCTCTCCTTGTACGCGGAGAAAGTACCAGGGCACCATGAGTCAGTAAGAGGCTCACCTAGTGAGCTTGTCCTTGAGCGCGGCGCGCCTGACGCTGTCCCGCTCGCACGCGACGCACGGCACGAGGTACCGCAGGCTCTCCTTGTACGCGGAGAAAGTACCAGGGCACCATGAGTCAGTAAGAGGCTCACCTAGTGAGCTTGTCCTTGAGCGCGGCGCGCCTGACGCTGTCCCGCTCGCACGCGACGCACGGCACGAGGTACCGCAGGCTCTCCTTGTACGCGGAGAAAGCTTGCGACCAGTCGCCGCGAGCGTCGAGCGATACAGCGAGCTTTATTAGAGACACCGCCTGGAACGTAAACCAAAATTCATGTTAGAGACAGAGATCTCAGATATAACGCGGTGGTGGTGGGGGGTTATTGTATCTAAAAACTCGGCCAAGCGCGAGACGAACTCGCGCACGAAGCTTTCCGTACGGAGCCCCCTGAGCCCCATTCCTCTTGACATTATTAATAGCGAGCAAAGAATCTCCTAAACATCACGTTTATTGTATGGGAGCCCCTCTGAAATATTTATTTCATTAAGGTTTATATTATCTCAGTCATATTATGTAAATATTGTAGTATATATTTGCCTCCATTTGTCAATTTGTTTACAGCGTCTTACTTTGTAAGTACCTTCCTACACTTAGTGAATGAGAGAATGTGCTTACTTACAAGAATTACTAATCGTTTATATTTATTCATTAATTAGCTAGAATACACGTCAAATATCATAAATATCATACATTTCGAAATCAAAATTCTAACAAATCAAATAACCCACCCCTGATGGCCCCCGGTGCAAAGGTGCCCATAATGCTAGCAGCATTACCGCGCTGAATAGCAATAGACATCCTTTGCACCAAGAACCACCCAGAGCGGGAGTCACCTCCTCTGTCCCTTATCCTCCGCCCAATGTCGCGAACCAAAGCCTTAGCTTCGGCCCCCCAACTGCCCATGGTCTCCACCGCAATGGGCACAAAGTCATAAAGCGGTTCCATTGCCGCATACTTCACCCGCTTTCTACCTGCAGCTTCCTCCGCTGCAGCTGCCGGACTGTGGATAGTTCGACCCAGGTGCGTGGCGGCAACAGTGCTAACGCAAGTAGCGTCCCATACCAGGCACTTGCCGTTTTTCCACGGCACCAAAGTCAAACCGTCCGGTCTCTTCCCGTCGGATCTGTTAAGACCCGGTGGTTCCAGCACGCAGGGGACATTGGCCGATATAAATGCTCTACGAACTATGTCATTGAGGGCATGATGACGCGGAAACCTACCTGTGCAACGACGACAACTCAGAGCGTGATGGCCATTGGCTTCCACCATGGAACCGCAGATGCATTTGTGTGGTTCACACACCTTGCAGCCCAAGCGGAGAGCCACTGCCACACGCAAAGAGTCGTCGTCTAATAATGTGCCAAGGTGAGGTGAAGGCAGCGCGTGTAACCATGCCCCAGATTCTGACCGTGACACAGCCCTGAGCCTCGCCAAATCAGCCCCTGCATAGGTTCCAAGCATTTGTGATAGAACTCTCTTTGAACCAACGTCATCCCATGCCCTCTGAGCATGAAAAGCTTCGGCATTAGGAATGTCCGTACTGAGACTAGTCCAGACCGACATTGCATCAGACACAAAAGGTATACAGGGCCTGTCACCATTTAAACCAAGGATGACAGCAACCAGACCCTCAACCCCATGCGCCGACGCCAAGAAGGCCGGCAGTCCAACATCATGTGCACGGCGCACCCCAAGACCCCCATGCCGTATCGGTAGCGTCGCCTGAGTCCACTGCGATTCGTTAAGGGAGACATTGAGAATAGCCTCTAGAGACACCCGCAGCGCACCGTCAAAAGAAGAGACGTCGTCCGGGCAAAGCCAGGTAGGTGCAGTCCGTAACAAATACGTTATTTTCGGGAGAGCAAAACACATACGCAATAACGTTAGTGCAACATGCGAAGAGAGATTTTTTAAACGTTCCTGAGCGGCTAGGAGAAGCTGCTTACGAGACAAGATGGCTTCAGGCAGCGCATCGACGAAAATGGGTGAACCCAATAGACTAAAGGTGACTTTCGTAAGTTCCCTGAGGCCAGGCAAGATATTTTCAAGAAGTTGAAAATGAGTCCGAGCTTCAGACCCGCAGAAAAAGATTTCGCATTTAGCTGAATTTACCTCTAAACCCAGCTTTTTGAGACTAGGAATCAGAAACCGGAGAGCTTGGGCAACTTCTTCTGGCTTACCCCCAATGGTGCCATCATCTAAGTACCACAAATTTAAAGGCAAATTCAGCTCCCGGATGATCTTATGGACCGCTAAACAATAGACCAGCGGTCCCAAAGGATCGCCTTGTTGGGCCCCAACCTGGGAAAGAATAAGGCTATTGTTATAGTAGAGATTAGAGGGAAAGTTATAGACTTGATGAAGAAATGGATAGAGTGACGGTATTTTATCCTTAGCCTCACTCAAAAGAACGTCCCTCTCCAAAGTATTGAACGCGTTGCAGATATCAAGTTTTAGAATGACGCATTCTGAGTTAGCTGGATCCATCACGTAGGTACGAGTGGCATGTATAGTCGCCTCGCAACCCCTACGCGTTCCAAATCCCAGCTGATGAGGCTGCAAATACTCGGACATCTCCTCTTTCACCGCTCGACACGCCAGCCTGGCCACCAGACGACGAAAAGTACTACCGACAGCGATAGGCCTAACTCCACCATCCTTCTTAGCCAAGGCACACAGACTAGCGCCATACAAGTATGGGCGCACTTCTGGATTGAGTTGACCAGTAAGCAAGAAGTTAGATAATTTGGTTAGGCTCTCCATTAAGCGCAGTCCATATTCGCCTGCCGAAACAGAGGTAAGTTCTTTTAAATGCCCCGGACGAATCCCATCCAAGCCTGCTGCTGACCCGCTGTAAAAAGAGCTTAGCGCGAGACCCACATCCTCCACCGCAACGGATAAAGGAACTAGTGAGGCATCCGGCACTGATGCCGAGCTAAGTGGACGCGACGGGCCAGGATGTTTGCGCTCCAAAGCGGCCAGCGTATCCGGACCGCGCTGCGCAAACGAATCGCTTGAGATCAGCAATCGGACCGCACCTTTCAAATCACCGTCAAACACTTTTGATTCTATCGACTTCCGAATAGAAGGTGACTGAAAGTTCGATGCCAGACCATCATCCTCACTGTCGAACTGAAAACACTCAGAGGACACGATATTCTCCTTTACTTTAGTCGTCATATTACCCGGCGATGTTTTTGACGGCACCCTCAGCGCACTATAAGCAAAGGAAAGAAGCAACCACCAGTCTTCCACACCATTGCAACTTACACAATTTTCAATTATGTCACACAACCTTCCAGCTGCCTGATTCCGCGCACCCTTAGGAATGTGTCTCAGTACTGGTACTTTCTCCTTCAAGGTAACGAGCCTATCCGTTTATATTTATATTATTCTATTTTTAGTATTTGTTGTTATATATTTAGATAGTCGCGCGCCTACCCCCGTGCAGTACGGTCGCGTTTACTGCTCGCGCGTAGTAAGGTGAACCAAAATACTTTTATGTCGAAGTCGACTTTGGAATCGCTGGAGAAACTCCGGACAAAGTACTTTGCTCCAATAGAGCAGAAACTCAGCTCCGGACAGACAGACATCGAAGTCTTAGTAATAGGGTCCCGTTTTTCCCTTTGGGTACGGAACCCTAAAAACGCCCGATGCATGTGGCGTGTGATAAATACCGAGTTGGGTCGGGTCACCCGCGAAAGGGCAGACTTCACGGATCTCGTGCGGGAGACCGACGCCAGATGCCGCCCTTCCATTCAAAGCGGCATCTGGTTGATGCAATTAACCTGGAATTCGCCACGGCAGCTAGCTAGGGGGTGCAACGCTCTACCCCCTGGCACATGCGTCACACTCGTGATCGGGTGCTTCATGCGGGTCGCCGGTTTGCTCGCGGCATTCACGCAATGCACTGAAACTACTAACTTAGACTAAGATTTAAACTAACCCATCTCTATTAATAAAATAATGATTTTTATTTTAAATTGTAAGCCTCTTTACAGCCTGCGATTTGTATTTAGTAATTATTTGATTTTAGATATTAACATTATGTATACTTAATCAATGAATCCTTACATAGTATAAAATAAAGTCGCTATTTTTGTTTGTTTGTTTGTCTGTATGCTTAAATCTTTAAAACTACGCAACGGATTTTGATGCGGTTTTTTTTAATGGATAGTGATTCAAGAGGAAGGTTTATATGTATAATACACCTGTGCGAAGCAGGGGCGGGTCGTCTAGTTTAATAATATATTGTGATGTTTTTTTTTTTAAATGACACGGCATTTGTGTATCTTGTATAAATAATAATATTAGTAAAATGTTAAAAAACCGGCCAAGTGCGAGTCGGACTCGCGCACCGAGGGTTCCGTACAAACCTGCAAGGTTTACAAAGTTCGTTCATTACGACAAAAAAAGTAATAAGTTTATATTTATTAAAAAATATATATTTTGTAATGTAACTAAAAATTTAAGGTTTTCGGAATTTTTCCTTTATGTGTGCTATAAAACGTTGCTTCATGCCAAATTTCAAGATTCTAGGTCGACTGGAAGTACCCTTTAGGTTTTGATTCCCTTGCGAGTACTTGCGAGTTTCAAAATTTGCGGCATAAACGGCTGTATCTTTTGATTGCGTTGGCTTAGAAGTTTGAATTTTTCACAGCTTCAAGGGACAGTAGACCTGAGTAATTGATATAAATTTCAGCTTCATACCTCCACGCGTTCCTGAGAAAAAGGGTCTTGACAGACGGACAGACGGACAACAAAGTGATCCTATAAGGGTTCCGTTTTTTCCTTTTGAGGTACGGAACCCTAAAAAAAATGTTAAACCGCCGACCACGCTCTCATCGCGGAGAACTTTAACAGCTTTTATCTACACTAATGTTGTAACATTCTATTTATGTTTCCAATACTTGACTTATAATGACTACTGTTATAGCGCAGACAACAAAACACTCAATTTAAGCAATTTCAAATGATGTTATAATATCCACATACGATATCGTAAAATCTCATTATAACATCGATAAAACGCGACCAATTAACCTGGCGAGCCTTATGTCAAAATCCTCATACAAGTTGTTTAAATTTTGATATTAGGCTGGCTTTTGAAAACAGTTGGGTTATACGTGAAAACTTCGTCGAAACTACTAAACTTACATACACAAAACTCTTTGGTAAGATCTTGTGCCAATGAAATAAAAAAAGAACAACAGCGCGCGGTCGCTCCTGATTGGCCCTGCGCGCGCAGCTGCACTCTCATTGGTTAGATTTTAATGGCGGCAAGTTCACTGTGACAATACACGTACGCGTGAATTTAATGTTTCGCAATGCGTTTTGTTTTTAAAATACAAATTAAAAGAGTGTAGATAAAGTAGTGTATGCAACTGCATATAACACAGGTATTAAAACACTCGTTACTATTATGGAACTCGCTGCGCTCGTTCCATAAACTCACACTCGTGTTTTAATACCCTTTGTTATATGACAGTTGCATAAACTACTATATCATAGTTTTTTCAGTATGTTAGAAGCATTTTAATGACCGTTTCCTTCGGTTTTCCATATTTTATTCCAAAAATAACACGCACCGAACACCTCACTCGCACGGCGAAATTTGTGAGTGAAATTCAAAATGGCGTTCTATGAGCAATCTTTACTAAAATATGAAAATTAGATTTTTTAGTTGTCTAACTTGACAGGACAGACCAATGAAGTCATTCGAATTAGACCAATGAACACCCAGAAAATTAACCAATCATCAGGACCGGCTACAAAAAGTACTAAAAATCCTTCAATCAGGGCGCGCGGCTTAGGCACACCTTTGGAGCATCGAGCGCGTGCGGGACGCGTCGCGGCACACCACGGACACGGTAATGAAAACTACAGTATTCCGACTCCATACAAACGTTCGGAACGCGAATCATACCTACGCGCCTCGAGCGTAGTATGTTCAGAAGCATACCAGTCAGTCGCGGCGCGGCCGTAGTGACGAACGAAAGTGTGGGTTTGCAACTATAGTCAAACCGCTAAACTCAGACATCGCCTGCGCGGGTACAGGGGCGCGGGGGTAGACGACAAAGAGGACTGAGACAGGTGCGGGCGCCGGGGACCCGCTGCCCGCGCCTGTCTCAGTCCCCTGTGTCGTCTCCCCCGGCGCCCCTGTACCGCGCAGGCGATGTCTGAGTTTTGCGGTTTGACTATAGTAAGCGTGCGATTTACGTACCTACTTCTTTTAAATATGAGAAAATATAGATCATAATATAGTGCTGTTTATGGTTGCTTGAATTCTTCTAGAGCGAATCCAGAGATTGAGATCCTTTTTAATATTCGGTCGGATGGACAGACTGACGGACGGACACAGCTAAGTTATAAGTACCTCGTTTTACTACGGAACCCTAAAACATCAAATAATACAATACCTATGTATTTTTATTGAATGCTTCCTTTTTCATTCACAACGAGTTTCTTTTCTGTAATAAGTACATAAATATAAAAATTTTGCATCATTATATGTAGGTACCATAGGATAGTGTAATAAGTTTAATACACAAAACTAGAAAGAAACTCTAGTAGGTAATGAGTAAGTAGTATGAAATTAAAATACTGAAGGCGGGCAACCCTACCGCGTGGTTCGCTCTTTGAGGCCACGTGACGTAGGTATATATCTCAAGGACAGCGCCGAGTCACTCTACTGTAGTTTTCATTACCGTGCCACGGATATCGCGGCCCGGCCTCGTCCTTGTTGACCTCGTCCATGTCCGGCAGGTCACATGTAGTGGTGGGCGATGGGGGTCGCGTCACATCGTCTGAGATAGAGAACGATATGGGCGTCCCGCAGAGCTCATCACTAAGATGGAAGAAATGTTGGTAACAGATTCTCGGAACTGGCCAAGTCTTCACAGAGGGGGGGATATGCTGTTTCTGTGTGTGTTTTTGGGGGAGGGGGGTAACCTTTCATGGGGATGTACGTGGTATATCTCCCTTATTTTTCAGGGTTTCTTACTATTTTGGGGTGCAGCAAGGTGGTTATGTAGGATTTTACTCACTAAATCTTATTCTGTGGCCGGCTTTTGTGTAATCTTGAGACCCAAGGTCTACAAGGGAACGCATTGGAACTCTCAGAATTTTGCGAGGGGGGGATATGTTGTTTCTGTGTGTGTTTGTGGTTAGTCCCCCCCTTTCATGGAGATATGTGGCGGGGTTTGTGTGTGAGTGGAAAGGTTTTTGAATGTGAGTGGACGTTGTGTGTTTGTACGAAGAAGTGGGGGGGAGGGATATGTGTTTGGGGGATTGTATGGGGTAGTGGGGGTTTGTATGGAGGGTTTATGTAGGTGAGCTTTGTATGCCGCGGTACAGTGTTTAATGAGTGTACGTGTGTGTATTGTTTTAGTATAATAATCCTACTAATATTATAAACGCGAAAGTTTGTATGTATGGATGTTTGTTACTCTTTCACGCAAAAACTACTGAACGGATTTAGATGAAACTTTGCAATAATAATGGTTATACATCAGAATAACACATAAGCTATTAATTTATTAAGATATTGCGTGAAACGAAGTTTGCCGAGTCAGCTAGTAATCATAATATTTTACCTTTTCATAATTCTCCGGGCTGGGCATATGTTCTAAGTCCAAATATTCGTGTTGGAAGAACTGTTGGTACGATATTCTCTTCACTGGGTCGTGTTGTAACAGCGAGTGGAGCAAGTCCTCACATGGGGGGGATATGCTCGCGCCGGGGGGGAGCTGGGGAGAAAAGGGGGGTTATAAGACAATTTCATCACTAACAATCAGCCGAGCACATTCCGTACTGTATGGAAGCCCCCCCTTAAATATTTATTTTATTTTAATTTTATTATATTATTTAAGTGAATATACAAATAAACATTCTGTGAAAATTTCAAGCATCTACCTGTTACCATTATAAATACATATCGAGCGAAAAACGGCCAAAATCGGGTTTATTGTAGGCCCGCCTTAATTATAAATTTTATTCTGTTTTCAGTTTATTTATTTGTTGTTATAGCCGCATCAGAAATACATCATCTGCGAAAATTTCAGCATTCTAGCTATAATGGTTCATGAAATACAGCCTGGTGACAGACAGACATATAGCGAAGTCTTAGTAATAGGGTCCCGTTACTACCCTTTGGGTACGGAACCCTAAAAAGTAAGTTTGTATAGGTCGGGTGGCTAGCCCTGTTGTCTGAAATTTTAAGCCGCCTGCAGGCCTCTGACATGACTAAACGGTTAAAACAGGACCCTACAATTTATAGCGTCATCCGAGCAACGGTAGCGCTCAGTTGTAAATACCACCCACGGTCACCCATCGGAAGACTGGCCGTGCTGGACGTTGCTTAACTTCGTTGATCGCTGACAATCACCTAGTGATCACCGAAATTAAGCAACGTTCCGCGCGGTCAGTACTTGGATGGGTGACCGCGGGTGGCATTTTCCAACTGAGCGCTACCGTGGCTCGGATGACACGTTAAATTGCAGGTCCCGGTTGTTTTAACCGTTTAGCCATGTCAGAGGCCTTCAGGCGGCCTAAAAACTCTGACACCAGGGCTAGCCACCTGGCCTATACGAACTTACTTTTTTACCTAGTCAAGCCACAGTAAATATCACATTCATACAAATATAATTTGTATAATTTAATTAATTTATTTTAGTTTTTATTATGAATGAGCATAATCGAATTTATATTGTATTAAAAATTATTAAATTATTATTTGATGTAATTATATGACGTGTACTAAAATGTATCAATAAATGAGTATGAGTATGAATACAATGAAAACCGTGGAGAAATAACAAAGACTGGAGCTCTCGTATTCAATTGAACGATAAAACATATAGTCGCTACTGCTTTGCTTTATCTTACAAAAGTTTCTCATTAGATAGAAAGAGACGTAATGATACAGCAACTACCGTCTTGAACGACGTGAAGCCGCATTTTACTTGACAAAGTGACCAGCTGGTGACTCGCTGTTTTCCAATTTTGTAATATATTTTTGTTCGGGAAGTGTTAAGGCCGCTGCATACGTGACGGGTTTTTTCACGGACGGGACGGAACGGGAAATTTTAGAAATATCGTTTCATACAAATTGTATATGGAAGCGCATTTGTCACGGAGACACGGACGGGACGGGAACGTGGCACTGACGGGGCGGGAAAAATATCGTCGCCAACGATGTTTAGCACCACGTCCCGTCCGGCACGTGCCCCGTCCCGTCCGTGTTTCCGCTACGTATGCACAGTCACTCCGTTCGTTCCGGAGAGAAAAGTAGTGTTGGACGTTTGTAACTACTTCGTCATCTAGAACAATAGCAATTAAAGCCAATTTTCTAAATTAAAAATCCACATTTCCTTCTTCACAACAGTTAGATCCGAATCACTGTTACGGTACGTATGCATTAAAAACACGTTCCCGTCTCGAACGAGGCAGTCACGTCCCGTTCCCGTTAACGTCCCGTCCGAGGTATTATCTCGTTACGTATGCAGCGGCCTTTTATGTGTGAAATACTTTGTTATATGAAAACTTGATTTTTTTTTGTGGCTCGTGTAGATAACAGCCATAGTTCAAAGAAAAGTGAAGAAAATAGAAGTGTAGCATTTAATAGATAAAACGGTTTTGGATGGTATACTTGGCTTCATTGTGATTTCAAGACAGGGCAGATCGCGTGCCTCATTCTCTGTCTCTCTCGTTGCGTAGTAATTAAGAAGAACACGATCAGATATATTGTTAATGTTCAATATAATACGAGAGCTCCACACCTGTCATTTCTTCAAGATATGAACAATGAACGGACCTTAATTTCCGGTTTCCGTTGTATTTTCTCCAATAACTCTTGCAACGTGCCAGAGCTGTAAGGCGCCGCTCCGAACAGACACTCGTACATTATCACTCCTGAAATACAATAATATAATGATTAATATCATTTTCAAGTTCAAGTTCAAATATATTTATTTCAATTCTGCTTCGGTGGCTCAGTGGTTAGTTACCCTGACTTCTGGATCAAAGAGGCGTGGGTTCGATCCCCACCCAGGGCAAACATTTATGTGATGAACATAGGTGTTTGCTCTGTGTCTGGGTATTATTTAGGTACTATCTATATAAGTATGTATTTAAAATATGTATATGTAGTATATCAGTCTCTGGCAGCCATATCACAAGCTTTGCTTAGTTTGGGGTCAGAGACCGTGTGTAAGATGTCCCCTAATATTTATTTATTTAATTAAGTACCCATACGATACACTTTTGAAACGTCATGAATGTAAGCACATTTCAAATCATTAACAATAAAGTTAAAAACAATAAATAACCTTAGATTAATAATTGGTCGCGCGACCATTCATCACAAACTAACCAATCATTGATCCAAGAATACCACGAAACAATAACAAAGCAATAATAGTAAAATTAAACCTCATCTAAAAATCACAACACAATGTTGCCATCTGTTGACATATCAGAGTTATGGAAACCCACCAGCTGGATCTGTTGGTTGGTTTACATCACTCCACATTGGATGCAAGCCGCTTCCACTTGGTTTTGTTGGAAAAATCATTCAAAAATTTTAACAGGAGGCATTACATTTTAGCAGAAGGCATTGAATTCCGAAGTTGTAGAAGACAATAACTGCAGCTAATAATAAAACAAACACAAAGACACCATCACTCTATTGAATGTAAATAATCGGTCAAGTACGAGTCGGACTCGCGCACGGAGGGTTCCGTACTGTATGGGAGCCCCCCTTAAATATTTATTTTATCTTAATTTTATTATTTATTATTGAAGTGAATATAAAACTAAATATTCTGTGAAAATTTCAAGCATCTACCTGTTACCATTATTAATATAGAGCGAAAAACGTCTAAAATTCAGGTTTATTGTATGGGAGCCCCCCTTAAATATTTATTTTATTTTCTTTTTAGTTCTTGTGTTTATTTGTTGTTATAGCTACAACATAAATACATCATCTGTGAAAATTTCAGCTGCCTAGCTATCACGGTTCATGAGATACAGCCCGGTGACAGACAGACGGAGAGACGGACATCGAAGCCTTAGTAATAGGGTCCCGTTTTTGCCTTTGGGTACGGAACCCTAAAAAGGAAGAACAGAATAAGTAACTGAAACAATCTACTTATTTAAAAAAAAACAAAATTTACGGAAAAGTATTTACATAAAAATAAAATAAAATAATAAGGTCGCCAACAGAAGTAAAGGCATTTACCATTTTACCACACACACACACACACACACACACACATTCACGCACATTCACACACACACTCTCACACACACACGCGCGCGTGCGTATGGTAAGACTCAACTAAATTCGTTCACATGTAAACCATATATCCATCAGCCTTGTGACGACCTCTGCTGGACATAGGCCAAAACTTAAATCAATTTACGTGAAACTTAAAATAATACAATTTTACTCTCAACGAACATTCGAAATACTTTATTCTCAGTCACACTTAAACAATATTCTAAAACTATTTTATAATGTTGACTGCGATCATCAATTTAATCCAATGGAAAAAAATAAACGAAAAAAAAAATTGATGTCACATCTAGTAGCACGTCGACGTTTTATGTCCATGCATAACAACTCATAACTTGTTATTATGCACGATTGTCAATGCGCTCGGCCGTAGCAAAAACATGAGTTATGGGGGTAGTGTTTGAAATGGTCGTGTATTTCTTTTATAATAATATGATTATGATTATTTAAGTACTGAAATATAATTATCTATTTAACACTCATCATTATACATGATTATATGTTTTAATAAATATTTACAATAAATTAGTATCTACCTATCGTCGGTAATACGGAATATACTGACGACTGCTATATTCCAATATTTTTCATTTTAGATAACCTTCTATGATAATAATTAAACACGTTTTCTTGCGCTTAGACAGGAGGACATTGATATCCTAAATACAGGGCAACCTAGTTAGGAGTTAGTGCTCAGACTTGTATATCGCAAATGAAATAACACTCAAAAATTTATATACCTACCGTAATTTGATTCCTTGTTTTTCATTGTAGGGTAGCCTCAACGACAATATATTAACTCTCATTGAGTGGCAAACGTACAACGTATGACTCTAATGAGCCATAAGTATGTGCGGTTGTCAGGAAGCTAAATATAGTTTGTGTATCTATTTAAGAGATGCAACATTGGAAAGTAAACTCTAAGATCATGTTTTTTTTTTTCTTTGTTTTTTGGATGTGTATTTGGCAATACTACTTTGAAATTGTTACTAAATTTTAATTTAGAATTAATAGGTACCTAAGCTTGTATGTAAATATGTTTTTGGTAAATAAACATTTATTATATTATTATTATTATTCCTCTTTATTCAATAGAATTCACAGGCTTGGCCTGGTCCTTTATTAGGCATCAATGGAGCCTAAGCCGACATTGAGAGGCCTTTTTTACAATTTGAAATATAAAAACAGCAGCAGGTATAAAAAGTATAGCGTTGTAGACAAACTATGGCATATAAAAAGACTTGAATATTGAAACTGGGCTATTGTGGTGAAATATTAAATGTTATGTAAAATTGGACTATGGAATGAGGTTCGGCACCCGCTATATATGCCCCATTTCAAAATTTCGTAGCAGGTGGTGACTTGCCGTCCACTAAATGGGCCCCCCATAAAGGCTACCTTAAGTTGGCGCCGGAGGGGTAACATTGGTGTGGACGGCTGTCGGGTGTCGAGAGGTGTGCTGCACTTTCACTAGACGCTACTCGCGGCGTTACGCCCTTTAACACTTCCACCCTGGAGCTTAGGTTCTTAGCTCTTGCGGTTTCCACTCCAAGCCGGCCAGTTAAGGCAAGAGAGGAGTCAGGGGTCTCATTTAGCCCCAGGGAATCGGGGTTCGCGGTGTCGCCACTCACCGACGGCTCGCCACAAAGCCGCCCCTGCGATTTATTATTATTATTATTATTTAATAATAACAGAAAGCATTAAATTTCAACAGTAGGCATTAAATTTTATCAGAATGCATAAAATGTTATCATAATTAAAGTTTATCAGAAGGCATTAATTAACCGAAGGAATTAAATTATAACATATGGCATTTTTTAATTGTAGTTTGTCGATACGACCAACATTTACTATGAAGCCAACCCGGAAATTGGGAAAAAAATCGAAAATCAACATGGGGTATTTTTAACCCCCGACGCAAAAGAGGGGTTATAAGTTATAAGTTTGACGTGTCTGTCTGTCTGTCTGTGGCATCATAGCGCCCGAACCACTGAACCGATTTCAGTTTAGTTTTTTTTTTGGATGAAAGGAGACTTAATCGAGAGTGTTCTTAGCTATGTTTTATAAAAATCGATTAAGCCGTTTAAGAGTTATGGTGGGTTAAAGTGGGGATGGAAGAACCAAAATTCTACAAATGTGCACAAAATGGTTGTCAATGTGTCGGGGGTTTTTTAAATTTTTAATTTATGTTTAATTATATATTCAGTTGTGGATGTCTTAGCATTGATAATGTAATTTAATAATTTGAAATGACAGGTAAAATTTAATAATTTTGGGAATAATCATTAAGTATTAGAAATATTTAAGTCCCAGTGAAATTGTTTTATAAAGAGTTCACCTTGTTTCAAATAAAAAAATATCATAAATTCGAAAGTGTGTTCGTTGGTATGTTACGTTTTCACTCAGCAACAGAGCAACGGCTAAACTTGATTTTTGTCATGGATTATTCTCTTCGAGCAAATATCTACAGAGCCACAGCCCCAAGTGAAAGTAATAAAAAAATGTCCGAGCGCCGTCATACATACCGACTTAGATATTTACATTAAATAATTCACAATGACCCGTTTTCTCGAATCTCGACGTTATGTCACCTAATTAGTGCTTGTAACTGAGCACTTTGGCATCGCGCGGCGTTGTAGCCGGTTTGCAATCGCCTTACGACTAACTAAAAAGCCTGCCCACTACTTAGCTTGGGCAGGGTTTCGGCTCGGACACTTTTTTGCACGATTGTGACTGTATAGATATTTGCTCGAATATTATCCCGGAAAAATAAAAAGTATGTATGAGGTAGTTAAAAACCAACATATTACGCGGCGAAGCCGTGGACAACAGCTAGTTTTAAATAAAACACTAGCAAATACATGACTCACGCGACGCCAAAACGTAAAAGACAATAACTACACGTACCGACGCTCCACAAATCGACAGTGGCGCCGCCACCCGCGGTGAGCATCTCAGGCGCCATGTAGAGAGGGGAGCCCCGCACCCCGCCCGCGACACTAGCTTCCATATATTGCGCAAACCTGTGTAGTAAAAAGTATTATATTAAAAAAAAACCTTATTTTTTAAAAACAAGCTTTTACTGAACAAGTACTCGCCAAGACGAATCAAACGAGCCGAAACTCGATAGGGTTGCGTCGTTTCATTACAGAGTTCCTATGACCACCTTCCAGCTCCATCATCAGACCCTGGTTACCATTGAAAGACAAACTACTCGCCAAGAACATTCAAATGAACCCAAACTCGATGATGTTGTGTCGTTTCATTGCTAAGTTCCTTTGGCCACCTTCCAGCTCCATCATCAGATCAGCACCATGTCATCATAATATTGCATTGTCACGCGATTTACACATGTATGCAAAATTTCAGCTCAATCGGTAACCGGGAAGTGGATCAAATTTAACTTGCAAGATTTGATTACAGACCGACAGACAACGGGACAGGTGAAACTAAATAAAAGTTTGTAAAAATACTTACAGAACCTCCTCCTTTTTGGAAGTCAGTTAAAAAATAGGAGAACTCTTCTTTAGGGTTTCGTACCCAAAGGGTAAAAACGGGATCCTATTACTAAGACTCCACTGTCCGTCCTTCCGTCTGTCTCCAGGCTGTACTTATCTCATGAACCGTTATAGCTAGAAAGCTGCAATTTTCACAGATGATATATTTCTGTTGCCGCTATAACAACTATACTAAAAACAGAATAAAATAAATATTTAAGGGGGGCTCCGATACAACAAACTTATTTTTTTGGCGTTTTTTGCTCCATATTAATAACGGCAACAGGTAGACGCTTGAAATGGGGCTAAGGGGGCTTCCCTTAAGGTACGGAACCCTTCGTGCGCGAGTCCTACTCGCACTTGACCAATTATTATTTTTAACAGATGTAATAGACTCAGAAAAACGATTACTTTCACGAGATGTAACTCATGTTGTGGTTAGATTTTTTGATTATTATTATAACAACTTCCATGCATTTTGTGGACGTGTCCTTTGCTGCCGCGTTATTTATCAGTCAATTTCAATAATATTTGTTTAGTATCTAAATCCTAATAAGGCTTGCGAGTATGAACCAAATCGGTCAAGAACGAGTCAAGGCTTATGAAGATTCAGTTAAAGAGACGTATCGCGAGATCTACTGTTCGGAGAACTACTAGTTTTGTTTATTTGAAACTAGCGAACCGCCCCGGCTTCGCACAGGTGTATTATACATATAAACGTTCCTCTTGAATCACTCTATCTATTAAATAAATCCGCATCAAAATCCGTTGCGTAGTTTTAAAGATATAAGCATACATGGGGACAGACAGCGGGAAGCGACTTTGTTTTATACTATGTAGTGATAATTCAAATATTGCTCATTTAAATGTATTATAACAATAATAATCGCAGGGGCGGCTTTGTGACGAGCCGTCGGTGAGTGGCGACACCGCAAACCCTGATTCCCTGGGGCTAAATGAGACCCCTGACTCCTCTCTTGCCTTAACCGGCCGGCTTGGAGTGGAAATCGCAAGAGCTAGGAACCTAAGCTCCAGGGTGGAAGTGTTAAAGGGCATAACGCCGCGAGTAGCGTCTAGTGAAAGTGCAGCACACCTCTCGACACCCGACAGCCGTCCACACCAATGTTGCCCCTCTGGCGCCAACTTAAGGTAGCCTTTATGGGGGGGCCATTTAGTGGACGGCAAGTCACCACCCGCTACAAAAATTTGAAATGGGGCATATATAACGGGTGCCGAACCACATTCCATAGTCCAATTTTACATAACATTTAATATTTCACCACAATAGCCCCGTTTCAATATTTCAAGTATTTTTATATGCCATAGTTTGTCTACAACGCTATCCTTTTTATTCCTACTGCTGTTTTTATATTTCAAATTGTGAGGCCTTTCAATGTTGGCTTAGGCTCCATTGATGCTTAATAAAGGACCAGGTCAAACTGTGAATTCGATTGAATAAAGAGATAATAATAAATCTTTATTTCAGACAAAACTTAGTCCATATTATTACAGTTGTAATTTGTACTACATAATTATTATCAAATGATACCAAGTAAGATATTATTCCAATATCCCTGAATCAGGCTTATTAATAATTCCATCCATCCATTAGCCATAAGAAGTCTACTGCTGAACATAGGCCTCCCCTATGGATCTCCAATAAGACCGGTTGGAAGCGGCTTGCATCCAGCGCGATCCTGCGGTCTTAATGAGGTCATCCGTCCACCTTGTGGGTGGACGTCCTACGCTGCGCTTGCCGGTACGTGGTCTCCACTCGAGGACTTTTCGACCCCATCACTCGACTTTTTCATCGATTTTCGACTTTTCGGTCATCAGTCCTCCGCGCTATGTGCCCTGCCCATTGCCATTTCAACTTGCCAATCCGTTGGGCTAATAATTATTATATTCAGTAATTATATTATAATTAATAAATAATTATATCTATTAATAATTATATCCAGGATACTGTTATTACTACCACGCATTCTGCTCAACAGGGAGTACACTTTTTAGGGTTCCGTACCCAAAGGGAAAAACGGGACCCTATTACTAAGACTTCGATGTCCGTCTGTCTGTCTGTCTGTCTGTCACCGGGCTGTATCTCATGAACCATGGTAGCTAGGCAGCTGAAATTTTCACAGATGATGTATTTCGGTTGCCGCTATAACAACAAATACTAAAAACAAAATAAAATTAATTTTAAAGGGGGGGCTCCCATCAACAAACCTGAATTTTTAGACGTTTTTCGCTCTATATTAATAATGGTACCAGGTAGATGCTTGAAATTTTCACACAATATTCCCTTCAATAATAAATAATATAACTAAAATAAAGTAAATATATAAGGGGGGCTCCCATACAGTACGGAACCCTCCGTGCGCGAGTCCGACTCGTACTTGGCCGATTTTTTTCTCATGATGGCGTGGAAGCCATCGGTTCGAGCTTGTGTAAACATCCCTGATGCGCTACAATAACGTGACAGCCCCAACAGCATCCTAAAACCATTATTATACTGCACTCTAAGCGCACTGTATGCTTATCTGGTGTATGATACCCACATATAAGACGACTCAGAAGTGCAATCTGCAGTTTGTATTTAAATTGTACTCGTATAATGAAGGTAGGTATGGTATGGTCAATGGTGAATAGTTTTAGTACCATTAGTAATTATTTAAGTTAGTTTCCTCGTTGATTATGTAATTAGGCTAAGTTTTGAGAAATAAAGATTTATTATTATTATTATCGTTGTTCGGTCTCGAATCGCGTCCTTTTGGGATAGGATACGAAGATCGAATAACAGCATACTACAGTGCCTGTCTGAGAATTTGTGTTGTCCAATATTTCGACATTGGATCTCTGTCCACCAGAGCGGGAATCGGAAGTAGCATGACGTCAAACCTAGGTTTGACTTTTAACGTTATTTTAACAAATTATTGGACTGCAATTTGTATTATTGTAATGTTTTCTTTTTCTTTTATGGTTATTATGTATGTCTTTTCATATGGGTTATGTGCCTGAAATAAACGTTTATTATTATTATATATTATTATTTATTATAATAATATATGTACGAAGTACATGCATTGTTACTTTGTGCCGACGCCGCAAAACCGCGTGCGGCGGTGTCTGTACCTATCATATTTTCTATATGAATAAATCAGTTCGCTTTCGACGATGAACTCGGGTGGTTTCATTTACGCCGCTCTATATCATTACTTTCCCCGGTTATCATTTCGAGTGTAAGGGCTTACAACCCCTACATTAGTTTGGTCCTTCGAGCACTTCTGGTGCGGGACTGCGCGTTTTTTTGACCTTCGTGCGTGTGTTGGTCATTTTATCAGCACTGTGAAGATAACAGATCAGTGCAGTGAGCTATCGGACTACAGTGACATAACTGTGTATATCATTATATCATCTTATCAAGCGTCTTGAGTACAGAGGCTCAGGGCGCGCATATCATTATTAAGCGTCTTGGGGTCTGGAGACCCAGGGCGCGCACCTTATCAGTTTCGGGTGGAGCCCCGAAACCAGCACCAGCAGCTCGGGCTAGTAACAGCTCGAGATATCATCATATCAAGTAAGACCGTTCCATATTACTTTAAATAATGGAGGATCTTATACAACGACAATCGGAGATCGTTTCTATCATCAGTGGCATTAAGTCGAATTTCGGAAAGGATTCGGCGTCTCGTAAAACTGCTGAATACCTAAAAAAGCGGTTAGAGACTATTGACAATCTCTGGGGAGAGTTTAACAGCAATTACACCAAAATCTTCGTTGGGGAAGGAGGTGTGCCTAATCACGATCATGAGTATTTTAAAGAAAATATTTATCAGTTTGCCAAAGATTTGTATGGCGGCTTGCGTAATACATTATCTTATTATGACAAAACAGAAACATCTACTCAACCTGATGGCGAGGTAGATGAACTACTACGTTATCAAAGAACACATTTCAGGGCATTTGATAGGACATTGAGTCGCATACATTTGGAAGACATGACAGAAAGGTGGGAGATAGAGGATAAATTAAATACAATTCAAAATAAGTGGAAGGTAATAGAGGAGTTACATATTAAAATCGACAACATTTTGCGTGGTGGTGACGTCGCGTACGATGACGAATATGATCATATTGAAAAAAGTTTTGACAACATTAAACGTATATTGAACAGAAAATTGTCTTCAAAAATTCACCTACATAATTCGACAGTTCAACTAGAAATTCCAGTTTTCACAGGAAATTACACTCAGTGGCCAACCTTTTTTGACTTATTTAACGAGGCAATTCACCAGAACAACTCGCTTACAAATGCTCAAAAACTTCAATATTTAAAAAGTAGAATCAAAGGGGAAGCGGAACGGCTCATTCAGCATCTGCACATCTCAACCGAAAACTATGACACGGCTTGGGAAATTTTGATACATAGATACAACAATAAAAATATTCTCTTTTCCAAACAAATAGAGCTATTTTTAAACCAGAGTAATATTCAAAAACAGACAGCGTACGAGTTAAGAAAACTATACGACACGACAACGGAATGTATTCATGCTGTCCATAACCTTGGGGTTGATACATCCTCATGGGACCCGCTGCTGGTCCACCTACTGTGTAAAAAATTGGACACGCAGACATACTCCGATTACAAGGAGTCCCGAAAATTAGGCAATTAGCCAGCCTAGACGAGTTTTTAGCATTTATCCAAATTCATTGCATTAGAGCCTATCTCTAGACGGGAAAGAGAAGTACCTACAACTTCTACGTCATTATCAAACAACGCAAAGGTTCCACCTGCAAAGAATTATCGACACTATTATCAAGCAAACAAGAACACTAATTATCAAGCTATGACATCGCTTATAAAGAAGTGCCCTTTATGCAAATCTGAACACGATTTATATCAATGTGTGAAGTTTCTTGATATGACACCGGAGACTAAATATAATACCGTTGAGAAACTTCGCATTTGTATAAACTGCTTATACAACCACAATACAAAACAATGCACTTCTACAAAACGGTGTAAAACATGTAATAGGTATCATAATACGATCCTGCACGAAGCGTGTGAACATTATTTGGACATGAAGCCCAACTTATCACCATCATCATCTTCAGCACCAAAACAGCAATACAAACAACATCAAAATGCTTACATCAAACCTGGTCCATCAACAGCTTTTCAACAGCCTAGTAATCAGCGACATGTATTTCATGTTGCCACCGAAAACAGAGAAACTCTTCTACCAACTGCGGTCATCCAAATTCAAGCAGCAGACGGTACATATGTAACAGCTCGCGCTCTTTTAGATCAAGCAGCTCAAGCTTCACTCATATCTGAAAATCTAGTTCAGCGCTTAGGTTTGAAACGACATTACCCCCTGTTGCCGGTATCGGTATCTGGTATTGATTTATGTGAGAAAAAATGCAGGGGTATCGTGCAAGTTAGAGGAAAGTCAGCCTATGACGATCATAAGTTTGACGCCGAGGCATACGTCGTGTCCAAGGTCGCCCATAACTTACCTCAAGTTTCGTTTGAACCCGAATCTCTGGCGCATCTGCAAGATCTGCCGCTAGCAGATCCACAGTTCAACGTATCACAAAAAATAGACCTGCTTCTGCACAGCGATGTCTATTCAAAAGTCATCAGAAAAGGTCTTATCAAGGGTCCGCCAAGGTCACCAATAGCACAGGAAACAACATTGGGATGGATCATATCAGGGAGTGTAAAGACAATGAACTGTTTTAATTTTGCGAACAGTAAGCTTGAGAGCAACTCATTATCATTATCAACTTATCATGAAGCTCAGACCACGGATAATACAGATTTATCTAAGTTCTGGGAAGTAGAGGACATTTGTAGTACTTCGTGCGGCTTGACAGAAGACGAGAAGTACTGCGAGGAGTTGTATCAGCAGACAACAGAACGATCAAAAGATGGAAGATACGTGGTTGCACTACCGATGAAACCAGGATATGAAGAATACTTGGGGCTATCAAAAGCAAAAGCTGTTGCTCAATTTAGACAACTTGAAAATAAACTGAACAAAAACACGGAATTTTCAGAAAGCTACAAACAATTCATGAGTGAATATATCGAATTAAACCATATGCGCCCAGCAGAACCTTCAGATAAACAACAGCATTTTTCACCTCATCATGGAGTGCTCAAATCAGATTCAGAAAATCCTGAAAAGGTAAAAATCCGTGTGGTGTTCAACGCATCATCAAATATCGCTAAATCAGGCAAAAGTCTTAATGACTTAATGTATGGCGGTTCTAACCTTCAACAAGATCTTCAAGCTCTAATTTTGAAATGGAGGTCGTATAAATACGTATTCACGGCAGACATAGAGAAAATGTTCCGTCAAATCCTTATCAGAGATGTTGATCAACATTTACAAATGGTGGTATGGCGTGAATCTCCGTGTGACCTTTTGCAAGAGTATCAATTAACTACACTCACATACGGAATGAAAATCAGTCCATTTTTGGCTTTGAGGACATTACAAATGCTGGCCAAGCATGAAGCCAAGAGCTTCCCGCTCGCAACGGCTGCCATTAAATCCTCATTTTATATGGATGATTTACTATCAGGACATAATTCGCTAGAAAAGGCAAAAGAATTGCAAAGCGAATTCATACAAATATTCCAATCTGCCCAGATGAACCTCCGACAGTGGAGTAGTAATGACCCGCAGTTACTAAGCAACTTGACACTCGATCAACTCAATGACAACTTTCAGTTTAAATGTGCGGAATCTCGAAAGACACTTGGACTAAAGTGGGAACCAACAACTGACTGTTTCAGCTACCAAAATCCAATCACAGCTGACAGTGATAAACACGTTACAAAACGGCAGTTGTTATCAGAAATATCGAAGTTATTCGATTCACAAGGCTGGTTATCAGGTTTATCAATCAGAGCAAAGCTCGTTTTTAAAAAAACTTGGAGCAAAGACATGACATGGGACGACATAGTATCAGAAGACATTCAAAAGGAATGGAATCAACTTAGTAACGATCTCAAGGAGATCGGTGACTTCAAAATATCACGACATATCGGTGACACAGACAAGGAATGTCACCAACATGCAATTTGCGACGCAAGCGAAAATGCCTATGCATGTGCATTATACATGGTAACAGACAATAAAGGTGTGATCACATCGAAGCTGCTAGCAGCAAAAACAAGGTTGACTCCACTGGCTAAAACGATGTCCCTGGCCAGAAAAGAACTCTGTGGAGCTTTCCTTCTTTCTCAATTCCTAAAAAAGGTTTTAGAATCATTTCACGACATAAATATCAAGATACACGCCTGGACAGACTCAATGATCGTTTTGGGATGGCTTAACGGAGACATATCACGCTGGAAGCAATTTGTTGCAAATCGAGTGCAGCAAATAAATGACGTCATTCCGCCCTCGTGTTGGGGTCATGTAAAATCGGAGGAGAATCCCGCGGACTGCGCAACACGTGGATTGACGAAAAAGCAGTTATTAGAGCATACATTATGGTGGGAAGGTCCTCAATGGTTACCTTCATACAAATCAACCGACAAGAATATCACTTATGAAAGTCCAGGACTAGAGTTAAAAAAAGCATGTGTACACGCCACTTTACAGAATAATAAGTCATCACTTGTAAACGAAGTACTTATGCAACACAGCTCGCTCACTCGTACTGCAAAGGTACTCGGCTGGGTGTTACGTTTCATCAGCTGTGTCCGCGATAAGCAAGGTGCATCGAGAAGCGAAACGCTATCGTCATCGGAACTAAACAATTCTTACGATATCATTATCAAGGAGTGTCAGCAACAGGAGTTCAAGGACAACCTACCGCCTGGAAAATGGGCGCTAGGCAGAGTCCAAGACACTTTCCCAGGACAAGACGGAATCGTACGCGTCGTGTCCTTAAAGACAAGCAACAACATCATCAAAAGGCCAGTCAGCAAATTGATCTCTCTACCCGTCCGAGAAGAAGATCAGAACATTAATCAGCAGGCACCAACTCAGCCTAATGATCAAGCACCATCACCATCACCTCAAAATACAACCCCTTTGCCACAAAGACAGAGGCAGGACTTACAATGCAATATTGTGTGTATGTATAGGCTTGTATTTAACGTCAGGAACATCAAGAAATTTTTCATGATTATCATGCTGATGACTATAATATCACCAAGCTCACAAAACGTCGATCAATCACTCTATAATAAAACTATTTTGAACAGCACACAAGGGCTATTTTTCGACAAGGTAGCCGACCTGTATTACGTCAAAGACAATTGGAAACTCGTCGTTTATTACAACCTATCTACATATTGGCAAGGAATGACAACTATCGAAAACTATGTTAACCACCTTCAAATCATGTCACAAAAACAAGAACCGCATTTAAAAGGTATAACGTTACAGTTAAAACAAGATCTGAATGAAATTGAGCATTACAACACTCTGCTAAAGGGACAGAAAACTAGAAGACAAAAGAGAGGATTTATAAACGGAATCGGCAACATTGCAAACTCATTATTTGGGGTATTAGATAGCACATTTGCGGAGAACTACAAAGAAGATATAAAGAAGATAGAGAAGAACGAAAATCATCTACAAGAATTGTTAAGAAATCAAACGTCAATCATTGAATCAGAATATAATATTTTAAGAAGACACGAAGACATAATGACTATGCAATTTCAATTTATAAATGAGCGGTTAAATAACATGTCAATAAAAATTAATCGCATACAATTTGACAACGAAAACTCGATGTATATCACATCATCTGCACTAGCAGCCAGTTTAATTCTATCAAACCTGAGACACATACAACAAACTCTAATCGACACCATCACAGACATCTACCACGGCCACATTGACACGCATTTATTACTTCCGGAGCAACTAGAACAGCAGATGAACATAATATCAGGCCAACTCCACGGAAACCTGATGCTACCCATGGACAATGATATCACGGAGCTATACAAGTTACTTAAAGTATCGGCGAGGGTAATCACTGACTACCTAATTATCGAGGTCAAGATTCCACTTCTAAGCAACGATGTATTCGAACTTGATAAAATTATCTCCTTACCACACCAGAAAGACAACAATACCTATCATGTAATACCCATTGTGCCCTACATTGCTAACAACCTTAAAAAGGACGTCGCGGCATTGATGTCTGAGAACGACCTAATGACATGCACCTATATCTCTAAAAACAAAATATTATGCCAACTAGACATGCCGTTTTACAATATTAAATTAAAACAATCATTATGTGACATTCAATTAGTAAACACCGCCGCTGATAAGGCTTGTTCTACAACAATTACAACCTGCCGGGATCAGTGGATCAGGTTACATGGCAACAACCAGTGGCTATTCACGTGCTGCGCGGAATGCCACGTCCGCATTCACTGCCCAGCTGGGATGTCAATAGAAGAGATAAACAACACTGGAATCATATCATTAAATAATGGATGCACTCTAATGGGAGAAAGTTATTCAATTTATGCACACAATAATTTACAAAATAAAATTAACTACAAACACCAGACTGTCACAGCCCCAGAGATTTCGATGCTAAACAAAATGGTAAACACTCGGCTCTCTGAGACAGACCTCGAGCCTATATCAGAGCCTGTTTGGAACAAACTGAAGGCCGAGATCGACAATGCAAAGGAACAGTCTTCAGGGAATCTCAGCATACATGACGTCCATCATTACACTATATCATACATCATCATCGGGTTGGTGCTCGTCGGAGGCGCTGTCGCTGCCTACCGCAAGTTCAAGGGCAGGGCGCTCTTGGCGCTGCCGGAGCCGGCATGTGCCCGGCCGCAGCCACGTGCGCGGCTCTGCGACTCACGTACAGTGTTAGTGAATGTGTGCAAAGTGCGCGAAGTGTAGAAAGTGTCAATATAGGCACGTCGCCTATGCCTATCAGGGCTCGTTTCGGTATCAGTGAATAGTATATAATACATGTGTGTGTCAAGAGAATAAGACTCGTTTTATAATCACTTTTCATGTGTACTTACTAACACCTGACATTGTTAATCATCATTGTATCATCTAATATTTTAGCATTATTATATTCATTTAGCACTTATTTTTCATTTTCCTTATTGTTAAGCTTATCAAATCATCTTAGGCCTATTTGAGTGGGCAAGATGTACGAAGTACATGCATTGTAACTTTGTGCCGATGCCGCAAAACCGCGTGCGGCGGTGTCTGTACCTATCATATTTTCTATATTAATAAATCAGTTCGCTTTCGACGATGAACTCGGGTGGTTTCATTTACGCCGCTCTATATCATTACTTTCCCCGGTTATCATTTCGAGTGTAAGGGCTTACAACCCCTACATTAGTTTGGTCCTTCGAGCACTTCTGGTGCGGGACTGCGCGTTTTTTTGACCTTCGTGCGTGTGTTGGTCATTTTATCAGCACTGTGAAGATAACAGATCAGTGCAGTGAGCTATCGGACTACAGTGACATAACTGTGTATATCATTATATCATCTTATCAAGCGTCTTGAGTACAGAGGCTCAGGGCGCGCATATCATTATCAAGCGTCTTGGGGTCTGGAGACCCAGGGCGCGCACCTTATCAGTTTCGGGTGGAGCCCCGAAACCAGCACCAGCAGCTCGGGCTAGTAACAGCTCGAGATATCATCATATCAAGTAAGACCGTTCCATATTACTTTAAATAATGGAGGATCTTATACAACGACAATCGGAGATCGTTTCTATCATCAGTGGCATTAAGTCGAATTTCGGAAAGGATTCGGCGTCTCGTAAAACTGCTGAATACCTAAAAAAGCGGTTAGAGACTATTGACAATCTCTGGGGAGAGTTTAACAGCAATTACACCAAAATCTTCGTTGGGGAAGGAGGTGTGCCTAATCACGATCATGAGTATTTTAAAGAAAATATTTATCAGTTTGCCAAAGATTTGTATGGCGGCTTGCGTAATACATTATCTTATTATGACAAAACAGAAACATCTACTCAACCTGATGGCGAGGTAGATGAACTACTACGTTATCAAAGAACACATTTCAGGGCATTTGATAGGACATTGAGTCGCATACATTTGGAAGACATGACAGAAAGGTGGGAGATAGAGGATAAATTAAATACAATTCAAAATAAGTGGAAGGTAATAGAGGAGTTACATATTAAAATCGACAACATTTTGCGTGGTGGTGACGTCGCGTACGATGACGAATATGATCATATTGAAAAAAGTTTTGACAACATTAAACGTATATTGAACAGAAAATTGTCTTCAAAAATTCACCTACATAATTCGACAGTTCAACTAGAAATTCCAGTTTTCACAGGAAATTACACTCAGTGGCCAACCTTTTTTGACTTATTTAACGAGGCAATTCACCAGAACAACTCGCTTACAAATGCTCAAAAACTTCAATATTTAAAAAGTAGAATCAAAGGGGAAGCGGAACGGCTCATTCAGCATCTGCACATCTCAACCGAAAACTATGACACGGCTTGGGAAATTTTGATACATAGATACAACAATAAAAATATTCTCTTTTCCAAACAAATAGAGCTATTTTTAAACCAGAGTAATATTCAAAAACAGACAGCGTACGAGTTAAGAAAACTATACGACACGACAACGGAATGTATTCATGCTGTCCATAACCTTGGGGTTGATACATCCTCATGGGACCCGCTGCTGGTCCACCTACTGTGTAAAAAATTGGACACGCAGACATACTCCGATTACAAGGAGTCCCGAAAATTAGGCAATTAGCCAGCCTAGACGAGTTTTTAGCATTTATCCAAATTCATTGCATTAGAGCCTATCTCTAGACGGGAAAGAGAAGTACCTACAACTTCTACGTCATTATCAAACAACGCAAAGGTTCCACCTGCAAAGAATTATCGACACTATTATCAAGCAAACAAGAACACTAATTATCAAGCTATGACATCGCTTATAAAGAAGTGCCCTTTATGCAAATCTGAACACGATTTATATCAATGTGTGAAGTTTCTTGATATGACACCGGAGACTAAATATAATACCGTTGAGAAACTTCGCATTTGTATAAACTGCTTATACAACCACAATACAAAACAATGCACTTCTACAAAACGGTGTAAAACATGTAATAGGTATCATAATACGATCCTGCACGAAGCGTGTGAACATTATTTGGACATGAAGCCCAACTTATCACCATCATCATCTTCAGCACCAAAACAGCAATACAAACAACATCAAAATGCTTACATCAAACCTGGTCCATCAACAGCTTTTCAACAGCCTAGTAATCAGCGACATGTATTTCATGTTGCCACCGAAAACAGAGAAACTCTTCTACCAACTGCGGTCATCCAAATTCAAGCAGCAGACGGTACATATGTAACAGCTCGCGCTCTTTTAGATCAAGCAGCTCAAGCTTCACTCATATCTGAAAATCTAGTTCAGCGCTTAGGTTTGAAACGACATTACCCCCTGTTGCCGGTATCGGTATCTGGTATTGATTTATGTGAGAAAAAATGCAGGGGTATCGTGCAAGTTAGAGGAAAGTCAGCCTATGACGATCATAAGTTTGACGCCGAGGCATACGTCGTGTCCAAGGTCGCCCATAACTTACCTCAAGTTTCGTTTGAACCCGAATCTCTGGCGCATCTGCAAGATCTGCCGCTAGCAGATCCACAGTTCAACGTATCACAAAAAATAGACCTGCTTCTGCACAGCGATGTCTATTCAAAAGTCATCAGAAAAGGTCTTATCAAGGGTCCGCCAAGGTCACCAATAGCACAGGAAACAACATTGGGATGGATCATATCAGGGAGTGTAAAGACAATGAACTGTTTTAATTTTGCGAACAGTAAGCTTGAGAGCAACTCATTATCATTATCAACTTATCATGAAGCTCAGACCACGGATAATACAGATTTATCTAAGTTCTGGGAAGTAGAGGACATTTGTAGTACTTCGTGCGGCTTGACAGAAGACGAGAAGTACTGCGAGGAGTTGTATCAGCAGACAACAGAACGATCAAAAGATGGAAGATACGTGGTTGCACTACCGATGAAACCAGGATATGAAGAATACTTGGGGCCATCAAAAGCAAAAGCTGTTGCTCAATTTAGACAACTTGAAAATAAACTGAACAAAAACACGGAATTTTCAGAAAGCTACAAACAATTCATGAGTGAATATATCGAATTAAACCATATGCGCCCAGCAGAACCTTCAGATAAACAACAGCATTTTTCACCTCATCATGGAGTGCTCAAATCAGATTCAGAAAATCCTGAAAAGGTAAAAATCCGTGTGGTGTTCAACGCATCATCAAATATCGCTAAATCAGGCAAAAGTCTTAATGACTTAATGTATGGCGGTTCTAACCTTCAACAAGATCTTCAAGCTCTAATTTTGAAATGGAGGTCGTATAAATACGTATTCACGGCAGACATAGAGAAAATGTTCCGTCAAATCCTTATCAGAGATGTTGATCAACATTTACAAATGGTGGTATGGCGTGAATCTCCGTGTGACCTTTTGCAAGAGTATCAATTAACTACACTCACATACGGAATGAAAATCAGTCCATTTTTGGCTTTGAGGACATTACAAATGCTGGCCAAGCATGAAGCCAAGAGCTTCCCGCTCGCAACGGCTGCCATTAAATCCTCATTTTATATGGATGATTTACTATCAGGACATAATTCGCTAGAAAAGGCAAAAGAATTGCAAAGCGAATTCATACAAATATTCCAATCTGCCCAGATGAACCTCCGACAGTGGAGTAGTAATGACCCGCAGTTACTAAGCAACTTGACACTCGATCAACTCAATGACAACTTTCAGTTTAAATGTGCGGAATCTCGAAAGACACTTGGACTAAAGTGGGAACCAACAACTGACTGTTTCAGCTACCAAAATCCAATCACAGCTGACAGTGATAAACACGTTACAAAACGGCAGTTGTTATCAGAAATATCGAAGTTATTCGATTCACAAGGCTGGTTATCAGGTTTATCAATCAGAGCAAAGCTCGTTTTTAAAAAAACTTGGAGCAAAGACATGACATGGGACGACATAGTATCAGAAGACATTCAAAAGGAATGGAATCAACTTAGTAACGATCTCAAGGAGATCGGTGACTTCAAAATATCACGACATATCGGTGACACAGACAAGGAATGTCACCAACATGCAATTTGCGACGCAAGCGAAAATGCCTATGCATGTGCATTATACATGGTAACAGACAATAAAGGTGTGATCACATCGAAGCTGCTAGCAGCAAAAACAAGGTTGACTCCACTGGCTAAAACGATGTCCCTGGCCAGAAAAGAACTCTGTGGAGCTCTCCTTCTTTCTCAATTCCTAAAAAAGGTTTTAGAATCATTTCACGACATAAATATCAAGATACACGCCTGGACAGACTCAATGATCGTTTTGGGATGGCTTAACGGAGACATATCACGCTGGAAGCAATTTGTTGCAAATCGAGTGCAGCAAATAAATGACGTCATTCCGCCCTCGTGTTGGGGTCATGTAAAATCGGAGGAGAATCCCGCGGACTGCGCAACACGTGGATTGACGAAAAAGCAGTTATTAGAGCATACATTATGGTGGGAAGGTCCTCAATGGTTACCTTCATACAAATCAACCGACAAGAATATCACTTATGAAAGTCCAGGACTAGAGTTAAAAAAAGCATGTGTACACGCCACTTTACAGAATAATAAGTCATCACTTGTAAACGAAGTACTTATGCAACACAGCTCGCTCACTCGTACTGCAAAGGTACTCGGCTGGGTGTTACGTTTCATCAGCTGTGTCCGCGATAAGCAAGGTGCATCGAGAAGCGAAACGCTATCGTCATCGGAACTAAACAATTCTTACGATATCATTATCAAGGAGTGTCAGCAACAGGAGTTCAAGGACAACCTACCGCCTGGAAAATGGGCGCTAGGCAGAGTCCAAGACACTTTCCCAGGACAAGACGGAATCGTACGCGTCGTGTCCTTAAAGACAAGCAACAACATCATCAAAAGGCCAGTCAGCAAATTGATCTCTCTACCCGTCCGAGAAGAAGATCAGAACATTAATCAGCAGGCACCAACTCAGCCTAATGATCAAGCACCATCACCATCACCTCAAAATACAACCCCTTTGCCACAAAGACAGAGGCAGGACTTACAATGCAATATTGTGTGTATGTATAGGCTTGTATTTAACGTCAGGAACATCAAGAAATTTTTCATGATTATCATGCTGATGACTATAATATCACCAAGCTCACAAAACGTCGATCAATCACTCTATAATAAAACTATTTTGAACAGCACACAAGGGCTATTTTTCGACAAGGTAGCCGACCTGTATTACGTCAAAGACAATTGGAAACTCGTCGTTTATTACAACCTATCTACATATTGGCAAGGAATGACAACTATCGAAAACTATGTTAACCACCTTCAAATCATGTCACAAAAACAAGAACCGCATTTAAAAGGTATAACGTTACAGTTAAAACAAGATCTGAATGAAATTGAGCATTACAACACTCTGCTAAAGGGACAGAAAACTAGAAGACAAAAGAGAGGATTTATAAACGGAATCGGCAACATTGCAAACTCATTATTTGGGGTATTAGATAGCACATTTGCGGAGAACTACAAAGAAGATATAAAGAAGATAGAGAAGAACGAAAATCATCTACAAGAATTGTTAAGAAATCAAACGTCAATCATTGAATCAGAATATAATATTTTAAGAAGACACGAAGACATAATGACTATGCAATTTCAATTTATAAATGAGCGGTTAAATAACATGTCAATAAAAATTAATCGCATACAATTTGACAACGAAAACTCGATGTATATCACATCATCTGCACTAGCAGCCAGTTTAATTCTATCAAACCTGAGACACACAACAAACTCTAATCGACACCATCACAGACATCTACCACGGCCACATTGACACGCATTTATTACTTCCGGAGCAACTAGAACAGCAGATGAACATAATATCAGGCCAACTCCACGGAAACCTGATGCTACCCATGGACAATGATATCACGGAGCTATACAAGTTACTTAAAGTATCGGCGAGGGTAATCACTGACTACCTAATTATCGAGGTCAAGATTCCACTTCTAAGCAACGATGTATTCGAACTTGATAAAATTATCTCCTTACCACACCAGAAAGACAACAATACCTATCATGTAATACCCATTGTGCCCTACATTGCTAACAACCTTAAAAAGGACGTCGCGGCATTGATGTCTGAGAACGACCTAATGACATGCACCTATATCTCTAAAAACAAAATATTATGCCAACTAGACATGCCGTTTTACAATATTAAATTAAAACAATCATTATGTGACATTCAATTAGTAAACACCGCCGCTGATAAGGCTTGTTCTACAACAATAACAACCTGCCGGGATCAGTGGATCAGGTTACATGGCAACAACCAGTGGCTATTCACGTGCTGCGCGGAATGCCACGTCCGCATTCACTGCCCAGCTGGGATGTCAATAGAAGAGATAAACAACACTGGAATCATATCATTAAATAATGGATGCACTCTAATGGGAGAAAGTTATTCAATTTATGCACACAATAATTTACAAAATAAAATTAACTACAAACACCAGACTGTCACAGCCCCAGAGATTTCGATGCTAAACAAAATGGTAAACACTCGGCTCTCTGAGACAGACCTCGAGCCTATATCAGAGCCTGTTTGGAACAAACTGAAGGCCGAGATCGACAATGCAAAGGAACAGTCTTCAGGGAATCTCAGCATACATGACGTCCATCATTACACTATATCATACATCATCATCGGGTTGGTGCTCGTCGGAGGCGCTGTCGCTGCCTACCGCAAGTTCAAGGGCAGGGCGCTCTTGGCGCTGCCGGAGCCGGCATGTGCCCGGCCGCAGCCACGTGCGCGGCTCTGCGACTCACGTACAGTGTTAGTGAATGTGTGCAAAGTGCGCGAAGTGTAGAAAGTGTCAATATAGGCACGTCGCCTATGCCTATCAGGGCTCGTTTCGGTATCAGTGAATAGTATATAATACATGTGTGTGTCAAGAGAATAAGACTCGTTTTATAATCACTTTTCATGTGTACTTACTAACACCTGACATTGTTAATCATCATTGTATCATCTAATATTTTAGCATTATTATATTCATTTAGCACTTATTTTTCATTTTCCTTATTGTTAAGCTTATCAAATCATCTTAGGCCTATTTGAGTGGGCAAGATGTACGAAGTACATGCATTGTAACTTTGTGCCGATGCCGCAAAACCGCGTGCGGCGGTGTCTGTACCTATCATATTTTCTATATTAATAAATCAGTTCGCTTTCGACGATGAACTCGGGTGGTTTCATTTACGCCGCTCTATATCATTACTTTCCCCGGTTATCATTTCGAGTGTAAGGGCTTACAACCCCTACAATATACTTAGATTTTTTAAAAATCTTTTATACCATTTCCGTTAGTAATAAAATAGTTATGAATGACTCACCCGAAGTCACCGAGTTTGAGTGTAAGTCGTCCGTCGTTTCCTTTGTGGAGCAACAAGTTGTGGGGCTTCAGGTCCATGTGCACCACGCCTGCAAATGTACACATTTTGTTGATTAAACTAAGTAAACTCATAAAATAAAGTGAAGTGAAGACAAGTAAAGTAAAATTTTATTATATGTATTTGACAACATACAGTGGAATACTATAGATTTTTCATATTATAAAATTAAGACAACACAATATATAAAACTAGCAGCGCCCCGCGGTTTTACCCGCGTTGTGCCCGTTCCCGTGGGAATTTCGGGAATTTTTATACATATAAACCTTCCTCTTGAATCACTCTATCCATTTAAAAAAACCGCATCTAAATCCGTTGCGTAGTTTTAAAGATTTAAGCATACAGACAAACAAACAAACAAACGAAAATAGCGACTTTATTTTATACTATGTAAGGATATTAATAAAAATATAAATATTTTGGGATATCTTACACACGTTCTCCAGTGGCGGACGCTTCATAAAGACAGAAAGACACTGCCTACCCTAGTTCTGATAATAGATCTAATAATATTTTATCATTATACAAAACAACATAAAAAACTTAAATCATAAATCAGCTCCACCTATCGAGTGCCGGTGGTATCATTAAGATAAGATCGCGATTCGCGCTGCACGAGCGCCACCCGCCCTTGCCACGGCAAAGACACAAACTATGGATCTCTTAATGTTTTGTATGTGTGCTCTCGTGGTAAGTCGTGGTCATGCGGATTTAATGTGTGTGCGTTCCTATAGCTACGTGGGCTTTGCTGACACACAATGACAAAAATCACGCACACAACTGCAAGAAAAGACAGTGTCTTTTTGCTTAGCTAACCGAACAATTACGACTCGTACCGAACATTTCCGAAAGAAAGTTTGCTATGCAATGCAAATATTTAAGGAAATTACTTACATTGTTTGTTTCATTGAATTTTATACATTTAGATGGCCATCATTTTTTTGTCGTATTACATTTCCCTTTTTTACTACTAATTTCAATAGTCAATACTTGCCATATTGTTTGATTTGATGTGTATTGTGTTTGTGACTACGCTATCAGATATTTAGGATTTTAACGTTGTTAATAGAGTGAAAAATGGATAATATTGTCTGTGAAACTTGTTCAGATGGTGTGTGTATTGAGAAAATAAAATATGATGCGTTTTCAAATTTATCTTTCGGTGAAAAAAAACAAGTTATCGAGATAGGTCGTGCTACACCGGATTTGCAATTACCTAATACAAATTAAAGGTAAAGGCAGTCGTAGATTCAATAAAAAACAATATGATTCATATCATTGGCTGACAGGTTGCATACACAGTAATCGGCTATTTTGTTTCGTTTGTCTACTATTTTCAAGTAATAAAACCGTCTGGAACGACATCGGTTACAAAACATCAAACAAACGCGCCGAAAGGCCACTTCGAATATCCGTAAATTGATATGTCTATAAAATCAGTCAATATATGGATATTTGAGCTGGCATTTGGCAATTACCTACATTATCAATCGACAAGACGACGAACCAAAACCAACGAGTTTTCGGTGAGTAAAATTTTCTGCCTACCCTGTCTTAAAACTGTGTGCACGCCACTGACGTTCTCTGACCCCAAACTAAGCAAAGCTTGTGATATGGATGTCAGAGACTGATATACTACACATACTTATTTTTAAATACATACTTAAATAGATAGTCATGTATGCTGGAGCACCGACAGCAACTATTACTGTTGTCCACTAGCCCACTACCGAGAATAGCCAGCCGGCAAAACCGCTGAGTGCGCGTCTGGCTCCACGGTGGTCCGGCATGCATTACCGTGGGAGGCGGTAGATAACACCGCTCCCGTTAGCTTTTAGTTTAGTTGTAAGTCAGTTATAATTCAACTCTTAATATGATCAGACGTATTAAATAAGTAAAAATCAATTTTTGTCTTTTTAAAAAACAAAACCCGCGATCTTCAATTTTGACTGGCGCAGCCGGTAGGATTGCTGGGATACGTCGCGTAAAGTCGTAAAGTGATATTCGCGCGTACACGTAGTTACGGTTTCTTAAATTCAGTGACCGAGCTCGCAGCAATCCGAACCAACAAATAAATTTGTCTTCATTGGACGCGGCAGTTTTTACAAGGCACTACTAACTACAGCAGAAGGATGAAGACGGGTGTTATGTGAGTAAACCTTTTCGCATTCCATTCCCTGTTTTCATTTATTTCCGTTGGTTAGACCAAATAATCGTTATTTGATTTTCAATTGCGTACCGACATCGTCGCTATAATTTCAAGTACTTAGTTAAACTAGTTTATAAATTGTGTTAAGATAAATATATCAAAATGGTAGACCAAACGGTGAGAATAGTACCTAAAGATTTATTATGTATAATACCTAAATATGAGGGGGAACAAAATCTGCTAAATCTTTTTATAAGAAAATCGCAGTACATTTATAACGGATATAGCTCAACAACTAATGCAGTACAGCAACAATATATATTTCACGCAATTACCAGTAGGTTGCATGGTAGGGCCGCTGCTTTACTAAGTGAGCGCGAAGACATAAACTCATGGCCCGCACTCAGAGATGTATTAGTTCAGCATTTCGGCGACCCACGCTCCGAGGAGTGTATCGCGATTGAATTAGAACAAATGCGTATTAACAACGGAGAAAGTTACATAGATTTTTGTCACAGGATACAGCAGACCCGTAGCACACTCTTTGCCAAGGTTAATCTTTTAACCGACGAAGGAGTAAAAGCGGCTAAAATGATCGTTTATAATAACATGGCTCTAAATGTATTTCTGTACAACCTCACTGAAGATCTAATTCGCATCGTGCGCCTGAAAGGGTGCCCCAATTTAGAGGCCGCGTTGAGCATCGTCACCGAAGAAGTTAACTTCATGACGCAATTTAATGCCAAACAAAAACAGAGACAGGCCTCGGCCGCACCCACTAAAACAGTAAGCAACATCCCTAATAATAACTTTAAATTCGGAATACCAAACCAAAACCAAGTCGCAGCGCCTAACCCAACCTTTAAGTTTGGGATACCGCAACAACCCCAAGGTTTTAGATTCGGCCTTCAGCCCCAAAACACACCCCCACAGATTGGTTTTAGACCCAATTTTCAAATGAACACCCCGCCAACAGGTTTCAGATTTAATCAAAATGCTGGGCCCCAGAACTTCAGATTCGGCGCCCCACGGCCAAATTTCAATTTTGGACAAGGTCCTAGACCACCATTTAACTCAAACTTCGCAAGACCACCTATGCCGCAACAACATTTTGGCCAAGGATTTAAATTCGGCATCCCGCCAAACGCAAATCGCCCCAAACCAATAGAAGAACCGGACGTCTCGATGAGGACAGCCCGACCACTGAGACAAAACATGTTGAATGCCTCGGCGGACACAGATAACGTATTCTACAATAACGAAATTGTAGAGGAAACCACTGAGCAAAATGTCGATGCCGCGTACTACGATGAAAACTACATGTACAATACAGAGGTCCCGGAAGCCCATGACATGCCCGGGGAGGCGTACGAATACGCAGATATGACGGGCACGGAAAATTTTCAGTTAACAGCCTCCAGTTTTCACCCGAAATAATAGAGCTAAATTGCAGTTCTGTTCTAAAACTACCGCATATAGTAATACCCGAAATTAAAGCACGATTCATGATTGACACCGGAAGTACAAGGTCCTTCATTAGCCCTGCAAAAGCGGACGAATACTTTTCAGCTTTCAAATACTACGAGCCGTTCGAGGTGATAAGTACACACGCCCGTAGCCAGCACAGCGAGGCTATCTGCATACCGCTATTAAAAACCTTCCAATGCGTAGGCAAGCACAAGTTCTATGTGTATGACGTCGATAGTCGCTACGATGGTCTAATAGGAAGCGACCTATTGAAGCAACTGGAAGCTAAAATCGACATGAAAAACCAGATACTACAGACACCCTACGCAAACATACCAATTATATATAACCCACCGTACGAAATACTACTAGAGCCCCGAACGGAATCAAGAGTCAAAGTCCCAACCGATCTACAAAATGGCGAGGCCATCATAGACTTTGTTGATTTTGGACAAGGAGTAAGAATGCCAAGTGCCCTTGTCACGTGTGAAAATTCATTCGCCTACACCGTTATTCAAAATACTTCCGAAGACACCATTTCAATGGCATTTGCTAAGCCACTTAAAGTAACCAAACACGAGGGCGAAGTATGTAACACAAACGTAACCTCGAGTAGTTGCGAGGTTGACCAACTCCTAAAAGAAAATCTAAAAAAGTTACGGCTAGATCACACCAATAAAGAAGAACGAGAAGCTATAGAAAAGTTATGCACTGAATATCGAGACATCTTCCACTGCGAAGGTATACCACTTTCATTTTCAAACAAGGTCAAACACGAAATTAGAACCAAAAACGAAGACCCCATATTTATTCGACCGTATAGACATCCACCCCTCTACAACGAAGAAATCCGAAAACAAGTGACCAAACTCTTAGAAAATGACGTCATAAGGGAATCGCACTCACCTTGGAGCGCGCCAGTACATCTGGTACCCAAAAAAACCGACGCATCAGGTGAAAGAAAATACCGTATGGTCATAGATTACAGACGTCTCAACGAAGTGACCACGGATGATAAATACCCGCTGCCTAATATCGCTGATCTCTTTGACAAATTAGGGAAATCTGTGTATTTTAGTACCATCGATTTAGCAAGCGGATTTCACCAGATCGAAGTGAGGGAAGAAGACCGACAAAAGACAGCGTTCTCCACGCAAGCGGGTCACTACGAGTTTACCCGAATGCCATTCGGTCTAAAAACCGGACCAGCTACGTTTCAGCGCGCAATGGACAACGTGCTCAGAGGATTACAAGGACTGCATTGCCTTGTGTACTTAGATGATATAATCGTGTATTCATCTAGCCTGCAAGAACACATTGAGAAGTTGCGTATGGTTTTCGACCGATTGAGGGAAACAAACCTGAAAGTGACATTGGACAAGTGTGAATTCTTCCGCAAGGAGGTACTTTACCTTGGCCATATGATAACTAAGGATGGACTTAAACCCAATGATGATAAGATACAGGCCGTTCTGAACTTCCCAATTCCAACAACAACTACCCAAATTAAAAGCTTTTTGGGATTAGTGGGATATTACCGTAAATTTATTAAGGACTTTGCCAAAATCACCCGTCCCTTGACGTTCTGTTTAAAAAAGCGAAACAAAATAGAACTCACAGACGAATTTGTGGGCGCTTTTGAGAGATGTAAAGAGCTGCTAGTGAATGCGCCTATCCTACAATTCCCGGACTTCTCAAAACCATTTATACTCACAACGGACGCGTCTGATTTCGCGATTGGTGCAGTAATATCCCAGGGCCCCATAGGCTCGGATAAACCAATAGCCTATGCAAGTCGCACCCTGAATGACGCTGAAACCAGGTATAGTACCGTAGAAAAGGAGCTATTAGCCATCGTTTGGGCCGTGAAGCATTTCAGGCCATACCTATACGGTAGGCGGTTCACCATCTATACCGACCATAGACCCCTTGCCTGGCTCAATAATATGAAAGAACATAACAGCAAGCTCACCAGGTGGAAGCTCCGCTTGGCAGAATTCGACTATGACATCATCTATAAAAAAGGCAAACAAAATTGTGTAGCGGATGCCTTATCGCGTATCAAAGTCAACGCGATAGAGAAGGACGTCGACTCTATGAAGGTCAACGTAGAAAAGAAACAAAAGCAAATCCCAAAAAAGGAAACAGATAAAGAAACTCAAGACGGCGACAATATGACCGTCTACCAGATAATACTGTCAGAATCAGAAGAAGATCAAAGCGAAGACACAATCGTTTTGTCATCCGAATCAGAATATGGCCCGCTAACCCCTATATACGAACCAAGGTCTCCTTTTTCTATTCCATCCGCAACAAGCGACACGTTGACAGCATCGGAACACTCAGAAACTGAACATTCCGTTTACGAAACGGATTCCTCCGGAATTCCCATTATGAACGAGGCCATAGATACTAAATCTAACCAAATCTTAGTACACACTTGGTTCAGAGGAGAATTGACAGTTAAGGACTTATCAAGGCCAAAACAAAAGATTTTGGAAGTCCACTTACCACTGGAAAGACCAGATTTAGTGAAACAGTTCCTTAAAGAATATATTAAACCAAAAGTTAAATATTTCATCTATTTTGAAGACGAAGGACACCGGAAACAATTTGCTGAAGTAATTACCAAATTATTTAAAAAGGATACCGTAAAGATTTTCGAATGTACCCAGAGGGTCATATACGTTGAAGATGAAAATGAGCAGAAAGAGATTGCGAAAAAGTACCACATTGGAAAAACCTGTCACCGAGGAATAAAAGAGACGACTACGCATCTGAAACGAACATACTATTGGAATAACATGGAGGTTACAGTAGCCACCATAATAAATTCGTGCGACGGCTGTAAAACTATGAAATACGACAGGAAACCACTAAAACCAGAGCTACAACTCACACAGACTCAAACAAAACCATTCCAAGAGATTTTCATAGATGTCTTCACCATAGAAGGAAAATCATACCTAACTTTAGTCGACGCTTTCAGCAAACTCGGACAAGCCATGGGGATTGAGAACAAAACCACACCTGAAATAATTAGGGCTCTCATTAAGTATTTTTCTATGTATGGAGTACCACATAAAATCAGTGCCGACTCCGGGTCAGAATTTAATAACGCCCTGCTGAAGGAAACCTTAAGCCTCTATAAGGTAGACCTGCATATTGGTACCCCACATAACTCAAACTCAATGGGGGTGGTCGAACGGTTTCATTCAACCCTTATCGAAATTTATCGGCTTGCCAAATACGAACACAAACTCACAGACGCAGCGTCAGTAATGACCTACTCGCTCATGTCATATAATCACACAATCCACTCCACCACAGGACTAACGCCTTTCGAAGTAGTATTCGGTCACACCGACTCTAAAAATCCATTTAATGTCGAATTTAACAGGGAATACACACAAAAACTAGTACAAGATCACAAAAACCGTATCAAATTCCTATACAAATATTTAACCGATAAAGCTATAAATATCAAAAAGAAAATCAAGGAGAAACTTGGAGGAGAAAAAGAGTTCAAAGTAAAAGAGGGAGATACAGTTTTCGTAAAAGGCGTAAACGTAAGAAGAGGCAAGGATAAACCGCGGTACGAAAAGGCGGAAGTCGTAGGTGAATTAGACAGGAACATAGTACCGATTAAAATGAAAGGTCGTGAGACTAAAGCACCAATTAAGGATTTAAAACGTCCTTCACAGGTGCGCCCTGGTCCTGCTGCAGACGTCAGCTGCCCTGGCCCTTCTACTTCAGCAGATCAGGGATAACCCCGGGATCTTCCCGATCAAAGAAGGTCAAGCCCTTATAAGTAGTGATAAGTGGTCTATTATTAAAACCCTAGATTTAAGTTTAATCAGAGACGATTTAGATTTTAATGTTAATAGATATGTAGATTTGAATAAGCATGTAGAGAACTATTTCGGAAATAAACCCATTAACGCAGGCATCAATGACATAAAGACTCAGACAGATTTTATCAAAAATATTACACTGCAGAAATTAAACCAGCTAATTCCTGTTAAAAGAGTTAAACGCGGCCTCCTAAATCCCCTGGGATCGATAATCAAATTAATTTCCGGAAATTTAGACAATGACGACGCTATGAAGTATGACGCGTTAATACAAAATGTAAAATCGACGCAAATCGCAGAAAATAAAAGAGTAACAGTGGTCGCAGAAATGCTGAAGTCATTGGTGAATATTACGAACAATACTAAGAACAATTTCATTCAATTGGATAAGGCAATTTGGGAAGTTAAACAACAGTTAAGTAGTAATAACGCCACTACAGATACGCTCAAGATCATTAACACATATCACTTATTTTTCCATAACTTCCAAACTTTCTATACCATATTGAACGAGATTGAAACTACTGTAGCTTTTAGTAAATTAGGAATGTTACATCAAGCCATTTTAGACCCTAACGAATTGTTGTTAATACTTAAGGATGTAGAACGAAAAGGTAAACTCATGTTCACGGCTAACTTTGAAAATCTACTGAAATTAGAGCAATGTATAGAGCTAAAGGCTTACGCAAAGGAAAATCAAATAACTTTCATTATGGACATACCCCTTGTAGAAAACGATACATTCACATACTACAAGGTCCTTCCCCTACCTGTTACAAATTCCCGTAGCCAAACTCACCTTATCCTGCCAAAATTTCCTTATTTACTGACGAAAAGGTTGAAAACAGTGTCGCTATCACGCCCCTGTAAGGAAATAGAAGAATACCTATTTCTCTGTGAAGAAGACAACTCATCCTCCTTGGTTAAGGATACCTGCATTGCCGACCTGCTCCGATTCGCATCAGATACAACTCAGTGTCACCAGATACCAGTTGACGTAGAAGAGGTAAAAGTAGAGAAAATACAGGATAGCCGATGGATGGTGTTTGCTAGGACTGACGTCCTCCTCACTCAAAACTGCGGGAACGAGATAACTCACCACCACCTTCGAGGGACCTACATCGTGACTACAGACGACGATTGCGAAGCCGAAGTTAAAGGCTTAGTCATGAGAAGACATCGAGAGAACTCAGGAAGAATGTATCTACCTGCATTACCCATCATAAACCTGCCTGAATTAATGCCGCCGGAGAAGACGCGCTTTGTGGAGCCGTTGAACGTAAAAGGGATGGACCTCACCAACCTGCAGCAACTATCCAGCATTTTAGTGAAAAGTGAAAGTGAAATGAGTCAATATAGTGAACGTGATAGTGCGATTAACATGAAGAGAATAAGCATAGGAACTTTAATTTTATATGTAATTTTAGTCATAGTTTTTGCATTTTGTGTCTCAGTATACTTTTACAGACGAAATTATCGTGGCAAAGAAAATCCGCGCGATAATTTCGATCTTAAGGAGGAAGGAGTCATGTATGCTGGAGCACCGACAGCAACTATTACTGTTGTCCACTAGCCCACTACCGAGAATAGCCAGCCGGCAAAACCGCTGAGTGCGCGTCTGGCTCCACGGTGGTCCGGCATGCATTACCGTGGGAGGCGGTAGATAACACCGCTCCCGTTAGCTTTTAGTTTAGTTGTAAGTCAGTTATAATTCAACTCTTAATATGATCAGACGTATTAAATAAGTAAAAATCAATTTTTGTCTTTTTAAAAAACAAAACCCGCGATCTTCAATTTTGACTAGATAGACACAAAGCAAACACCTACGTTCATCACATAAATATTTGCCCCGGTTGGGATCGAACCCACGCCTCTTTGACCCAGAAGTTAGGATCACTAACCACTGAGCCACCGAGGCAGTCAAATACATTATTTGAAAAAAAAAAACTACAGTAGATCCACACCAAGTCCAGCCAGTGGCCCCACACTAGGCTCAAGGCTCATAATATGTTGTGGGAACTTCACATTTCGAGAATAATGGAGGTGTCCTATTAAATACATTAAAAGTTATAATTTCAATTTATCTAACACTAGCTGCCCACCCCGGCTTTGCCCGGGTATGATTAGCTAAAGAGGACAGATTTTATAAATATTTTGCTTATATACCTACCACGTAATGTAGGTGTGGGAGTTTTAGTAATGAACCCTAATTTTTTTGAAAATATAATATAGCCTATGACACCCGGAGATTTTGTAGCTTCCCAACAGTGAAATATTTTTTCAAATCGGTTCAGTAGTTTCGGATCCTATTCAATGCAAACAAACAAACAATCAAATCTTTCCTCTTTATAATATTGGTATAATGATAAAACTTAAATTAAAAATTTAAAAAACCCCCGACACAAAAACCTACCTAATAAAGTACGTTCCATCCCCACTTTAACCCACCATAACTCTTAAACGGCTCAATCGATTTTTATAAAACATAGCTAAGAACACTCTCGATTAAGTCTCCTTTCATCCAAAAAAAACTAAACTGAAATCGGTTCAGTGGTTCGGGCGCTATGATGCCACAGACAGACAGACACACAGACAAACAGACACGTCAAACTTATAACACCCCTCTTTTGCGTCGGGGGTTAATAAATTGAAATTTAATTATGATTTTACTATTGTATTCCATACATCATTGTCAGCTCAATCGAAAACCGGGAAGTTGGTCAAATGTAACTTGCAAGATTCCACCCGAACTTACATACATACATACATAGGTACATGCATTGCAAGTTCAATAAAAGCTTTACAATAATTATTTTTCGCAAAAATTGGCAATCGCCTTCCATCGTGTACAAAATTCGAATATTTCGCTCGGATTGTTTAACATTATTGTTGATTTATCAAAAACGACTCAGCCGATTTCGATACAATTTTAATTGGACCACCTCGAAAGTATACTCCTTTGAATGGAAAACATTTTGGTTAAATCGGTTCACAATTGACGAAACTATCGATGAACACACACAAAAAAATACATACAGACGAACATAGAACTCCTCCTTTTTTAAAAGTCGGTTAAAAATAAATGAAATCCCAACAAAAACTTTTTTTTTGTAGAATAGGGCTACATTTGGCTACCAGTTCGCCTGATGGAAAGCGAAGATGGAGTATGTAGACCTTTTTTTTTTACGAGGTGGAAATCTTCTGAAGATGCCCTAAATGCATTGGGGTGCAGTAGGGTTTTGTGGGATTGTACCCACTAAAACCCCCTTTGTGCCTTCTTGGGAGCTCCGGGATCTCCAAAGGAACACACCGGTGCTCCCAGCACTTTACACGACTACTCGCCTGGTATTTAAACCAGGCTTGTACCGTCCTTTATGACAGCGTTGCCACACACGCTGCCGTCCTCCTCGGGCCCGCTTGAGTGGATGGCCAGAGCCCCAACTCTGACCACCTACGAGCCCAGGGGTCCCCTTTTAGTAGGCTCTTACTACAGGCAGGGGATACCGATGCCGTATTCTCGTGCCCCGGCATCAGGGCAAGGAGTATGTAGACCTAGAAGATATCTATTCACTTTTGAAGATACTCGTATCCAGATTGTAATTGTCAGGGAACAATGACGGAGGCATTCCAATCCCTGGCGGTCCGAATTATGAAGGAAGAAGCGAAAACATGACATATAAAAAATACAACAACTCCATTGACTGCCTCGGTGGCTCAGTGGTTAGTGACCCTAACTACTGGGTCAAAAAGGCGTGGGTTCGATCCCCACCCAGGGCAAGTATTTAAGTGATGAACATAGGTGTTTGCTCTGTGTCTGGGTGTTATTTAGTGACTATCTATATAGTATGTATTTAAAAATATGTATATGTAGTATATCAGTCTCTGGCAGCCATATCACAAGCTTTGCTTAGTTTGGGCAAAGAATATATAATAATACTACGTATAGAACGGCCACTCGTTACCCCCCACCCGTTTGAGTCTTCCTCACTTCCACCCCGCGCTACGTACCGCATCGTGTACTCTGCGCGCGGGCTGCACTGGCCGGTGGATTTTCTAATAAAAACTACCTAGACTGTGACAATAGGGAAGACTTGTACTGTGTATGGTTGAATATCAATGATACGTAACAAATCAAGAAATTTTAATGTTTCCCTAAGGATAAATAATAGGAACTTATTTTACATTATTTGGTAACTTCCTCTTGATATTATCTTACAAAAGAAGTAGATCGGTTACTTTTTGTTAATATGCTTCCAAATTAAGTAATTGTTATACTATTTTAAGCACTAGATTAATATTCATTTTTGCAAATTATGTACGCAACTGTCTCACTCACGCGGCATGACGTCACGATGTGGTGATCGCTGACAGCCATATACGTGCCGCACACAAATGCGCGTGTAGTGACCGTGCGTATGTGTGTTGTCTGTGAGTAAGTACTGTGTAGGTGTGCGTAAGACAGCAGATTTTGTATGAAAAATCGCGGAGTGTCCGGGCTGTGGTTTGGGTCAGAGACCGTGTGTAAGGTGTCCTCAAATATTTATTTATTTATTTATCAACAGATTATCCACAAAAAAAATGTAACATCAAATTTATAGGCAAACCATTTAACTCGCGGAACGCCCGCGGGGTAAGAAGGGAGCGGGGGGAGATGTTACCGGGTGGGTGACAGGGGTACGCGGAACAGAGAGCGCACGTCTTACCCCTCTTACCCACCCGATAACATCTCCCCCCGCTCCCTTCTTACCCCGCGGGCGTTCCGCGAGTTAAATGGTTTGCCTATAATGTAAAGAGAACTCGGTTTACTTATTCTCACTACTTAATCTATGCGAGCATCAAAGTTATGATGGTAGTTGTTACCTTTTTCATGTAGAAACTTGAGCGCCGAAGCCAGCTGCTGCAAGAAAAACCGCACCTGCAAGCAACTACAATACATAAATAACGTTTATACTACACCTGCTCGGAAAGTACCTTGATACTTTATCAAATTTACGGTAGAAAGTACGTCATTACATATCGAACAAATATGCGGGGAGAAAACGCATCTGAGCGGGAGAGAAAAGTGTACGAAAATCCATTTCTTACGTGGTTTTTCTTTTTTAATTTTGGGTAAGACTATGCGCTGGTAACCTAAATATCAAAAGCCAAAAAGTTTTTACAGTGAGTTTTTATCTCCAAGTTCGCAAAATGACACTGGCCACTAGCTGTGTGTTGGATGGTGTCAAACAATTTGAAAAAAGAACATGTGAAAATTGCAGACGCCATTGGCGCCATTTTCAAGTGTTACATTAAGCTTCACTAACTGCAACAATTTCAATATAAATTAGTAAAGATTTAGTTTTTTATTTTCCTCGTAGGTGTAGTATAAAGCACTATGTATCACTCGAGAGAAAGTGCGATTCCCGATCTCGGGTGTTTTAAACGACACCCTCGACGGTAATCGGTCACTTTCTCCTCTCGGTGAACAATGTACTATTATAGGCCGCGCCACACAAGTTGGCGGATGTGAAGATAGCTACAAGCTGCGCAATATCCAATCAACGCGCGGCTTTGTGTGAGCTTCAGTCAGGATTGGAATTGCTACTGGATGCTGGATCACCGTAGGGTTGCAGTCTGTCCATTTTATATTGGATTCATTTCGGAGTGTACATCTGAGCTGCACGACCTTATCCCACCATCTCCTTTTTACTACAGGACAAGTAGGAGGACGCCACATTACCACCCCTACACTGTCGATTTTCCTTCGATACGTACGAAGCGGTTTGACTCAACATTTCTGATTCGTACCGCCAGGGAATAGAACAGTCTTCCTGCTTTTCTGTTTCCTAAGAGATATAATCTAGAGCTTTTCAAGGTCAGAGTGAATAGGTAGCTTCTAAGTCTGCGTGCTTCATATTCGACCACAACGTCACTTACCATCAGGCGAGTTGGTGGTCAAACGCGGAATTATTCCCGATAAAGAAAAACTTGCGCAGCTTGTAGCCAACTTCGTTTCCGCCAACTTGTGTGGCGCGGCCTAAACTGTCTTGCAAATATACAGCCATAGCCAAAAGTATTGGCACCTTAACAAAATTAGTATTATATAAGTTAGATAAGTAAAATAGTAATTTTTTGCAAAAAAAATGGCACCACCGACTTCCACCGTGTACAGAATTCGAATAGTTTGCACGAATCGATGTAATTGAGAACCTCTTTTTTGAAGTTGGTTAAAAAAGGTAGTTAGCGGTGGTGGTCTAGAGGTAATGACACCCGCCTTACAATCATGAGGTCGTGAATTCAAATCCCGGTCCAGTCTCAATGAATTCTCTGGAATTTATGTACGGAATTTCACACCACTGGCTTTTCGGTGAAGGAAAACATCGTGAGGCAACCTGCATATATGACTGACTGCCTCGGTGGCTCAGTGGTTAGGGATCCTAACTTCTGGGTCAGAGAGGCGTGGGTTCGATCCCCACCCAGGGCAAATATTTATGTGAGGAACATAAGTGTTTGCTCTGTGTCTGGGTGTTATTTAGTTACTATTTATATAAGTATGTATTTAAAAATATGTATATGTAGTATATAAGTCTCTGGCAGCCATATCACAAGCTATGCTTAGTTTGGGGTCAGAGGCCGTAAAAAAAAAAAAAAGTCCGTAGAAGATATTCGATGGCATATGTGAATCCACCAACCCGCATTGGGCCAGCGTGGTGGATATGGCCCAATCACCCTTCGTGGGTAAGGCCTACGTCCTGCAGTGGACTATTTAAAAGGCTGGTACAGTAAAAAAGGAAAGTATGGTAAAACAGTAACCTGTGTTTCAGGCACTCGGCCGTATCTCTTGATGTACCGCGAGAGGTCACCACCGGAGCAATACTCCATTATTATGTAGATGTTTCTGGAAACAAATATATACACAATTAAAGACACATATTCACTGCCACACTGCCAGATGACAAACAGACAGACAGACAGACGGACAGCGGTGTCGTAGTAATAGGGTCCTATTTTTACGCTTTGGGTACGGAACCCTGAACATTTTTTAATGATTAGCACCTTTTTACCTACCTATATACCTAAATGATGTTTAGAAATTGTAAATATTAGATGTTAAGTACTAAAAAAAAGAAGACGTGTGGCACTCGGGGACTGCCGCGGTAAAGCTATTGCATAATTTTACAATACGTCTAATCGCACACAACGCCGTGTCGAAGACTGCCGAACTGAAACGACGTTAGACGATGCACGGCCTTCAAGCCACACCTCCTTGCCCGTCGGAGTGGGGAGCGTGAGGTTTTTTCGTTACGGAATTTCTGGATTCGGTCCCCGCGCTCAAGGCCCGCGATAGAAGCTATGCAATAGCTTAATATTTTTTGTGTGTGTGTATTATAGTAGCTATAAGATACCTACAAAAAATACATACCTATTGTGTAAAATATTTCACGACCGAAAAGGGTAAGACTGTGATACTTATCTTATAATTTTTTAACAACTTATGTACCAGTTTTATAATAGTAGTTTATGCAACTGTCATGTAATACACTCGTTACTATTATGAAACTCACACTCGTGTTTTAATACCCGTGTTATATGCAGTTGCATACACTACTTTATCTTCACTAATAAAAAAAATACTAAGACTTCGACTTCGAAACATTAAATTCACGCGTACGTGTATTGTCACAGTAAACATGGCGCCATTAAAATCTAACCAATGAGAGCGCAGCTGCGCGCGCAGGGCTAATTAGGAGCGAGCGCGCGATGTTTTAATGAGATTTTACGATATCGATGTGGATATTATAACATCATGTGAAATTGCTTAAATTGAGTGTTTTGTTGTCTGCGCTATAACAGTAGTCATTATAATTCAAGTATTGGAAACGTAAGTAGAATGTTACAACATTAGTGTAGATAAACGATATTCTGATTCTGATAAAAATAAAAGGTTATGGGATAGCACATAAATCTAAATACCACGCGAGCGAAGCTGCGGGTAGAAGCTAGTTTCTTAATAAATTATAGCCTATGTGTTGTTCTGATGTATAAGCATTATTATTGGAAAGTTTCATCTCAATCCGTTCAGTAGTTTTTACGTGAAAGAGCAACAAACATCCAAACTTTTGCGTTTATAACATTAGTAGGATGTACCTATAGATGTCATTCATTCGATGGGACTGACATGCCACTGCTGGCCAAAGTCCCCAATAAATTGAAGAATAAAAAAATAAAAAAATCGGCCAAGTACGCGGGGTGGAAGTGAGGAAGACTCAAACGGGTGGGGGGTAACGAGTGGCCGTTCTATAAATAGTATTATTATGTATTCTTTGCCCAGAGTAAACTTCAAATTAGAAAATTCGTCTTTATTCTCCAACCCAGCACCCAGTAGTTCTAAGTAATCTCCAAATAGTTTGGAGCCCTAGGGCTTCGCGCCACATCATATGCTCGGGGGTCACGTACATTAATATGCAGAAAAATAGTTGTGTCTAGGGAGGTCTACAGTTCGGATAACTACTAGTATATGATGTAGACCCACCACAAGGTGGACGGACGACCTCATTAAGACCGCAGGTTCGCGCTGGATGCAAGCCGCTACCACCCGGTCTTATTGGAGATCTTTAGGGGAGGCCTATGTTCAGCAGTGGACGTCCTATGGCTGAAAGGAAGGAAGGATGTAGATATAGTGTATTTACTTGTCGTCCCAAGTGAAGTGATGCATCTTGACGATATGTGGATGGGTGAGAGTCTTGAGCAGGCGGATCTCGGAGACCAGGTTGTCCACGGCCGAGCCTGAGTGTTTCACCCGACTTTTCTCTACGCATTTTACTGCTACGGTTTGCCGACCACCCACCTGCAGAAGAAATTATAATAACTAATATAAATTAAAAATTTAAAAAACCCCCGACACATTGACAACCGTTTTGGGCACATTTGTAGAATTTTGGTTCTTCCATCCCCACTTTAACCCACCATAACTCTTAAACGGCTCAATCGATTTTTATAAAACATAGCTAAGAACACTCTCGATTAAGTCTCCTTTCATACAAAAAAAACTAAACTGAAATCGGTTCAGTGGTTCGGGCGCTATGATGCCACAGACAGACAGACAAACAGACACGTCAAACTTATAACACCCCTCTTTTGCGTCGGGGGTTAAAAATAGCATGACCGACTTCACCTGTGTACAGAATTCGCGAATATTTCGCACGGATCGATGTTACATTTTTCACATTATTATTGATTTATCAAAAATGGCTCAGCCGATGTCAATAAAAATTTAATGGGATCAATTTCGAAGTATATTGTTTATGTATCAAAAATATATACTCTTTCCAATAAAAAAAAGAATTATTGAAATCGGACTACTATTAATAAAGTTATGCGTGGTTACACATAAAAAAATATATATAAATATACGGGTCACATTGAGTACCTCCTCCGGTTTGGTTTGTCGGTCAAAAAAAGGTAAAACTGACTTCCATCATGTACAAAATTCGAATATTTCGCACGAACTGTTTACATTATTGTTTATTTTTCAAAAACGGCTCAGCCGATATCTATAAAATTTAAATGGAACCAGTTCGGGAATATAGCCTTTCGAAATAAAAAAGATTTTTTTGATTCGGTTCACAATTGGCGAAAATATTGTTGAACATACACAAAAAAAAAAATACATACAGACGAACATAGAACCTCCTCCTTTTTGGAAGTTGGTTAAAAAACGTTTAGTAAATTGTTTATGAGCGAGCAGTGTATATTTGTACCTATATCAAGCAGAGTCGAATAAAATTATAGTCTGAACGTTTAACTGAGACCTCGCCTGCGCGGGTACAGGGGCGCGCGGGTAGACGACAAAGGGGGACTGAGACCGGTGCGGGCGGCAGGGACCCGCCGCCCGCACCGGTTTCAGTCCCCTTTGTCGTCTACCCCCGCGCCTCTGTACCGCGCAGGCGAGGACTCAGTTAAACGGTCAGACTATAGTATATTTTATCTGTTCATGTTTTTTCCTTTTTTATCCAAAGGTCCAGTCTATTCTATGTGTTTTTGCTGAGATTACATCCTCAAGCAACCTGTTCCAATTGTAGACAACTCTGTTGCTGAGGATGTGGATTTTACTAGCTTTTACCTGCGGTTTTGCCTATGTGGAATGTGGAACTCTATGCCTGAGTCTGTCTTCCCGCTAAAGTACAATGTAGGTGTCTTCAAATCTCGAGTAAATAGGTATCTTCTAGGTAAGCGTGATACATCCTAGACCACATATATGCTTAACATCAGGCAGTGTGTAGTCAAACACAAACCTATACGAAATAAAATAATCGGCCAAGTACGAGTCGGACTCGCGCACGGAGGGTTCCGTACTGTATGGGAGCCCCCCTTAAATATTTATTTTATTTAAATTTTATTATTTATTATTGAAGTGAATATAAAACTAAATATTCTGTGAAAATTTCAAGCATCTACCTGTTACTATTATAAATATAGAGCGAAAAACAACCAAAAAATCAGGTTTGTTGTATGGAAGCCCCCCTTAAATATTTATTTTATTCTCTTTTTAGTATCTGTTGTTATAGCGGCAACAGAAATACATCATCTGTGAAAATTTCAGCTGCTTAGCTATCACGGTTCATGAGATACAGCCCGGTGACAGACAGACAGATGAACATCGAAGTCTTAGTAATAAGGTCCCGTTATTCCCTTTGGGTATGGAACTCTAAAAATGATACAACTTGACTTTTATGTTATGGAACATTGAGAAAAAAAATTGTTTCTTTTATTTTACTGAGATAATAAATTATTATAAAATATAACTTTATAAATACAAGCTTTTGAGATTATGGAAAGTTATCATGTAGCCAAGTAAACGAGCCCAAACATGACAAATCTATCTTGTTTAGTACAGGAGTTCCTATGGCCACCTTCCGACTCCATCATCAGATCAGATACGATCATGCGTTATACATGTGCGTGCAAAAGAAGGATGTCAGCTCATGCATAAATATACCTGTTGTATACGAATACACTCATTTTCTACCAAGTTTATTTCTAAGTATGTTTTGTTCATCAAAATAATTTATGATTCTTCTAAAACTGTTCTGATATGTAAAGGTTCATTTTTAATGAAGTTTTAAAATATTTGGCTACACAAGCTTTGGTAGGGGATTTAGAATGGTAAAATCAATAAAAAATTCATTTCACCAGAATAACAGCGTTGAGTGTTGGGTCCTTCCCAGCACTCAGCATTTTATAGCTGAGGTGAGTTTTGTCACTTTTGTTTTTTCACTATTGTATAAGTTTTTCATTTATTTGTACTTGTGTCGAATAAAGATATTTCATTTTATTTCATTAATTTTTCTAGTTATCCAATCTTAATTTTAACTTTTTTTTTTTAACTGGCAAAAGTGCCTTTATTAACTACAACAAAACTACACTACTATTACACAAAAAGCATTGGATCACCCTCAGACCTTTGAAGGTCTAAAGATAATCCAAATGCTCAAGCCCACTGCCAGTTGGCAGCGTGCCCAGCATGCTGGCTGCATTGCCACGCTGAATGGCAATGCTTATGCGTTGAGCCAAATAAACACCAGCATTTTGGTCACGCGTCGCGTCCACCAGACGCCCAGAAAGACTTTTGAAAATGATATGAGCTTCCGGCCCCCACGGACCCAATGTCTCAACTCCAAATGGCTCAAATATGTAACCACTACCAAGGTTAGCATATTTGCGCCGCTTGTGCTGCTCCGCCGAATTGGCCGCAGCTCCAGCCCTACTCTGAGTCTCAGAATTTTAACTAGTGATCTGAAAACAGCAAAATATCGCCATATTTTTGAAGCACATATAATTAGGTATTAGAAAAGATGTTTTTGATTCTATGATTGCAAAAAAATAAAGTAAAAATGTTTTGACAGGTCGAGTCTTTGCATCCTTCTTTCAGCTCAATCGTAAACTGGTAAGATGGTCGAATTCAACTTGCAAGATTCCACCCGAACTTACCTACATACATAGGTACCTAAAATAAGGTAGGTGCAAGTTGAATAAAAGCTTGTAAAAAGTAGTCTATGCCACTCACCAAACTTGAAGACAATCAGTTATTCTGTTGCTAGTAGAAAGAGTGCACCAACAAAAACTTATAGATTTATAGTATTAGTATAGGAGTGGATATATTTTTACATTTTTTGACCCTTGAGGGTCTAAAGATTATCCAAATGCTCAAGCCAACTGCCAGTTGTCACTCAGTGCCCAGCATGCATTTGCAGCATTGCCACGCTGAATGGCAATGTATTGGGACAAACCGCTCAAATAGATTTTTGAAAACAAGATGAGCTCTAGTCAACCAAGAAAACTTTTCTTTTTTACATCATTGATTGGGTTGAGAGAGAGAAAGTCGATGTCGACACAGAACAATGTTTTAAGTATTTGAATGATCCGCTTATAAAAAAAATCATAAATCGAGCAAAAAGGAGAAGGAAAAATGCTCTTTAGGTAGGTATACCTAGTTTTCCGCTCCGTAGGCAATGTATGCCTAGATACTTATAAAAAGGTTAAGTCTAAGTTTAAAATTGTGGCGCGAATCGAAATGTATGACGATCGATTAAAACAAAATTTTGGTAGGGTTTAACTAAACTCAAAAACATAGAAATAATCAATCTACCACTACAGTATATAAATACGATAAACATAAATCCAAAATGAACTGAAGAAAAGCAGGGAAAATCAATGGCAAAACTGTGTTTTGTTTACACAATATTACCGAGTATACACACCTTGTTGTAAGCCTTGTAAACTGTGGAATAGCTACCAGAGCCTAGTTTCTCTGTGACCACATATCCCTCTATTCGAGGAAAGGCCATTTTCAATCACAATTAATTAATTTTTACTATGGAAAATCACTTAATTTTCAAAGAAATCCATATTTTTTGATTTGATAATGCTTGCTAATGCTAATGTTAACAAATGTCAAACTGTCAAAACGTTTCATGACGTTCGATTTTTTTTTCGTTTTACAATGCGACAATCAGGTCATAGTACGATTAGCACATTTGCTAATGATAAACGTTATTTTAAACCTCAGAAATACCATGAAATATAAAAGTACATAGATACATACACATTTTGAACTACTTTAAAGTTACAAACATAATTATGTATTTATTTGAAAATACTAAATTGTTATTCCAGTTTAAATAAATTATCAGACTTCAAAAATATTTTTCTATTGGTACAATAAAGTAGGGCATTCAAGGTTAACTCAAATAGTGGTCTTAAGGGATTTCAAATCGTTTAGAGGCTTATTTATTCAGATTTTTCTTTAAATCAGCTAAGTTATGCATTTAGAGACTTGAGGCTGATGCTCTCGATGAGCGCGCAAAATTCAACATAATATTTTTTTCAACACACTTGCTCATGAAGTGGTTCTAATTTCACCGCAATTAGGCACAAACGAGTAATGACACCTCACACCTGTAATCAAACTGTGACTTTTTCATTACTATTATTCAGTGAGTTCAAGTGAGTTTTAGAGTTTTTTAGGGTTCCGTACCCAAAGGGAAAAACGGGACCCTATTACTAAGACTTCGATGTCCGTCTGTCCGTCTGTCTGTCTGTCTGCCACCGGGCTGTATCTCATGAACCATGATAGCTAGGCATCTGAAATTTTCACAGGTGATGTATTTCTGTTGCCTCCATAACAACAAATACTAAAAACAAAATAAAGTAAATATTTTCCATACAACAAACCTGAAATTTTAGACGTTTTTCGCTCTATATTAATAATGGTAACAGGTAGATGCTTGAAATTTTCACAGAATATTTAAGGGGGGCTCCCATACAGTACGGAACCCTCCGTGCACGAGTTCGACTCGTAGGTAGGTACTTGGCCGATTATTATTCTGTTTTTGTGGTTTAGTTGCTTTGTTCTTAAAAAAGTTTCGATACAAAAAATATCGTGTCCGACACGCCCGCGAGGGCGATTGGTATCTCAAGCCCCCCTCAGCCTGTTGGCCATCACGGCTTTGTGGGCCATCATGGCGTTGGTGATCTGTGTCTTCTTAAAGGTTCACCTTCTTCCTCTTCGTCTTGCTCCAGGAGGAGATCTCGAGGGAGAGAGCGCCAGGTTCGTTCGTTCGGACGTGCGTGGTGCGGGGCGATGTTTTGTAGATGAGGGTGTGGCCCGTTGTCTGCGCGGTCGTACATTCGACGCGCCAACCGAGCCACGAACTCCCTCACCGGTTCAGCCTTCAGGTCCTGTGCCAGTATGTCGTTCCGAACGAACCAGCCAGCTCCCGAGATCATCCTCAGACTGGTATTTTGGACCACCTGGAGTCGCTTCCTCTGGGTCTCGTTGCACAGCGGGTACCAGGCCGGTGCAGCGTATGTCAGACGGGTCCTGATATATGTCTTGTATATCCCCATCTTGGTACTCAATGGCAGCTTAGAGCGGAGTACCGGTCGCAGCAGCGCTCTAGCAGCCTTCGCTTGGTGGAGTGCGTGTGTGGTCTGCGAGCGCATGTTCAGGCAACAATAATGTAAACAATTCGAGCGAAATATTTGAATTTTGTACACGAAGGAAGGCGGTTTTGCCATTTCACACCTTCTGTGTGAAGCCCGATAGGGACTTAAATATATGTACTACTAGTAGCTCTCCGAACAGTAAACCTCGCATCTGTGAAGCCGAATGTTCAATGTTCATATATATAGGTAGGTACACCTATATGAACATTAAACATCCGGCTATAGGTAATTAGGTACCAATAACTCGACTCATTCATAACCAACTTTTTTGAAAAAAAAAATCTAGACAAACAACTTTTGTTCCAGGACTTTTGGAAAATCTCGAAGAAAATAAGTATCAGCTTTTTCACACAAAAAGTTCGTCAACGTGTGGCAAAATGTATAGAGAAGCAAATATTTTTTTTTGGGAATTTTCGAAAGCCATAGTACAAAAGTTGTTTGTCTATCTAGGACCTGACCGGATAGACGAAATCGAAATTGCTGAATCAAAATTGAGACTTTATTCGTTCGATCGGTCAATTATGACGATAATTAGCTACTCTTATACCGACGGTTTTGGCAATTTTTGTCTGTACAAGAGCGCACATAAAAATGTTCGAAAATAACAAAAATGGTTTTTATGTAAAATTGACCACTTTTATTTAAAAAATGGCACACGCACCAACTAGCATATTGTTTGAAAAAGTATTTGTTAAAAAATCAATCAGTCTGGATTGATTTGCATTTTGATACTATTTTTAATCGTTAAAACATTTTTAGAGGTAGGTAGGTATTTTCGTAATTTTTTCTATCGAGCGAAAATAATGGAATTGTGTTTAGGAAACAATTACCAACCAAAATATATCCTGTAGAATAAAATGTTTTTTTTTTATTTGGTTTCATGCAGTGAACCAAACACTTTTTTGTGCTATAAAACTCGCATTTAGCTCTTCACAGATCCTTAATTGAAAACAAGAAACAATATTCAGCCAATGTTTTCAACGTAGATATTGATTCTCAACTATTTCACCAAACGATTCCACAGACATCGATGCAAGCCGCCATTTTCACCGCATTCCAAATGATATCTTTATGGAACGCTTTTGTTCCCAGTACCTACAATAGAGATAGTGTTAAAATTTACTATTAATATAATCCTGCCAAGCTACATTTGCACTCCATTTGCTCAAAAAACGACTATAAACGCAACAGACGAAGTTCCAAAGATCATTTACGAAAAAGCACAAAGTTTAACAATGGAAAATCCTGCAAAATTATATTTAACGTTCGAAAATGTAACTAAGACCTTGTTGCTTACAAATAAGGGTTAAAATATTATTAGAGTGTGAGTATAAGCTGGTTTACCAGGATGCTGCAATGTACGCAAAGCCGTAGAAGTGTGACCATTTGTAGATATTTCTGCCATTTTAGCAAATTTCGTTTCTTTTAGCGACTTACAAAAGGAAGAGGTTTCATGTTCATTTAAGCTATTTTCTGTATTTAATTAAGTTTAAAATAGGTAACGTTTTGGTATTGACTGTAAAATTACTTACTAAGAAAATAAAGAAAATGAAACTGAATTGTATTTTTTATGTACCTATATTTATCGTTATCGAAAAACTCTACAGAACCTGCGTACCAAGGTTCGTCGAGGTTCGTTGAAAAATGCAACCTGTAGCGGAAAATCAACATCTGGACAGATGAATGCAAAATCACTGTACTTAATACGGAGACCTTCGCTTTCATACACGACGAGTACCTACTCATCACTAAGAACATATTGAAGTGAAACTTCTAAATACGACTTCCAACAAGGTTGCGTTAAACGTTTAACGCTACCATGGAGGGGGTATGAAAGCACGTTGCGTCGAAGTTTCAATTCTTCCGCGCGGAGGGTCTCTACTTGCATTTTTACTACAGAATCAATCTCAAAACCGTGAAAAAAATCGCATATAAAAAGTTCAGTCCCTCTTGAAAAAATGTTTGTAATTTCGACGAGAGTAACCTGAGTAACTGAACTTTTTGTATGAAACAGCAGATTTTTTTTCAAGATATCCCGTAATAAAAGTGGTTTAAGTATAATGATTTGGAAGTTATAATACCTTGATGAAAGTACAAATACAGTACCTAATGCATAAAAAAAAATATTTTTGAAATAATTTTTATTGAATTTGATAAGCAGATATTTTTATATTTCCATATGAAGATAATATTTATGGCGTTAAGACAGTATAAATGATTTTTGCTCTTTTCTGTGGTAGATTCGTCATTTTTAAGCTGGTCACACTGCTGTAGTAAGCGTTTAGTGAGTGTGTAGAGGCCGCGGCAAGCGCTGCGGAACGCGCGAACGAAACGGTTTACGCGGTAAAAAGGTTGTCGTTTGTGAAAACTTTTAAAACTTCTTAACTATTCTTAACTTCTTAAATAATAATATTAACTAAGTTTTATAACTTAATGAAAAAATAAATCATACTGACTATGCTAGGTTACCAATAGATGCAAATTATTTGGTACTAAGTATTATTTTTTATTCATTTACTTGCAACCGATTAACATGTAAATATTGCGTACTTAATATTATGTTGCAATTGCAATAAATAATTAAGTATTTAATTTCAATGACTATTTTCAATGAATTTTTCACAAAAATGGCATAACTGATATGTATTTCAATTGTTTACAAAATAGAAGTTCGCTCGAATCGATGTATATAATTTCACATTATTGTTAATATTTAGAAAACGGCTCAGCCGTACTTACCTACTTAATATTATGTTGCAATTGCAATAAATAATTAAGTATTTAATTTCAATGAAAATTTTCAATGATTTCTTATTTCAATGATTTTTTCACAAAAATGGCATAACTGATAGGTATTTCAATTGTTTACAAAATAGTAGTTCACTCGAATCGATGTATAGAATTTTTACATTATTGTTAATATTTAAAAAACGGCTCAGCCGATAATTATAACATGTAAATAAGTTTACTTCGGGAATCGGGAGTACCTAAATTCTTATTGAATTCTATTAAAATCCTTTTAAAAGAACTTTTTAAATTGATCGTAATTGGTGAACAAATCGATGAACATACATAAAAATAATACATACAGACGAACATAGTTTAGAACCTTTTTGGAATTAAATTGAAACTACAGTAGATTTCGTATAGCTCTATACATTGTGTCAGCGCCTCTGTTGAAAACTAGAAAGAACTAACAAAAATCGGCCAAGTGCGAGTCGGACTCGCGCATGAAGGGTTCCGTACCATATGGAAGCCCCATTCCTCTTGCCGTTATTAATAGCTAGCAAAAAACTCCTAAAAACCACGTTTTTTGTATGGGAAATAAATGTTTAAGCCCCTTAAACATTTATTTTATTCTGTTTTTAGTATTTGTTGTTATAGCGGCAACAGAAATACATCATCTGTGAAAATTTCAGCTGCCTAGCAATCATGGTTATTGAGATACAGCCCGGTGACAGACAGACAGATAGACAGACGGACATCGAAGTCTTAGTAATAGGGTCCCGTTTTTACCCTTTGGGTACGGAACCCTAAAAATGTATCGAGCCACACGCAAACATTATGCAAACCTATACTAAAGGAAGTAACCAAACTATCTGCACTTCAGTTAACACCATAAACAGTTATATCTTAGATAGATTTAACCATCACTTATTTACGGGTGGTAAAACTGGCCGCAAATGTTACGAGATAAACTATTGATGAATGTTACCAGCGAGACTGCAGCCCAATGTTGCGCAAAATATGTACGTCACTGATAATTCCAAATTCAAATTTCGAACGTTACAATCCATACAGGGTTATCCAGAACTGGTGTGCTAAGCCAAAGGAGGTGATTCAGAGTATTCAGATCATTATTATGAACAAATTTTATTATGAGGCCATTATAAAATTCGAGCAATTTTATAAACAAACAGTTGTTTTTTTTTTCGAATTTTGGTTTAGCCCCATAGTAAAAGTTTTTCAATATGATAGTCTCAATTAGGCCGTTTCGGATTATTACAGGTTAAGCAGATAACCCTGGATTAAGTATGTTTAATTATGTTGGTATTTGAAGAGAACCCAACCAAATGGATAATGCGGTCATTTTTTTGCCAAAATTTAAATGGGCCTAGGTCAGATTTTGCCATTGTCAAATAATTTGAACAAACATTTTGAAAATAGTAGGGGAAAATAACACTTTGCGAATTTGACATTTTAAATATATTATCACTACATAGTATAAACCAAGTCGCTTCCCGCTGTCTGTCCCCATGTATGCTTATATCTTTAAAACTACGCAACGGATTTTGATGCGGTTTTTTTAAATAGATAGAGTGATTCAAGAGGAAGGTTTACATGTATAATAAACCTGTGCGAAGCCGGGGCGGGTCGCTAGTTCATAATAATTATAATTTCTTGCCCTAAATCATCCCTTGTCAGCTTAGCAGACCTTTTCTGAATAACCCTGTAGTTTCAAGCTATACAGGGTTATTGATAATCAATTAGCATCCTTTTTGGGGCTTATTCTGTACATCAAAACTAATAAACCTTTGCTCAACGACTTTTATCAAATCTCAAAAACAAAAATTGTTGTTGCATAGTAAAATATCGTTCACCCTCGACAAAATGTAAAACAGCTGGTTTTTTAGGGTTCCGTACCCAAAGCTTAAAAACGGGACCCTATTACTAAAACTCCGCTGTCCGTCTGTCCGTCTGTCTGTCTGTCACCAAGCTGTATCTAATGAACCGTTATAGCTAGAAAGCTGAAATTTTCTCAGATGATATATTATTTCTGTTGCCGCTATAACAACAAATACTAAAAACAGAATAAAATAAATATTTAAGGGGGGCTCCCATACAACAAACCTGAATTTTTAGCCGGTTTTCCTCGATATTCAAAATGGTAACATGCAGATACTCAAAATTTGCACGAAACATTTAGTTGTATATTCACTTAAATAACAAATAATAAAAAAATAAAAAATATTTGAGGGTGCCTCCCATACAGTACGGAACCCTCCGTGCGCGAGTCCGACTCGTGCTTGGCCGATTATTTTTTGAGTTTTGGCAAAAGTCATAGAACACAAGTGGTTAGTTTTGATGTACAGAATAAGCCCCTAAAAGGATGCTAATTGATTAGAAGTAACCCTGTACTATTTAAAATACCTACCTATCTGTTAGCGTATAGTTTTCCATTTTTGAAAATATTATCTGGTATAGTCAATGTTTATTATAATTCACGGATCGTGAAACCGTGAAGCCAGGCGCAGGCCAAATGTCACGTTACGATAAGCCATTGATGAATGTTACCGGCGAGCCTGCGGACAAATGTTGCGCAAAATACGTTACTGATAATTCGAATTTTAAAGTTATTTTATTATGTTGGTATTTGAATCTACTGATTTATCATAGCGCTAATACAACCAGAGAGTCTGGCCAACGAAAGCTGTCCAAGAAAAAAGGCGGAAATTTTAAAAAATAAAGAGCTGCATCAATGCATATCATGGAGATCAGCTGAGCGGTACTAGAAAACAAGCTAACAGCTCTTGATTTTTTAAAATTCCCGCCTTATTTCTTGGACAGCTTTCGTTGGCCAGACTCTAGCGCTGTTGTCGCTGAGGCAATTCTCAACCACAAAAAGGTTTCGAAAATCTTGCTCAGAGCTATCAAAACTGTCAAATATGAATTTGACAATTTGAGGAATTTGACACTATCGGTAGAAAAACACGGCAACAGCCACGAATCGAGATATTATTCATGTCTGTTTCTAACTCATACCATATTAAATCAATGCATCTCTTTCAGATTTTTTCGATTGACCACATTATCCCTCTGGTTGTAAACTTGTAATAGCTCTGTGTGGGTTATGGCTCAGAGTAACCAAAGAGTTCCGGTCAGTTTTTCGTCCAAAAAAGTTTAGATCGTTGCGATTACAAACGTCACTTTTAACTTATTCCTCACATTTTGAAAATGGTGGAATGTACAATTTTTCTATAAATAATACATAGGATTTCTATAATTAATACATAGGAAATAGACATAAAAGAAACGTTGTTAATTTGAAAATTCCATGCATTTTTTAATGCATTCCCTAGTAAAAGTTGTTCATAATGTTGTGTTGAACCATTCCTTTTCATCTCGTACTGTACCTAGTTAACTTTCGGAAGCGCGAGAGAATGTTTCTTAAAAACTAGAAATAAAACTAAGTTGTTGCCGATGCGAAGGCACTATAATTAATGAATAAAATACACTGATACATCTTACAAGATAACTTAGGCATCTAGGTGGTCTTATTCGCAGACGCATTGTCAGCTCTACTGATAAGACCAGCGGGGCAATTCTGTCAACCGATCTCGTTACTAAGGTGACACGTTCTTGAACTTGTCTCGTTTTTCTGACAGTTTTGAGCTGTCGGAACTGTCAGAAAAACGAGAGAGGTTCAAGAACGTATTACTTCAGTAAAGAGATCGGCTAACAGAATTGCCCCGCAGTGCTCGGTTTGTTTCTGCGAACCGGCCGCTTATTTCTAGTATTATGGCGTGGCCACATTATCGCCCTACGGCGAAGTTTTCGTCACTGGGGGCTCATTCATCTAATTCAAACGGTAGTAATTGGTTGTTCACGATTTGAACTACTACCTGAAGCTAGGCACACACGCTGCGATGATCGCATCTATTCATCAGATCAGTCCAGCGAGGTCCTAATATAGTTACATTGCCGGTAGGTAGTTATTGAGGAATCAAAATGACACCACTATTTTAATCGAAAAAATTGAATTAACAAAAAAATTATTGGCATCAAAGTTGTAGAAAATCAAATTTTAAACAACTTTTGTTCCCATAACTTCTGCTGAAAAATTGAAATAACACAAGTTATTGAAGAAATGAAATGGCACAACCGGCTATTTGAAATAAATATCGATCCTACAAAAAGTTAATGGGAACTAAAGTTGTAGAAAATCAAATTTCAAACAACTTTTGTTCCCATAACTTCTGCTGGAAAATTGAAATAACACAAGTTATTGGAGAAATGAAATGGCACAACCGGCTATTTGAAAAAAATATGGATCCTACAAAAAGTTAATGGGAACTAAAGTTTTAGAAAATCAAATTTCAAACAACTTTTGTTCCCATAACTTCTGCTGAAAAATTGAAATAACACAAGTTATTGAAGAAACAAAATGGTACAACCAACTATTTAAAAAAAACATCGATCCTTCAAAAAGTTGATGGGAATCAAAGTTGTAGAAAATCAAATTTTAAACAACTTTTGTTCCCATAACTTCTGCTGTAAAATTGAAATAATACAAGTTATTGAAGAAATGAAATGGTACAACCAACTATTTAAAAAATTATCGATCCTGCAAAAAGTTTATGGGAATCAAAGTTGTAGAAAATCAAATTTCAAACAACTTTTGTTCCCATCAACTTTTTGTAGGGTCGATCTTTTTTTAAATAGTTAGTTGTACCATTTTGTTTCTTCAATAACTTGTGTTATTTCAATTTTTCAGCAGAAGTTATAGGAACAAAAGTTGTTTAAAATTTGATTTTCTACAACTTTGATGCCAATTTTTTTTTGTTAAATCAATATTTTTCGATTAAAATAGGGGTGTCATTTTGATTCCTCAATAACTACCTACTGGCAATGCAACTATATTAGGACCTCGCTGGACTGATCTGATGAATAGATGCGATCATCGCAGCGTGTGTGCCCAGCTTCAGGTAGTAGTTCAAATCGTGAACAACCAATTACTACCGTTTGAATTAGATGAATGAGCCCCCAGTGACGAAAACTTCGCCGTAGGGCGATAATGTGGCCACGCCATTAAGTTACGTGGGAACATACATCGAATTACATCGCTTAGAGTACTAGAGGTGGTGTTGTTCGATGAGAGAACATAACGACCTACTGTACTGTACTGTACCAGCCTTTTTAATAGTCCACTGCAGGACGTAGGCCTACCCCCAAAGGGTGACTGGGCCATATCCACCACGCTGGCACAGTGCGGGATGGTGGATTCACATACGCCATCGAATTTCCTCGATGGATGTATGCGATGTTCAGGTTGCCTCATGATGTTTTCCTTCACCGAAAAGCCAGTGGTGTGAAATTCCGCACATAAATTCCAAAAAAAAAATTGGCACGGGACTGAGGTTTGAACCCACGACTTCACGATTATAAGGCGGGTGTCACTACCTCTAGACCACCACGGCTTTTTAGGGTCCTTACCCAAAGGGTAAAAACGGGACCCTATTATTTAGACTTCGATGTCCGTCTGTCTCTGTTTGTCTGTCGCCGGGCTGTATCTCATGAACCATGATAGCTAGGCAGCTGAAATTTTCACAGATGATGTATTTCTGTTGCCGCTATAACAACAAATAAACACACTAAAAACAGAATAATATAAATATTAAGGGGGGCTTCCATACAACAAACGTGATTTTTAGGAGTTTTTTGCTCGCTATTAATAACGGCAAGAGGAATGGGGCTCCCATACGGTACGGAACCCTCCGTGTGCGAGTCCGACTCGCACTTGGCCGATTTTGTTACTAAATATCGGCTTTTTACCCCAGACGCAAAAGAGGGGTGTTATAAGTTTGACGTGTCTGTTTGTCTATCTGTGTGTCTGTCTGTCTGTCTGTCTGTCTGTGGCATCATAGCGCCCGAACCACTGAACCGATTTCAGTTTAGTTTTTTTTGGATGAAAGGAGACTTAATCGAGAGTGTTCTTAGCTATGTTTTATAAAAATCGATTGAGCCGTTTAAGAGTTATGGTGGGTTAAAGTGGGGATGGAACAACCAAAATTCTACAAATGTGCCCAAAACGGTTGACAATGCGTAGGGGGTTTTTTTAAATTTTTAATTTATAGTTATATTAGTAACAAATCTATAATAGCTTTAAATTATAAATTATATAAAAAAGTTGTACATTCAGCAGTGATTATATTGCCTCGCAGTCCCTAGAGTCAGTGTATCACGATGTACGGAGTGGTCGCTGGACAGAAGCAGGGGAAGGTGCGGGCTGCAGTGACCAAGGATCAGGTGAGACCACCTGCCTACTTCTTCTTGTCATTATTTTTAACCGACTTCAACAACTTTCAACTTTTCAACTTTCAACTTTCTTTCGTGGTCTCTCACTATGGGCCTTATTGGTAAGCTCCAAGTAGCCCAACGAGCTATGGAGAGGGCTATGCTCGGAGTCTCTCTGCGAGATCGAATCAGAAATGAGGAGATCCGTAGAAGAACCAAAGTTACCGACATAGCCCAACGGATTGGCAAGTTGAAATGGCAATGGGCAGGGCACATAGCGCGGAGGACTGATGACCGAAGGGGTCGAAAAGTTCTCGAGTGGAGACCACGTACCGGCAAGCGCAGCGTAGGACGTCCACCCACAAGGTGGACGGATGACCTCATTAAGACCGCAGGATCGCGCTGGATGCAAGCCGCTTCCAACCGGTCTTATTGGAGATCCATAGGGGAGGCCTATGTCCAGCAGTGGACTTCTTATGGCTGATGGATGGATGGATGGACTTCAACAAAGGAAGTTCACGATTCGACTGGATGTTTTCATGATGACTACGAAAAAACTGTACCAGTGTTATATTAAAAAAAACCTTTTTTTTTTTAAACAAGCTTTTACTGAACAAGTACTCGCCAAGACGAATCAAACGAGCCGAAACTCGATAGGTTTGCGTCGTTTCGTTTAACAGAGTTCCTAGGAGCACCTTTTAGCTCCATCATCAGATCCTGGTTGAAATTGAAAGACTAACTACTCGTCATGACGATTCAATTGAACCCAAAATCGATGAGGTTGTGTCGTTTCATTGCTAAGTTCTTTTGGCCACCTTCCAGCTCCATCATCAAATCAGCACCATGTCATCATAATATTGCATTGTCACGCGATTTACACATGTATGCAAAATTTCAGCTCAATCGGTAACCGGGAAGTGGATCAACTTGCAGGATTTGTGGACAGGTGAAAGTAAATAAAAGCTTGTAGAAAGGTTTAAAAGTATAATTCCGAAACTAAGACACAAGAGCATTAAAATTCTTAAACGGAAACAAGAAGTTACAGTTGCGATTAAGTTTTAATCTCATATGGAACGCGCGAACAAGCGACTCTGCGTCCGGGCCGCACCAGTAATGTGCTGAATAACAATGCGGCCCGCGGGAAGGCAAGTTTGACGCGGATGCATTCATAATAAGATTCCGACAATTCTCACTTAAAAACTTTGTGTACAGTGCAATCAATTATAATTATTTCACAGGCCCTGGAATCTGTGGTTAGTTAATATTTCACTAAAATAATCGGCCAAGTACGAGTCGGTCTCACGCACGAAGGGTTCCGTGCTGTATGGGAGCCCCCCTTAAATATTTGTTTTTTGTTAATTTAATTATTTATTATTGAAGCTAATGAACAACTAAATATTCTGTGAATATTTCAAGCATCTACCTGTTACCATAAATATCGAGAGAAAAACGGCAAAAATTCAGGTTTGTTGTACTTAGTAATGGGAGCCCCCCCTAAAATGTGATAAATGATATTAAAATTTTTTTTTTTTTTAGTATTTGCTGTTATAGCGGCAACAGAAATACATTATCTGTGAAAATTTCAGCTTTCTACCTATAACGGTTCATAAGATACAGCCTGGTGACAGACAGTCAGGCGGACAACGAAGTCTTAGTAATAGGGTCCCGTTTGTTGTACCCTTTGGGTACGGAACCCTAAAAAAGTTTTACAAAACCTGCAGTGAAGTTCTAATATTGTCACGATTTTTGACCAAGTGAACAAAGTGAGAGTCTCAGTTTTGACTCGAAAATTTTGCTGTCGTCCATTGGGATGTTGATTCTCCTCCAAAGGTTACATTTTTACAACGAATATTGCTGAATGAAAACTCTAACTTCGTTCGTCAAACTTGACGAAAGTTAAAGTACAGGTCTAGACACGCGGAAGCGTGTCCAGCCAAGTCTCTAAGAAAGAGGAACTGGCGACGCGACTTGTGTAATATTACACGAACCATTACGAGCCACTTTTGACCCCTTCATAACTCGAAAACTATTTAACCTATATATGTGAAATTTAGCATATTTTTTAAAGTTCTTCAGCTTATCTACAATACAAAATTTCAATAACTTTGCTCTGACGATTAATGAAATATTAACGTTTAAAAACCGGGGTTTCATTGACTGATTCACTCACTGACTCACTGATTCACTGACTCACTGACTTATAGATCAAAAACCTAACCCACTTCCAGATGACCTAGAAACTTGATATTTGGCATCGAGGTAGGCTATCAGGCATATACAAAGGGAAAAATCTAAAACTTTGAACTTTTACCCTCCAACCCTATATAAAAGAGGATGAAAGCTTGTATGAGACTTCCACAAATTTTCATGCTATAAGTCTAAAAATTGATATAAAGACTACATGTTAGAAATTATAAAACACGCATTTCAGGATTTTTAATGAATCAGCCCCCAAACCCTAAAATTGGGGGATGAAAATTTGTATGTCACTTTCGAAACTTTTGATGCCAGAAGTCATAAAATGGATATACGAACTCGTTGTTGATCGGCCAAGTCACATATATTAACAAAGCTGTAGAGTTTGTGGAGTAAGGACTTGTAGAGTAAGGCGTGTAGAGTTAGAAGCTTGGCTTTACGTGGATCTGACAACTTTTTGATAGTGGGAACTGTGATTTATTAGACTTGGCTTCATTTCACATGAAAATGTTTTTGTTGGATTTTTTATTAATAAAATTATATTAATGGAATGTTTTGTCGTCGGCGATTTCTATTATTTCCCCGAGAAAGGGGGAAAATTGCTGTTACGCTTCGAGCAAATATCTTTAAGAGTCACAATCGTGTAAAAAAAGAGTCAAAAGTCTGCCAAAGCTACGTAGTAGGCAGGCTTTATAATTAGTCGTAAGGCGATCGCAAGCCGACTACAACGCCTCGCGACACCAAAGACTACTCTACTTACGACTTAATGAGAACTTTGGTAAATTTATAACATAATGTTTAGATACAAGTTTTAAAAGGTGACATTAGCCTACAACACACTGTAAATATTGTGGTAAATTGTAACTTAGTTAGCTAACGCTAAGCTTTACAAAGCATTGTAGTTTTATTATGTTAATAAAGGTTTCTTAAAATCAATCATTCGATACCAAAGTGCTCGGTTACAAGCACTAATTAGGTGGCATAACGTCGAGATTCGACAAAACGGGTCTTTGTGAATTATTTAATGTAAATATCTAAGTCGGTATGTATGACGGCGCTCGGACATTTTTTCTACTTTCACTTAGGGACTGTGGCTCTGAAGATATGTGTTCGAAGCTGTCACGTTAATTACCTATCAGCCCATTTTAATAATATTTGATAAGATACCTTGTTTAATATCAAAATAACTACTAACAAGATTTGCAATTGTATGTATCAAATCGGTTAAGAGTGAATCGAGACATAAACTTATGACGCGTTCATTGGGTTTCGCGTACTCGTAGCTAATAGCAAACTTCTGTACCTGTACTGTACTGTACCAGCCATTTTAATAATCCACTACAGGACGTAGGTCTACCCACGAAAGGTGATTGGGCCAATACCACCACGCTGGCCCAGTGCGGGTTGGTGGATTCACATAAGCCATCGAATTTCTTCACCGGACATAATGCAGGTTTCCTCACGATGTTTTCCTTCACCGACAAGTCAATGGTGTGAAAATCCGTACATAAATTAGTAAAGAAATAAAGTAAAGAAATCATTGGTACGGGACCGGGATTTGAACCCACGACCTCGCGATTGTAAGGCGGGTGCTACACCCACTAGACCACCACGGCTTCATAATAGCAAACTTCACATCTGCCGAATTGTATGATTCGGTTAATAGTAGTTTATGCAACTGTCATATAATGAAGGGTATTAAAACACGAGTGTGAGTTCATAATAGTAACGAGTGTTTTAATACCCGTGTTATATGCAGTTGTATACACTACTTTATCTTCACTAATAAAAATAAAAAAAACATATTGCGAAACATTAAATTCACGTGTATTGTCACAGTGAACTTGGCGCCATTAAAATCTAACCAATGAGAGCGCAGCTGCGCGCGCAGGGCCAATCAGGAGCGAGCGCGCGATGTTATAATGAGATTTTACGATATCGATGTGGATATTATAACATCATGTGAAATTGCTTAAATTAAGTGTTTTGTTGTCTGCGCTATAACAGTAGTCATTATAAGTCAAGTATTGGAAACATAAGTAGAATGTTACAACATTAGTGTAGATAAAATTATTTAATATCTTCTCTGCTTCGAGCAAATAATTTTCTATAGAGTCACAATCGTGCAAAAAAAGTGTCCGTACCAAAACTCTGCCGAAGCTACGTAGTGGGCAGGCTTTTTATTTGGTCTTAAGGCGAATGCAAGCCGACTACAACGCCGCGCTATACCAAAGTGCTCGGTTACAAGCACTAATTAGGTGGCATAACGTCGAGATTCGACAAAACGGGTCATTGTGCATTATTTAATGTAAATCGAATTAGAATCGTTTATTGATGTATTGAGCTTAATACTAAAATTATATATACAACAGTTTGTACAATAATATAAAGTACCGCAAAATATATCTCGTCATTTCACAATACATAATACGTAGCAACGAATTTAAACAATGATTAAAATAATAGCTATCTACTTTACAATTGAATACAAAATTAAAAAATGTCAGAAAGAATAAATGAAAATGTCATGGTTTTTTTTGTTCAAAACATAATTACAAAATTAAATTTAAAAAATGATTAAGTAAATATTAAAATATAAATAATTACCTACTTCAATAATATGAATTAAACGCTGTAAAGGGGCGTTCGGTATGTATGACGGGTTCGGTATGTATGACGGCGCTTGGACATTTTTTTACTACTTTCACTTAGGGATTGTGGCTCTGTCGATATTTGCTCGAAGCTTCTCTGACATTACTTAAATTCACAGTTGGTACTTACAATAATTCATTAATTGATATTAATTATTATTATCCGCCAGCTGCCAAAATTTTGGCTATTTTGGAACAAAACAGAAAGCGTTGGAACTCTGCAGTAATTAAATGAAACATGGGACCTTATTACAGCCGCTTTGGCGGGAACGGTTCGTTTTATTAGGTTGGTAACTGAAAGAGTTTCTGACTCCCTATTGGGTCATTTTGGCGTTGCGTGTGTTTTGCATTTGCCGGTACATTGTTTATTATTTAATTTAATTGCATTTCACCAATCACTAACCGTTGTTTAAGTAGGTACAGCAATCGCACGTTTAACTAAAGCGACGTTACCCATTGCATTACCGGCATTTGCCATAAAAATCGAAGAAGCGATGAATTTTATCTTTAGAGAAAATTATATTGAAGATTTCGAGCAAATTCTACACCCCGTATATTTATAAAGCGGCGCAATTACTTTCTACCAATAAAATACTTACCTACTTTACTACCTAGCTCTGTGGTACATACGAGTACCTACTTATTCATATTTTTGTTGGTCTACATTTTAAATAAATGTCAACAGCTACCCTCTTGGGCCAACAATGTTAAGCATTTGTTAGGTTTTAAGTATTTTAATTGTATTTGTTTTTATAAGTATTTAATTTGACTCTGATATTAATCGATTATTTGTTTCGATTTGGAGACTTTGATTTGACTACCTAGTCGGTTGAAGTACTACCCGACTTAAAATTGGAAGGGGAAAAAGCATGGCCGTAGAGGAGCGAAAGAATGTCGGCAGTCTGTTCGGTGAAGCGGTGCGATGTGCACCTCCAGTGTTTACACTGTTACTCTGCCCAAATTCATATAAGTTATATAAGTGAGATATGGTTTATAAGTGACGTTTAAAGGAAGTACGAAGTGAAACAATAAACCAATGATTTCAAGGATATGGAGTTTTGTTATACAATCAATTGATGAACTGATTTTGATAATTCTTTTCTTGTTTGGTTGATCATACTTTAGAAGTGGTCCCAATAAAATGTTATCAAAATTGCCCGAGTTATACGGTTACATAACCGTATTCTAGCACTTTTAGATTAACTTTTGTATCGTCCCCACTAGCACCATTTTATGTGCGTAAAATATTTAAAGCCTCTCGCTAAAATGGTAACTGAGCAATAAATTGCCGCCAGAATCTACTGGAGTGTTGCCAACATTAAAATAATGCCCAGTAGCGAACATCTGGCCAGCGGGCGAAATACGAGAAATTTTAATCTGGCGTGAATATAACTTAAGCTTATTAGTAAACTAGTAGTTCTCCGAACAGTAGATCTCGCGACACAATAAGCCCGATTACAGAGGCGCCAGCGTAAAATAGCAACGTAAAAAGCGTTCTCTCTATCTCTAGTGAAAAAGAAACAGAACTATGCTAGTTAGCTAATATAATTGCGCTGGCGGCTCTGTAATCGGGCTTAATATATCTTTAACAGAATCTTCATAGTTAGCCTAATTAGCCTATTGTTATTTCGACTCGTTCTTGACTGATTTGGTTTATACTCGTATATCAGAGCCCTTAATCCAGGTTATGCGCAGTCCACTCTCGCGTTCGCGAGTGGCTTCATATAATATTTTAATATTTTATATACCATACGGAAACAGCTGTGGTTTCAATTTACGTGTAAACCTGGATTAAGCCCTCTTGTTGATATTTCGATACTAAACTCTTGCCAAATATTATTGAAAACGGCTTATGTTAATATTCAATGCATCCCCTGTCAAACATCGCCGACGACCAACAATTCTACTAATAATATATAATTATAGGACCTGTGCAGGCACCAAGTTTTATTAAGTATCGTTAAAAAAACGAATTATAGAGGAGAATTAGCATCCGAACACACGAAAGCAAAATCATCGCGTCAAAACTTCTCTCATTTCGTCCATTCGATCAATTAACGCTTTATTATATACTTATGATTAAATATAAATATTTACTTAATAGTGTATAAACGTAGGTATGCACTTAATTGTTAAAAGAATCTGTACCCTGCAACACAGGATCTTCGGAGACCTATTGCAGAGTGCAGCGCACCTAAGTAGCCTAAGTAAGTTATGGAACAAATAAAATTATTATTTATTCATTTTATTATGTTTTGGAGGGCTATTACTTAATTTATCGCACCCTTGTCTTATTCACAAGTTTCTTAAGGTCAGTCTGTTTGCAAGTGTTTATAATTGAGTTATTGAGGTACCTCGGCTCTGCTTGCTAATTTATTCCTTCCTGGACCGCCTTTCGCGTGTTTTGAACAGCTGACAATATTCAATGAGAACAAAGTGATTGCTCTTGTTTTGATAGGTAATTATTTTGGACGTGATAACGTTTTAAAAATCGTTGAACGCCGGCTTCACACACGAATAAATTATTATAAAAATAGAACTCTTTAAAAATATGTACAAGCTTTCGAGGTCCTGGATATCACGTAGCAGCACAGTGCTAGCCAAGATAATTACGTAAAATTCTCTCCCTGCACTGCGCAATTCGCTTGAGATTTAGCAGTTTCTGTTCGAATTAAACATTTAATTTTGTTTGTTTTATACATTTAAAATAGGACACAACTGTTTCACGACTTTCCCGCCATTATAAACGATCTTAGAGACCCTTGGGTGAACTAACTCCTTGGACTGGTCGTAAAAAGTTTTACTTACAAAGCGACCAATTCGACTTAATGTTGAGTAATGGCAGCACTATCGGATTTTATGTGACATGTTCGCAGCTGTTGTTAGAAAATTGTTAGTTCGACATTTTGTCCACTTTTGATATAACTTGGTAAGTTTGTACATGGGCAGTGGGCACCGTTTTAAAGCGATGTAGAAAGAAAGCGCTACCATCGGGTTTGCTGGGACAAAGCCATAGCTTTTCTGAATCTCATTAGTTCCATATTTTATCCGTTTTTGTAATAATAACTCGGTAGCCTTATGGTACAACATACTTTGGTTTTGCAGTTCTTGGCGATTGTATCGTAGAAACATGGTCTCATTTCTCAAAAATTTAATAAAACTAGTTGCGTTTTGTGGCCTTACTCGCTAAAAAACAAGACAAGTGCGAGTCAGGCTCGCCCAACGAGGGTTCCGTACAAATCCCGAAAATTATAATAAAAAAAATAGAAGGTCTTGACATGGTCTTGACTCACGGACAGACAGACGGACTACAAAGTGATCCTGTAAGCGTTTTGTTTTTTCCGGTTGAGAAGAAACCCTAAAAAAGACAACACTCAGTCAAATTGAGAACCCCTTTTTTTGAAGTCGGTTAAAACCACGCCTGTGAAGTTCTCACATTAGTTTAGTCACGTAATTTAGTTTAGTTAACTTCCGAGATTACATCTGAATTATTAGCGACCAAGATAGTACAGGAGACGTGGGAGGTCGACCTTCACCCATCTGATTACGGACCAGATGAGTTTTATTATAAGCTTTTATTTAACTTGCATTTGTATTGTATTTAAGTTCGGGTGAAATCTTGCAAGTTAAATTTAACCAGATTTCCAGTTTCCGATTAAGTTGAAATGTACGTACCTATATGTATATTGCGTGACAATGCAATAATTTGGTACCATGGAACCGATCTGATGATGAAGTCAGAACGTAGCCATAGGAACTACTGTACTAAATAAGATAAACCCGTCGTGCTTGGACTCGTTTTACTCGTCTTGACTAGCACTCTGCTGCTACATGATATTCAATGATTGTATTTTTAAAATGTTAAATTTTATAGTAATTCATTTTATTAAATATTATTTCCAACAACACGCACATTTTTAGCTAGCTTATCAAAGTGTGGTTTTCATAGGCGTGTTCTAAATGAATAATATTTGACAAAAAATATGATAATGAAAGGCATTAGAATAAGTGAGCCGCCTTGGACAGCTTCGAAGATTGTTCGCCATATCCCTGAAACGACAATATAACATTATCATTATCATTATGACATTTAATTTTGGTCACCGTTCAAGTCTCACTTATTGTTATTACGTTGTGTCATACCGTGTCAATTAAAATAAAATAAAATGAATTGAAAAGATTGCATTGCAGTTTCTATGCATACATTTTTCGACGTCATGTTGCTGTAATATTTATCAAAACTTTTTTACTAAAAGGTGCAGTACTTATATCTTTTATTATTGATACAATGATATCATAATAGTAGTTTATGCAACTGTCATATAATGAAGGGTATTAAAACACGAGTGTGAGTTTATGAAACGAGCGCAGCGATTGTTTTAATACCCGTGTTATATGCAGTTGCATACACTACTTTATCTTCACTAATAAAAATAAAAAAAAACATATTGCGAAACATTAAATTCACGCGTACGTGTATTGTCACAGTGAACTTGGCGCCATTAAAATCTAACCAATGAGAGCGCAGCTGCGCGCGCAGGGCCAATCAGGAGCGAGCGCGCGATGTTATAATGAGATTTTACGATATCGATGTGGATATTATAACATCATGTGAAATTGCTTAAATTGAGTGTTTTGTTGTCTGCGCTATAGCAGTAGTCATTATAAGTCAAGTATTGGAAACATAAGTAGAATGTTACAACATTAGTGTAGATAAAATGATTTATTAAACTGTGAAACTAGGTATATATGCAGATACATAGAAGTTCGAATAAATTTCTAATTTTGATAAAATATTTAGCTGGTTATCAGATGAGTGAAGGTCGTTCTTCACCGGCTCTTAGAGCAACATGTCTTCATTAGTGCTCGTCGTATAAGCCCAACTAGACGCTCACAGTATATCTGCGAGGTCAACATCATCATCACAAGAAAATCTTCTTGTTTGCCCAAAAATGTTTTCTTTTACAGCATATCGAGGAAAAAGTGTCAAAGAAGCGTGGTTTCACCGACAAACTCATGGGTTATATGAAGAAACGACTCAACCCCGAAACAGGTGAGTCTTTAAACTATTATTAGAGAATAAGAAATTATTCGCTGTAAAATTTCAGTGAAATTACCGAAATAAGAAAAAAATGTTCAACTAACGCCATCTATTGTAATTCTTACAGAAACTCTTCCTTAATCACAAAATAGCGCCATCTGTCACAGTTATTGATAACTACATCTAATGATAACTTAGTACTTACGGTACGTGATAGATGTCGTAATTTTAAAAAGGTGGCTTCCAAAATTTAAAGTAAGATTTTATTTTCATTTTCTCGTTTAGGATTTATAAGTATACCCGGAAGATGAGCAGAAACAAGTATAATATTAAAAAAACCTTTTTTTTTAAAACAAGCTTTTACTGAACAAGTACTCGCCACGACGAATCAAACGAGCCGCAACTCGATAGGGTTGCGTCGTTTCATTACAGAGTTCCTACGTTTTGTAGTACTGTTACGGTTTTTTTTATAATCCACTGCTAAATATTAGCTACCCACGAAAACAATTGGGTCATATCCACCACGCTAACTCTATGCTGATTGGTGGATTCATAATGTCATTGAATTTTTTATACGGACGCATGCAGGTTTCCTTACGGTATTTCGACCACCTTCCAGCTCCATCATCAGACCCTGGTTACCGTTGAAGGATAAACTACTCGCCAAGACCATTCAAATGAACCCAAACTCGATGAGGTTGTGTCGTTTCATTGCTAAAGGCCACCTTCCAGCTCCATCATCAGATCAGCACCATGTCATCATAATATTGCATTGTCACGCGATTTACACATGTATGTTATACAGCTCAATCGGTAAACAAGTAGTGGATCTTAACTGGCAAGATTTAAATTACAGACAGTCAATGAGACAGGTGAAACTAAATAAATGCTTGTTAAAATAAAAATACTCGTCGACTCAAGAACCTCCTCCGTTGTTCCGTCGGTTAAAAATATAATTGACAAACCAAGCATTTCCCTTGCAGCCAACTAGAAGAAAATAAATAAGTGGTCCTGAGGATGAAAGACGCAAGGAGCGGCTCATTTACCGAGTTGCTATTATTTACTGGTGTTTCGGACCATACGTAGGGAGGGGACATGTTATCGATATAATTGATCATACAGGGCTATTTCTAATTAGTAGAATAAAAATATTAAATGAAAGCCCTTACTATATGGCAATCAAATTAAACAATAAACTACCAATAGACATACGAAAAGAGCCGAAACCAACAACATTTAATTTAAAATTGAAACAATTTTTGTCTTCCAACTGTTTTTATTCTATATAGAAATACTTTGAAGTTAATAGCTTCAAAAAATTATAACAAGATCTTAGTATAAGTATCTTGATACATCAAAACTAACAACTTTTGTTCTACGACTTATTAATTCTCAAAGAAAAGTTTTTGTTCCATAGAAAAATATTGTTCACCCTCGACAAAATGTATGGAACAGCTGATTTTTTTGAGTTTTGACAAAAGTCGCAGAACAAAAGTTGTTAGTTTTGTTGTGTATCTAGATTAAGCCCGATTACAGAAGCGCCAGCGTAAATTTAATAGCAACGTAAAAAGCGTTCTCTCTATTAAATGCCTAAAGTGAAAAAGAAACAGAACTATGCTATTTAGCTAACACAGTTACGAGTATAGAACCCTAAAAACGATGTCCCAAAAGTATCGACATAATTATTTTATCGAAGTGTCCCATCCCTAGCAGCCACGACGCGTCACTAATGAAGTTACTGCCTTGTGCTTATTTCGTGATTTATCGTTTCTTTGTGAGTATTTTCTCATTCCTTATTTCCGACTTTTCCGAGAACATTTCGTTTCCAGTCCGTTACTTTGTTTCGACTCATTAATTAGTGTGTGTTGTGTTTTATTGTGTAGGTACTTAGGTACTTATTTGTGTACTTTTGCATGTGGCTTTACGTTAGAGTTATGGAGTGTTATAAGCTGCTTTTTATCCCAGAAAACAAAAGGTCCGTCGATTTTCCTCTGTAGGTCACATTTTTTCAACGAATCTTGAATTGTTTAAGTAGTATATAAATCCTAACAAGAAGTGCGTGTATTTATGAACGAAATCGGTTAGAGTGAGTCGAGAATCGAGATATAGTATTTCTGTAAAGTTTAACATTGATAGATAGATAGATAAATTCTTTATTGTTCGCACCATAAAATACAAACAAAGAAAGAACAACTTAAAAAAACTAGTGGCAACAACAGGCGACCTTATCACTAAAAGCGATTTCTTCCAGGCAACCTTAGGATGGATAAAAGTATTTAAAGATAAAACAACGACGGGGTGTGCTTTAAAAAGAATGAAAGGACAATGACGAAGTTATAAAGGGCAAATAAACATGCATACAAAAATTGTACACACGAATACTTGAAATACTATAAATAAAAATGAAATAAATAAACAGAAATACACTAATACATAGTTATACAATATACTACATAAATAGAAATAATAACGAAGCAACAAAACAAACACTATCAACTGCGGTTTAGCAACTGTGACAAGTATAAACTTTTTACCTGTTCCCTAAAAACGTCTTGCGACGGAGCTCGTCTTATAGAAACAGGCAAAGAGTTCCAGAGTTGGACAGCTTGGTAAGCAAAGGACTTTCCGTAAAAGTACTCACAATGCGCGGATGGAGTCATAAGGGTGAGGTTATCTGAGGATCGAACTTTTATATACTGATATACTTTTACAAATAATTATGCCTAAGAATAATATTAAATTAATTATTTTTCGCAAAAAATGCCAATACCGACTTCCATCGTGTGCAAAATTCGAATAGTTCACTCGAATTGATGTATACAATTTTTAGATTATTGTTGTTTTTTCAAAAACGGCTCAGCCAATTTGATTAAATTTAAATGAAACCATCTCCAGAGTACACCCATTCGAACTCAAAAAGTATTTTTGATGGCAAAAATATTGATAAGTATACACAAATAAATACATACAGACGGCCATAGAACTTCCTCTTTTTTGGAAGTCGGTAAATAAACACAGACTAAAATATGAAAGCAGACTTGAGTGATCATTTCACGTGTAGCACTCAAATATTGCACAAGTTTTAATGAAATTGAATCCCCCGTGAATAAGACGTGAGCTCCCGAGCGCTCTTACTCAAATTAAATACAACTTTTATATATGAACTCTCAAATAAAATTATTTAATCACTAAATAAGACACATCAGAGGGGTGGGGGTTAGGTTATGGTCTCCCCTTTACCCCTCGATTCCTTTTTCACTATGATATCTTTTTCTAAAATATCGAATTTTATTGCGCTCGCTGCGCTTGCACTTACTACTTGCACGACTGGGTGATTTCTTTTGTTCAACAATAGTACATTGTTCACCGAGAGGAGAAAGTGACCGATTACCGTCGAGGGTGTCGTTTGTCTTAAAGCCCTCGCCTACGGCTCGGGCTTTAAGACACCCGAGATCGGGAATCGCACTTTCTCTCGAGTGATACATAGTGCTTTATACTACACCTACGAGGAAAATAAAAAACTAAATCTTTACTAATTGAAATTTATATTGAAATTGTTGCAGTTAGTGAAGCTTAATGTAACACTTGAAAATGGCGCCAATGGCGTCTGCAATTTTCACATGTTCTTTTTTCAAATTGTTTGACACCATCCAACACACAGCTAGTGGCCAGTGTCATTTTGCGAACTTGGGGATAAAAACTCACTGTAAAAACTTTTTGGCTTTTGATATTTAGGTTACCAGCGCATAGTCTTACCCAAAATTAAAAAAGAAAAACCACGTAAGAAATGGATTTTCATACACTTTTCTCTCCTGCTCAGATGCGTTTTCTCCCCGCATATTTGTTCGATATGCAATGACGTACTTTCTACCGTAAAGGAGATATTGCAAATATGCATAGAAATTGGGCCACTAAAGGGTACAGTATTTCATAATTTGCTTTGTTTGTTTCGGAAAATTATTTTTCCGTTATTTTTTACAATAACAGTGTCCATTAAAAGTAATTTCGTGTATTCGGGTAATAAGGTTACATGTGACCAAAATGACAGTAATTCAATGACTGAACAAAAATCAAATTGGAAAATGTGAAATTACTCATAAATTAAGCATTTGATGCGGTTGTTTTACTCTGCGCATTTATTTATCATAGTTTAACGGATTTTTTGAGCTACTGTACCTAGTCTGAGCCCATTTTGCATTATCTCCTATGATAAAGTATCAAGGTACTTTCCGAGCAGGTGTAGTATAAAATATCATTCCATCTCATTCACCAAGTTTTTTTTCGATACATTCCTAATTCCATCGATCATCAATCCTCCGTGCTATGTTCCCTGCGCACTGCCATTTAAACTTTCCAATCCGCTGTGCTATGTACGGTAACCTTGGTTCTCTCTCGGAGAGACATCGAGCTACATGAGACAACCTGCATACGTCCGTAGATGATATTCGACGGCGTATATGAATCCACCAACCCGCACTGCGCCAGCGTTGTGGCTAAAGCTCAACCACTCTTCGTGGGTAGGCCTACATCCTGATGTGGACTATTAAAAAGGTTTATACTGTACAGTTAAGGTCTATGTCCAACAGTGCAGCAGTGGGCTACAAAAAAGGCCGGTACAGTACGGTGAAGTACCAGGCATTCATAACCGTAAGGGAGGTTGACTTGAGTTATGGCCAAGGGCGGGCAAAGTCGAGCGAAACAACGAGTCACGCTCACGGATGGACGGACGGAGATTAATGATCCTACTAATGTACAGTTGGCGGCACAGCGCGTGGAAGCCAGTAGGCAATGCTGAGATTTTATTTTTTGGGGTTCCGTAGTAAAACGAGGAACCCTTATAACTTTCGTTGTGTCCATCCGCATTATAACTTCCAACATTATAACTAACCAAATTGCATGAAATTTGATCTCAATTTTAATTACTTAAAAAAATTGAAACTGTACATTTAAGGGGAGCTCCCATACAGATAAAGAGGGGATGATTTTTTTAACCCCACCCTCTTATGTGGGGTGTCGTTGAGCAGGGTTTGTAAAATGAATGTAAGGTTTCCCAAACGATTTTTGTGTCACATGTACCATTGGTGAGATATAGGTCGACAAAGTTGAAAAAATCAGGTTTATTGTATGGGAGCCCTTAATTATTAGTTTTATTCTGTTTTTAGTATTTGTATATAGCGGCAATAGAAATACATCATCTGTGAAAATTTCAGCTTTCTAGCTTTAACGGTTCATGAGATACAGCCTGGAGAGCTTCGATCGTCTATTCCTGATCAAAACTGGACAGACAGATAGACGGACTGACAAACAGACGGACAGCGGAGTCTTAGTAGGGTCCCGTTTTTACCCTTTGTACGCAACATAGAATCCTCAAACTTTTTGAGTTTATAGACCATAATAATTGAAAATTATCTCTCACCATTATTTTGAGCACCGTGGGATAATAACTTTTCGAGTTATAAAAGAAAATTGTTTTTTTTTATTTGCTCGTAACTGAAAGGTCATTGACCTCAGAAATTTATTTTAGCCAAAAACGTTTTTGGAGCAGTTTACCATGTAGTGACATCATATTTTTTTTTTATTATGATCATAAACATCGTCACCATCTATGGAAGCCTATCATACACGTGTCGAGACACGCTCTTGACAGCTTATTTGTTATAGTATCAAGAAATCATTGTTCGAGCAAAGCGAAGGTCTCCATGTTGGTTTTCCTCTATAGGTCACATTTTTCAACAACCCTCGACGAAACTTGGTACACAATTTTATATTTTAATGGTTTAAACGTCAGCGATTTTTAATCATGGGGATATGTACCTCAATAATCGGCCAAGTACGAGTTGGACTCGCGCATGAAGGGTTCCGTACCGTATTGGAGCCCCACGCCAAAAAATCACGTTTTTTGTATGGGAGTCCCCCTTAAATATTTATATTATTCTGTTTTTAGTATTTGTTGTTATTGCAGCAATCGAAATACATCATCTGTAAAAATTTCAACTCTCTAGCTATTGCGGTTCATGAGATACAGCCTGGAGACAGACAGACGGACAGCGGGGTCTTAGTAATAGGGTCCCATTTTTACCCTTTGGGTACGGAACCCTAAAAAGGAGGTTTGCTGTCAAGCTATTTATCAGCCGATTTCGATAATATTTTTGCAAGATATTGTTTGGTATCTAAATACTAACGGTTTTTGAAGATTTTGTTAAAGAGATGTGTCGCGAGGTCTACTGTTCGGAGAACTACTAGTAATTAGTTCGACGAATCCTTCTGTAAAGTTTTCTGTGGCAATTTGAAATATGATCGAGAGAAGTGACGCGCGGAACAATATTAATTTATTTTGTCAGTTTAATATTATGTTTATGTCAATTTGTTATGATGCCGTTTATTATGGCGGTTATTACGAGCTTAGCGCGTAATGATATTATTTTTATCTACACTAATGTTGTAACATTCTACTTATGTTTCCAATACTTGACTTATAATGACTACTGTTATAGCGCAGACAACAAAACACTCAATTTAAGCAATTTCACATGATGTTATAATATCCACATCGATATCGTAATATCTCATTATAACATCGCGCGCTCGCTCCTGATTGGCCCTGCGTGCGCAGCTGCGCTCTCATTGGTTAGATTTTAATGGCGCCAAGTTCACTGTGACAATACACTTACGCGTGAATTTAATGTTTCGCAAAATGTTTTTATTTTTATTTTTATTAGTGAAGATAAAGTAGTGTATGCAACTGCATATAACACGGGTATTGAAACACTCGTTACTATTATGAAACGAGCGCTGCGAGTTTTAATACACACTCGTGTTTTAATACCCTTCATTATATGACAGTTGCATAAACTACTATTATTTGATAGATTTTAGTAGATTTGTTTGGTAGCTTCAGAGGTTGTCGTACCAATCTATATCAACGATTATCGAAAAATCCGTACCAACTATTCAAATTTTAGAAGTAGACTGCAATGATTGAAGATGTTTGTATCATTTTTAGGGTTCCTTACCCAAAGGGTAAAAACGGAACCCTATTACTAAGACTCCGCTGTCCGTCTGTCTGTCTCCAGGCTGTATCTCATGAACCGTCATAGCTAGAAAGCTGAAATTTTCATAGATGATGTATTTCTTTTGCCGCTATAACAACAAATACAAAAAAAATAATTAAATAAATATTTAAGGGGGCCTCCTATACAACAAACCTGAATTTTTTGCCGTTTTTCGCTCGATATTAATAACAGTAACAAGTAGACGTTTGAAATATTCACAGAATATTTAATTGTACGTTAACTCAATAATTAATAATTAAATTAAAATAAAATAAATATTTAAGGGGGGCTCCCATACAGTACGGAACCCTTCGTGCGCGAGTTCGACTCGCACTTAGACGATTATTATTGTTACAAACATCTTCAATCCATGTTATCCACCAAGCCGCATTGGGCCAGCGTGGTGGATAGGGCCCAATCACCCTTCATTGGAAGGCCTACGTCCTCCAGTGGACCATTAAAAATGCTGGCACAGTACCTTACTTGGCCAAATATAATTATTGTAAATGTTAAGTAAAATCTGCTATCTCTCTCACTCCAATCTAAACGAAATGCGTATTAATCTGTCAAAGTTTAATTCGAAATAATTACGAGAGTTGAGTCCCGCCGCGCCACGACCTGTTTCAAGTCAGATTACACAAGACCAGATAACTTACTATCCTACTATTAGCTACTACTATACTACTATAGTCATATAGTCATATAGTCATTTATTCATAACACCATTTGTTACAAGTCAAAAAGTAAACATTACATTAGGGCACTATACAATATTGCACGAAATGAAAATTGATAAACTTGACAATTTCCAAATTAGTCACTAAATCTTAATACAATTCAGGTAAATTTAAAAAGTCATTTACGTCATAAAATAGTTGCTCATGTAGCCAACATTTTAATTTAATCCTAAACGACCCAGCGGAAGGTGCATTCCGAACTTCTACGGGTATTCGGTTGTGTATAGCGGGCCCACCAATATATACAGACCTCTCCGATTTCGCCAGCTTATGAGAAGGAGTCACCAGTTGGTTTTTCCTAGCATTGCTTCTTAAATTTAATCTAAAATAGGTACCTTTCCTCTCACTAGCCGTAGTGGTCTAGTGGTAATTACTCCGGTCTTACAATCCTGAGGTCGTGGGTTCATGGGAAGGTAGGTCCTTATTAGGTACATCGTCTTGTATTACTAGTGGGCTCCAAACTAGGCCAAGCTTGTGCCTTGGTGACTCAAACCGTAAGGTAACGGGTAGAATTTCGCGCGACTACGTAGATATGTATACAGCCTTGGTGGTCTAGAGGTAGTGACACCAGCCTTACAATCGTGAGGTTGTGGGTTCGAATCCCGGTCCCGTACCAATGAGTTCTTCGGAATTTATGTACGGAATTTCACACCACTGGCTTTTCGGTGAAGGAAAACATCGTGAGGCAACCTGCGTACGTTCGTAGAAGAAATTCGATGGCGTATGTGAATTCACCAACCCGCACTGGGTGGTGGCACGTGGTGGATATACCTGTGCCTACGTACTGCAGTGGACTATTAAAAAAGCTCGTACAGATAACTTACTCTATCTATAACTTACTATAATAAGTAACTAATTTCGTATCGGTTGGGTGGTTACTCCTGGTATCAGAGTTTTTAGGCCGCCTTAAGGCCTCTGACATGGCTAATGAAGGACTAACTATAATGTATTGATGCAATGATATATAAAGGGTTATTTCTAATCAATTAGCATTCTTTTAGGGGCTTATTCTGTACCTCAAAACTAACAACTTTTGTTCTGCGACTAATTATTGAATACAAGATTTTGAGATCCTGGATATCATGTAGCAGCCTCGTGCTAGCCAAGACAAGTAAATCGAGCCCAAACACGACGGGTCTATCTTGTTCAGTACAGGGGTTCCAATGGGCACTTTCCGACTCCATCATCAGATCAGCTCCATGGTACCAATTATTGCATTGTCACGCGATATACATATGCGTGCAAAATTATAGCTCAATCGGAATCCGGGAAGTTGGTCAAATTTAACTTGCAAGATTCCACCCGAACTTACATACATATAGGTACATAGGTACATCCATCCATCCATCCATCAGCCATAAGAAGTCCACTGCTGGACATAGGCCTCCCCTATGGATCTCCAATAAGACCGGTTGGAAGCGGCTTGCATCCAGCGCGATCCTGCGGTCTTAATGAGGTCATCCGTCCACCTTGTGGGTGGACGTCCTACGCTGCGCTTGCCGGTACGTGGTCTCCACTCGAGAACTTTCCGACCCCATCGGTCATCAGTCCTCCGCGCTATGTGCCCTGCCCATTGCCATTTCAACTTGCCAATCCGTTGGGCTATGTCGGTAACTTTGGTTCTTCTACGGATCTCCTCATTTCTGATTCGATCTCGCAGAGAGACTCCGAGCATAGCCCTCTCCATAGCTCGTTGGGCTACTTGGAGCTTACCAATAAGGCCCATAGTGAGAGACCACGTTTCTGTGCCATAAGTCATCACTGGCAACACACACTGGTCGAAAACTTTTAGGTACATCCATTGCAAGTTAAATAAAAGCTTGTAATGGACCGGCCACACATTCGCCCTACGGCGAAGTTATCGTCACTGGGGCTCATTCATCTAATTCAAACGGTAGTAATTGGTTGTTCACGATTTGAACTACTACCTGAAGCTGGGCACATACGCTGCGATGATCGCATCTATTCATCAGATCAGTCCAGCGAGGTCCTAATATAGTTACATTGCCGGTAGGTAGTAATTGAGGAATCAAAATGACACCCCTATTTTAATTGAAAAAATTGATTTAACAAAAAAATTATTGGCATCAAAGTTGTAGAAAATCAAATTTTAAACAACTTTTGTTCCTATAACTTCTGCTGAAAAATTGAAATAACACAAGTTATTGAAGAAATGAAATGGCACAACCGGCTATTTGAAAAAAATATCGATCCTACAAAAAGTTAATGGGAACTAAAGTTGTAGAAAATCAAACTTCAAACAACTTTTGTTCCTATAACTTCTGCTGAAAAATTGAAATAACACAAGTTATTGAAGAAACAAAATGGTACAACCAACTACCTATTTAAAAAAAATATCGATCCTTCAAAAAGTTGATGGGAATCAAAGTTGTAGAAAATCAAATTTTAAACAACTTTTGTTCCCATAACTTCTGCTGTAAAATTGAAATAATACAAGTTATTGAAGAAATGAAATGGTACAACCAACTATTTAAAAAATTATCGATCCTGCAAAAAGTTTATGGGAATCAAAGTTGTAGAAAATCAAATTTTAAACAACTTTTATTCCGATAATTTCTGCTGAAAAATTGAAATAACACAAGTTATTGAAGAAACAAAATGGTACAACTAACTATTTAAAAAAAGATCGACCCTACAAAAAGTTGATGGGAACAAAAGTTGTTTAAAATTTGATTTTCTACAACTTTGATTCCCATCAACTTTTTGTAGGATCGATATTTTTTTAAATAGTTGGTTGTACCATTTCATTTCTTCAATAACTTGTGTTATTTAAATTTTTCAGCAGAAATTATAGGAACAAAAGTTGCTTAAAATTTGATTTTCTACAACTTTGATGCCAATTTTTTTTTGTTAAATCAATATTTTTCGATTAAAATTAAATTAAATTAAATTAAATTAAATTATTTTTATTGAGACAAAAACGAGACTACATCACACTTACATTTATCTCACAAACTTATCAAATTATTAATAACACATTACCGATTAAATTATTAAAAATAAACAATTAAAATACAATTAAAAGATTAGTCATCCAAATTATTGTTATGTCACAGAGAAAAGTATAATCATGTCAAAATTAAATTAATTAATCATAAAATATCACATTTTATGTCAAAACATCAGTCATAAATCTCTACAATTTCCACAGTGCTCGTAGCGCTGTTACTGTGATCCCATTGGTCTGTAAGGTTTTCACAATATGTCTTAATAATAGATATAATAGATTTCCAATTGTCAAAAATAATGTCGAAATCAGTATTGGTGGCCAGGAGTGCATTGAGATGGTTGCGAGCGCGTATTAGCGGCGACATTGATCTAGCTATAGTGCGACAATGTTCTACATGAAATAACTTCGGCAACCGGCCACGCCGGTTCACCGGGACCCCGGGCCTATCCGGAACAAATAACACACACAGTAAATTGTGTAGCTCAATAGAGTCTATTGATCCCTTGAGCACCTTAACGCAAGTGGTAAGTTGTTCGATCATCCTTCTCACTTCAAGCGAGTTGTAGCCGAGCTGTCCAAGTAAAAACTTGGTCGGATACAAGAAGGGATAGTACCCATACAGTTTTTTGTAAAGTGATCTTAGGAAAGCTTTTTGAACTTTTTCAAGCAAGCGCGTGTACGTGACATGGTGAGGGTTCCAGACACATGCACTCGATTCCAGCTTGCTCCTGACCAAAGAGCTATAAAGAGTTTTAATTACTTGTGGGTTTTCGAAGTCCTTTGCGTTTCGAAGCACAAACCCAAGGCGACGGTAAGCCTCTTTGGCGAGATCTGACACGTGATCGTGAAAAGTTAAGCCGCGATCGAAAATAACTCCCAGATCTTTAACAGAGTTTGCTCTATGTATGGCCGTTGCACCCAAGTGATAATCAAAGTGTATTGGATTCTTTTTCCTATCAAATGTCATAACATTACATTTACTATAGTTGAATAACATCTTATTTTCCACGCTCCATTGATAAATCCTATTGATGTCATCCTGTAAGCGTAAACAGTCTTCACGTGTTTTTATTTCGATAAATATTTTAAGGTCGTCTGCGTACAAGAGACACTGAGCAGAAGACAATACTTTAGGTAGATCGTGGATCATCATGAGAAAATATAACGGTCCGGTAACTGAGCCCTGACTTACCCCGGATCTAGTATGGTAAGGTTTCGACTCGTAAATGCCATATCTCACATACTGACGCCGTCCTCTCATGAGGTCCGCTACGAAACGCAAAAGGCTCGGACTAAAACCAAAGGACGACGATAGCTTGAGCAATAGGATATTATTATCAATTTTGTCGAATGCTTTCTGAAAATCGAAATATACTACGTCAACTTGAGAACCACGATCCATAGCTTTCGAAATATAGTCCACCAAGCACAACAGATTGGTATTTACAGAGCGTCCTGGCCTAAAACCATGTTGCTCTTCTCCTATATGCTGTTTCACCTGTCTATATATCTCACTGTGCAGTATGTACTCGAAGACCTTAGCAGGCGCACACAAAATTGCGATAGGGCGGTACTCTTCTACTAAGGTCTTTTTACTGCTCTTTGGGATGGGTGTCACCCTAGACAATTTCCACTGATCGGGATATCTTCCATTTTTAAGGGCGAGATTCAGTAAATGAAACAGTGGAAGGATAAAATGTCTTTTACCCGTTTTAATAACAAAGCCAGGTAAGCTATCGGGACCTGTCGAGCTGCTTGGCTTTAACTTGTTAATTCCGCGTTCAATGTCTGTAGGTGATATTTCCGGTAGAGTTACACAACCACCATGAACAATGTTCTCCGAACATGAGTTTGAATTAATTGCTGGGAGATCGTCCAAGAAGACGCTCGAAAAATAATCTGCGAATGCCTCTGCTGCCTCTACCCCGCTACAAATATTTCCCTTGTATGAGACGCGTGGTTCGAAACCACCCTTTGACCTAAGGCTGTGTACGTGTCTCCAAAAGTGTTGGGGACACTTTTGTAAATTATTTCCAATGCAGGCCAAATGAGATTTATACGCTTGAGAGATGCGAATTTTTAATTTGGCACGCATGTCAGAAAATCGTTCGTATGACGCAATACATTTCGATTTTTTCCATATTTTATGTAATTTAGTCTTAGTTTTAATATCCCTAATAATTTCAGCATCAAACCATACCGGAAACCTGTTAGACTTTGTCATTCGCCTTATTTTTTTGGGAACTGAAGCATCAAACAATCTGTATATGATATCATAAAAAGCATCTGTTGCCTTGGCGACATCACAGCACTCAGTAACAGGAGCCCACGAAGTGTTCTCGAGCAGAGATAGGAAGAGTGGCATATCCATCTTATTGAAGTTCCAGTCACGCAATGTGTCTATATTACTTGGCAGTAGACGGACACCTGTGCCACAATGTGATCGGACGGAGACCAAAATTTCGAGTGCGGGATGATACAATGCATCAATCGCGACAAACCCGTCAGAAGCTTCGCGCACGTATACTCGCTGTGATTCCGACTCTATGCACTCCTGCGCCAATACCACGTCAAGAATGCCTCCATGAGAATTAACTATTGTATTATAGTTGACTAAGTTGCAGTATGTTAGAAAATAACAATAATAATTATTGACATCGTTGGAGGCACTATTCAAATTAATATCACCAAAAACAAAGACATTGTGTCTTGAAGTTGATAAGAAACGTTCGATGTTACAAAATAAGTTCATATAAGTGGCATCAGTAGCCTTTGGTTTAATGTATACCACGCACACAATGTAAGAAGTTCCGCAGTAGGTGACACACGCCCAGAGGTCCTCTCCAGACTTCGTCTCCAGTTCTTTCCGACGGGTCATTGTCACTCCAGGTCTTGCAGCCAGCAGAACACCCCCGCCTCGAGACCCTCTATCTCTTCGTAAGAGAGTCCACCCGTCTGGCACCAACTCTGCGTCTTCTATTGAGCTATCAAGAAACGTTTCCGTTGCGGCTACCAACAAATGATCGGACGTTAATAAGCTGGCACCCCATGATGACAATTTGGTCTTCAAGCCTCTGACATTTTGATAAAAAATGTTGATTTGCGGCTGCTTTCCGGTGCACGGCTCACTGGGCGCCGACTTTCGGTCGAAACGTTTCACTACCCGACGCACTATTGTGTTTTCTATAATTGATCCACTTTTTCACGCGAGCATTATCTGGCCAGACGTCTACAGAGAAGCATTTATCGTAGCAATCTTCTGGGACTCCTATTTTAAATGAGTTATAATTTTGCGAAGTCCTTAATTGTACTACGGTGATAGCTCTCTGAGGGCATAACTCATTTAAGTACGTTTTTACCTCGTCGATATTCGACAACATATTCCAGAGGTGGAAATGTTTATGAGACTCAGCCGCCCTAAGCGTAGTCACCGTAGGCCCCGCTACGCAGCGTAGTGATATTGACTGGCGCGACTTCTTATGATGAACTACTGTCCAGTTATCCTTAGCTGGAGGCTGAAATTGTAGATTAGCCTCTTGTGACAGTTGTTTTGTACTCGTAGAGGTCGAAGGTCCGGTCGCAGCTACGCTGTCCTCCGCTGAATCATCCGACAGCTTACCTTTTCTCTGTTTTTTACGGCTTGAGAGATTAGAGGTATCATTAAGGAGAGGCTTGGTGATTGTAGTAGAAGGTACTTTGTTTTCTGATGCCGGAACACACATCGAATGCTGCATCTGTGGTGTGGGGGTATCTGAGGTTACAGGAGGGCAGTGATGAACCGAATCGCATTCAGAATTTTTGAGTTTCTCAACCAGTTTTCCTATTTGGTCACCATACCTCTCCATTTTTTTCTCATAATTAACAATGACCGACACCGATAAGGAAAGCTTGTTTTCATAATCTGCAATGATAGACGTAGATTTATTCAGTTGCATTTCGTAAGATGCGATGAGGGAATTTGATTTTGATAATTGCTCCCTCATCTTAATCATTTCAATTCGTAGTTCGCGAATTTCGCAGGCAACATCCTGATTATCGTCTACAGTAGTCGGTTCTCCAGCAGGAATCCACGGAGCTTTTGAACGCACAGTCACATTCATATCCCTGTTTCTTTTCGTAGCACCTACGGGGGTAAGACTATTATCGCCTCCTTTCTTTGTGGAACAACGGCACTCTGGACAGATCCACGACTTGGTGGGCGAATTATTTGTATTCTTTTCCCCGGTACACAAAAGGTGATAAGACTTGAGGCAACTCTGCAAGGTACAGGTCATGTATTGTTCATCCTGTGTAATAATGTCACCGCGACACGCAGCACAATACATAATGAATAGTGTACGGGTGGATGCAAAAAAAATAATGGTGCACCGCGCAATGTAAATAAACAAATACGCACAGCTGTTCACAGCGACAGGTAAGCGAGCGTCGCGTCGATGACTCAGGGTCGGTCAGGGCTCGGGGGTAGCGGTGCGCGGGCGCGGGTGCGCTGCCGGCGATGACTCAGGCCCAGCCTAGCGGCCGACCAGGGTCGGGGGTGATGTCGCGGTGCGCGGGCGCGGAGGCACCTCCAACAGTAGCGGTGGGGATCGCACACACGGTGACGGCTGCGATGACTCACCGGCGTAGCACACCGAGTTACGCAAAATATAGTTCAAATCGCGCGGCGGTTGGCAAAATGATTTAGAACGTTTTTTGCTAATATCTTCCAAACCACTAACACAAATTGATTCAGGTAAACGCCACTGTCACTGTCTTTGTTATAACTATGAATCCGTGTATATCGTACTACTAGAAAATAACTTTTTACTGCACTTAAGTTTAATTAACTGCGGAGCGAACAGTAGTTGCCGTTACCCTTGCGAGCGCGGGGGGCGAACTGAAATAGGGGTGTCATTTTGATTCCTCAATAACTACCTACTGGCAATGCAACTATATTAGGACCTCGCTGGACTGATCTGATGAATAGATGCGATCATCGCAGCGTGTGTGCCCAGCTTCAGGTAGTAGTTCAAATCGTGAACAACCAATTACTACCGTTTGAATTAGATGAATGAGCCCCCAGTGACGAAAACTTCGCCGTAGGGCGCAGATGTGGCCATAGCATAAAAATAATTAATAGGTAATGTAATAATCGCCCAAGTACGAGTCGGACTCACGCACGGAGGGTTCCGTACTGTATGGGAGCCCCCCTTAAATATTTATTTTATTTCAATTTTATTATTTATTTTAGAAGTGAATATAAAACTAAATATTCTGTGAAAATTTCAACCATCTACCTGGTACCATTATTAATAAAGAGCGAAACACGTCTAAAAATTCAGGTTTGTTGTATGGGAGCCCCCTTTAAATATTTATTTTATTTCATTTTTAGTATTTGTTGTTATAGCGGCAACCGAAATACATCATCTGTGAAAATTTCAGTTGCCTAGCTATCATGGTTCTTGAGATACAACCCGGTGACAGACGGACATACAGACAGACGGACAGACGGACATCGAAGTCTTAGTAATAGGGTCCCGTTTTACCCTTTGGGTACGGAACCTTAAAAATGACTACATTGATGTTAACATAACATCGATGCGTGGAAACTATTCTAACTGAAATCGGTCAAGAATTTAGTGATTAGTTTAGTTCCAATATTTGTTGCTGTATTTCCTGTGTTTTGCTTTCGTCAATAAAATATTGTCTCAAAGACTTATTTTTGTAATAAGCATTTCAAAAATTCGTCGCGAATGCAGGACTCGAACCTTGCGTCTTGTCTTGTTGCGTCAAATTCTGTACACGGTTTTTTTTTATTTAAGTTCAATACAATATTACAATTATAAATAAACATATATACCAAAAAACCACCGTAGGTTTGTATAGGTACAAAATTCACCTCCGCGCTGATAAACATATCCTTACATATGTGATAGATCGTACTCGCTGATCACATATAAATAGGTATCTATATGATGCATGATTAAGGTAGTAAACTAAGTCTCCCACTAATAGACTAAGTAGTTACATTAATGTATTAAAATTGTAACAAATTTAACTAGATTTTTGTTAAATAAACTGACAGGTACTAGAATAATGCAGTGAACGGAATATATGACAATATGTTACCTTTATTAATGTGTTACCACAGTAAAAGAAGCGCTGGAGAAGAATTGAATTAATGATCCAGGAACTTCAGGCGGACAGATAGTGAGGCGCAGGATTCAAGTGGAAAAGAACTTGCTTCTTTCTTGTAAAATCCACAAGCTGAAATTAATTAAAACAATAGATACGGATTCTATGTTGCAGTCACATAAACAAAGTCAGAAAGACATGAGAATCAACAAAATGTTTATGAACATTCAAGGTGCATTTCAAACAATATGCTGAATGATATTATTCAGATTACCAAGTTATTCTCGACTGAAAAACTACAAGTATTTATAAAATAAACCGTCGAGATTTGCAGAGAATGAGCAATTAGAGAATTCAATCACATACAAACAAAGGATCAAAGAACGTTTGCTTGAATTAGCAGTTATAAGATGTAGCACCAATTTGTTTTAAAAAGGAATGATTGCAGCCAGGGATTTTTGTTAAAACTGATGAAATACTTCAAGAAAAGCTACTAAATAGAAGTTAAAATGTTAAAACATTGTAGATAAATACCTTTTTCGCTTTTTCCGAGGTTATGATTGTGTATTTTTCGTGTTTTGTTCCAAGCGAAACTGTAGAATGATTTAGCTCGGTTTTGTCGTTATTTCCAAAAGAAGCTTTCTGGCAGGCTCTAGGAAGGTCAACTAATGCTTTCAGTCTTTACTTGTAACTGAAAATCCTTTTGGAAACTGCATTTGAATAATAACTGCACTGAATGTTGTTTCGACACTTTTAGTTTATGTATTTATGCAGATTTTTGTAAATAATCACAGCACAATTGCTTCTTTGAAACATATCTCTATTCTTGCCGAAGATATATTTATCATTTGTATAGGAAAAATACTAATATTTAAACACTATTTTACATTTTAATAATTTTCTATTACATTTGTTTGTTGACATTTTGTAATTGCTGAGAATCAGTGTTGCTAGCTTATGATTTGAAAAAAATAAGAGAACATTTACGGTATAATGTTTTGTTAATTAACTTTTGGTCTAGGATAACGCGGGAAAAGCGTTAAAGGTAAATAACAGATTAAATTGTCTATAGTTTTCTGTATATTAATCATTCTAAAGTTTATATAGTACGCGAAGAAAATAGAATTTGTATGTGTACCACTTACAAGAAAACTGTTTAAATACCGATTTGCTGCTATGAGTGGGCACACAGTGAAGTTGAGTTCAAAGTGACATTAGCTGGGATTTCCTGGATTTCTGGGATTTCGAGGATATGGAGCTTATGAAGCCGATGACAGATTTCGCAAACTTTCAAGAGATCGTGGATTAAGAGCTTGTCAAGGATATTAAGAACAGGTGTCGAGGAAGAAAAACAGAGGGGAACGCGAGGGAAATGAGTCAGTAATTGTTGAGCGTTGGTAGAGTGAAATACTCTACCGGGATATCGCGTGTATTATTCTTCGATGAACGGGATAGTGACTCTTGAGCGATTATAGAGTGAAATACTCTACCGGGATATCGTGACAGTGAATTTAATTCGGAATAATATATTGTTTTACTCTACCGGAATATCGGAAATTCTTACGGGACATCGAGTCACTATTGCGAACTCGCATTGGAAGAGAACATTCTCTATCGGGATTACATGCTAGTGAATTTAGAACTTTAGTATAACGTTTTCGATAGTGATTTACCTAAGTACTTTAGTGTTTCATATTTAGTGGAAAACGAGTTGTGTTTGGATTGTTTCTTTTACTAAATCTTTAGTAAAAGCCGGGTGAGTCAATTCTGGTTATTCATGAGTTGTAAAGAGATCTAAGAATCTTGCTTAAATTCCATTACCGAATTTAATAACGAAAAATGTTCAAAAATTGCAGTATCAGAGTTTTGACTATCAATATCATTTTGTTATCTATTTTAAATGTGACATGTTTATTTCTTGTTTGAATTGAAATAATATTTTAATACTTTTCCCTCTGTATAATGATTGCTCTATTTTTTATTATGTGCGATTGTTTTTACTTTGCATTGCGAATTATGTATGAACTCATTGTTTGATTTTATGATTTTGTTTTGCGGTATGCGACCTATATTAACTAGTTCATTTTTGATAATGAACTTAATTCGAAATGTTTGTTGTTAACATTTTTAGTACCTATTCAATCAAAAGATATCAAAATTAAGAGCTTACTAAAGCCTAATAACATTTGAAGGAAAATGTCGTATGTTTGCGAATATGATTGAGAATTATTTACTACAAATAATTTTACAGTTCGATCCTGTAAAAAGAAATGTGCTCTGTTTAGTGTAATTTAATTCTCAGTATTGCTGGAAATTAACATTTTCAAGTTAGTTTTACTTTCATATTAAATTCTGTATTCTGAAAGGAATCTGAATGTTCTATCAAAGGATAATTGATACTTCAAGAACTTACAGAAGTTTTAAGAATTGGCTTTGCTCATTCAAATATTTCATCATCAAATCTTACATTCTTACTCACGAAAGTTGAGTTAGCTTAAAGCTGAGATTTATGGCATTAAAATTTAAATCTGTATCGGGCTAAAGTACCGAGGAACACAGTATCTGCGAGGATCCTGAAAAAGGCCAGAGAACCGTTCCACGTTAACAGAGAGACAAATTAATGTCTATAAACCAAAAGCTTGTTGCTATTCCAGAATTAGACTTATTACTAAGTGAAGTCTTTCTATAAACTGAGAAATATAAATTTGTTAAACACATTCAGTTGTCCTTGGTGAGCGTTCTGATTTTAACGTGTGGGAGACTTTAGGTAGAATCTATATTGTTTAAAACTGTAGGATTAATTAAAGTACGTATTGTAGGTTTAATCAGTACTTATGTTTATTTTAATCGTAGTGAATGTATTTCTAGATTCTAAGATGCTGTACAACATACTTGACAGACATTAAATTTAATTGATAACAATCAGTCCACCATATAACTTTGGCCCTTAAAGTCCAGTTCATTAAAAGATTCATGAAATTTGAATCTTGTATATTTTCTCTATTAGATTGGTGTAAAACACCTTATTGATAAGTTGACTGTCTGATAATGGTCATTTCAAATGTTGATATTAGATTCCTTTTAAATTCAGTCCAGTTGTATTTTAAGACTGTAAATATTTTACCTTAATATGATTTTCATAATATAATTTTTAAATAATCTGAATGGCATTATTATTGTCCAATTGTAATCAATTTAATGAATGAAGTTTGAACTATCCAGTACAAATGATACTGAGAGTTCTAAAGTTAAATTTTGCTTTGCTTAACTAGTAGATATCATCTTATCTAACTTCTAAATAAAATAAAAATATAAAAAAATGCCATTGTTGGGCATGGGAAAGGCTGTGAGGGGAGGTAAAAGGAGGCCTTTTGGGGGGACCCCCCCCCAACAACCCTTTAAATAGGGGTGCAAACTTTTCATAGAAAAATATGAGAACCATCATCAGACAGTCATGACACATAAAATACCAAGTAAAGCCTCATTTGTACTACGTGCATTCATTGTGATTTCATTCTAGTTATTATTGCGTATATAAGCCTCCTAATAACATTGTAGTATGAAGTTTAATTAAATCTAAAAACTTAGACATTTAATTAGGTAGATATTCCAAATCACCAACACCTGAGTTCTGCGGATCATAACGTTAGGTTTACACTAAACGATCACTGGCCAATCTTAGATTTAAGTAATTTAGTAATATTTATCTAAAATGTAACATAATGTCTTAATAAATATAATATCAGTTTACAAACAACTTTTAATCTATGTACCTGCTACTGGGTTAGCGTTAAGATTTGTAGTAGGTCAAGGTCATCTTTAGTCAGCTTTGCGAGACAATAACATTAGATATTTTAACATTAGTTATTATATAATATAGTAAATAAAACTAGCCTTTCAGTTTAGGTAGTATAGCAGCGTACGTATAGGAATATATAGGAATATATACTTTATTCTTATAGGTATAGGAAGCTCTAGATATAGAGGTATTTATAGTTATAGCTAGTTAGAGGGGGGGTTTTATTACAATTCGGTGGTGCCGCGAACAGGATTCGGATCTAGGTTATTATGGATATACAGTTATTATTTTCATTATTACAGTTCAATATATCTCGAAAGAAAAAGATAATGCTACTTTGGTTATATTTATATAAATATAGGTATGTTTGAACAAGTCGGTTTAGGGTATAAGTAGGTCAGTGTTCAGTAGTCAGACTATCTGAACACAATTTGTTGTCGTGGAATGGAAACGAGGTGATTTGGAATATAGTAGTAGTTAGCAGGAACATACTTTTAGGTTTTACATACTTACTGAAAAAAGAGTTAAACTATTGTCACGTGAAGTAGGTTTTATGAAACTTATTAACAGTCTAGGGAATTGGGGGTCGATTTAATTTACTACAGTTTCATTGTTGTTAATTGAAGTAAAATAATATGAAGTTTCACTAGAGAATTTTATCATATATTGGTTCAATTATAAGTTTAATTTATCAGTTCATTTATCTGGTATTTTTCAGTTTTAGCTTTCGTGTTTGAATATTTTAAATAAATAGGTATAGTCTGGCCAATAAAAGTGAGTTTAAACAAATACCAGGCCTTTGCACTTTAGTTTCCAGGATCAGAAAACTGCATGAAAAAATAAAAGTTCTAATGACAACTTAATTCGACACTCACTTAAATCTCTTTGAATACCAGTCACATGACTGTGATATTGTGTAAATGTACGATATTTTAAGTACTTGGTTGCTATGGGTATGAGATATCATTGTGCTTTAGTTGATTCTAGACGGTTTTAAAACAGGTTATTTATAGTGTCCTTAAAACATAATGAAAACATGTAGGGAACAACCGTGGCACTTTATTGAGAATTTGAGATTCTAAGCTAGATGTCGTAAGATGTAAACTAATTTTTATTGTAATTGGGTTAGTAAGCTCTTAATAACAATAATTACGTCCTTATAGGTTGAAAAATAATTCAGTTTTGATAAATTGAATTTAAAATATTTAATTTTTTAATTGTAAAAAACCGTGATTTCGGGTTGTTAACTGGCAACACTGTTACATCAGAATTTCAAATAGCGCGAAATGGCTTGTTTGTTTTTGACAATTTTCAAATCATAAAATATAATTTTACTGGGTATTAACGTGTACTATTGAAGATATGAAGGAAGGAAAGAATACCAGCAATTGATGGTCAATGTTTCGAGAAGAAGAAGGTATGTTAATGTCTTGTTATTTTTGCATTTTGTTTGGTTACAGTATAGCTCAAGTGTTTGTTTTTGAAAACTTTTGTTTGTGAATTTTGACTAAAAACATCGATTTTATTTCAGGATTTTCAGCGGTATTAAAGATGCTGCTATTCTGTGCAGAGACGACAACTCGTTGTGGACAAATTAACCCAGATAAAGAAGACTGAAATTAACCTAAAGAAGTTGAATTAGAAGTGATTTTATCAAAACGTTTTGGTGATTTAGTGCCTGTTGTAAAGTACCTAGGGATAGTGGGCTCGGTGATATTATCATACCTATTTATAATTTATGAGTGAAACTGTAGTTAGGTACCTATATTTTGTTGTGGACTCCAAAACTTAACATTTACACTGTGGTAGGTACAAACTTTACCAGAATCAGTTTTATTTTGTTTACAATGTATCAAAACAATTTAAGTAATATAAAGGGTTGGAGTTTGAGATAAATCAGACACAGGCAATGGTATGGTTATGGGTTTGTAGTAAAACAGAGTAAGTACAATAAAATATTAATGCCATATATTATGTTATGACTATGGAAAATATACTTTGTTTTGTTGTTAAGATTAGGTCAGACAGACACTTTTTGGATTTAGTAAAGTAATGAAGTCTGGTTTATAACTTCAGTTTGATAGACGGGGAGGTCATACTACTTTAAAACATGTATGTATATATGATGTTTATAGCCAGATGCTTACTGTCTCATTTATATTAATATTGGCAGCACATATCATGTAAATTGTGCTATGCTAACTATAATATGTTGTTTTTATGTAAAGAAATAGTAGTATTATTTGCCGTTTAAAAAAAATTTAACTTTATTTGTATTTTTCAGAAAAAGCAATAATCAGCACTTTAGATATTTTGTAGGCTGGGGGTTGTGAAGTTTATTTTCTAAACTATATTATAATATTATAGTCGCTATCATTGTGTGGTTTTACTTTTTATGTTTTTGAGATTTTTGTTGTATAAGTATCTGACTCTGGTATTGCCTGAAATAATAGTATTTGTTTTGAGCTTTATAATGAAATGTATGTGTGGATTCTGTAATACATAATAATTATATTCAGGTTAGTTTGGGGTTAGTGACCTTTTGTCCGATATGATTGGTTCGAGCCCGGTCAGGTTTGCGGTGAACATAGATTTATTTTGAACCGTGACAATATATTTGTAGGCATGTTACACAGGCAGGTATATGTACTATGTATGAGTTCTATTTTATTCAAAGACTAGGTTACATACTTAGAAGAAGGAATCGCTTCCAGCGATAAGGCCGCCTTGAGCTTCACTAATAAGTTTTTCATGTATTACTGTTGTCATATTTTTACTGTGTACAATAAAGTGTTTTCTATTCTATTCTATTCCTACTTAAAGCTTTGTGAAAGTATTAGGATATCTCTGGAATGTGTAGTTATGTTTTGATGTTTAACTTTTAACTGTCTCAACTCAATTTAAATTTTGATGTTTCAACGAGTTGAATGTAGTTAGACAAATTTTGTAATTACTAACTTTTGCCCACTGCTTTGCTTGTGTAATACCTATTTTGATTTCTGTATTCAATCAAAATCAATCTGCTAGTAATTTATATTTTTCTGGAATAAAAGGTAGCTTATATCTCACAGATTTTTGGATTGTAGTCATGCCAAAAACCAGGTTGATTCAATGTGAATACAGACAATGTGATAAACTAACCAACACATTTTGATATTTGTACTCTTAGTACCTAGTGATAATATTGTTAATTTTTGTTTGTCATTCAATTTTGTAAATTATGTTATGATTTTTCTGAATTGTCTTATTAGATTTACAATGTGGGATATTAAAATATGAATAGTTAGGTGTTTTAAAGAGTGAGCCATAATAATGTTTCCTGAAAATTAGAGTAGCTAATAAAGCAATTTATTGTAATTTTAATTCCTTTCATTTTAGCTTTATGTAAGAGATATTCTCGATTTGTATGATCTATTCTGTAAAGAAATTGTAGTTAGTATCTTTTGTAAGTTTATACGATAAATAAATGCATAAATAAATAAACCAGTAATAAATGTAATCTTGTTTTTCCTCATATTTTCCTCATTTGTATTTTAGCGCCATCTACACAAACGAGCTGAAACTAATATGTCCTCGAGGTTGCTTTGTTTCGTGCTCGATAAGGTATGTCAATAATTGTCCTATTGTTTTACATGGGCTTTACGTTCAGCGACATTTTTGCAGGTTACCAGAATTTATATACTAGTTTCGTTTCATTTCACTCGAACGAGAGACCCTGTAAATTAATTCATCCGAAAAATAATAAAGATTTGTAGACCGTCCTTTTTCTCGCATTAAAATGTAGCATATGATTTATCATAGGTACATGACCTTTTACGTATACTTTCAGACGTACGAACGTTTAATTGTAATTTTCTGATCGAACATAATTTAGTACCAGATTTTGTCGCTTTGCGTCACAGGCCAGTACTATCGCAATGTGTGTAAGATAATATTTATCACAAATTTAACGAGAGTAGCTTAGTTTAAAAAAAAAAGCAGTTATTATAACGTCTTACCTATACATATAAATACTTTTCGCTTGCATTCAGGGAAGGCATGATCGATTTCGACCGTGTACGGAGCTCAAACGGTTCGCGTGTATCGTTTTGTTTCGATGTGACAGGTTTCGCATTATTCTTGATTTTTCGAAAACGGTTCAGCCAAATTTTTCAGTAGAAGAGTACGTCCAACTTTGTAGTATAATTTAACAAACTAGATGGAACAAGAATCATTAAAATCGGATCATAATTGGCGAAGAATTCACGTAACATACATAATAGCCAAATCGGGAGTAACCTCTTTCTTTTGATGTCGGCTAAAAATTATTATGATAATGCCTTTCTTCCGAGTTTTACAAATTTTCTAGACAATATTTACCCTGATTAGCGATTTTCTGACGATATGGTGTGATAGATGTTTTTTCCGTGAAATATTTAGTTGTAAAGTAGAAATATTTATGAAAAAAAAAAAGATAGTTATTTTATAATTATATTACATAAAAATAATAATTTATGCTGTTTGCAGAACGTAGGATTTATAAATCTGATTGCGTAAAGCACAGCGAAGTATTTTGGAAAAAACCCGGCAATTAAGCGGAAAAGGTTTACGCAAAATGAAAATAGATGGCGTTAGCAAGCCTTAAAACGCGCAAACGGTACAAGCAGTGGAATTCAGACCTTCTCAGACTGGTATATTTGCAATATTAGAATTAAGGACGTAGGTATACTGCATGTTCGATTTGACTTGCGGTACTAAAATGTAATTATGTTAATTAAGTTTTGAGACCTACTAGGAAGGGGTTGGTCGGCCGCACCGCACCGCTCCGCGCCGCCCCGCCGTCGCCGCTGTCGCCGACCGCGCGCCGCATCGTGCAGAACTGTGCCCGACGGACGCATGGTTTACGAGTTGTGCCGTAAGCGCTACTATCGGGTTATTTTGGATAATGGTATAAGTTTTGAGATAAGCAATTAAAGAACGAATTCTTTCTTTTAATAATTTTTTTTTACCTAGATGATAATATATTTATAATCAATTCAAAATTTTAAATTTTATTATGTATTTTGTTTTTCACTGGACGGGAGTACCTACGAGGAAGAATGTTCGGGCCGTGTCCGCCGCGCTGACTCGGAACGGGTTGGTGGATTCGCGTGCAACATCGGGGTACCTTCTGTGAACATAAACGGTTTGCTTCGCGATGCTTTTATTTCATCACGGAGCCAGTGATGTGAAGGTATGTCAGATAGGTTCCAGATAGTTCGTTGGTGTGGAACCGGGATTTGAACCCATAACCCATGATGACTTCACAAATAATGGAAGAGTGTTTGTTACCACCGGATCATGACTGATCATAATATTATTCTGGTGTAAGTACAGTAGCATATAGTTTATTCAGTCAATTTTTAAATAATTTTTAGAAAAAAAAATATTTTAACAATAAACGACATGTTTTCCTTTCCTCATAATTTTAAGGCTTCCGTACCCTATAGGTGGAAGCGAGACCTTCTATTTTACTAGGATTTCGTCATTCGTCCGTCAATCTGTCTGTCGCCGGGCTGTGTTCCTTGAACCGTGTTGGCTGGACATCTTAACTTTCACACATGATGTATTCCTGTTGCCGCTTTAACAGCGAATGCTGAAAAAGAAGATGGATATTATAGAGGAGGCCATATCATGCGATACGGAATTCTTCGTGTGCTGGTTCGGATCTCGTTTGACCGATTTTTAACACATTTTTCATTATAGTGTTACTATCATAGCATTGTAAGTTTTAGCGATCTTTAAGTCTAGGAACAAGTTGCATCCACATCAATTTCGATTTAATGACTTAGTCGTAATAAACAGAAGGTACAAAAGAATTGATTCTTTTGACTAACTAAGAAGAAATTATGAAGAGGCCTGGAGATCAGTACTCGCGTGCTGTTTGAAGAATATTAGATCGAGCGAAGCGAGGTCTTAGAATTTTCTGGGACAAACGGATATTTGTATGTATGTTTGTATATTTGTATGTATATTTGTTCGACGATAACTCGGGTATCGCTTCACCAATATTTATGAAATTTTACATAAGTGTAAGTACCTACCTAGTTTGTATAAATAGAATTTTGGGGTTGAATATGAGCAACTTCAGATCAGCGGTCGCTAATGTACCTTTGGGATCTGCGAGATGATGACCAATCAACGATAAACTCAACATACTCGTAATTCCTCCATGACTATATCAACATTACAGCGTTTCAAGTTTGGAGTAAATACAATTATACAGTGTGTGTTATTGTGCATTCCAGCTTGTGGACTACCTTGGAAAAAAAAAAAAACATTTTTCCATTATATAATTAAATTATAATTTTTTTTTTCAGTCATTGTTATCATAGTTGTAGAACACTCGCTGATGATCAAGGGATTCTTTAATGAATATTTTACAGTGAAAAGGTTGTAAAGGGGTTTGTATCCAGCGTAGTTTTATGACTTTAAATTATAAGCAGATTGGCAAGTTGGAATGACAAAGGGTAGGGCACATAGCACGGACGCTTTATGTTTTATCGGGTAGGAAGAGTCCTTGAGTAATATACACATACTTGCCGACAAGCACAGCGTCGGTAATGTGTTTTTGTTTTTGTTGTTTGGTATTGTGGCAGTAAGTAAGAGTATACTAGTAGATGTTATTTTTTTAGATCGAGAAATTTTTGCCATTAACCTCAATTAATCAATAACAACCCTGAACTTAATTTGATTCATAAATAGGGTTGCGTCGAAATTGGTTGATAATAAAAATATGAATTATTTTTTTTGAAGTTCGTTTGGAATTTTTATTCAAGTTAGTTTTTTTTTGGAAGTTATAAATATCAAAAGCAATTCAGGATGATTTAGCAAAATCGCCTGAAACGAACGAAAGTTTAATTTTGTTAATGTATTACAAACCAAATAACATGATAATGTAATTAAAAACGAACTTATCTTACTTGTAGTTGCAAAGTTTAATTGTATTAAAATTAAAAGAATTTAAGTAACTGAATTTCAATTGAACGCACTTACCTAAAGTCCGATTGTAGCAAAATTTTAACGGACTTACCTGAATTTGAGTTGTGATAGAATTGAACGAATTTTCAAGTGTACTTATTGTTTGATTGTACTGTAATTAAATAGACCATCGTATTGTTCATTTTTATTATAGGTGAGCCTGTTAATTAGGTGAATGTAAGTAAGGACATTTTATTCCTAATTTTATTTGTAACTTAACTTTTGTGTTTACTCTTAAGGTTCTTAATATAAGTTAGTCAATTTAAAGATTGGTCAATTTAAAAGTAATGTATGCGATTGCAAATCTTGTAAAATTTGTGAGTATTTTATGCGATTGCAAATTATAATTATTTATAAGATTTCGAATTTGATGCTGAATTTTCAGTTTGTTATAGTTTAAGAATTTGTAATTTAATAATTTGAAAATTTGTAAGTTTTGCTATGTAATTTGTTTCTACAGCTTAAAGGTACCTTAAAAGTGTAATAGTTTAAATTTTATAAACGTATTTTTATGTTGTAATAGCGTTCTTTGTTCTAAGATATAATAGGTCTCTGACATTCTCGTTGAAATGTAGTAAAAAAAAAAAAATTGTACATTCATTGTTATAAGATATTTTAGGCCTCTAAAATTTTCGTTTAAAATATTGTTGAATTTTTTGTAAATGTGAATGGCAATGGGGTAGTTTTATTTTTTTTTTTTTCTTAAGGGTATATATGCAAACATTGGAACGCTCTTAATCTTACAGAGGTAGTGCTTCATCTTCAGAGGTACGATACTATGTGCGAAAACAAAAGGGATTTGTTTTGATGGGAATGCAGGCTGGATTGAAAGGATGAATGATAGATAGTGGAATTTTAATTAGACGTCGCTTAGGTAGAAATTTTAGGATTGGCAATTTTGAATGGGAATGACAGTAGCTGTAGAGAAAAGCATTGCTAGAGGTTATGAGCGGTCTATCAGCATTCAGTTCTGGCAAGGGGACTTTTACAATTCGAACTTCATGGACGGAGGGATTTTGTTAGGTCTAAGCAAGCGTGCCATCCCGCCAACTAAAGCAGTTGACCCCATGAAGATCTTGCACTCTACAAGGATCGAACAAGACTACACTTCACAGGCACCAAATAGAGATGGTTAGATTGGTAATTTTTAACTCATCGTGGAACTCTGGTTTCATACGCAGTTTTTTAGATTTTACGTACCAATCCCAGTATCAGCCAGGAGGGTTTTGTTAATTTTTGTAAACAGAAGATTAGTTTGCAACTCTAAGCAAAACCAAGATACTAGTTCTAAGACGATTCACAACCGGCTTTCCTCTCAGTTACTGATATTGCAGTGGGATCGAAGAAAACTGTTGCATGAACGATTTGTTAAAAACTTTGAGTTGAGATCTAAGATGATCATTTCGACGTTGGTTTAAAAACACTGAAATTATATTGTGATAGGGATAAAAAGAACACACTCACATTCTAATACACATAATTGTATTGCTGGAATTCGAATCTTGATGGATACAATATTGCATTCTTGTTTAAATTTAAATCATTGAACGCGATTGCTCTGAAAGAGGTTCAAAGTCATTTTAAAATGAAGGAAATTTGCTCAGATTAACAAATTTATTAATCTTCTCAAATTGGGGGTCGCTGTGATAGATCGTACTCGCTGATCACATATAAATAGGTATCTATATGATGCATGATTAAGGTAGTAAACTAAGTCTCCCACTAATAGACTAAGTAGTTACATTAATGTATTAAAATTGTAACAAATTTAACTAGATTTTTGTTAAATAAACTGACAGGTACTAGAATAATGCAGTGAACGGAATATATGACAATATGTTACCTTTATTAATGTGTTACCACAGTAAAAGAAGCGCTGGAGAAGAATTGAATTAATGATCCAGGAACTTCAGGCGGACAGATAGTGAGGCGCAGGATTCAAGTGGAAAAGAACTTGCTTCTTTCTTGTAAAATCCACAAGCTGAAATTAATTAAAACAATAGATACGGATTCTATGTTGCAGTCACATAAACAAAGTCAGAAAGACATGAGAATCAACAAAATGTTTATGAACATTCAAGGTGCATTTCAAACAATATGCTGAATGATATTATTCAGATTACCAAGTTATTCTCGACTGAAAAACTACAAGTATTTATAAAATAAACCGTCGAGATTTGCAGAGAATGAGCAATTAGAGAATTCAATCACATACAAACAAAGGATCAAAGAACGTTTGCTTGAATTAGCAGTTATAAGATGTAGCACCAATTTGTTTTAAAAAGGAATGATTGCAGCCAGGGATTTTTGTTAAAACTGATGAAATACTTCAAGAAAAGCTACTAAATAGAAGTTAAAATGTTAAAACATTGTAGATAAATACCTTTTTCGCTTTTTCCGAGGTTATGATTGTGTATTTTTCGTGTTTTGTTCCAAGCGAAACTGTAGAATGATTTAGCTCGGTTTTGTCGTTATTTCCAAAAGAAGCTTTCTGGCAGGCTCTAGGAAGGTCAACTAATGCTTTCAGTCTTTACTTGTAACTGAAAATCCTTTTGGAAACTGCATTTGAATAATAACTGCACTGAATGTTGTTTCGACACTTTTAGTTTATATTTATGCAGATTTTTGTAAATAATCACAGCACAATTGCTTCTTTGAAACATATCTCTATTCTTGCCGAAGATATATTTATCATTTGTATAGGAAAAATACTAATATTTAAACACTATTTTACATTTTAATAATTTTCTATTACATTTGTTTGTTGACATTTTGTAATTGCTGAGAATCAGTGTTGCTAGCTTATGATTTGAAAAAAATAAGAGAACATTTACGGTATAATGTTTTGTTAATTAACTTTTGGTCTAGGATAACGCGGGAAAAGCGTTAAAGGTAAATAACAGATTAAATTGTCTATAGTTTTCTGTATATTAATCATTCTAAAGTTTATATAGTACGCGAAGAAAATAGAATTTGTATGTGTACCACTTACAAGAAAACTGTTTAAATACCGATTTGCTGCTATGAGTGGGCACACAGTGAAGTTGAGTTCAAAGTGACATTAGCTGGGATTTCCTGGATTTCTGGGATTTCGAGGATATGGAGCTTATGAAGCCGATGACAGATTTCGCAAACTTTCAAGAGATCGTGGATTAAGAGCTTGTCAAGGATATTAAGAACAGGTGTCGAGGAAGAAAAACAGAGGGGAACGCGAGGGAAATGAGTCAGTAATTGTTGAGCGTTGGTAGAGTGAAATACTCTACCGGGATATCGCGTGTATTATTCTTCGATGAACGGGATAGTGACTCTTGAGCGATTATAGAGTGAAATACTCTACCGGGATATCGTGACAGTGAATTTAATTCGGAATAATATATTGTTTTACTCTACCGGAATATCGGAAATTCTTACGGGACATCGAGTCACTATTGCGAACTCGCATTGGAAGAGAACATTCTCTATCGGGATTACATGCTAGTGAAATTAGAACTTTAGTATAACGTTTTCGATAGTGATTTACCTAAGTACTTTAGTGTTTCATATTTAGTGGAAAACGAGTTGTGTTTGGATTGTTTCTTTTACTAAATCTTTAGTAAAAGCCGGGTGAGTCAATTCTGGTTATTCATGAGTTGTAAAGAGATCTAAGAATCTTGCTTAAATTCCATTACCGAATTTAATAACGAAAAATGTTCAAAAATTGCAGTATCAGAGTTTTGACTATCAATATCATTTTGTTATCTATTTTAAATGTGACATGTTTATTTCTTGTTTGAATTGAAATAATATTTTAATACTTTTCCCTCTGTATAATGATTGCTCTATTTTTTATTATGTGCGATTGTTTTTACTTTGCATTGCGAATTATGTATGAACTCATTGTTTGATTTTATGATTTTGTTTTGCGGTATGCGACCTATATTAACTAGTTCATTTTTGATAATGAACTTAATTCGAAATGTTTGTTGTTAACATTTTTAGTACCTATTCAATCAAAAGATATCAAAATTAAGAGCTTACTAAAGCCTAATAACATTTGAAGGAAAATGTCGTATGTTTGCGAATATGATTGAGAATTATTTACTACAAATAATTTTACAGTTCGATCCTGTAAAAAGAAATGTGCTCTGTTTAGTGTAATTTAATTCTCAGTATTGCTGGAAATTAACATTTTCAAGTTAGTTTTACTTTCATATTAAATTCTGTATTCTGAAAGGAATCTGAATGTTCTATCAAAGGATAATTGATACTTCAAGAACTTACAGAAGTTTTAAGAATTGGCTTTGCTCATTCAAATATTTCATCATCAAATCTTACATTCTTACTCACGAAAGTTGAGTTAGCTTAAAGCTGAGATTTATGGCATTAAAATTTAAATCTGTATCGGGCTAAAGTACCGAGGAACACAGTATCTGCGAGGATCCTGAAAAAGGCCAGAGAACCGTTCCACGTTAACAGAGAGACAAATTAATGTCTATAAACCAAAAGCTTGTTGCTATTCCAGAATTAGACTTATTACTAAGTGAAGTCTTTCTATAAACTGAGAAATATAAATTTGTTAAACACATTCAGTTGTCCTTGGTGAGCGTTCTGATTTTAACGTGTGGGAGACTTTAGGTAGAATCTATATTGTTTAAAACTGTAGGATTAATTAAAGTACGTATTGTAGGTTTAATCAGTACTTATGTTTATTTTAATCGTAGTGAATGTATTTCTAGATTCTAAGATGCTGTACAACATACTTGACAGACATTAAATTTAATTGATAACAATCAGTCCACCATATAACTTTGGCCCTTAAAGTCCAGTTCATTAAAAGATTCATGAAATTTGAATCTTGTATATTTTCTCTATTAGATTGGTGTAAAACACCTTATTGATAAGTTGACTGTCTGATAATGGTCATTTCAAATGTTGATATTAGATTCCTTTTAAATTCAGTCCAGTTGTATTTTAAGACTGTAAATATTTTACCTTAATATGATTTTCATAATATAATTTTTAAATAATCTGAATGGCATTATTATTGTCCAATTGTAATCAATTTAATGAATGAAGTTTGAACTATCCAGTACAAATGATACTGAGAGTTCTAAAGTTAAATTTTGCTTTGCTTAACTAGTAGATATCATCTTATCTAACTTCTAAATAAAATAAAAATATAAAAAAATGCCATTGTTGGGCATGGGAAAGGCTGTGAGGGGAGGTAAAAGGAGGCCTTTTGGGGGGACCCCCCCCCAACAACCCTTTAAATAGGGGTGCAAACTTTTCATAGAAAAATATGAGAACCATCATCAGACAGTCATGACACATAAAATACCAAGTAAAGCCTCATTTGTACTACGTGCATTCATTGTGATTTCATTCTAGTTATTATTGCGTATATAAGCCTCCTAATAACATTGTAGTATGAAGTTTAATTAAATCTAAAAACTTAGACATTTAATTAGGTAGATATTCCAAATCACCAACACCTGAGTTCTGCGGATCATAACGTTAGGTTTACACTAAACGATCACTGGCCAATCTTAGATTTAAGTAATTTAGTAATATTTATCTAAAATGTAACATAATGTCTTAATAAATATAATATCAGTTTACAAACAACTTTTAATCTATGTACCTGCTACTGGGTTAGCGTTAAGATTTGTAGTAGGTCAAGGTCATCTTTAGTCAGCTTTGCGAGACAATAACATTAGATATTTTAACATTAGTTATTATATAATATAGTAAATAAAACTAGCCTTTCAGTTTAGGTAGTATAGCAGCGTACGTATAGGAATATATAGGAATATATACTTTATTCTTATAGGTATAGGAAGCTCTAGATATAGAGGTATTTATAGTTATAGCTAGTTAGAGGGGGGGTTTTATTACACATAGTATAAAATAAAGTCGCTATTTTCGTTTGTTTGTTTGTTTGTTTGTTTGTCTGTATGCTTAAATCTTTAAAACTACGCAACGGATTTTGATGCGGTTTTTTTTACTGGATAGAGTGATTCAAGAGGAAGGTTTATATGTATAATACACCTGTGCGAAGCCGGGGCGGGTCGTCTAGTTAAACATAAAAGAGACAGAAACATTGAACTATAATATAATAAGTAATGGTTTGTTTACTAAAGAAACGACAGTTACACAAATTACCTTTTTCAAACATAAAATTAGAGAAAAACACAGGTGCTACTCACGTTTGATTTTTAGTAGGATACTACTATAGTTTCGATCGCATTTGGCGATCTTTCTCAAGGTCGGAGTACTAGCTCGCGGGCTCGTCTCGCATAGTGCTATGCGATGATATCCTACTAAAAATCAAACGTGAGTAACACTTGTGTTTTACTTAATTAAAATGTACGAAAACCACGTTAGTTTCCATAGTGAAATAAAATTAAAGATTGAAGTCGGTTACGCAATTTTTGCCGAAAAATAATATTTATTTGAGGAGAAAGTATCTGTTCGTCTATATTCCGCGAGTCTCAAGAGCGCCCGAGGTCGCTTCACGAAGTCGTAGCGAAGTTGACGAAACTTGTGCGGAATGTGGGCCCACACGGCACGCGCACTCAAACAACAAAACTGGTACAACACTCACAACCTAATAACTATTTTCCGCCAAAAATAGCACAACCAGCTTCAGTCATTACGAATATTACGATCTACAAATGACACTCACTCTAATGATGCATCGTGCATATATCATTTTACTGACTGACAAACCAAACCGGAGGAGGTACTCAATTCGACGCGTATAATTTTTTTTTAATGTATAACCAAGCATAACTTTTTTCGTAGTAGTCCGATTTCAATAACTCATTTTTTATTGGAAAGAATTTACTTCGAAATTGGTTTCATTAAAATTTTATTGAAATCGGCTGAGCCATTTTTGATAAATCAACAATAATGTGTAAAATGTAACATCTATCTCTGCGAAATATTCGCGAATTCTGTACACGGGTGATGTCGGTCATGGTGTTTTTTGGGAAAAATAATTATGTCATTGAGAATAATTACTCGTATTTTCCGCTAAAATGGCATAACCGCCTTCCATCTTGAACAAAATTCGAAAATTTCTAAAAAGACAATCTATATTCTAAAAGGACTTCTGATGTATGATCTATCGAATCAAAAATAATATCAAAATTGGTTCATACTTGGTGGAGTAATTGCGTAATATGCATACAAAAATAAAAACACACAGTCAAATTCTACCTCCTTTTTAGGTTTCCGTTCCCAAAGGATAAAAACGGGACCCTATTATTAAGACTCCGCTGTCCGTCTGTCTGTCTGTCTCCAAGCTGTATCTCATGAACCGTTTTAGCTAGAAAGCTGAAATTTTCACAGATGATGTATTTTTGTTGCCGCTATAACAACAACAACTAAAAACAGAATAAAAATAATAATTAAATGGGGCTCCCATACAACAAACCTGAATTTTTAATAGTCCTCTGCAGGACGAAGGCCTACCCACGAAAGGTAATTGGGCCATATCCACCACGCTGGCCCAGTACGGGTTAGTGGATTCACATACGCCATGAAATTTCTTCTACGGGAGTATGCAGGTTGCCTCACGATGTTTTCCTTCACTGAAAAGCCAGTGGTGTGAAATCCCGTGCATAAACCGAAGAACTCATTGGTATGGGACCGGGATTTGAACCCATGACCCTATGATTCTAAGACAGATGTCATTACCACTAGACCACCACGGCTCTTTGAGTAGTTGGGTCATAATATCACCGTTATCCGAGCCAGAATTAGAATCATTTATTGACGTATCGAGCTTAATACTATAATTAAAAATACAAAATCTGTACAATAATACATAGTACCGCCAACAATAGGTCTCGTCATTCAACTAAGAAAATACATAATTATCGTGTACAAAATTGAAACGAGTATGAAAATTTAAAACAATTGATTAAAAATAATTCAAAATAACTCAATAAGATTGGATGCTGTAAAGAGGCAGCAGCAGCGCTCTGCTGTAAACGGCACGCGATCGTGCAATTGTGGGTCACATTTATTTATCGATGTCAGGCGGCTCGGAAATTCTGACACCAGGGCCGGCCTTATTTACTAGGTACCACCGTAACCTAGATCGTTTTAGCTAGTGCCGCTAACTAAGTCAAGTGTTCAAGTCCCCCGCAGTAGTAATTAAAATTTCATAGCAATTACCTTCCCGTTACCAGCCACGAGCCTTTGGTAGGATAGACGCCGCGAGCTATGTGGGGTACTGCGACTATGGGCTGAATAAACATTTCTACTACTATAACACTTCGTGGGTAGGCCTACGTCCCGCAGTGGACTATTAAAAAGGCTGGTACAGTACAGTCTATTCCAATGAAGTCTGTAGCCTAGTTCTTCTAAAGTGCTAAGGGTCCGTCGTTTTGCTTAATGCTAAACGTATAGCCGTTAGCAGTAACGAAAGCTGTTATAAATGGTAAACGTAGACGTAACCGTTAGCGGCAACGAACGCTTTAAGCGCTACAAATAGCAGAAGTTTAGAGAGGAGCCTTTTCTTCATTTGTGATACTTTTAAATTAAAGTATAGCACAGGGCCTTACTGCGTAAGCACTTTGACATTCGGCTTTTTTTTTTCTGCTCGCGACAGTTACTCACGCCACGAGAGCGAGCGGGAGGGAAAGCGAAGCCGAACGTCAGTACGCTTACACAGTAAGACCCCAGGTGTTACTCACGCTTTATTTCAGTAGATAACTGCTACTATAGTTTCGATCGCATTTGGCGATCTTTTTCAAGGTTGAAGTACTAGCACGCGGGCTCGTCTCGCACAGCACGTAGTTTGCTATAAAATGTGCAAATACCACGCTAGTTTCTATAATCAAATTTGTGATACTTATACAAAGTTCAGGGACTATTAAAGCTGTATCCAGTATTCTTATCATTTCACAATTTTTGAAATAAGACCAACTATTGGGATCTATCAGTTGTCTCGTAGCAGTTTTATTTGTAGTCAATTACAGCGACCTCGTAGTAGTCTCGTAGCAGTTTCGTAGCCGATTGCAGCGAACTCGTACTGGTCTCGTAGAAGATGCTAGGCACATCGTAGTGGTTGCGTAGCCGATCATATTCTTATAATTATTGTGACACGTACTGGTAGCTTTGCCAATCTTAGGTGTCTCGTAGTGGTTGCGTAGTCAATCTCAGGTGTGTCGTAGCCAATCATAGGTGTCTCGTAGATGTTACGTAGCCAATCATAGGGATGTCGTAGTAGTTACGTAACCAATCATAGGGGTCACGTAGTAGTTGCGTAGCCAATCATAGGGGTCTCGTAGCAGTTTTGTTGCCAATCATAGTGATTTCGTAGCGGTTTCGTAGTCACATATCACAGCCGTATTGTAGAAGTTTCGTAGTCAACTCGTAGCAATGTTGTATCCCTCTCGTAGTAGTCTCGTAACCATCTCGTTACTGTCTCGTAGCCAAAGAAGGTGTGTGGTGTCTGGTGTTATGGTGATCTATTTTCTCAGAATAATTATCTTTAGCCAAAAATTACATAACTGACTTCCACCGTGTATAGAATTGATGTGTCATCCATGTTTCAAATACATGTAGTAATCATGGATTTACATTATTGTTGATTTCTCAAAAACGCTCAGCCACTTTCAATAAGACTTAAATGAGATCATTTTGGGAGTATACCCTTTCGGAATATATTTGTTTTAAATCGGTTCACAATTGGTGAAAATATAGATGAGCTTGCATAATAAAATACATAATAGACGAATAGTACCTCTTCCTTTTTGGAAGTCGGTTAATTGCGACGTGTACCTACAACATTTTTGAATGCCTCGGTGGCTCAGTGGTTAGTGACCCTGACTCATGGGTCAAAGAGGCGTGGGTTCGTTTCCCACCCAGGGAAAATATTTATGTGATGAACATAGGTGTTTGCTCTGTGTCTGGGTGCTATTTAGATATCTATATAAATATGTATTTAATATAATTTAGTATATCAGTCTCTGACAGTTATATCACAAGTATTGCTTATTTTGGGGTCAGAGACACAGTGTGTAAGATGTGCACCTAATATTTATTAATATATTGTTTATCTTGGTTTCTTGGACAGATCTCGCAACATGCCCCCTCTCTCGCGTTATCTGTGGGCAGCAGTAAGTTAGTAACGGTGTGCTATTATAATTGCAGAGCGGAGCTCCTGACCTCGCTATTCAAGCTGATAGGGCTGGCCTGAAGAAGTTTATGTTTATATCCTTCAAAGCTTGATCAAAATCAAATAATGAAATTCACAACATAATCCTAGCTAATAATATTACCAGCTGACCGGGCGAACTTCGTTTCACGTAATATCTTTATAAATTATAGCCTGTGTGTTATTCTGATATATGTACATATAAGCATTATTATTGCAAAGTTTCATCTCAATCCCTTCAGTAGTTTTTGCGCGAAAGAGTTACAAACTTCCATACAAACTCACAAACTTTCGCATTTATAATATTAGTAGGATAAATTCGGAAGTCTGTTTGTTGTTTTATTATTCTTTCACGCAGCAGCAGAGCAACGGGTCGACTTGATTTTTGACATATAAAAGTGACAGGTTACAATTAAAGGTTCCTATGGGATAGCACAAAATTAAATTATAACGCGGGTGAAGCTGCGGGCATTAGCTAGTTCATATAACTTTACTAATTCATCGATCGATAATACGTCGTTCATTAATTTCAATCATAAAATGTTCGTTGGTGATAAAGTTCTTATAAGCAGAGTAGCTAGCTCTGGTGTCTAGTAGAGTTTTTAGGCCGCCTGGAGGCCTCTGACATAGTTAAACGACCGGGACCTACAATTTAACATGTCACCTGAGCCACGGTAGCGCTCAGGTGGAAAATTCCACCAGCGGTCGCCCATCCAAATCCTGACCATGCGGAACGTTGCTTAATTTCGGTGATCACTGACAAACACCAAGTGATAGGCTTCCGCTATACATTTTCAACAAGACCGGTTGGAAGCGGCTTGCATCCAGCGCAAAACGAAAATTTTAACGAAATTATCAGCTAACCTTATGGGTATCTTTTGCTGTGTTTGTCAGTACCCGCTTCCGATTGGTCATGTTGAAAATCCACAGAAGAGGTCTATGCCGGATTAGGAAGGTAGTTATGTACTTGCAGCGTACATAACCGCCTCTAGTACTCTAGGCAATATTTTCCCACGTAACTTAATACTTGAGATAAGCGGCCGGTTCGCAGAAACAAACCGAGCACTGGTCTTATCAGTAGAGCTGACTATGCGTTATCTTGTAAGATGTATCAGTGTATTTTTATTCATTAATTATAGTGTCTTTGCATCGGTAGCACCTTCGTGTTATTTCTAGTTTTTTGGGTTCCGTACCCAAAGGGAAAAACGGGACCCTATTACTAAGACTTCGATGTCCGTCTGTCCGTCTGTCCGTCTGTCACCGGGCTGTATCTCATGAACCATGATAGCTAGGCAGCTGAAATTTTTACAGATGATGTATTTCTGTTGCCGCTATAACAACAAATACTAAAAAGAGAATAAAATAAATATTTAAGGGGGCTCCCGTACAACAAACCTGAATTTTTAGACGTTTTTCGCTCTATATTAATAATGGTACCAGGTAGATATGCTTGAAATTTTCACAGAATATTTAATTTTATATTCCCTTCAATAATAAATAATAATACTAAAATAAAATAAATATTTAAGGGGGGCCCCCATACAGTACGGAACCCTCCGCGCGGGAGTCCGACTCGTACTTGGCCCATTTTTTAAAAACATTATCTCGCGCTTCCGAAAGTTAACTAGGTAGGTACTTATTAGGTATTAACATCGTCTTGTATTACTAGTGGGCTCCAAACTAGGCCAAGCTTGTGCCTTGGTGACTCAAACCGTAAGGTAACGGGTAGAATTTCGCGCGACTACGTAGATATGTATACAGCCTTGGTGGTCTAGAGGTAGTGACACCCGTCGTGGGTTCAAATCCCGGTCCAATGAGTTCTTCGGAATTTATGTACGGAATTTCACAACACTGGCTTTTTGGTGGAGGAAAACATCGTGAGGCAACCTGCATACGTCCGTAGAAGAAATTCGATGGCGGATGTGAATCCACCAACCCACACTGGGCCGGCGTGGTGGAAATGGCCCAATCACCCTTCGTGGGTAGGCCTGTGTCCTGCAGTGGACTATTAAAAAAGCTGATACAGTACAGTACAGTGCAGTACGTAAATATGTTAGTACTATGTCCAGCAGTGGATATTCTACGACTGATAATGATAATGATCATGAGAGTAGGCATTAATTTAGCGGAGATCGTCTTATTGCTGATGTGTTTTTTTTTTTTGATGTGATGATCAATAGAACATTATCCTATGGTAGTGGTAGCCCTATGTGTGAGGCTGCAGTCCCGACACGAGTGTTTGGTTGTTGAAACCAAATAGTTTTTCAATGGAGGGGAGAGAGCGACCAAGGGATTTTTTTACCAACTGAACTGGCTCTATAGTATTATGAGTTTGAGTATGTGTGTCATGAGTTATACTTATTACAAGCTTTTATTTAACTTGCAATGGATGTACCTATGTACGAGTATGTATGTAAGTTCGGGTGGAATCTAGCAAGTTAAATTTGACCAACTATCCGGTTTCCGATTGAGGTACCGGTGCCATTTTTTAACCGACTTCCAAAAAGGAAGATGTTCTATGTTCGTGTGTATGTATTTTTTTTTGTGTATGTTCATCGATAATTTCGCCAATTGTAAAGAAATCGAAATTTTTTTTTTAGTTCAAAAGGGTAAATACATAAAATAATACTCTCGAGGTAGTCCCATTTAAATTTTACAGAATTTACAGAAGGAAGCCGTGGTGGTCTAGTGGTAATGACACCGCCTCACAATCGTGAGGTTGTGGGTTCAAACCCGGTCCCTTACCAATGAATTCCTTGGAGTTTATGTACGGAATTTTCACACCACTGGCTTTTCGGTGAAGGAAAACATCGTGAGGCAACCTGCTTTTGTCCAAGGAAGAAATTCCATGGCGTATGTGATTCCACCAACCCGCACTGGGCCAGCGTGGTGGATATGGCTCAATCACCCTTCGTGGGTAGGCCTACGTCCTGCAGTGGACTATTAAAAAGGGCTGGTACAGTACAGTAAATGGGACTACCTCGGATTTTATTTTTTTGATAAATCAACAGCTTTTTGTAAGCATGGATGGAGGGTATGGATGTTTGTTACTCTTTCACGCAAAAACTACTGAACGGATTGAGATGAAACTTTGCAATTATATAGCTTATACATCAGAATAACATTAGTTATATAGGCTATAAATTATAATGATATTGCGTAATTTTTCCATATTAAAACAATCAGTGTTAAGTAAGTAGGAAAAGTTATGCCATCTGCGAGCTATTCTAGCGTGCACTCCAAGAAATGTCAAATCGAACAAATTTCAAATCGATTTTTTTCATTTTCCACCTCCTTTATTAAGGGTGGTAAGGTAGAGCCTCGAAATATCATGCGGGTGAAGCCGCGAGCAGTAACTAGTGGGATTTAATAAGATAATATCTGTGGGCCCCAAACTAGGCTAAGCCTGTATTTGGGCGCCCGGGAGATACCAAGAAAAATATATCCAATGGCGCTGAGTTGTTGCCTGAAATGTTTATTTATTGCATCAAACAGGTGACAAAAACTTATTTGAATCCACTGGCTCGGAACTAGTCTTTCAACTGTAATTCTAAAGCCAGAGGCTTCTCCCAATCGACTGCATCGATGGCTCAGTGGTTAGTGACCCTAACTTCTGGGTCAAAGAGGCGTGGGTGCGATCACCACCCAGGGCAAATATTTATGTGATGAACATAAGTGTTTGCTCTGTGTCTGGGTGTTATTTAGTTACTATCTATATAAGTATGTATTTAAAATATTTATATGTGGTATATCAGTCTCTGGTGGTGGTGGGTGGCATTTTCCAACTGAGCACTACCGTGGCTCGGATGACACGTTAAAACTGTAGGTCCCGGTCCTTTTAACCGTTGAGCCAAGTCAGAAGCCTTCAGGCGGCCTAAAAACTCTGACACCAGGGCTAGCCACCCGGCCTATACGAACTTACTTACTTTTTATCAGTCTCTGGCAGCCATATCACAAGCTTTGCTTTGCTTAGTCAGAGACCGTGTGTAATGTGTCCCCAAATATTAATTTTTTATTTTTAAATTTTAAACAGATCACCAAGAGAAAATTAAAAAAAATAAAATTAAATTAAAATTACTTTTTTAAAATGTTTAGCTTTAGTTCTTCTACAGATTTCCTCATTTCTGGTTTAATCTCGCAGAAATAGTCCAAACATAGATAGATAGATAGATTGTTAAATTCTTTATTGTTCACACCAGATAATATAAACAAAATAATCGGCCCAGTACGAGTCCGACTCGCGCATGAAGGGTTCCGTACTGTAAAGGATTTATTATTAAAGCGAATATACAACAAAATATTCTGTGAATAATTCAAGCATCTAGCTATTACCATTTTAAATATAAAGCAAAAAACGGCTAAAAAATCAAATTGGTTGTATGGGAGCCCCCCTTAATTACTAATTTTATTCTGTTTTTAGTATTTGTTGTTATAGCAGCAATAGAAATACATCATCTGTGAAAATTTCAGCTTTCTAGCTATAACGGTTCATGCGATACAGCCTGGAGACGGACAAACAGACAGCGAAGTCTTAGTAATAGGGTCCCGTTTTTACCCTTTGGGTACGGAACCCTAAAAAAAACAACTTAAAAAAACTAGCGGCAACAGCAGGCCTTATCACTAAAAGCAATTTCTTCCACGCAACTTTAGGATGAAGAAACATATTTGAAGATAATAATCGGCCAAGTACGAGTCGGACTCGCGCACGGAGGGTTCCGCACTGTATGCGAGCCCAACCCCCCCCCCCCCTTAAGTATTTATTTTATTTTACTTAATTTTATTATTTATTATAGAAGTGACTATAAAATTAAATATTCTGTGAAAATTTCAAGCATCTACCTGGTACCATTATTAATATAGAGCGAAAAACGTCAGAAAAATCAGGTTTGTTGTATGGGAGCCCCCCTTTAATATTTATTTTATTTTCTTTTTAGTATTTATTGCTATAGAGGCAATAGAAATACATCATCCGTGAAAATTTCAGCTGCCTAGCTATCATGGTTCATGAGATGCAGCCCGGTGACAGACAGACAGACGGACATCGAAGTCTTAGTAATAGGGTCGCGTTTTTCCCTTTGGGTACAGAACCCTAAAAAACGGCGGGGTGTGCTTTAAAATGAATGAAAGGACAATGACGAAGTTATAAACATTGGTCTGCCTATAGCTTGAAACCAATAAAAGCGTGTTAAAAAATACAGTGACCCTCTTTCTCCAATTTGAAACCTATAGTCTACACTTTTCCTTTCCAAACCAATCAAACAAAACATTGACACAGGAACAAAACCTGCAGTAATACCCGTGTTCTATCAAGCTCCGGTCGGAATATGAACCCATGAATACTGCATGCGACAAGAGTGACTTGAGGAATAACAAACACAGCGCTGCCGTGCCACAGTGGAATATACTGTAGTAGGTTCTCGTTGGAACTTACATTTCGTTTTCTTAATAGTCCTTGAGCTGTAATATGATCCCACCGCAGTATTGTTATTTGTAGTCTCGTAGCCATCTTGCAGCAGTTTCGTAGCTGATCACAGCTGTCTCGTAGCGGTCACGTAGCAGTTTCATAGCCATACTCTAGTGGCCTCGTAGCAGTTTCGTAGTCGATTATAACAGCTTTGTAGTGTTCTCCTAGCAGTTTTGTAGCCAATATTAGGTGTCTTATGTAATGTTATGGTTTCATTCAAAATTCGAAGCCGATCAAAGTGTTTTGTAGTGTTCTCGTGGCAGTTTCGTAGTCAATCATAGCTGTCTGGTAGCTTATCTGTATGCGTCTCGTAGCGCTCAAATAATAGGTGCAGTCGAGCTACTGCAGTAGCTACGTCTCTCAAGAGATAGAAGACCCAAAGTTCACTGCGACATTGTCTCATCCAACACGGAATGACTCGATTTGTCTGTTACCTTACAACCATTCGGTAGGAAGAAATATAGATACATGTAGCACGGAACGCTGATGAACAATGTCGAAAAATTCTCGAGTGGAGACCACGTACCAGCAAGCATAGCGTACGTCTACCAACGGGAAGAAATGACCTCATAAATACCGCAGGATTGAGTTAGATGCAAGCTGCTTCCAAATTTATTGGAAATCCATAGGAACGGCTTATGTCCATCAGTTGTCGTCTTATGGCTGATGGATGGATGGATGGATATTTTACTAACCGATTTCCAAAGAGGAGAATACGTGTTCCATCCATCTTCCATCGTGTACAAAATTCGAATATTTCGCTCAAATTGTTTACATTATTGTTGATTTATCAAAAACGGTTCAGGGTTCAAGGACTCAGGCTATATGGAACTATCTCGGAGGTATGTTATTTCGAACCATAAAAATAAAAAAAAATTTAAAAAACCCCCGAACATTTGTAGAATTTTGGTTCTTCCATCTCCACTTTAACCCACCATAACTCTTAAACGGCTCAATCGATTTTTATAAAACGTAGCTAAGAACACTTTCGATTAATTCTCCTTTCATCAAAAAAAAAAACAAACTGAAATCGGTTCAGTGGTTCGGGCACTATGATGCCACAGACAGACAGACAGACAAACAGACACGTCAAACTTATAACACGCCTCTTTTGCGTCGGGGGTTAAAAAAAGATTTTTTCGATTCGGTTCAAAATTACCGAAATTATCAATGAACGTACACAAAAAAACATACAGATGAACATAGAGCCTCCTCCTTTTTGGAAGTCGTTTAAAAAGCAGCGGTGTGTATGGAGATGGACTACTTTAGTTGCTCTGTGTCTTGTGACATCGAGGACCTTCAGTTCGCTGCGACGTTCTCTCATCCATAACGGAACGGCTCTGGCGCGCAACGTGTTATAACTCACATTGACTGTACACGTAGTCGTACAGCCATTACATCGAATCAAGTTAATATTTTGACTAACTTCAAAAAGGTATTCTCAGTATAAGAATAATTATAACTTATTTCGTGACCATAATGATAGATAGATACATAAACTCTTTCTGTTATTTTTGACGATTGCAGACATTTATATTACAGTAGGTATTTCTGACATCTAAATTTTTAATATTGTATTTTTAATCTAGCGTCATGTACCAAATTCTAATTAATTGTAGAATAGAATAGAATAGAAAACACTTTATTGCACACAGTAAAAATAAGACAACAGTAATACATTTAAACTTATTAGTGTAGCTCAAGGCGGCCTTATCGCTGGAAGCGATCTCTTCCAGGCAACCCATAATATTAATTATTATTAATTTATTATTAGGCGTTGTAATATTATGCCTAATAATTATGTTAAGTACATAATGAATAATTGTTATTTTGACATTTCGTAAGGTGTTACTCATAGTGTATTGTTGTATACCAATGTACGAGTATGTAATTATCCTTACTGAAAATAAATGAATCTATGTATCTTTATTGCACATCAAAAAGTAATCAACAAGAAGAAACAAAGATACATAAACAATGTAACAATAGGCGGCCTTATCGCTAATAGCAATCTCTGCTGCGCAACCTTAGGATGGAGAGCACAGAAAGCGTATAAATAATGTTGTTCCTTAAGCTAATATTACTTAAAATAAACCCGATTATTTATCACTTTAGATGTTTAAATACATGCGTTAATTAAAATGTACTATTAGTTAAATTAAATATATATCAAATTAAATAAAGTACATATTTTAGGGTTCATTAAAAATTATGAATTCTTAAATTATTCTTATTCTCAGTAAGTTTAAAACTTTTAATTTAAGATAAATTTAGATTGATAGATAGATAAATCAACTCTTTATTGTCACACCATGATTTATATATTTAATTTAATTCGTTTGACATTTGAAATTGTTATTATTCTAATTTTAATTAATGGTTATTTTTATTGGTGTAACTCATAATTATGATTATTATTGACTATCTACTGGAATTTTTTGACGTATGCAATTTTGTATAAATAAATGAGTATGAGTATCTTTAAAACTATGCAACAGATTTTGGTGCGTTTTTTTTTTTTTTAGATAGAATGATTTAAGAGGAATGTTTATATGTATAACACACCTGTGCGAAGCCGGGGCTGGTCGCTAGTCAAAAATAAAACATGTTTAATTAGTTCTCGAATTAATAAATTGCTTCACACAGAAAATGTAATAATATTCCTTCGACACCCACCCTCAAAACACTATCGACTCTTCGTGCGTGTTTTCAAATTATTTAATTTGGGCCGTATGTGAAAATATTCCTTTACCAAAACTCTACAAGAATGTTCAGTAACGCGCGTTAAATTAACAAATTAACGGATAATAGCAGCCGTTAGCGACGTGCCGTAATTACGCGGCAAATATTCCAACAGCTTTATACCGGCGCGGGGCGTGGGAACACCATTTTATAATGAAAATTAGATAATATATGTATAGATATGTTCGGTTATGGCTTCGGTCTTGGGCTCATACAAGATCGTTAACCCGGCCCCAGGAAAGGCAGAGTGACCTTCTCTGTCTTTCACTGGGGTAACTCCCGTCCGACGCGTCCACGTCGCGGGGCTGGACACAGCTCTCTTCAGTAGGCCGGAGTGAGACGATGACCAAGTGCGGATGGGGACCCAGCTCTATGGGGTATAGCATAGAACCCTTGCCCGGGGTTACGGGTGAAGACCTCAACGGTGGAGAGGGCGGAGACAGCAGCTGTCAGTACGGCCGAACCAGCGGAGGAGGCGAGCCACAGGGGCGTAGTACCTGGATCCTGATGGAGGGCAGCGGTAGCCATCAGTACCGAAGTGAAGCGCTAGGAGATGGATTTCGAACCGGTTCACCTACGGATTATTATAGCCATTGAGGTTACAATACCGCGATGTAGAAAGCAAGGGGAAACTACTACATTAATTATCCCATGAGAGTTGCAAGGATGAGTACACAAATATGCAGAAAGATTCTGCCTGGCGACCCGCGTAGCGACCGGCGCCCCGAGCTTTCCGGGGCTGGGGGTGTGAAATGGACTACCGGCCATGATGACGCAGGCAACCAGGCGTCTCATGGAAAATATGTTACTGGAAGAAGCTTCAAGCTAAGAAGACACTATCGCTTCGGTACTTGGAATGTCAGAGGTCTCCTCGAAGACAGGAAGCTTCCTATTTTGGAACGAGAGCTTGAGCGATGCAAGTTAACTATTGCTGGATTAAGCGAGACACACTGGAAAGGAACTGGCCACTTTGACGCAGAAAAACACACCATATATTTTTCCGGAACTGATAAGAGTAGCTTCTCTGGGGTGGCGATCGCAATTCCAAAACGGTGGAATAGTGCTGTATTAGGCTACAACCCAATAAGTGATAGACTGATGTCGATAAAGCTCAGCGCGACACCGACCCCACTGAACATCATCCAAGTATATGCTCCTACATGCAGTGCGAATGATGAATTAATAGAAGATTTCTATAGTCAGCTTGAGTCATCCATAGCGGAAATACCTAAGAGAGAATTACTACTCATAATAGGAGACTTTAACGCGAAAGTTGGGGCTACTACTATGGATAGTGGCATCCGAAATATCGTTGGAAAGTACGGTCTTGGTATAAGGAATAAGAGAGGCGAACGTCTGATAGAATTTGCGGCTAACAACAATTTGACCATTATGAACACGACATTCAAACATCACCCGAGGCGTTTGTATACATGGACGTCCCCTGACGGTACATGCCGGAATCAAATTGATTACATATTAGTCAGATCGAGATGGAGAAGTTCAGTTACCAATGCACATACCCTCCCTGGTGCTGACTGTGAAACTGATCACGAGCTACTAATGGGTAACTTGAGGCTAAAATTACAAAAAGCTATGGTGAAAAAAAAACATCGAGACGAATGGAAATAATGGACAAAGATTCTCTTGCCGCTTCAATTGAGTGTAAGCATTCTGTCTGGCGGGCAGAAATCGGGAACAAGGATTCTAACTCCTTGTGGGTTTCTGCAAAAAAATGCGTGGTTGATGCCGTAACAGAATCGCAGCCAAGAAAAATTTGTGCCAAACGACAGCATTGGATGACGCCGGACACATGGAAATTGGTTGATGAACGCCGATCTCTTAAAGCAAGTGGTGTCGATATTGCGGCTCTGAGTGCTAAGAAGTCTGCGATTCAAGCAGCTTGTCGGCGAGATCGCAACAATGCCTTGGCGAAAATTTGCGAAGACTTGGAACGGCATTCTGACAAACTACAGACCAAGGACCTCCACGATAAAGTACGACTTATAACGCGACAGTTCAAACCCAAGACATGGGCGATAGAAAACTCTGCCGGGGTGACGGTCACTGAGATTAAGGACATAGTGAATGTTTGGAAGGAGTATTGTGAGTCACTCTTCTCTAACAGATCCATATCAAACAGCACGTGTATGCCGGAGCAAATCAGTGACCGGGAACCCTGTATTTTGAGAGACGAAGTGCGAGCGGCAATTCGGCACCTGAAAAGCAATAAAGCCGTTGGTGTGGATGAGATTCCAATCGAGGTTTTTAAGAATTTGGGAGAGACTGGAGTGGATTTCTTGTATAATATCTGCTGCAAGATTTGGGAATCTGGAGTATGGCCTGATGATTGGTCACAATCAATATTCATACCCTTACATAAAAAAGGTTCTACCAGGAAATGCAACAACTACAGGCTCATCTCACTTATATCGCATGCAAGTAAAGTGTTACTTCACATCCTTAACACAAGAGTGCAAGCTTACCTCGCTCATCAAATTGCGCCCGAACAAGCTGGATTTGTGAAAGGAAGAGGAACGCGCGAACAGATACTTATACTGTGACAGATCATAGAGAAAGCAAGGGAATTTAACTCGCCTGTATTCATATGCTTTGTCGACTTCCGTAAGGCATTTGACACCGTCATTTGGGAACGTCTCTGGGAAGTTCTTTTAGAAATGGGAGTACCACCTCATCTTGTATTCCTCTTGAGGCGACTTTACGAAGATGGCACCGCAGCGGTACGGGTGGACGATGTTCTCTCGGATAAATTCAAAACAAAATCTGGTGTTCGGCAGGGGTGCATAATGTCACCGCAGCTCTTCAATGCCTATACGGAGTTGATTATGCGTATTGTGTTGGAAGGATGGACCAAGGGCATCTCGGTGGGTGGACGCGTGATCAATAACCTAAGATACGCTGACGATACTACGCTTATAGCGCAAACAAAAGAAGATCTTGAGGAGCTTTTGTCTCGTCTGGAAACCACTAGTCTCCAATTTGGGCTTTCCCTTAATAGGGATAAGACAAAAGTAATGGTAGTGGACCGGGCTGGACGTAACAACGCATCAGGGCAGAAAATAGCCAATTGCGAAGTGGTAGAAAGTTACATTTACCTCGGTGCAACCATTTCGAACTCTGGAGGATGCGAAGATGAGATCAGACGACGTTGCGCTATCACCAGATCGGCAGTTGAGCGACTGGGGAAAATATGGAAAGACAGGCGTATAACCAAAAAAACAAAGGTTCGGCTTATGAAGTGTCTCGTCTTTCCGATTTTTCTTTACGGAGCTGAAACGTGGTCACTGAAGCTGCAGGATCGCCGAAAAATCGATGCGCTGGAGATGTGGTGTTGGAAACGGCTGTTGAAAATACCATGGACAGCGTTTCGCACCAACAGTTCCATTCTCAAAGAACTTCACATACAAGATAGGTTATCGTCGATTGTGCAGTTGCGAATACTGAAGTTCTTTGGGCATATCTCCAGGAATGAGAACTCGATGGAGAGACTTGTAGTGCAGGGCCAAGTGGAAGGCAAGCGAAGTCCAGGTCGGTCACCAACTCGCTGGACCGATCTAATTAAAAAAGCCACACAGTCTACCGTGGTGCAGTGTGCTCGTGATGCGACTGATCGGCACAGATGGAGGAACATCGCGAGACGTGCGGCAGCCCTGGGAAGAGATGGCAACGGCGAGGAGCCTCCGTGAACCATCCACGCAACCACGACCACTCTGACAAGAGTGTACGATTAAGAAGAAGAAGTATAGATATGTTAGATATTTTTGAGCGACGAACCAAACCGGAGGAGGTAATCAATTCGACGCGTTATTTTTTATGTATAACCACCCATAACTATTTTCGTAGTAATCCAATTTCAATAAGTTTTTATTTATTGGAATGAGTATACTTTGAAATTTGTCTCGTTTAAATTTTATCGAAATCGGCTGATCCATTTTTGATAAATCAACAATAATTGGAAAAATGCTACATCGATCCGTGCGAAATATTCGCGAATTCTGTACACGGGTGAAGTCGGTCATGATATTTTTTGCAAAAAATAATTATTAAGATGATGAACGAAAATTGTGGCCACCCCACTGTAATTTCCTCGTTATTTCCGTATTTTTTCTCGCAAAGTCGCTCGTTTCTTCAGATTTAAACAGTTAGCCATTTAACGCGGGAATTAAACGACAATATTTTTCTGAAATACGAAAATAATGCAAATGGCGATGAGGTTTTTTACAAAGCTTTTTTATGTCGTCATTTTTGAAAGATTTAATTAAGTATAAGCAATAATTAAAATACACTATCTCAGTACCTTTTGTTGCCACTTTGAATTTTAAGGATTAAAAAGACAATTTTATGTTAAACAAATATTATTTTTTAAAATTTCTAACATGTAAATTCAGGCGAACAATATTTATGGTATTACATTGTTTATAATTATCATTTATGCAATAATTTTGTCACCAAATGGCCACAACCGGGTCAGTGGCCACAACCGGTACACCCACTATAGCTACTGTATTTTTATAAGTAGCACATAGCTGGACTGGCTATACATATCTTGGGTTTGAACACTAAACAGTTTTGCCAAATATTATCGACATCGAGCGATAAGTGGCGCTACAGCCACCTACTTTACAACCCTATTTTTGAGCATTCATGCTCCCCATCGAAGGCTCCTTCTTGCGGCGGCGTCGTGTGTCGGGTCGTACTCCCTCAAACATGGTCGAGGAGAGCGATGGCGGAACATGCGTCACACTCGTGATCGGGTGCTGCATGCGGGTAGCGCGCCGGTTTGCTCGCGGCATTCACGCAATGCACTCAAACTATTAACTTACACTAAGATTTAAACTAACCCATCTCTATTGTACAGTCGAATTATTTCAATTGTAACTTAGTTAACAAAGGGCACAGACCCTGGAGTCTGTGGATCATTAATTTAAATAAAATAAAAAAACTCTATTTTTCCACTCGCTCTTGACGTTTTATAGCATTCATTCGCATTTCTCAACGGATTTTGAGGAAGCTTGGTACACAAGTTCTATATCGATGTTTTTTTTGTCTTCGATAATTTTTGATCGAGTTGTATGCCCCAAATTGTCAAGAACTTTCTTGAAAAGGCTTACAAAGATCCAGAAATATGTATAGAGGTTTAATGATCTGAGAACTACTATTAGATGTAAGATGAAACAACTTTATTGATATAAAATAGAACCTAGGCTTAAAAATTAAATATAGAACATAATATTATTATTTACTTATAAAAATATTGCATAATATTGATTCATTAACATGCTCGTCTGGTTTAACATTTTTTCACTTTTTTACTAATAATAATACTATACACAAAAATGCAGTGTAATCAAAAATCTTTTGCACAAAATAATATTAATATCATCGAACTACAAGAGAAAATGTAAACGTAATGTAAGTAACAAATTAATTGGAAGCTGTAAAGAGGCTTACTATTCATATCGGTATGTTGCAATAAATGATTGAGTATTGCGTATTGATGATGATCATAAATATTAAGTCATTGTCTGGAAGTAATTTTAAAACAATGTTTAAAAAAATGGCTTGTTGAGAAAACCTTTTAAAAATGAAGGAATTTTACAATACAATACAATACAATATTTTTATTTATAACACCATTGTTACATGTCACATTAATTATATGATTATTTCAATTATATAAGCTATCAATTATACAATTTATGCATGCTCTCATGAGTCTGGCCCATATCACTACATAGTATAAAACAAAGTCGCTTCCCGCTGTCTGTCCTCATGTATGCTTATATCTTTAAAACTACGCAACGGATTTTGATGAGGTTTTTTCAGTAGATAGAGTGATTCATGAGGAAGGTTTATATGTATAATACACCTGTGCGAAGCCGGGGCGGGTCGCTAGTCTAAATAATAAATCTAGATAATGTGACGTCATTTTTGTTTTGTCATTACATGGAGATTGTTTCGAATGCTATATATTATATGGTTATATAGTGTTTATAGAGTGTTATAGAGATGTATAGGATGTGATTGTTTATTGAGTGCAAATATTTACAAATAAGTAATAATTACTCGAATGTTTGATCTCATATCTTGTGAATAGATAAATGATTAGTCTAATTATTGCCACATGCGTCAGCACGGTTGCCGCCTGTCACCTGAGTCGCTCCATCCACTCCTCAGCGGCGGCTGCTGAGGACGCTGCGTGTCGTCAGCACGGTTGCCGCCTGTCACCTGAGTCGCTCCGTCCACTCCTCAGCGGCGGCTGCTGAGGACGCTGCGTGTCGTCAGCACGGTTGCCGCCTGTCACCTGGGTCGCTCCATCCACTCCTCAGCGGCGGCTGCTGAGGACGCTGCGTGTCGTCAGCACGGTTGCCGCCTGTCACCTGAGTCGCTCCATCCACTCCTCAGCGGCGGCTGCTGAGGACGCTGCGTGTCGTCAGCACGGTTGCCGCCTGTCACCTGAGTCGCTCCATCCACTCCTCAGCGGCGGCTGCTGAGGACGCTGCGTGTCGTCAGCACGGTTGCCGCCTGTCACCTGAGTCGCTCCATCCACTCCTCAGCGGCGGCTGCTGAGGACGCTGCGTGTCGTCAGCACGGTTGCCGCCTGTCACCTGGGTCGCTCCATCCACTCCTCAGCGGCGGCTGCTGAGGACGCTGCGTGTCGTCAGCACGGTTGCCGCCTGTCACCTGAGTCGCTCCATCCACTCCTCAGCGGCGGCTGCTGAGGACGCTGCGTGTCGTCAGCACGGTTGCCGCCTGTCACCTGAGTCGCTCCATCCACTCCTCAGCGGCGGCTGCTGAGGACGCTGCGTGTCGTCAGCACGGTTGCCGCCTGTCACCTGAGTCGCTCCGTCCACTCCTCAGCGGCGGCTGCTGAGGACGCTGCGTGTCGTCAGCACGGTTGCCGCCTGTCACCTGGGTCGCTCCATCCACTCCTCAGCGGCGGCTGCTGAGGACGCTGCGTGTCGTCAGCACGGTTGCCGCCTGTCACCTGAGTCGCTCCATCCACTCCTCAGCGGCGGCTGCTGAGGACGCTGCGTGTCGTCAGCACGGTTGCCGCCTGTCACCTGAGTCGCTCCATCCACTCCTCAGCGGCGGCTGCTGAGGACGCTGCGTGTCGTCAGCACGGTTGCCGCCTGTCACCTGAGTCGCTCCATCCACTCCTCAGCGGCGGCTGCTGAGGACGCTGCGTGTCGTCAGCACGGTTGCCGCCTGTCACCTGGGTCGCTCCATCCACTCCTCAGCGGCGGCTGCTGAGGACGCTGCGTGTCGTCAGCACGGTTGCCGCCTGTCACCTGAGTCGCTCCATCCACTCCTCAGCGGCGGCTGCTGAGGACGCTGCGTGTCGTCAGCACGGTTGCCGCCTGTCACCTGAGTCGCTCCATCCACTCCTCAGCGGCGGCTGCTGAGGACGCTGCGTGTCGTCAGCACGGTTGCCGCCTGTCACCTGGGTCGCTCCATCCACTCCTCAGCGGCGGCTGCTGAGGACGCTGCGTGTCGTCAGCACGGTTGCCGCCTGTCACCTGAGTCGCTCCATCCACTCCTCAGCGGCGGCTGCTGAGGACGCTGCGTGTCGTCAGCACGGTTGCCGCCTGTCACCTGAGTCGCTCCATCCACTCCTCAGCGGCGGCTGCTGAGGACGCTGCGTGTCGTCAGCACGGTTGCCGCCTGTCACCTGGGTCGCTCCATCCACTCCTCAGCGGCGGCTGCTGAGGACGCTGCGTGTCGTCAGCACGGTTGCCGCCTGTCACCTGAGTCGCTCCATCCACTCCTCAGCGGCGGCTGCTGAGGACGCTGCGTGTCGTCAGCACGGTTGCCGCCTGTCACCTGAGTCGCTCCATCCACTCCTCAGCGGCGGCTGCTGAGGACGCTGCGTGTCGTCAGCACGGTTGCCGCCTGTCACCTGAGTCGCTCCATCCACTCCTCAGCGGCGGCTGCTGAGGACGCTGCGTGTCGTCAGCACGGTTGCCGCCTGTCACCTGGGTCGCTCCATCCACTCGTCAGCGGCGGCTGCTGAGGACGCTGCGTGTCGTCAGCACGGTTGCCGCCTGTCACCTGAGTCGCTCCATCCACTCCTCAGCGGCGGCTGCTGAGGACGCTGCGTGTCGTCAGCACGGTTGCCGCCTGTCACCTGGGTCGCTCCATCCACTCGTCAGCGGCGGCTGCTGAGGACGCTGCGTGTCGGAAGCGTCAAAAATATGCGGCTTTGGAGGCACAATATCTTTTTGTGCCCATCGCTGTTGTAACTTTGGGCGCTTGGGGGACCGAGGCCAAGGTGTTGATTCGACAGATTGGCCAGCGGATAACGGAAAAGTGTGGTGACCCCCGCTCCAGCTGTTTCCTGGAGCAAAGATTGGCCATTGCTATTCAACGGGGTAATGTGGCCAGTGTTTTGGGGACCTTTGCTCCGGGTGTAACCCTGTTTTGGCAAATAGGTGCCAAAACACTAGTGTTGGCAAATCATCGGGTACGTTGGTGCCAAAAATTTACAAAAAGTCACTGACAGCTTAAGTCGGATCTGCCAGCGACTTGGCTGTCAAGTGTCAACAAACTAGGTCAGGAACGAGAACAAAATATTAAAATTCGGTCGGAGTGAAATAAAATCACATAAAACCGTGATAGACGGACTGGAGTCTTTTTTTGTCCAGCAAGCAGCCAACGGAGCGTACACGGGGTCGTAGGGGAAACAAGGCCGTAGCGGCGTCCTAACGAAGAAAACCACCGAAATCGAGTGAGAACAGGACCGCACGCCGACACCCTGGTTCCCCGAACGACGAACACCGTGCGACGTGGCGAGTTCGCTTGGCTGAACTGACTTCGAAACCTCGAAAAGAAACCCCTAAGACATTAGGGGTTTCTTTTTTTGTTCTACATATAGAAATTGTGGTCTACAACTGCACTCCAAGGCGCGGCAAGCGTCCTCCGGCGCGTCCCTCACCGTGCGGCGACGTGGCCTCTTTCTGCGTCTCACCCCGAGACCGCTACTAGCTTCTTGCTGCTTCTATCTGCGCGTTTCCGCCGTGGGCGACGTGGCTACCGCCCCGACTTGAATCTACCCCCGAGTACTATTGGTAACGCAGCCAACGGCTGCGCCTTTCTTACATTTCGTGCTGTGCTTCTATTACTCAATTAACTTAAATCATTAACTAACACAGAGCATATTTAAAATTGGTTGCAAACTCAGCGAAGTAGGTATTCGATCACACACCCTGTTCTACCCTGATAGCCGGCAACTATCAGCCCTTGTATTTTATGGACCTATAGTCCTGGCGCCCATTCTATTATACCATTTAATTAGTAATTTAGTCTTAAGCCCCTCCGGCAATCAGTAATCCTAAGTTTTTAATATTAGGCCCTTCCGGCACATAGATCATAAGGTGTCTCAAACCGATCTACGCCCCTCAGGCATGTAACTTAAAATTAACATTAATAAAACCAACATTACTTACTTTATAACTTTTATTTATCACACCTTAACATACTTCCATCTACCTTACCTTTATGTTGAACGCTTTACCTTTTACCTCAGAAACTAGCATAACACTTTTAAAAGCGTTACACGGGAACAATTAGGGGCGGGTGGTTTGACTAATTTTATTTTTAGACATTATTGTATTGACTTTTTGAATGAATTAACGATATGTTTAGTTAATTAGTTCTCTATTTTGATATAAATGTAATATTTTCTTGCAAACTGCAAGATTTTTTGCTAGGCTAGGCTATATCAAGCCTAAAATTGTATGTTGCTAGGACAGACTATTGATACTAAGAAAATTCTACCTACCATTCTACACAGTTTGAGAAATAAATTTTACTTTTACTTTTGTAGCGACACATTATAGCAGGTATTACATTCTGCTGATCTAGCGGGATGCAATGCATAGCCCGAGTGCGCCGCTCCAGTCACCACCCGCCGGGCACGTTGTACGCACATAGCGCATGTATCTAGCACCCTAATAGTAGCAATTCCCGTGAGTAATAAAACCACTTGTTTGATAATTGAATCGTTTAATTTACTATCTTGTAGGCAAGCGATATAAGATCAGTGACTAAGTGGTAAACTTTTGATAACGTTATAAATGTCCGAGGGACCCTTTGAATCCAAATCGCATAGTTATTAATACCGAAAGGAATAAATGTTATATTCAGAAGCGCCATTTGTCGCTACAATACATCACTCTGTTCTGCTACGTCATCGTCGGATGTAACGCGATAGCACACTCTCGCTGGTAGCAAAAGGTGACGTTCATAAGTGATATATTATTCAGAGAAAAATCTAACCGAGATGATATATACCTCATTTGAAAACTAGTTTATAGGTTTCTCAAAAATATCTATTTTAAATTTTTATCCCTCGATTTTTTTAATGTGAAAAATACCTAAATTGTATGAAAAATGGCAATCTAATTACTATTTTTTTCTGTTTCGCAACCTTAATGTGTTTCTTTCGTTCATTTAATTGGTCTTTGCTTCAACTTGACGATTTTGTTTTTATCTGTCCAGATTTTGATTCACCTTCACATTTTTAAGGAATGTCGACAAAATTCGGCACACTGGTTTTATAATTGATTTGTCGTCGGAGATTTTTTATGAGGGTTCCTTATAAAAGGCGAAAATTTGCTGTGGCGTTATTTATCAGCTGATTGCAATAAAATCTAGCAGCTTTGTTTAGTATCTGAATAGTCACAAGATTTTTAAGTGTGTGCCAATTCGGTCTAGAGAGAGGCTTATGTTTGTTTAGTTAAAAAGATGTACCGCGAAGTCTAATGGTCGGTAAAGTACTAGTTAATAACAAATGGAGTAAATTTACTATTCAGAAATGCTATTTGTCGCTACAATACATCACTCTGTTCTACTCAGTCATCAGCTAATGTATCGCGAAAGCACACTCTCGCTGACAACGAATTTCTCGAATACTTGAGAAATAGACGTAGCATCAGACAGGCCTATACAAACTTACTTACTTATGGTTGGCATACTGTTCGACCAAACACTTAAAGTTTGCTGTATCATCTCATCGAAGATGTGCGGTATGCATTATAGCTGAGCATCCATATAAAACTTACCGTTACTTACTCGTATGTTGAACGTTGATATACAATTGTCTTAGCGGATGTATAATTTGCGTTACCACTGAGTATCTACATCAAATTTTGGTATACAATCGTCTTAGCGAAGGTGCACAGTCCGTAACAACACATAGCATCTACGTCATACTTAGCTGATCAATTGCCGAGGCGAAGGTGTGCAGTCCGCGTTACCACAGAGCCTTTACATCAAAAGATGCCCACTTAGCATTCAAGACCATTAGAGGGGTGACGTTCGCAGTCTCGCCAATTTCCGATTTTCTTTTCCAAAAAGGAAAAGGTTCTATTCGTCAGTACGGTTTTTAGGGTTCCGTACCCAAAGGGCAAAAACTGGACCCTATTAGTAAGACTCCGCTGTCCATCTGTCTGTCTGTCCGTCTGACGGACAGACGGATAGCCTGTATCTCATGAACCGTTGTAGCTAGAGAGCTGAAATTTTCACAGATGATGTATTTATGTTGCCGCTATAACAAAAATTACAAAAAATAGAATAAAATAATATTTAAGGGCCCCCCTTAAATATTATTTTATTCTACTTTTAGTAACTTTCTGTTTTTTAACCGTTTTTCGCTCGATATTTATAATGGTAACAGGTAAATGCTTGAAAATTTCACAGAATATTAAGTAGTAGGGATATTCACTTCAAAAATAAATTTAAAATAAAATAAACATTTAAGGGGGGCTCCCATACAGTACGAAACCAATTTAATTGGCCTCGCGCACGGAGGGTTTCGTACTGTATGGGAGCCCCCCTTAAATGTTTGTTTTATTTTAATTTAATTATTTTTTGTTGAATTGTATATCTGTGAATATTTCAAGCATCTACCTGTTACCATACTTAATATCGAGCGAAAAACGGTTAAAAATCAGGTTTGTTGAATGGGAGACCCCCTTAAATATTAATTTTATTCTGTTTTAAGTATTTGTTGACATAGCGGCAACAGAAATACATCGCTTCTGAAAAATTCAGCTTTCTAGCTATAACGGTTTATGAGATACAGCCTGGAGACAGACAGACAGACAGACGGACAGCGGAGTCGTAGTAATAGGGTCCCGTTTTTACCCTTTGGGTACGGAACCCTAAAAAGTATAATTAGTCCGTCAGATAGACTATAAAGATATTAGACATGTATTTTTTTTCTTCAGAACAAAAATTGATGAAGATATAGCCCGTCAAAGTTCCGCGTGACGTCACAAGTCCCATACAAATGTATAGACTCCCAAACTTTGAGAAGGTTTGTCTTTGTCATTTGGATCTGGCTATAGAGCATGCGACCACGAAAAGCGACGAAAAGAACTCATTTCGACGAGTGAAAAAGTGACAGTTATATACTTTGCCATAACGCTGTCTCGTTCTGACACTACGAACGAAATAATTCGTGGCGCGCATACTAGCCCGGCTGGACTGCCCAATAATGCTACACTGGACGAGGCTGCATCTTCACCACTCTGGATCCAAACCGAAGCAGCTAAGATAATTATATTATTACTGAAACTTGACATTTAGTATTACTCGTATTTAATTTTTAATTTATTATTAACTAGCGACCTGCCCCGGCTTCACACAGGTTATATTATACGTATAACCTTCCTCTCGAATCACTCTATCTATTAAAAAACACCGCATCAAAATCCGTTACGTAGTTTTAAAGATAAAAGCATACATTGGGACAGACAGCGGGAAGCGACTTTGTTTTATACTATGTATGTAGTGATTTTGATATTTGTGGCATTTTGACATAATAATTTTAATGAATTTTTGTACTATGGACTTATCCGCCTGAAATAAAGAATAAATAAAATAATAATAATTTGCTGTTTGATTGACATAAGAAAAAATACGTGTCCAATATTTTTTGATAATCTAACTCACGGACTAATTATATTATTGATTTTTAGGGTTCCGTACCCAAAGGGAAGAACGGGATTCTATTACTAAGACTTCGATGTCCGTCTGTCCGGCTGTCTGTCCGTCTGTCACCGTGCTTTATCTCATGAACCATGATAGCTAGGCAGCTGAAATTGTCACAGATGATGTATTTCTGTTGCCGCTATAACAAAAAATACTAAAAAGAGAATTAAATAAATATTTAAGGGGGGCTCCCATAAAAAAACCTGATATTTCAGACGTTTTTCGCTCTATATTAATAATGATAACAGGTAGGTAGATGCTTGAAATTTTCACAGAATATTAAGTTTTATATTCACTTCAATAATAAATAATAAATTTAAAATAAAAAAAATATTTAAAGGGGGCTCCAATACAGTACGGAACCCTCCGTGCGCGAGTCCGACTCGTACTTGGCCGATTATTTTGTTTAAATATGTCATCATGATACCAACAATTAATCAAATTAATTAATCATCATTCCTATTCGAACAGTACGCTAAATGGCACACAAGCAAACTATTCAAATTCCGTACACGGTTAAAGTCCGTTTTGCCATTTTTAGCGAAAAATAATAATGATTGTCAAAATTGGACGACTTAAATCCGCTTATAAAAATATATTGTAAAACCACGAGCGGCCCCAATAACTGTGATCCAGTTAAATGGCGCGCAAGTGACGGACTCCAATAGAGATTGTGCCGCGGCCAGTGCGTAGTCGGGGAGACTAGGTAGCGTTTGGTTACGACTTTATTTTCATCTATAACAATAATCGGCTTAGTACGAGTAGGACTCGCGCACGAAGGGTTCCGTACCATGTTGGAGCCCCCTTAGCGCCATTCCTCTTGTCGTTATTACTATCGAGCAAAAAACTCCTAACAATAACGTTTATTGTATGGGAGCCCCCCTTTAATAAATATTTTACTGTGTTTTTAGTATTTGTGTTTATAGCGGCAACAGAAATACATCATCTGTGAAAATTTCAGCTGTCTAGCTCTCACGGTTTATGAGATACAGCCTGGTGACAGACAGATAAAGGGACATCGGAGTTTTAGTGATAGGGTCCCGTTTTCGCTCTTTGGGTACGGAACCCTAAAAGAGTCATTCTCTATGGTTTTTTCCGCGCTCTCGCTCGCATGCTCTGCACAGGCGGGACGTAACACTTTTACGTGTATGGAGCTGGCTTTTACAAAACTCCCAATGTAAAGACACTGTGCCGTCAAGATTCGTTGAAAATTCGTTGAAAATACGTCCTGTACGGGAGAAGCAACATCCAAACAAATTAAGAAGCTTATATCCGGGCAGATGAATTTTGCCAACACGAAAGAGACACGCTTTGCTTTTTTTTTAAACAGGCCTTTATTAACTACAACAAAATACACATACAATACTATTTTATAAGCTAAAACTACATTCACTACTACTACATAAAAGCAATTGGATCATCTTTAGACCCTTGAAGGTCTAAAGATAATCCAGACGCTCAAGCCCACTGCCACTTGACAGCGTGCCCAGCATGCTGGCTGCATTGCTACGGGGAATGCTTATGCGTTGAGCCAAATAAACACCAGCATTTTGGTCACGCGTAGCGTCCACCAGACGCTCAGAAAGTCTTTTGAAAACAAGATAAGCTCACGGACCCAATGTCTCAACTCCAAACGGCTCAAATATGTAACCACTACCGAGGTTAGCATACGAGTATCTGCGCCGCTTGTGCTGCTCCGCCGAATTGGCCGCCGCTCCAGCCCTACTCTGAGTCTCAGAAAGATGTGACGGTGCCAAAGTATCGACGCAAGTTGCATCCCATACTAAGTCCGTCAACACTTCCATGGGACCAGCGTCATGACGTCAGGCCTTTTGCCATCACCACGCGCGAGCCCACTCGGTTCGAGTACGGCTGCGATATTGGCGGCGGCACTTTGCTCTTTCGTCTAATGAAAGTTGATACCTATACCTAGTTGGTATATTCATAATCACATACATTCTTACATTGTGGAAGTGCTAACATTACTTCAATAATGACATACCGTACACATAGATAGGTACATAAAACACGAATGTATGAGTAATGTTGCGAGTTTTGTTTTTTTACAACAGCGGTAACCTTCATAATAAATAAGCAAGAAGCATAAACCTTTTTTGCTTTTTAGGGTTTCGCACCCAAAGGGTAAAAACGGGACCCTATTACTAAGACTTCGATGTCCGTCTGTCCGTCTGTCTGTCTGTCACCGGGCTGTATCTCGTTAACCATGATAGCTAGGCAGCTGAAATTTTCACAGATGATGTATTTCTGTTGCCGCTATAACAACAAATGCTAAAAACAAAATAAAATAAATATTTAAGGGGGGCTTCAATACAACAAACTTGATTTTTTTTGCTCGCTATTAATAACGGCAGGAGGAATGGGGCTCCCATACGGTACGGAACCCTTCGTGCGCAAGTCCGACACGCACTTGGCCTATTTTTTATGTAAACAATAACTTTATTTCCAGAATGTTACTAGGTACTTATAAGTTTTATTTTCACTTTTGTAACTTAACTTTTTATACGTAACACTTTTTAAAAGTCGCTTTTGTTGTATAACTATAATTATACCTAGAATGGTTAGATAATATTAATTACTTTCCTAGTACCTACTGTATTGTAATTTTGGATAACTAACATACTTAATAATAAGGAAGAGCTTAGGTCCCACGACACAGGTCACCCTAGTGTGGGAACTAGTGCACTACTTGTTTTTGTAAACTTTTTGGAACAATAAACGTTTAATTTATTATTTATAATATAGGTATTATTATATAGGTAAAGAGAAAAGTATTCTAGAATTCATTAGGTGTTTTGGTATTTAAGTGCTAGTGCCTGTAATCGGCAAAATTGTCCCAAATAGACCGTTTGTGCTTAACCAAGATTAAACCTTCTGCTTTCCAGTCACGATCTGAGAAAATGCGTGCGGATTTTTATTTAAATTGGAGTAGGTACCTAAGTTTTTTTTTTTAAGTTTTTACTTTTACTTTTTAGGTACCTAAGTTGTTGTTGTTACGTTAATTAGGGTTCCGTACCCAAAGGGTTAAAACGGGACCCTATTACTAAGACTCCGCTGTCCGGCGGTCCGTCTGTCTGTCTCCAAGCTGTATCTCATGAACCGTTATAGCTAGTAAGCTGAAATTTCACAGATGATGTATTTCTGTTGCCGCTAGAACAACAAATACTAAAAACAGAATAAAATTAATAATTAAGGGGGGGGGGGGGGGGGGGCTCCCATACAACAAACCTGATTTTTATGCCGTTTTTCGCGCTCTATATTAGTAATGGTAACAGGTAGATGCTTGAAATTTTCATAGAAGTATTCACTTCAATATTAAGTAATATTTTAATTTTATTCTTTAATACTGAAGTCAATATACAAAATTAAAATTTAAGAGGGGCTCCCATACAGTACGGAACCTTCCGTGCGCGAGTCCGACTCGTACTTGGCCGATTATATTTTTTAACCGACGCATAAACGACGAGGTAAGTACTGTACTGTACTGGACCAGCCTTTTTAATAGACCACTGCAGGATGTGGGCTTACCCACGAAGAGTGATTGGTCCATATCCACCACGATAGCCCAGTGCGGGTTGGTGGATTCACATACGCCATCGAATTTCGTCTAATTCTACTACGGACGTAAGCAAGTTGCCTTACGATGTTTTCCTTTACTGAAAAGCCATTGGTATGAAATTCCGTACATGAATTCCAAGGAATTCATTGGTACGGGACCGGCGGGGCAATTCTGTTAAGCTTTCTCGTTGCTAAGGTGACGCGTTCTTGAGCTTCTCTCGTTTTTTTGACAGCTTCGAGCTATCAAAACTGTCAGAAAAGCGAGAGGGGTTCGGGAGCGTATCACTACGGCGACGAGACGGTTGACAGAATTGCCCCGCGGGATTTGAACCCACGACCTTACGATTGTAAAGCATGTGTAATTACCACTAGAACACCACGGCTTGACGACGACGAGACGAGAAGTGTTTATTAATAAATGTACAGTGGGTGTGTGTATGTGTCTGTCTGTCTGTCGCATAGTAGCTCTCCGACGGTAGGACTAATTATGTTTTTTTTTAAAGTAAAATGATCGGAAGCTTTCTTAGTTAGGTATGTTTGATGAAGATGAACCACACCACTGACTTTTCGGTGAAGGAAAACATCGTGAGGCAACCTGCATATGTCCGTAGAAGAAATTCGATGGCGTATGAGAATCCAACAACCCGCACTGGGCCAGCGCGCGTGGTGGATATGGCCCGATCACCATTTGTAGGTAGGCCTACGTCCTGCAGTGGACTGTTAAAAAAGGCTGGTACAGTACAGTACAGCCACAAAATAGCGGATTATTACATATTTTTGACCGACTAAACGGAAGAGGTACTCAATTCGACGCGTATATTTTTTAACCCCCGACGCAAAAGAGGGGTGTTATAAGTTTGACGTGTCTGTTTGTCTGTGTGTCTGTCTGTGTGTCTGTCTGTCTGTCTGTGGTATCATAGCGCCCGAACCACTGAACCGATTTCAGTTTAGTTTTTTTTGGATGAAAGGAGACTTAATCGAGAGTGTTCTTAGCTAGGTTTTATAAAAATCGATTGAGCCGTTTAAGAGTTATGGTGGATTAAAGTGGGGATGGAAGAACCAAAATTCTATAAATGTGCCCAAAATGGTTTTCAAATGAATGATAAGATTTCGTACTTTTTTAGGTAGGTTTTTGTGTCGGGGGTTTATTAAATTTTTAATTTAAGTTTTTTACGTAGTTGTCCGATTTCAATAATTCTTTTTTATTGGAAAGTGTATACTTCGAAATTGGTCCATTTAAATTTTATCGAAATCGGCTGAGCCATTTTCGGTACATCAACAATAATGTGAAAAATGTTACATCGATTCGAGAGAAATATTCGCGAATCCTGTACACGGTTGAAGGCAGTCTTGCTATTTTTTGCAAAAAATAATTACAGTGCTACATAAAAGACTTGAAAATAAATGAGGTCGCCACCATCGCTTTGTTAGCATATTTTGCGTTATTATTAGCATAATGATATTGTTTTCCTGTTCACAATCCACAAAATAACACAAAACGAGAAAAATGCTAGGATATTAGCAAATTTATTCCTAAATTCAATTGTAATTGAACATTTGTTTTTGTACCTATATTTTCACATTTTTTAATTCCTATTTCAAAGTAATTTTATAATTATAAAATTTAATTTCAATTGTTATATTATTTACATTATTGTTAATTTATCTAAAACGGCTTATCCGATTTCTGTTAAAATTAAAATGGGACCATTTTGAAAGGCCTAAATATTTCGAACTAAAAAAGATTTTTTTGATTCGGTGTACAATTGGCAAAATTCTCGATGTTCATTGTGTACAAAATTCGGATATTTCGCTCGATTTGCTTACATTACTTATTGAAGGTTCTTTCAAAAACGGCTCAGCCGATTTCTGTAAAATTTAAATGGGGCTACCTCAGGAGTATACACTTTCCAAGAAAAAAATTGAATTTTTCGATTCGGTTCACAATTGACGAAATTATCGATGAACATACACAAAAAAAATACATACACACGAACATTGAACCTTCTCCTTTTTGGAAGTCGGTTAAAAATAGTATAACATTACGATACAATTTAAATCTAAGATGGCCACCACCACAAAATGGCGATGGCATTAAATTCGTTTGCGTATTTTTTTTTATCACGAACAAGTCCGCGCTTGACTACCAACTTGCCTGATGGGAAGCAACGTTGTGGTCGAAGATGAAGCACGCAGACCTAGAAGATACATATTCACTCTGACCTTGAAAAGCTCTAGATTATTTCTCTTAGGAAACAGGAAAGCAGGAAGACTGTTCCATTCCCTGGCGGTACGAATAAGAAATGTTGAGTCAAACCGCTTCGTACGTATCGAAGGAAAATCGACAGTGTAGGGGTGGTAATGTGGCGTCTTTCGTAGGGGGTGCTCCTATATTTTTTTAATTTATACCTACTTGTTATTTGGTTTTATTGGAAATCTATTGAAGAGGCCTATGTCTATTACGCTATAGGTATAGCGCAATAGTTAATGTCTTTCAAAACAGTAGTTACTTACGTCGTTAACTTCGGCAAAAAATATTAAATGCGTTTTTAGGGCTCCGTACCCAAAGGGTAATAACGGAACCCTATTACTAGGCCTCCGATGTCCGTCAGTCCGTCTGTCCGTCTGTCACCAGGCTGTATCTCATGAACCGTGATAGCTGAAAATTTCAGCTATCTACATATGTAGTTATCACGGTTCACTATTTCTGTTGCCGCTATAACAACAAATACTAAAAACAAAATAAAAAAATAGGAGGCTCCCATGCAACGAACATGATTTTTAGAAGTTTGCTTTCTATTAATAACGGCAAGAGAAATGGTACTAACTAACTTGGCTTCAACACGGTACGGAACCCTTCGTAAGCGAGTCCGGCTCGCACTTGGCCAATTATTTACATCTTTATTGTATTACCGATTATTTCATCTGAGCGCCTTAACATCTTTTATTTAAAATTCCGCATTTCTGTAATCTTTTCTTTTTACAATTTAAATTTACCCGCTTTCTGGTATCGTCGGTAAAACAGCTGCAAAACTGGGACAATCTGTCGATGTTCCGTTGACGTGCCGGCGTTTTCCGAGAGATGGCGCTAGTCGTCTCAAACAGCTCTCAACCATTGCAATTGGTCAAAAATGTCGCTAAACCATTGAGTGTCGCGTCACCACCGTTATTTTTATGAATGACACTGGCACTGATGCCAAGCTAGGGTAATTTACCCTAGATTTAGAGTAAAATTGAGATGACAGGGTAATTTTTAGGGTAAAGAATTGTTAAGGGTAATTTTGAGGGTAATTGCAGCGTAAATCCGAACGTAATTTTTCACTCTTTCATATAATACACAGTTTTTAATATGACTTATAGCTCTGGGAATATATCATTCCATTCCTCACACCAATCACTTGTCATTTCATCGTCTATGTCAGCCAGTCCCTTAGTCCTTAGATAATCCAAATGCTCAAGCCCTATGCCAGTTGGCAGCATGCTGGCTGCATTGCCGAATAAACACCAATATTTTGGTCACGCATCGCGTTCCACCAGACGCAAAAGAACTTGTAATATTATTTATCTAAAAACTTTAGGATAACTTTAAATTAATAGTTACTGATCTAGGCTCTAATCTAAAAAAATAATTAGGCTTTGGGGTAAAATGTCCTCCTCCGTTTCGTCGGTCAAAAATGTAGAATTACGCGTTTCAGTTCCCACGGGATTAAAGTTCAGTTTACCAGTCACGTTCAGAGAAAACGCGCGCGGATTTTACTTTGACTGACTCCGCCATTGTTGTTATGTAAAGATTTTCTCAAATTAGAACTTTACAAAGGTAAAATAAATAAGTTGTGATAGGCCGGGTTGTAGCCCTGGGGTATGCTGTTAAAAGAGCCAAGATTTAGAGTACGGATGTCTAATCACAAATTAATGTTTAGTGTTAATTTTAATATAGTTTATATTATTAGTATGTTGAAAATCATATTTGCATAATTTAACAATAAAAAATATTTTTTTCGTAAAAATTACAACACCGACTTCCACCGTGGAATCTTGAGTAATAATCCAGTCCAGTGGCTCTCAAACTACAATGGTATTTCACGCACACTGCTCATTGTGGACTGTTCACTGTTAGAATGATAACTGTACACTCATTACTGTAGTACAAAACACATACAGTACCAAAGATAAGCGGCCACGTAAGCACAAACACAAAGCCGTGAGACGTTCATTATTGGACATAGGCCTCCACCATGAATTTTCAAGACAGGTTGGAAGCAGATTTCAGCTTGTTCCTGCTGTCTCGATTACATCATCTTCTCATCAGTAACAATTTTGTCCAGTGGCTCTTGCACTACAGCTGCGTCAGCCCATTATTCAGCGCGCGATAAAAGTTGACATTCGTGCAGTTTTATGCACTCCGTGGGCTTTCACGCACACTGCTCACAGAGTATTGTTTGTGTGTGTGTGTGTGTGTGTACAAGTGTACCTATGTAGGTACACTCAGCACCAGCATATCACGCGGAGAGTGCCATAGGTAAAGTTTACCTACACACGCAGGTACAATTAATACGAAAGATCTTGCAAAATGGGACTAGAATGTGCACAGTAGCTAAAAATCCATTAAAATATGGTAAACTAGATTTCGCCCGCGGCTTCGCCCGCATGATATTTCGAGGCTCGACCTTAGCACCCTTAATAAATGAGGTGGAAAATTAAAAAAAAAAACAAAAAAAAAAACGATTTGACATTTGTTCGATTTGACAGTTCTTTTTTGACATTTCTTGGAGCGCACGCTAGAATAGCTCGCAGATGGCAGAATTTTTCCTACGTATTTAACACTTATTGTTATAATATGGAAAATTTACGCAATATCTTTATAATTTATAGCTTATGTGTTGTTCTGTTGTATAAGCTATATAATTGCAAAGTTTCATCTCAATCCGTTCAGTAGTTTTTGCGTGAAAGAGTAACAAACATCCATACATCCATCCTTACAAACTTTCACGTTTATAATATTAGTAGGATAAATGCGTAGAATAAATCAAGCGCATTGAATGATTAATTGGAATTCCATATCCTCTAATTTGATTTTTGTTCAAGGCCGCCATTTCGCCGCCATCTTTTACAAGCAATGTCAAAAGATAATAAAATCCAAAAATATAAAATCCCTTTAAATGAAGATTGATAAGAAGGACAATAATAGAAAAATTATCCAAAACAAATAAAGCAAAAAATTGAATACCGTAAAAGCTATGTGTTACTTGTTTTTGCTCGGGGCTTCGCCCACGTGGTTTTTGTGTTAACCCTTAAGAACCTATATTTTTTTGGAGATAATTATTTTTCGCAAATAGTGGCAAAACCGCCTTCCATCGTGTACTAAATTCGAATATTTCGCTGGAATTGTCTACATTATTGTTTATTTTTCAAAAATAGCACAGCCGATTTCTGTGAAATTTAAATGTGACCATTTCGGGAGTAAACCCTTTCGAACTAAAAAATAATTTTTCGATTCGATTCACAATTGGCAAAATTATCGATGTTTATCGTGTACAAAATTCGAAAACTTCGCTCGAATTGTTTATATTATTTTTGATTTCTCAAAAACGACTCAGCCGATTTCTGTAAAATTTAAATAAAGCCACTTTGGGAGTATACCCTTCTAACTATAAAATAATTTTTCGATTCGGTTCACAATTGGCGAAATTATCGATGAACGTACTCAAAAAAATACGTACATACGAACAAAAACCTCCTCCTTTTTGGAAGTCGGTTAAAAAGAAGTAAGTAATAGAAAAAGTATTAGAATTCTAAATTAGCTATATCACTTTCCGTTTCTAAAACTATGCCCTTGCCAAAAATCACTTATACGTTGCTCTCTTTCTGTGTGAAAGAGGAACAAACCAATAAACCAACAGACAACCTTACAGTTTTATAATATTAGCAAGGAAGTAAGGATAGCTACATTAAGCCCGATTACAGAGACGCCAATGTAATTATGTTAGCTAAATAGCATATTTCTGTTTCTTTTTCACTTTAGGCATTCGGTAGAGAGAACGCTTTTTACGTTGCTATTAAATTTACGCTGGCGGCGCCTCTGTAATCGGGCTTATAATCAGCCTTTGCAGGTAATTTATAAAGTCTTTCTGGGCGTCTGGTGGACGCGACGCGTGACCAAAATGCTGGTGTTTATTTGGCTCAACGCATAAGCATTGCCATTCAGCGTGGCAATGCAGCCAGCATGCTGGGCACGCTGCCAACTGGCAGTGGGCGCGAGCATTTGGATTATCTTTAGACCTTCAAAGGTCTGAGGATGATCCAATGCTTTTTGTGTAATAGTAGTGTAGTTTTGTTGTAGTTAATAAAGGCACTTTTGCCAATAAAAAAAATTTATAACGAAACATTAATGAAACTATGACTTCATTCCATTAATTCCGTCTGATGATAGGATAGCTTTAGTGCTTCGTTACATATTAACATCCGTCATAATTATACTGATGTTTTATTAAATAACTAGCTTGTGCCTGCTGCTTCACTCCTTTTATATGCTCGCTATCTATATCGCTGATAAATCGCTCAAAATTAGAACACAACACAGACATAAACTCGTGGGATCAAAGTCCAACTTAGCAATGCATAGTCCCAGCGCGCATTCTATGGCTATAAAAAATTACAACTTTAGCTGACTGAATCACGGATATTGTCGTACACCACCATGACAACGTAATACCAAAAATTCAGCTTTTAGAAAGTAGTTGCAATTATTTGCGCCTACCTCCCGGTCTATTGTTATTGAATACCCTTTGTGTTACGACTATTATTAATACCGTTTCCCTGCACTATGACTTTACAAGGAGTATTGATAGGGTAAGAATTTAATCTATGCGTTTACGATGAGAATTCCAAACATTTAGGGCTAAGCTATTGTCTATTTCACCCCTATTGTCTATGATCTATTGGTGAAAATTAATAGCCGATATCCTATCTTGTTGTCAAGTGCGTGTCGAGACACGTGTATGATAGGGTTCCGTAAATGGTGATGATTCAAATTCAAAAGTCATTTTAATGACTCAAAAAATAAGTTACATGAGTGACAATCTTCAAATCTTCAAACTAAGCATAGCTTGTATTTCGGAGATCCGTGCTCTCCTTACAAGACTAAAAAAAACAATGTTAAAAATGGTACTTATTTAAATATTTACTTACCAAACTGTTAAACATTTTTTTTTTAATTATTTCATGTCAATATACAATGATTTCAAATACTTGCCAAACTTAATATTACGTAGCATATTTAAATATTTGTCAATGAATTTAAGGAATGATATGATTTTTATTTTAGAGTGCTTTCCACACTAGATTTTATCTCAAAGAGTTATCTTTGTGATAAGCATTTCAAAAATCTGAAGCGAACGCAGGATTTGAACCTGCCCCTTCGGATCACTAGCCCGACGCTCTAACCAACTGAGCCAGCTCGCCTCCTACGCCCGAAAGGCACCTTATGCCTTCCGAAGGGGCAGGTTCAAATCCTGCGTTCGCTTCAGATTTTTGAAATGCTTATCACAAAGATAACTCTTTGAAATTTAAGGAAATGATTTAAAAATAAATGATCTGAGTGAATAGGTATTTTCTAAGTCTGCGTGCTTCATCTTCGATCACAACGTCGTTTACTATTGCCGAGCCGAGTTGGTGGTCAAGCGCGGACACATTCGCGTTAAAAAAATATCTGATATAAAAGTAGCCTATATCACTTTGTCTTTTCAACCCCCGACGCAAAAGAGGGGTGTTATAATTTGACGTGTCTGTTTGTCTGTGTGTCTGTCTGTCTGTCTGTCTGTGGCATCATAGCGCCCGAACCACTGAACCGATTTCAGTTTAGTTCGTTTTTGGATGAAAGGAGACTTAATCGAGAGTGTTCTTAGCTATGTTTTATAAAAATCGATTGAGCCGTTTAAGAGTTATGGTGGGTTAAAGTGGGAATGGAAGAACCAAAATTCTACAAATGTGTCCAAAATGGTTGTCAATGTGTCGGGGGTTTTTTAAATTTTTAATTTATGTTTATAAACTATGTCTGTCATTACGTGAAAGAGGAACAAATCAACAAACACAATTTCGGATTTATAATAATTTAGTAAGGATAAGTATAAGCTAGATTGGAAGCGGCTTACATCCAGCGTAATCCTGTCGTTTATTCTTAATATGCATCGAGCAAGTTTCTATAGAGTCCCAATCGTGCAAAAAAAGTGTCCGAGTCAAAACTCTGCCCAAGCTACGTAGTGGGCAGACTTTTTGGTTAGTCGTAAGCTGATTTCAAGCCGACTACAACGCCTCGCGATGCCAAATTGCTCGGTTACAAGCACTAATTAGGTGACATAACGTAGATATTCGAGAAAATGAGTCATTGTGAATTATTTTATGTTTAATTTTGACTACTTTCACTTAGGTATTGTGGCTCTGTAGATATTTTCTCGAAGTTAATATGTTCACCTGATTGAAGAATATCCTACGCTGCGCTTGCTCGTACGTGGTCTCCTCTCGATTACATACATTAAATCCTACACCGGTACCAAGTAAAAAAGAAAGCCAAAAATTAACAACAGAAAGAAAAAATAAACTAAATAACATGAATAATAATAAAAATATTTATTGACCAAAACAACATTCCAACTTAATGACATGTATACAATTTTGTTATAAAAAGTTTTAGAAAGTAAATATACATTTCACATTTTTATAATAATATGGTAAATAGGTATGCATTATTATACACATTTAACATTTTTAGAAATAAATATACATTTTACATTACTACTTTTAATATAACATTTTATATTTTACTTTATTAACCCCCGACCCGATAAAAGAGGGGTGTTATAAGTTTGACGTGTCTGTTTGTCTGTGTGTCTGTCTGTCTGTCTGTGGCATCATAGCGCCCGAACCACTGAACCGATTTCAGTTTAGTTTTTTTGGATGAAAGGAGACTTAATCGAGAGTGTTCTTAGCTATGTTTTATAAAAATCGATTGAGCCGTTTAAGAGTTATGGTGGGTTAAAGTGGGGATGGAAGAACCAAAATTCTACAAATGTGCCTAAAATGGTTGTCAATTGAAAGTTTGTTGTCAAATATTTTTGTGTCGGGGATTTTTTTAATTTTTAATTTATAATTATCTATTATTAGTAACTGGTTGGCTCCCTAACTATTATAAAAATATTGTATACTGTGTCACGGGTTCTATCGCCTATCTTAATCAAAATGCGGCATTACTTTTAAAATAGGAGTAATACCTATGTTATCAACAGAATATATTTATTAGAAGTATATAATTTTTAATCTAGTTATGGAATATATGATAATAAAAATATAATAAAATGAAAGTGACAAAGGTGTTATCCGAATTCTTTACATCTACTTTATCTAATCTAAACAAAGAGGGTGAAGTAAAATTATATACGAAATAGTTTTGTATAAGCAACAAAACATTGACTGAGTGCAGCATAACGCACGATTCCTACCCTATACAGCAGATTACAAGTAGCGTCACGCAAGTCTAGCGCTGAGGGTACTGTGGAGGGGATGGCTGCGCATGTTGACCGCCATACTAAACTCATGCGCAGCCACCCCCTCCACACTTCGCTCAGCGCTAGACTTATATGCCGCGACCTGTACGCATGATAAATCTACTTACTACTCAATAAACGCAACAACTGAAAAGTTTTCACGAGAGTTCACTGTCACTGCTCCAACTAGACTTCACGGGCGGATCTAGTTTGTTTCTTCTCCGCCGGTACTTCAATATATCATATGCCTTGAAGGGGGAGTGGCGTCAATCCTGTTCAGCTCTTCGACACTGCTAATCAGATGCTGTTTGCCGTCCCGCCCCAACACAAAGATGAAGCCATCCCGCGTACAACTCCTCATCACCCCAAAGCGATCACGGGCTGCCATAAACGCCTCGTGCCTCGATTTAGTCAGGAATTCAGACAAAGTGATCCCTGACCCCTGAAGCGCAGTTTGGCCAAACCAAAGCTTTTGACGCATGGACATGTCCTGCAGCTTTACCAGGATAGGCCTCGGTCTGCCGGTGCCGGATGGCTGGCCGAAGCGATGGCAGCGTTTGATATGAGATGCAGCAAACTCGATTATCATGAATTTTTGCAAAACAACATTCACCACAGTTGTTGCGATGTTTTCATCTTTCACCTCGGGCACTCCATGCAGTAAAAGTATCTTCCAACGTGTCCTCATCTCCATATAATCTGTTGCTCGTGCCAAAAGATTAATCTGATATTGGAGAGATTTCATCGATAGTAAGACAAAAGAACGGAAAGATGAAAAGTCCTCCGCCAAAACATAATTTATACTCGAGGCAGGTGATCTCTGCAGTTCAGCTTGGAAGTCCTCCATTTTCTTCAAAAATAGTGTCTGAAGCTGCTTCTGAGACTCCACCATAGCTTCCATTGTTTAGTGGTGAAAAATCGTGCTATTTCACTTGTATAAAGATAAACGCAAAAATAAAAATATGTGTAGTAAGTAATTCTGTGTTATAAAGAAAACACTCACTCGTTCAGTTATTGTACTCACTTAATCAGATTAAATGCATGTAGATTTGGCTCTAACTTGTTTATTTATAATTTCTATGATTAATTTTAAGGTAACAAATTGAACCATATGCTGTTGGCGACTACCCACGCCCAAAAAGTGCCTTAGTGCGGGGACAAGTCATTAATAATCGTTAAACAAAAGGTATCGATAATAGGGTTATTAATGATCTGAGGTAGTTAAGGGGCATGTTAGAGCAGGCATTGTAGCAAAACTTTTTGGGCGGTTTTGGACCTTGAAATATACATTTTCAATACCTAAATACGTAAGTTTAGGTGATTTGAGTGTTAAAATTTACTATAACAACAGATAAGCTAAGCACTAAAAAGACCGAAAAATTAAAATGGTTTTCAATATTTCCTGATTAAACCAAAATACATAACCTGCTTATTTATATATATATATATTTTTAATCTCCTTTTAAATCCCTTTATTTTAATACCTTACTCGAAAAGTATTAAAATAAAAGTAATTAAAATAGATAATTAGGGTTCCGTACCGAAGGGTAAAAACGGGACCCTATTACTAAGACTCCGCTGTCCGTCCGTCTGTCTGTCTGTCTTTCGCCAGACTGTATCTCATGAACCGTGATAGCCAGGCAGCTGAAATTTTAACAGATGATGTATTTCTGTTGCCACTATAACAACAAACAGAATAAAATTCATATTCCCATACAACAAATGTGATTTTTAGGAGTTTTTTTGCTCGCTATTAATGACGGCAAGACGAATGGGGCTCCCATACGGTACGGAACCCTTCGTACGCGAGTTCGACCCGCACTTGGCCGATCATATTATAGTACTATAACTATCCGGAATAGTTGTATCAATAGAAATGGTGTGATCCCTTTAAAAAGCAAACAATAGAAGAGAAAATTAAAACAATTGTTACTAGAGATGAAACGGATAGTCGTTTAGCCGGATACCGGATATTCGGCAAGCTACGAGGCCGGAGCGCCGGATATCCGGCTACCGGATATTCGGCCAAATTAAAACAGTTTTAAAGCTAATGCAGTTTCTAAACTGTTATTTCTGACATTTACACCTGCCAACAAGCCCTTTATAATAATAGTACGTTCATGATGCGATTGACCATTTATAATAATATGCCGAAAATTTTAAAAGACCCAAAAAATATTGTCATTTTTAAATTTAGACTTAAGAAATTATTAATAGACAAGACATATTATTCCATAGATGAGTTTTTAAATAACAAATCTTTGTGAAAATAAAATATTGTACGAATCTCACAATATTAATATTAATTTTAATACCTACGTATAAAATCAAGAATGATAATTTTGCATGCCCTGAAGAATCTGCCATTCCAAGCAAAACCTTGTTGAATCTGCCATTCCAAGATTCTGCCAGGTTAGTTGTAGGCTGCAAGGATCATTGGAAGAAACCCAAGCTTTTTATTGTTTCTGAAAACAATTGTCAATGACACTTGTCACCATGATATAAAACAGGCGAAGTAAGTTGTATTTTTTAGACTTAATTTTCTATAGCACTAAAATTTTTTTTAATACCAGTGATCATAATTAATAAAAATTGTTTTTCTTTATTATGGGGGATTTTGCTGGTTGTCTTCTTCCAATACAGAGAAATTGGCAGCTAATGATGATAGAAGAGCTATTAAATAAATGATATTTTTTGTTACAGCCCTTGACTCAAAAAACAAAACATAAATTACAGGAAAAAAACCAGTAGGTATAGAAACCGACCGCCAAATTCAAAAAATTAAAAACACGTTACGAAAATAAAGATATCTCCATTGGTGACTTCTTGAACAACATAGCAGAAATAATTCCTATTCCTAATATTTAGAACAGAAAAAGAAAAATATGGGTTAAATGTTTAATTTTGTTTTGTTTGTGTTATGAATGTCTTTAATTTTTCTAAGTATTTTTTTGTAGTTCTCATTTGTCATTAATATTTTTTTTCAATTGCTGATTTTTTTTCAGTAGTTGATTATTTCTATTGATATTTTCTGCCAGTTGATTATTTTTAGTAATTTTACATTTTCAATGAATATTTCTTTCCAGTTGTTAATTGTTTGTATTTTGTAATGCATATTTTTGAATGAATACAAGACTGATTTAATATTGCAAACAGACTTTTTATTTATAAGTACTCCTAAAAGTCCAAATGAGACTAAAAAGTTATAGGTGCACTTTTATTCTGAATTGTACCTTCTATTGTTTAGCGTAGAACTAAAAGATGGGTACCATAGCGGGACTTTTTGGGTAGGTATTTTGCAAGGGTGCCATACCGGGACCATACCATAGCGGAACTAACCCGATTTGCCTTTTGTAAAATAATAAGTTTTTTTTTTTTTAAATTTACTGTCCGTTATCCTGCCGGATAGTCAACTAATATCCAGTAATCCGAATAGTTAATTTACGGCGAATAGGCCGGATACCGGATAGTTACCGGATATCAGTTTCATCTCTAATTATTACTATCTTATCAAGGGCTGGCAATCTGATATAGTGCCGAAGTTTGTTTACAATGGGGGGTTGGATTTATGTACAGGTTTGGTTGTCGTATTTATCTCTATTCGAGTTTGCCAGGTCAGCGTACAAACTTAGATTATTCTTGGTATTTTTGACCGACGAACCAAACCGGAGGAGGTACTCAATTCGACGCGTTTTTTTTGACGTGACAACGTCTTATAAATTGGTTTGCCGGGTGACACTTCAAGAAACTGCGTTACGCTCCGCTCACACTTCACACAATGAGAGCGAGGGAGAGGCACGTAAGTGCCTCTCACTCGCTCTCATTCGTCTCATTCGTCTCAAAGTCGTTGTCACGTAAAACTTTCGCCCGTATACCGACTTTACAGGCAACCAATTTTTTTTTAAATGTATAACCACGCATATCTTTTTTCGTAGTAGTCCGATTTCAATAGTTCTTTATTTTATTGGAAAGAGTATACTTCAAGATTGGCCCTATTAAAATTTTATTAAAATCGGCTGAGCCATTTTTGATAAATCAACAATAATGTGAAAAATGTAACATCGATCCGTGCGAAATATTCGCGAATTCTGTACACGGGTGAAGTCGGTCATGCGGTTTTTTGCGAAAAATAATTATTACCATTTACAAATAAACTGGTGGTCTCTCACTATGGGCCTTATTAGTAAGCTTCAAGTAGCCCAACGAGCCATGGAGAGGGCTATGCTCGCAGTTTATCTGCGCGATCGAATCAGGAATGAGGAGATCCGTAGAAGAACCAAGGTTACCGACATAGCCCAACGGATTGGCAGGTTGAAGTGGCAATGGGCAGGGCACATAGCGCGGAGGGCTGATGACCGATGGGGTCGAAAAGTCCTCGAGTGGAGACCACGTACCGGCAAGCGCAGCGTAGGACGTCCACCCACAAGGTGGACGGAGGACCTCATTAAGACCGCAGGATCGCGCTGGATGCAAGCCGCTACCAACCGGTCTTATTGGAGGTTTTAAGGGGAGGCCTATGTCCAGCAGTGGACGTTCTATGGCTGAAAAGAAGAAAGAAGAAGACAAATCAAGTAATTATTTTCATATTATTATCTAAGACGAGACTACAATTCGCACAATCAAAAAGTTATCAGGTCTCACGTAGAGCCAAGCTTCTAACTCTACAAGCCTGAACTCTACAAGCCCTTACTTTACAAACTTTACACCTTTGTCAATTTATGCGGCTTGGCTGTTACGCTTCTTTCAGTTGATTGTAAGGTGAAAATTAATTCACTGTTTTGTTACTTCTCTGTTATACATTACAGTACTTGTAGTAACGAAACGGCCAAGCCACATATTATAATATTGTCTAAGGTGTAGAGTTTGTGATTATGTGAAGATTAAGTACGGATCCAAAAGTGTATACCTATACATCTTGGTTTGTTTGTTATTCTTTCACGGAGCCACGGAGCTGTAAATTGCCTTTTTTTTTTTCAATTCAATCTTTTTATTGCAACATAAATTCAAATTATCTTGGTCTAATTTATAAATGTATCCTTACATACATAGTATAAAATAAAGTCGCTATTTTTGTCTGTTTGTTTGTCTGTATGCTTAAATCTTTAAAACTACGCAACGGATTTTGATGCGGTTTTTTTTAATGGATAGAGTGATTCAAGAGGAAGGTTTATATGTACAATACACCTGTGCAAAGCCGGGGCGGGTCGTCTAGTCATTTATATAAACCTAGAGTTACATTTTCATAGACCCTGTATTAGGGTATTGCAATTAACTTAAACACTAAGATAATGGGAACAACATTAGCTGAGTATTTTGTCTTATTTTACTTTTACTAGTTTGCGGCGTCGAAACGTTTTTCGTCTAAGAAGTCTTGTACTGAGTAACAGCTTTTGGATATGAGAATCTCTTTTAGTTTTCTTTTAAAAAAAATTTCGTTTGTTTCGTTTCTGATGTTAATTGGTATCTTGTTGAATATTTTTATTAGCATGTTGATTGGAGCTAGCTTGATTTTTTCTTGTCTAAGTATATCTCAGAGTTATTTTTGTAAATAAACATTTAAAAAACATATTTACAAAAATAACTCTTTGATAAACCTAGTGTGGGAAGCACTACAAAATTAAAATCATATCATCGATAGGTATAGTTCATAAGTCAGTAATATCATAGGCTACTTTTTATTTATCGACCGACATCAAAATCAATCAGACATTTCTTAAATAATCGGCCAAGTACGAGTCGGACTCGCGCACGGAGGGTTCCGTGCTGTATGGGAGCCCCCCTTAAATATTTATTTTATTTCATTTTTAGTATTTGTTGTTATAGCGGCAACAGAAATACATCATCTGTGAAAATTTCAGCTGCCTAGCTGTCATGGTTCATGAGATACAGCCCGGTGACAGACGGACAGACAGACAGACGGACAGACGGACATCGAAGTCTTAGTAATAGGGTCCCGTTTTTCCCTTTGGGTACGGAACCCTAAAACGTAAATTTTAATTTTGTTATCATTACCTACCGATTGAAGCTCAGTTGCTCTCTAAAGCAGAAATCAAATCTCGTATGGTCAGATCTGCAACAAATCAAACACCATAAAACTCAGTCCTGCCGTCTATAAATCTCCGAACTAACCCGTCTTAAAATTAAATACGTGTAATAAAAATCAATCAATCGACATATACACAAACAATAGTCAGATCTGGATGTTACGTCCCTTCACTAGACACGCACGCGCGTGGGTTTCTCAGCGCGAGTTGTTCAGTTCGCCCGCCGCTGCGACGACGCGCGGTCGCGTTTCACCCTCTCCTCTATACACCTCGTAATTCTATTCATTTTTCATCACCCATTTATTAATAACTTATATCAACACAACTACTTCAAATTACTTGCAGATTTTAGTGAGATTTTTCTTTATGTAATGAGTTTTTTTGTCATATTTTTGGTACAATAGCTTGCGCGCTATAGTGAAAACAAAATGTTTCGGTCGTAATATTGAAATAATCCTTTTTCTAAATAGTGCTTTGTAACGATTTTACAGTTAAATAGAATCATTCAGTAGTATTTTGGTTTTTCTTAGTGTATTTTAGTGTTTTTTAGTTGATTTTAGTGATATTGTGGAGTTATCGTTCGAGTCGTCGAGACAACCACCTGTAGAGGTGCGAACACCTTTGTCTGTTTCGTGTTTCATGGGTTTTAAGATTTATTTTGAGTAGAAATGGATAGAAAATCTACTTTTTTATAGATAAGATAACTTTATTAATATTAATAGAACCTAATATTATAAAAAAATATTGATTCATTAACATGCTCGTCCGGTTATTTTTTTTACATATTACTAATAATGATACTATGTAGATACACAAATGCAGTGTCGTTTAAAATTTCATCCAAAATCAAATTTCAATCAATTTGTTTACCTACTTAATTAATTGTAGAAAAGATGCTTTTGTATAAGTATGCAATGTTTAATTTATTTCGGAAAAGATGCTTTTGTATAATATGCCATATTCAATTTATTGCAGAAAAGATACTTTTACTATTCTAATTCTCAGTTGTAGAGTCGTGTAGTGTAAAATAATGATTTTTCCAAAAATGGCAAAACCGACTTCAACCGTGCACAGAATTCGAAGGTCGCACGGATCGATGTAGTATTTGACAATAATTGTTGATCGTTGTTGTCTTGTTGATTTATGTTATCGAAAATGGCTGAACCGATTTCAATAAAATTTAAATAGGACCATTTTTAGGGTTCCGTGCCCATAGGGTAAAAACAGGACCCTATTACGAAGACTCTGCTGTCCATCCGTCTATCCGACTGTCTCATGAACCGTGATAGCTAGAACGTTGAAATTTTCACAGGCGACGTATTTCCATAACAAATAATAAAAACAGAAAATAAATGTTTAAGGGGGGCTCCCATACAAGAAACACGGTGACAAGTAGATGATTAAATATTCACAAAATATATAGTTAAATATTCACTTCAAGAATAAATAATTAAATTAAAATAAAATATATCATTCTTAAGGTGGGCTTCCATACGGTATGGAACCTTTCGTGCACGAGTCTGATTCGCACTTGGCTGATTGTTAAGGTATGATGACTAAAAAAAAATATAGACCACTCTATAAAAAGTATTAATGCGTTGTCAAACATAAAAAATAAACGTGTCGATTTGTAAACTTCCTCCGTTTCGTCAGTTACCAGTATTATATTAAAAAAAACCTTTTTTTTAAAACATTATTTTACTGAACAAGTAAGTACTCGCCAAGACGAATCAAACGAACCGAAACTCGATAGGGTTGCGTCGTTTCATTACAGAGTTCCTATGACCAACTCCCAGCTCCATCATCAGACCCTGGTTACAATTGAAAGACAAACTACTCGTCAAGATCATTCAAATGTACCCAAATTCGATGAGGTTGTGTCGTTTCATTGCTAAATTCCTTTGGAGATCTTCCAGCTCCATCATCAGATCAGCACCATGCCATCATAATATTGCTTTTTCACGCGATTTACACATGTCTATGCACAATTTCAGCTCAATCGGTAGCCGGGAAGTGGATCAAATTTAACTTGCAAGATTTGATTACAGACCGACAGACAACGGGACAGGTGAAACTAAATAAAAGCTAGTAAAAATCATTCTGACACTAGGGCAAGCCACTCAGCCCTTTTTTGAGAGAACCCTCTCGCCCCAATCAAAAATTCGTCGAAATTTGTTCGAAAATGCGACCTGAGCCCATAGTCCAGGTTTTGCGTAGTTTACTTAAACTTTCGCGTTCGCGTGTGGCTCCATACATTTTGGTTAGTTCCACCTCGTTTCCGCCAGGGGCGCTGTACAGAAATGTATAGAGCCAAACGGAAACAGCTGTAGTTTCAATTTACGCGTAAACCTGGACTAACCCCTCAGTAAACAGAAATCAACATCCATACAGACGAAAGCAAAATCGACACGTGGAAGCATAGACCTTCGCTTCGGTAAATTATGTTAGTAAAATTATAACTGTCCTCTTTATTCGCGTAAGCGGTTAATAATAAGAAAATTTGCAAGTTTATTACTTGGATCTTGAAGATACATTTTATTTTATTTCTTCACAGAGTACAGGCCTTATTAGATAAATAATTCTCTTGCAGTCTAGACATACAGACAGTCACAAATTTGCATTTTATAGCTAACTAGCGACCCGACCCGGCTTTGCACAGATGTATTATACATTTAAACCTTCCTTTTGAACCACTCTATCTATTACAAAAAACCGCATCAAAATCCGTTGCGTAGTTTTAAAGATATAAGCATACATGGGGACGAACAGTGGGAAGCGATTTTGTTTTATACTATGCAGTGATCTACCAAATTACAGCATCTACCAGTACTTAGTTCTCCAAACGGTAGGTAGACCTAGCATAATATATATTATGTTTAACTGAATCTTCATAAATAAATAATAAATAACAGTGATAACTACCAAAAATGATATTATCGAAATGAAAATCGTTGATAAAAACGCGATACGAAATTTCTCCCTTTTGCGAAGGGAAATAACGTAAAATATACCGAACACAACGAAATAATTTTTTTTCGCCAAAAATGGCAAAACCGCCTTCCATCGTGTATAAAATTCCAATGTTTCGCTCGATTTGTTTACATTATTGTTGGTTTTTCAAAAACGGCTTAACCCGTTTCTGTAAAATTTAAATGGGACCACCTCAGGAGTATACATACACAAAAAATACATACAGACAAACATAGAACCTCGGAAGTCGGTTCGAACCGACTTCCAAAAAGGAGGAGGTTCTATGATAGTATGTGTGTATTTTTTTTTTCTTTGCGTATGTTCATCTATAATTCCGCTAATGGTGAACCGAAACGAAAAAATATTTTTTAGTTCAAAAGGATACACTTTTGAAGTAGTCCCATTTAAATTTTACAGAAATCGGCTGAGCCGTTTTCGATAAATCAACAATAATGTGAACAATTCGAGCAAAATATTCGAATTATGTACACGATAGAAGGCGGTTTTGCCATTATATGCGAAAAATAATTATTTTTGTGCAGATGATTTTTAGGGTTCCGTACCCAAAGGGTAAAAACGGGACCCTATAACTAAGACTCCGCTGTCCGTCTGTCTGTTACCAGGCTGTATCTCATGAACCGTAATAGCTAGGACGTTGAAATTTTCACAGATTACGTATTTCTGTTGTCGCTATAACAACAAATACTAAAAATAGAAAAATATAAACATTTAAGGAGGGCCCATACCCAAACAACATACAACAAACCTGAATTTTTAGTGATTTTTCGCTCTATTTTAATAAAGGTGACAGGTGCTGCATGAAAGATGCTTGAATATTCACCGAATATTTAGTTTAAAGTGTATTTTAAAAATTAATTATTAAATTTAAATAACACAAATATTTAAGGGGCTCCCATACAACAAGCGTGTTTTTTTACTCGATACTAATAAAGACAACAGGAAGATGCTTGAAATATTCACAGAAAATATATTAAGGGGGGCTTCCGTACAGTTCGGAACCCTTTGTGCGCGAGTTCAACTCGCACTTGGCCGATTACTTTTAATGCCGGCGTCATGTCGGCTTTTCACCCTGTATATTTCTGTTCCTTTAATATTCCACCGATGCACCCTCTAAAAGCTTTTAAGCTTTTGATGCTACATTACTTATGCCGTTTCTGAATGCTGTGACTTCAAATATTATGTCAATAACTTGAAATGTTTCATTATAATTGTTAAAATGTAGCTGCCAGAGACAGATATCCTCCTACTAATATTGTAAACGTGAAAGTTTGTAAGGATGGATGGATGGATGTTTGTTACTCTTTCATGCAAAAACTACTGAACGGATTGAGATGAAACTTTGCAATTATATAGCTTATATATCAGAATAACACATGGGCTATAAATTATAGTTATATTGCGTAAATTTTCCATACTATAACATTAAGTGTTAAGTAGGAAAAATTCTGCCATCTGCGAGCTATTCTAGCGTGCAAGAAATGTCAAAAAAGAACTGTGGGATCGAACAAATGTCAAATCGATTTTTTTTCCCACCTCCTTTATTAAGGGTGGTAATGCCTCGAAATATCATGCGGGCGAAGGCGCGGGCAAAAACTAGTTATACATAATTATTTAGACATTTTTGACCGACGAAACGGAGGAGGTACTCAATTCGAGGCGTATTTAGGAATGATGTATTTTTTAAACCCCGACGCAAAAGAGGGGTGTTATAAGTTTGACGTGTCTGTTTGTCTGTGTGTCTGTCTGTCTGTGGCATCATAGCGCCCGAACCACTGAACCGATTTCAGTTTAGTTTTTTTTGGATGAAAGGAGACTTAATCGAGAGTGTTCTTAGCTATGTTTTATAAAAATCGATTGAGCCGTTTAAGAGTTATGGTGGGTTAAAGTGGGGATGCAAGAACCAAAATTCTACAAATGTGCCCAAAAAGGTTGTCGGGGGTTTTTTAAATTTTTAAATTAAATTTTTTATTATGTATAACCACGCGTAACTTTTTACGTAGTGGTCCGATTTTGATAACTCTTTTTTTATTGGGAGGAATATGCTTCGAAATTGGTCCCATTTAAATATTATCAAATTCGGCTGTACCATTTTTGATATTTAAACAATAATGTGAGAAATGCTACATCGATCCGTGCGAAATATTCGCGAATTCTGTGCACGGTCGAAGTTGGCTGTGCTATTTTTTGCAAAAAATAATTATTATAACTGCCTCGGTGGCTCAGTGGTTAGTGACCCTGACTTCTGGGTCAAAAAGGCGTGGGTTCGATCCCCACCCAGGGCAAACATTTGTGTGATGAACATAGGTGTTTGCTCTGTGTCTGGGTGTTATTTAGGTACTATCTATATAGGTATGTATTTAAAATTATGTTCTTTTGGATACGAGTAGGTACTGGAACTGATTTTATTTAAAATAACAACTAGCTGCTCTATCTTCCAACAGTATAGTAAGTTTAGTACTCGTAGTATATCAGTCTCTGGCAGCCATATCACAAGCTTTGCTTAGTTTGGGGTCAGAGGCCGTGTGTAAGATGTCCCCAAATATTTATTTATTTGAAAAAAAAAAACTCTTACCGTTCAATTTGTCTGTATCGACCGCGTTATTTATGTCCGGTCTGCGATATCTGTGGGTCTGCGATATCCATCTCGCCGGATATAAGTTCTATCCGAGGCATTTGTCAAGATAGACTCCGTGAAAGGGTTAAATCCATCCTTACTAATATTATAAACTAGCTTAAAACCCGCGGCTTCGCCCGCGTTGTCTTAGTAGACAGGTACTGGCTTATGAAAATAGCCCGTGGTTTGACCCACGTTTGTCTTAGTACTTGCTTAAAATTATAAAAGGCTGCCGGTTGGCTTGCGTTGTCTTGGCACTTCCTTAAAATAATAATAGGTCGTGGTTTAGCAAAGCATTATCGTATAACGTATTACTTGCAAGGAGAATGCCTATGGTTTGGCCTGAATTGTCATAGTATTTGGCTAAAATGATAATAGGTCGCGGTTTGGCCTGCGTATTCTTAGTACTTGCTTAAGATGGTAATTTATAGCACGCAGCTTAGCCTGCGTTGTCTTAATACTTCCTCAAAATTGTAATAGCCTACCGTTTGGCACGCGTTGTCGTATTACTTGCAATGATAATAGCCCACGGTCTGGCCGCTTTGTTCAAATAACTGCTTAAAATGATAATAAGCCACAGTTTGACCCGCGTTGTCTTGGCACTTGCTTAAAATAATAATACTTCGTGGTTTCGCCTGCATTGTCGTATAACGTATTACTTGAAAAGATAATGCTTAGTAGGCATTATCTTTTCGAGTAATAGGCATTGCCTACGGTTTGGCCTTAATTGTCCCAGTGTTTAGCTAGAATGATAATAGGTCGCAGTTTGGCCTGCGCATTCTTAGTACTTGCTTAATATGGTAATTTATAGTACCTACGTAGCTTGGCTCGCGTTGTCTAAGTACTTGCTTAAAATTACAATAGCCTGCCGTATGGCTTGCGTTGTCGTATTGCTTGCAATGATAATAGCCGATGGTCTGGCCCGCGTCGTTATAGTATTTGCTTAAAATGATAATGGCGCGCGGTTTGGTCCGCATTTTCTTAGTACTTACTTTAAATGGTAATTTCCCACAGTTTGGCCCGCGTTGTCTTAGTACTTTTTTTGCTTAAAATAATAGCTCTTGGTTTAGCCCACGTTGTCGTATTACTTGCAAGGATAATAATTAGCCCACGGATTGGCCTGCTTTGTCTCAGTATTTGCTTAAATTTACTTGTATCTAAAGCTTATTATGGAGTACGACAATTTTTAGATGATAAATTGCAAAATATTCGAATTAAATCTAATAATAATGATTGTATAATTTTTTCAGGTTCCAATGATTATTTTATGGCCATATTGGACCTAACTGATAATTCAATATTTTTGTGATTAGTAGTAAGATCTCAATGTAACACAGTTCAACAATAAATGTTCTTTGACTTTAATAGCCCACGGTTTGGACCGCGTTATTTTATAACTTGTCATAAAATAAATACTTGATAAAGTTATATTTTAATATACCTACTGATTTTTTTTATAGCGAGAAAAGAATATTTTTCGATTTATGATGAGATATATATATGACGATCATGAGTTGAGCCATGTAGTTTCCCACTCGTATACCAAATTTTATCCAACTCCATTCGCACGTCATGGTCGGCCAAGTGCGAGTTGGACTCGCGCACGCAGGGTTCCGTACCGTATAGGAGCCCATTCCTCTTGCCGTTATTAATAGCGAGCAAAAAAATCCTAAAAATGACGTTTGTTGCATGTCCCTTAAATATTTATTTTATTCTATTTTTAGTATTTTTTGTTATAGCGACAACAGAAATACATCATTTGTGAATATTTCAGCTGCCCAACTATTACGGTACCTACGGTGACAGACAGACAGACGGACATCGAAGTCTTAGTAATAGGGTCCCGGTTTTACCCTTTGGGTAAGGAACCCTAAAAAAGGCCAGATACTGGTTACCAAACATGATGAAGGGTATCAGAAGAGTAATAAATCCTATCACTTGGATACCAGTATCCTAAGACGATCATTTTTTCTTCGTGTGATACTGGTTACCAAACTCTGGTATCATATGTGGCCGAAGGGATTCATCATGTTTCATTAAGTCATTAGAAATTTAATTTCGATTATTCTGAACTCAATGACAATCTCGCCCATAACCGTTTACGCGGTCAAAAGTGATCGAGACACTTGTAGGACTTTCAGACATTCTCTGACCAAGTACAGACGAAAAAGTAGCACACAAGAAGGTACATTTTATTTGAAAAATACATAGCGCACCTACATCTAGACGACAGGCATGTTCTAGGATTCCATTATACTCATCATTTGACTAACTTTTACTATGGTACCAACCCAGAAATCACGTAAATAAAATTAGCTGTTCAACACAAAAAATTCATCGACCCGCGACAAAATGTAAAGAATAGGTAATTTTCGCTTCTTCAGGGTAGTTCCCATAGTAAAATAAGTAGTTATTGATCCGTATGTACCCTTAGTTTAAGTCTATTGGCTCACAAAATAAAATCGTTCATAAACAATTAGGGGCCCATTTTGCCCCCATTGAAGGATCTAAATTATCTCAATTTAATTCTAGATATTTCACTACGTTTAAAAAAAAAACGCGATCAAGTTATTTTTCACGCTTATATAGGATGTTTGGTCTAGCGTTAGACAAGGAATCCGGGACTTTTCCCAGGACGTTAATAGTCATATATTAGTTATAAGGGTGAGATATTTTCAAACAATATTGCATCGGTTTTCGAACAGTCATTTAGTACTTTTTTAGGAAATTGATATCCTGAAGGACCCACTGAAATTTTCCGGGATAGCAGTACCCCAAGTGGTAATTTGTGTTATTGTCTAGCGTCGTACCAAATTTCGTTAGAATTCATTTATCTACCCCTTTTATCTTAGCTTTATAATTGATTATTTTGGCTATTGCTAAGAAACCCAATAGATTTTCCGGGATAAAATAGTTACTGTATTGAAACATGTTGTGTGCTTTCTACATACCTACCAGATTTCATTTATAACCGTTCAGCATGTCTGATGTAATTATTGATGCTTTTTTCACCAACTTTGGGAACTTATCTGACCCGTTAGATAAGGAAAATTCGGAAAAACAGGAAGAAACGTAACTTTTATTTTATTTGTAAAGCATAAATACAAAGTTTTAAGTCAATCGGTAAAGGTAATAAAAAATTAAATGCAAACAAAAAGGGCCCGTTTTACCCCGTTAGAGGTCGATTTTTCGAAATTTTCGTCCTTTGTGCTTCATTACGTTGTACATTGTACTTATGTTCGAAATTTCAAGTCTCTATCTTTAGTGGATTGGGTAGTAGCCTAAACTGATTAATTTTGGCTATCCCTAAGGATCCCCATAGAATTTCCGGGATAATAATAGTTCATGTGTTGAAACATTTTGTGTGCTTCCTCCATACCTGATTTCATCCATAACCGTTCAGCTCGTCGGATGTAATAGACGCTTTTTTCACCAACTTTGGGACCCAATTTGACCCCTTAGATAAGGAATATTCGGAAAAACAGGAACAAACGTAACTTTTATTTTGTTTGAGTAGCATGTATACAAAGTTTCAAGTCAATCAGTAAAGGGAATAAAAAGTTACATACAAACGAAAAGGGCCCGTTTTACCCCTTTAGAGGTCGATTTTTCAAAATTCCGTTCTTAGTGCTCCATTACGTGGTCCAATGTATCTTTGTTCCAAATTTCATGTTCGTATCTTTAGCGGTTTGGGCTGTAGGCTGTCTGTCAGTCAGTCACTCAGCGAAGCCTTTTATATTATAAATTACTAGCTGATCCGGCAAACTTCATTTCACGCAATATTTTTATCGCCTGTGTGTTATTCTGATGTATAAGCATTACTATTGCAAAGTTTCATCTCAATCCGTGCAGTAGCTTTTGCGTAAAAGAGGAACAAACATCCACATACAAACTTTCGCATTTATAACATTAATTAGCTGACCCGCCAAAAAAGTTTTGGCATAATAATAATGAAAAGTACCTATCACCAATAAAAAATAATAGGATCATAAGTTGAGATATCAACTATCTTATCTTTCAAGTTGATAAAACTGCACACAGTGTACAAAATTTGGATAAAAACGGTTCAGTAGTTGAGGAGTTCATTGCGGACAAACAACGTGACGAGCAATTTACTCGTATATATATATATTAAGAGTAAAATAAGATTATAAAAATTAAATACAACTTTTTGAGATCTTGAATATCATGTAGCTGCAGAGTGCTAGCCAAGACAAGTAAAATGAGCCCAAACACGACGAATCTATCTTGTTTAGTACAGGGGTTCCTATGGCCACCTTCCGACTCCATCATCAAGTCAGCTCCATGGTACCATATTATTGCATTGTCACGCGATATACATATGCGTGCAAAATTTCAACTCAATCGGAAACCGGGAAGTTGGTCAAATTTAACTTGCATGATTCCACCCGAACTTACATACATAAATAGTTACATCCATTGCAAGTTAAATAATTTTTTTTAATAAATCCGAGAGTGTGTTTGTTGTGTGTGCAACGGAACAACTTGATATTTGCCATGGTTATAGTTCAAAAATCGAAAGGTGAATGCTGTGTCCCGGAAAAATATATGGTTTCTATGGGAAAGCATAAAAATATATGGTTCCTATGGGAAAGAATAAAAAATAATATATGACGCGGGCGAAACCGCGGACGTTGAATAGTTAACATGCATTGACAGCTTTTTCCTGCGGCATCCCCCGATATAAAGTAGCCAAGACACTGTCCTACCTATATGCTAAATCCATACCAAAAATATAGACAGAGAAAGTGAGATATATATATAAAGTGACCACTAGCGAAACAGCCAAGACAAATATTTTGACTGAAATGTGGAGTTTGTAATGTTCTATCGTACGGCTAGAGAGACGCGACCAAAGCGCCACCCTTTTATGGCGGTCATTCCGCGCGTTAGAACCAAGCGTTTCGAATCCTCATTCTTCGTACGAACAGACAGAATGTGGAACGATTTGCCTGAATCTGTCTTCGCGCAAAATTACAACGTGGGTGTCTTCAAATCCTGAGTAAATGGGTATCTTCTAGATAAGCGTGATACACCCTAGACTGTATATCTGCTCAACATCAGGCAGTAATAGTCGAACGCAAACCTATTTGAAATAATATTAAAAAACATGAAGTCTGATATGTTTAGACAGTACGAGATATACTATGGTCTCTTCAGGGCTTAATTTTTGACCGACGAAACGGAGGAGGTACTCAATTCGACGCGTATGTATGTTTTTTTTATGTTTAAACACGCATTACTTTTTACATAGTAGTCCGATTTTGATAACTCTTTTTTTTATTGAAAAGAACATACTTTGAAGTTGGATCCAATTAAATTTTATCGAAAACGACTCAGCCATTTTTGATACATCAACAATAATGTGAAAAACTCTACATCGATCAGTCCGAAATATTCGCGAATTCTGTACACGATTGCAGTGGGTTATGCTATTTTTTGCAAAAAATAATTATACATAAACAGGTTTTGGTTTAGATTACACCGTTATTTGTTACGTGAAGTTATATCTAAATTATCCACCGTGTACCTCGTTCCACTTTACTCCACACTTTGTGCCACCATCTTGTTTAGTGAACTAGTTCAGCCATTTTGTTTAGTTGTTTATGTTCCAGTCGCCATTTTGTTTCGTTTCTCATTTGTTTAGAGAGGTGGAGCCGCGATAACGTATCACATTGTCGCGAAGTTACGTTCTGACGTGAAGTTAGCTCCGGTTCCGGAAGTCGACTGGTGTGAAGTTGGTCGTCAACTAGTCTACGAGCTTCTTGCAGCTATGGGTGAGTGAAATTAGCTTCAAATCTTTGTTATGAATAAATATTTAGAGTATTTCCGCTATGTTGTTGTAGGCAAATAAGTTTACTCGGATGGACCCTATTCAATAAATTAATTAATCATTTAAACAAATCAATCTGGTTAAAAAAACCGTTACAATTTATAATATTACAGTAATTATACATTTTAAAACATAATTTACAAAATAGAGAAAATAATAATTAATTTCACTACACTCTATTATAAATATATTAATCCGTTAAAAACTAACTTGTTGACTCTTCGAGCTCGCACGCAAGATATAACGTCTGATTCAATCAACTGAAATTAGCTTATTTTAAAACGACTTTATGACAATAAAAGCTTGTATTTTTACGGACAAGTACCTGTTACCGACATTAGTCTCTTTATTATCCATCCATCAGCCATAGCATAGGACGTCCACTGCTGGACACAAGCCTCTCACATGGATCTCTGATTTTGACCGATTGGAAGCGACTTAAATTCGCGCCGTCCTTCGATCTTAGTGAACGTCTTACGCTACGCTTGCTGGTATGTAGTCTCCGTTCTCCATTCATTTTTGGAGCTATGTGCCTTGATGATAATTATTTATTTTTAACCGACCGCCAAAAAGAAGGAGGTTCTATGTTAGTCTGTATGTTTTTTTGTGTATTTTCATCGATTACTAAGCTAATTTTGAACCGAATCAAAAAGTTATTTTTTATTTTGAAAATTCAAACGGATATCCCCAAACGCTAAGCATCTCAGCTGACTGATTCCGGATGACTATGTAATACCAAAAAATCAGCTTTTAAAAAGTAGTTGCCTTTTTTGCGAATATCTCCCGGACTAACAGCTCAATAGCTCTCATCTCCACACACGGAATGTTTAATGACCCGTTTGAATGAACGAGCTGTTACCGCGGGACACGGCAGCTCGAAAACAGAATATTTTATAGTAAGCTACCACACAGCGCTTTGTAAAAACTTTAATCACTTTTCGCTATAAAAACTTTTATTTTGTGACAAACTGTTATCATTGTTCGAGCGTAAGCGAAGATTTAAGAGCCCCGGTGATCTGTAATTTTCCATACAAACGTATTACGCTGTTTTCTTCCTGGAAAATACTTATAGAGCTTCAATTTTTTGTCGTAAAATTAAATTTTGCTGTTTAGACTACCCTGTCTTTTCTTTTTCTTGATAAATTAATTATCAGGCAAAATATGACCCTTCAAAATCCCAAAAAAATTCACCATTATTACCGACGTCTTTAGAGACCTACCAGAAGAGACTAAATAATATCTAACAAAATATAAAATGACAGAATCATGAACACATGTTTTTTTAAAATTTCGACATAAAAAATACTTGATTGATCAAGTTTTTGAAGAAGAAAACAGCGTAATACGAAACGTTGTCGCCATGTTTTTTGTAGGTATAAATCGCTCTGAGCTGCAATTGTCCCTATCGCACGATGCGGGGACGGGTAGGGTCGAGGTGAGGGAGGTTCAAACCTATACGTACACAAGCACTAGGGATGTAGTAATAGTCGATATTTTTGTCGATGCTCTAGTGATGTCCATCGATATCGATGTTTATTAAAACTATTAGTTATTTTTTCAAATCCTCTGACCGTTACGTTCTGACGTGAAGTTAGCTCTGATTTGACCGTTGTATGTTGGTTACTTTTGAAAAAAAGATTTTATGTATGGAATATAGGCGTTTAGTTTCTGCGACATATTGCAGCGATTATACAGAATATCGTGCTGTATCCGCAGACATCTAAATGAGTTAGGCGCAGACTTACCAATTCTCATAATGCCCAAGTAATCCGGGAATGCTCAATTCTACGAAAGCATAATTCTATGAATGCCCAATTCTCAAAATGGCAACATAATTTTGATTAGGAATTTTCTAAAAAAAAATACAATTTAAATACATGTAAGGGCTTACCGGTACCTAAATTCGTCAGTCTCGACGAAATTGAGTACATAGGTTCTTTAAATTATTAGATTTTTTTTGTCGTCGGCAATTTTTATAAGGGCTAGTTCCCTCAAAAAGGGTGGAAATTTGCGGTCGTGCTACTTGTCAGCCGATTTCGATAATATTAAGCATAATTATTTTTCGGAAAAAATAGAAAAACCGCCTTCCATCGTGTACAAAATTCGAATATTTCGCTCGAATTGTTTACAATATTGTTGATTTATCAAAAACGGCTCTGCCAATTTCTGTAAAATTTAAATGAGACCACCCTAGGAGTATATCTTTTGAACTGAAAAAGATTTTTTTAATTCGGTTCTCAATTAGCGAAATTATCGATGAACATACACAAAAAAATACATACACACGAACATAGAACCTCCTCCTTTTTGGAAGTCGGTTAAAAAAAGTATCTTAATATTAACAAGATTTGCGAGTGACTTTTTTAGGGTTCCGTACCCAAAGGGAAAAACGGGACCCTATTCCTAAGACTTCGATGTCCGTCTGTCCGTCTGTCTGTCCATCTGTCACCGGGCTGTATCTCATGAACCATAATAGCTAGGCAGCTGAAATTTTCACAGATGATGTATTTCTGTTGCCGCTATAACAAATAATAACTACTAAAAAGAAAACAAAATAAATATTTAAGGTACCTGGTACCATTATTAATATAGAGCGAAAAACGTCTAAAAATTCAGGTTTGTTGTATGGGAGCCCCTCCCATACAACAAACCTGAATTTTTTTCGCTCTATATTAATAATGGTACCAGGTAGATGCTTGAAATTTTCACAGAATATTTAGTTTTATATTCCCTTCAATAATAAATAATAAAATTAAAATAAAATAAAAATTTAAGGGGGGCTCCCATACAGTACGGAACCCTCCGTGCGCGAGTCCGACTCGTACTTGGCCAATTATTTTCAAACGTGAATAAGTCTGCTCTTGATCACCAACTCGCACGATGGTAAGCGACGTTGTGGTCGAAGATGAAGCACGCAGACCTAGAAGGTACCTATTCACTCTGATCTTGAAAAGCTTTAGATTACAACTCATGGGAAACAGGAAAGCCGTAAGACTGTTCCATTCCCTGGCGGAACGAGTATGAATCAGAAAACCGCTTCCTACCTACCTATCGTGGGAAAATCGACAGTGTAAGGGTGGTAATGTGGCAACTTCCTGATTGTCCTGTAGTAAAAAGGGGATGGTAGAATAAGGTCCTGCAGCTCAGATGCACACAATCCGACATGAATCCTACAGAAAATGGACCGACGTGACCCTACGGCGATGCTCCAGGCTATGTAGTTTTTTTGCAACTAAATTTTCCCTACCTACTCGTGTATGCCGAACAGCACGCCGGTCCACCGACTCCAAGGCCTCGATCTGATACTAAGCCGAGCCATCCCAAAGATGGCAGCAGTATTCCAGACAAATACTGAAACTGTAACTGTTACTCGTTTATGCTATTTGCTACATGTTACTTATTTTTTATCTGTACTCTTTTTTCTTGATCACCAATTTACCGGAAATTGATAATTTGAATGACACTGACATTTACTTTTAAACCGACTTCCAAAAAGGAGGAGGTTCTATATTCGTGTGTATGTATTTTTTTTGTGTATGTTCATCGAAAATATCGCCAATTGTGAACCAAATCGAAAAATTCTTTTTTAGTTCGAAAGAGTAAACTCCCGAGGTGGTCCCATTTAAATTTTACAGAAATCGGCTGAGCCGTTTTTGAAAAAAAACCAACAATAATGTAAGCAATTCGAGCGAAATATCCGAATTTTGTACACGATGGAAGGCGGTTTTGACCTTTTTTTGCGAAAAATAATTATTCTTACATTAATCTGATTAAATCCTCTGGATTTATCTCTGTCTAATAATTTAATTTTGTTTCTTAATATCTTGATCATTTAAATTTGTAACTTACTTTTAGTAACTAAGACAATTACTTAGGCATAACTATTACCAATGTTATCGGACGATTTCAAGTACATGTAATGAGTCTCCGAAATAAAGAAATTTGACTTGGACACGAACGGATCTATGCATGGTCTGAGTATGAACCAAATTGGTCAAGAGCAAGTCAACATTTATAGCAGCGGTGTTTGAAATGACATGGCATTATTGCTATGACGATAAAGTTTAAAATAAAAGCTCTGCCTAGGAGACGTTTGAAGTTTGTCCACCATCTTTGTGAAATCAAATTTGACATTTGATCAGCAGTTCAAGTGTCATTTGGATTATCTTTAGACCTTGAAGGGTCTGTGGATGATCCAATGCATTTTATGTACAAAGTGGGTAGTTTTAGCATGTAAGGTAGTACCTATTGTAGTTTGTTGTAGTGTCACTTGTGTCTAGATTACATAGCAGTTTCTATAGATCGACGCCATGTTTGTGGAATCATGCAACACAACTTTTTTTACTTAATGTCACTTCTACTGTTTCTCCTTATTCTGAGAGATATAGGCGTATGAAGATTTAGTTAAAGAGATGTGTCACGAGATCTAGAACTTCTAGTCGTATCAATCACAGGAGTCCACTGATGCGCACAGGCCTCTCATTTCTTTCCCGCCGTAGCCCATATTTTCTCGGTGATCCATCATCTCGTTGCTCACATTTGATGTATTATTCCTCCTAATTACGGAGATTAGCCGAGGCGGGAGTGAGACGGCGCTATACTGACGGGACAGTTGTCGAACTTCATTCAATACAATATACTAGTAATTAGATATTGTGCTTCACACACTGGGTTTTATAGTAATGTTCTTTTTAGGGTTTTGTACCCAAAGGGTAAAAACGGGACCCTATTACTAAGACTCCGCTGTCCGTCTGTCTGTCTGTCACCAGGCTGTATCTCATGAACCGCTATAGCTAGAAAGCTAAAATTTTCACAGATGATATATTTCTGTTGCCGCTATAACAACAAATACTAAAAATAGAATAAAATAAATATTTGAGGGGGGCTTCCATACAACAACGTGCCTTTTTAAGAGTTTATTTAAATAGATCCATTAAACAATTTTTTAGGGTTCCGTACCCAAAGCGTAAAAACGGGACCCTATTACTAAGACTCCGCTGTCCATCTGTCTGTCCGTCTGTCTCCAGGCTGTATCTCGTGAACTGTTATAGCTAGAAAGCTGAAAATTTCCCATCTGATATATTTTTGTTGCCGCTATAACAACAAATACTAAAAATAGAATAAAAATAATATTTAAGCTCCCATACAAAAAAATCTACATTTCTAGCCGTTTTTATCAAGCGAGGTAGATGCTTGAAATATTTACAAAATATTTAGCTGCATGCTTACTTTAATAATAAATAATCAAATTGAAATTAAATAAATATTACGGGGGCTCCATACAGTACGGAACCCTCCGTGCGCGAGCCGACTCGTACTTGGCCGATTATTGTCATAAACATTTCGTAGTACAGCGTTCTAGCTTAATTTGTACAAAGCATCTGGGCTGGCATGCCAGAGAGATGCAGGTTCAAAACCTGCGAGCGCGTCAATTTTTGAAATGTTTATCATAAAAAGAACATTTCAATACACTAGTACTAGTAGTTCTTTGAACAGTAGATCTCGCGACACATCTCTTTAAGTGAACCTTTATAAGCCTACTGGCTGTCCATCCCGGCTTTGCCCGGTACGGACAGATTTTAAAAGTGTAATAAACAAATCACTATCACTACATAGTATAAAACAAAGTCGTTTCCCGCTGTCTGTCCCCATGTATGCTTATATCTTTAAAACTACTCAACGGATTTTGATGCGTTTTTTTTTAATAGATAGAGTGATTCAAGAAGAAGGTTTATATGTATAATACACCTGTGCAAAGCCGGGGCGGGTCGCAAGTGCGATTGTAAATTGAGATATAAACTAACCTATCTCTCAAGTTCAATTCAATTCAATTTATTTATTTACTAAAAATGCAACTTACAGTCTATTGTAAAACTAAACGTTACATTTTTTATATAGGTACTAGGAACAATTTTACTTAAAATGTATGAGATCAGTATTATATAAGTACATTTAGAACAAGAATAAACATTTATACAACATTAACAATAAATAAAATCTTTATAATGACACACTGTATTGGTATAGAAATAAGCAACTATTGAAACTATGGCTAGGAACTATTTCATTAAGGGTAAAAAACGATTTTACAGCTTTGTCTGCTCACAGTATGGCAGAGTATTTTTATAGAATGTTGCCAAATTGTCGGAAAAGATGTCAGTATGTGGGTGAGAGGCGCTAAGGGCGTTCAAGTGGTGTTGTGCGCGGCAGATGGGGGACTGCTGGCGGGCGACGGTGCGCGCTGGTGTTGGCGCAAACAGAGGGAGGCGCGATCCTAAGATCCCGTGAGAGCCGTTGCGGAACCTAGTACGTTGTATCACACAGCACATAGTGGTCATAGTGTGCAAAATTTGGGTAAAATCGGTGTACATGGGGACAGACAGCGGGAAGCGACTTTGTTTTAAACTATGTACTCGTAGTGATGTGTGCGTTGCTCGAGCGCGTTCTATATTTGATTAGAGCTTCACTTCTGACTGTCTGTACGTTGTGTTGTGGCGGCGGTTTACACGCATTTACTCATAATTATATTATAATCTGGCCGCGCCGGTAATTTGATTCATAGTCGTTCATACGAGTATATCATTTTAAAGGTATTTTTTAGGGTTCCGTACCTAAAGGGTAATAACGGGACCCTATGACTAAGACTCCGCTGTCCGTCGATCTGTCACCAGGCTGTATCTCATGAACGCAGATGATGTATTTTTGCCTTCGGTCAGCTGTACCAGCCTTTTTGATAGTCCACTGCAGGATGTAGGCCTACCCACGAAGGGTGATTGGGCCATATCCACCACGCTGGCCCAATCAACCAGTATTACCAGTAACCTTGTATAATACGCATAATATAATTATTATGTTTTGGGCTATCTAGACCGATTCCCGCGATATTCTACGGAAACGCTACGAGCAGTGCTACGCAAGTACTACGAAATATGCTACAAATTACGTTTAATAGTCAATTTATTTTATTTTATTTGATACACAAAACAGATAACAATCAAATTCTTATTCTATACTTAGTAGCTAAATTTTACACTGGATTGTCGTCCAAGGTATGTGTATACAGGAAAACTAAAAATAAATTAAAAGTAGACGAATACTTTGAAAGTATCCTTCTATAGCGAGCTTGCAAGAATTTTTTTCGTAAATTTAAAAAAAAACATTTAGCCGGATTGAAAACCTTATATTTTGAAGTCGGTTTAAAACAAAGAAAATGACCACCATTTTACAAGCTTTTATTTAACTTGCAATGGATGTACCTATGTACGTATGTAAGTTCGAGTGAAATCTTGCAAGTCAAATTTTACCAATTTCCCGGTTTCCGATTGAGCTGAAATTTTTCATGCAAATGTATATTGCGTGACAATGAAATAATATGGTACCGTTGTGCTGATCTGACGATGGATTTGGAAGTTGGCCATAGGAACTCCTGTACTTAACAAGATAGATCCGTCGTGTTTGGGCTCGTTTTACTTGTCTCGGCTAGCACTCTGCTGCTACATGATATCCAGGTTCTCAAAAGCTTGTAATTTGAAAAAGTTAATTTTTTATAATAATTTGTTATTTATTGACTGCCTCGGTGGCTCAGTGGTTAGTGAACCTGATTTCTGGACCACAGAGGCGTGGGTTCGATCCCCACCCAGGGCAAGCGTTTATGTGATGAACATAGGTGTTTGCTCTGTGTCTGGGTGTTATTTAGGTATTATCTATATAAGTATGTATTTAAAAAATATATATGTAGCATATCAGTCTCTGGCGGCCATATCACAAGCTTTGCTTAGTTTGGGGTCAGAGACCGTGTGTAAGATGTCCCCCAATATTTATTTATTAAGGAGGTAAAAATACACATGACGCACTAAAAAAACTTATGTAACGTAAATACCTACAGAGTTCGATCGATTGTCAAGAGGTAATTACCTAGAAAACAATGAGGTACGAACTTGGCATCCCTGGTTGCCAAATAATTGCGAGTTGGCAGATACACGGACCTGGCTCAAACTTACTCAATTCGGTTCAATTTTGTTCAAACCGTCCCTTAAGGCAATCGTGAGGCGCCCACTTGACCATACAAAACAATAAGCTGTTATCTACCCCTAAACATTATTCGATTTGTGTGTTTTTAGGGTTCCGTACCCAAAGGGTAAAAACGGGATCTGTCCATCACCAGGCTTATCGCATGAACCTTAACAAACAGAACTGAACTAGAACGTTGAAATTTTCACTTATGACGTATTGCTGTTGCCGCTATAACAACAACAACTAAAAACCGAAAATAAATTACGGGGGGCCCCATGCAACTAACCTTAATTCTTTGCCGTTTTTCGCTCGATATCGATAATGGTGACGGGCAGATGCTTTAACTAAATATTCACTTCAAAAATTAATACTTAAATATAAATAAAATAAATATAAGAGGGGGCTCTCATACAAGAAACGTTATTTTTTCCTCGATATTATTAATAACGACAGCAGGAAGATGCTTCAAATATTCAGAGAATTTTAAGTTGTATATTTCCTTCAAAAACGAATAATTAAATTAAAATTAAATGTATTAAGGGAGTTATATTTAATATTTTTAATACCCCTTAGTATTTTTTCTTAAAAACTTTATTTTTATTAATTCCATACTGTACGGAACCTTTCGTGCGCAAGCCCGACTCGCACTTGGCCGATTACTTTTTTCATGTCATCAGCACTTAAATCGCTAGGATTATACGGCTTAATTTTACGCAAAAACTTACCTGAAAAGAAGTAACTAAAAACTTCTCTAAAAAAAAAATTTGACGTACAAGCATACAATATTTTTGACGTGACAACGTCTTATAATTCGATAAAGCCGGCTGCCACGCACGAAAAAACATGACTCATGCGGCGTTACCTCGCTCTGAGGCGTTCAATGTAAGGCTTGAAGTGCAAGCGAGAGCGCGGAACGAGCGAGACAAAGAAACACAATCGGCCTTTGCGTTCGGCAGCGTTCGACATACGTTGTCACGTTCACCTATCGTCAGTAAACCCTTCAGTTATTCTATGAGTAAACCGACTTTACAGACAACCAATTTTTACTCAAGCGATTGACACAAAAACATAAATGTTTTTGTTACAATTTAAGGGGTGATAAGAGTTTTCTCCCGGATTATCAAAAATTCACCGCGAATTTTCTTGATGTTGAGTAGAAAACGGAAAAACACAGGTCGATTCACGATCCTCTTAAGGCTCAAATCAGAAGTGATTCGGAATGGCTGTAAAAAACTGAAAGGGGGCATCCCCTTTCATTTTAATACAGCCATACAGCCAGCCATCATTTTATGAATAATATTGAAGACCAAAGACAGCCCGAAATACGATTAATCATTTTTCGCACAAAATGGCAAAAATGCCTTCCATCGTGTACAAAATTCGAATATTTCACTAGAATTGTTTACATTATTGTTGATTTTTCAAAAACGGCCAAGCCGATTTCTGTAAAAGTAAAATGAAACCATTTCGGGAGTATATTCTTTCGAACTAAAAAATAATGTTTCGTCCCGGTACACAATTGGCGAAATCATCGATGTTCATCGTGTACAAAATTCGGATAATTTGCTCGAATTGCTTAAATTATTGTTGATTTTTTCAAAAACGGCTAAGGCGATTTCTGTAAAATTGAAATGGGACCATTTCGGCAGTATACCCTTTCGAACTAAAGAGGAACTTTTCGATTCGGTTCACCATTGGCAAAATTATCGATGAGCATACACAAAAAATAAGATATACACAGACGAACATAGAACCTCCTCCTTTTTAGAAGTCGGTTAAAAAATATCAGCTGTTTCAAATGTATTATTAATTTAAAATAGTGATTTCGTATGAAATTAAAATCATCAATGGTGTGTCGAGTTGCATAAATGGGCGAACTGATTTTTAACACGCTTTTATAAGGTCGACGTGTAACCTATGTAATGGAATCTAAGGTAACTCCCTAACTAATTTAACCATCTTCCAAGGGTCGTAGCTTAATGAAAATTGACAGCTGTATGTAGTTCTGATGACGATACAATAATATGGTACTGTCGAACTGATCTGATGATGGAGCCGGAAGATATGAACTGGAACTTAATGATGGAAAATCATATCATAACTGTTTTGGATTTCTTAGAAAAGTCTTGTGATGAACTTTGACCACGATTAGGTTTCAAGGTCTGATGATGAAGCCGGAAGATATGCACTGGCATTCCATGATGGAATATCGTATCGTAGTCGTGTTTGCACTTGTGAGAAAGGCCACGTGAAGCGTGTTTTACTATTGTTTCTTAAACGTTAAAATGTTATTTCTCGATGAATTCATTGGAACTGTTTGAGCCCTGCTATTCAGTACTTGTTACTAGCGCAGGTCTCATAATCAAACTGTTAAGCGTTATTTTTGCTTTGGTGACGATGTCTTTTATGTAAATTGTATTAGTTAAATTAACTTTAGCTCATATTGTAATTTAATATGACTTTCTTAAATAATAATTATATTTCGAAAAAAATGGCAAAACCGCTTTCCATCGTGTACAAAATTTGAAAATTTCGCTCGAATTGTTTGAAAACGGCTCAGCAGATTTCTGTCTGTTTACGCTTTCGAACTAAAAAGAATTTTACGATTCGGTTTACAATAAAATTGGCGGAATTATCGATGAACATGCACAAATAAAAATACATTCAGACGAACATAGAACCTCCTTCTTTTTGGAAGTCGGGTTATAAAAAATATTTGATGTCAATCTAATCATTAAGTTTTTGTGAAAAAAATATTTTGTAAATTTTAGGGTGCCATACCCAAAGGGTAAAAACGGGACCCTATTACTAAGACTCCGATGTCCGTCTGTCTGTCTGTCACCAGACTGTAACTTGTGAACCGTTATAGCTAGATAGCTAAAAATGAATAAAATAAATATTTCAGTGGGGCTCCCATACAACAAACGTGATTTTTCAGGAGTTTTTTTGCTCCCTATTAAAAACGGCAAGAAAAATAGGGCTAAACGGGCTCCAACACGGTACGGAACCCTTCGTGCGCGAGTCCAACTCGCACTTACCCGATTTTTTACTGGCACACCCGTTCTAAATAGCTTCTGTTTTGAATCAAAAGTGACTGTTTATAATAATGATCTGAATATTCCAAATCACCTCCTATCAGCTAAATACACTTAATCTGAATAGCCATGTTTGAAGAAAAGTTTCGTAAGGAAAATAAATTCCATTTGAAATCCTAAATGAGAATTGGCAACAACACACATCTTTGGTACATCTAGTTCAATTTGGTTCAAGCCGGTCCGTTCTGGCTCGCACCAGTTCTGAAACTCAATTGCTAGAAGAAAACACATTTCTTAGACAAATTGTTACTGAAATTTTATATGAGAAAAGGTAATTTTGTACGGGCAGTAGGGAATATCTAAGTATTATTTAACTGACGATGTAAAAGGGGGGGATTATAAGTTTCCATGTGTGTATATCTGCGTCTATTTTTAGGATTCCGTACCCAAAGGGAAAAACGGGACCCTATTACTAAGACTTCGATGTCCGTCTGTCCGTCTGTCTGTCAGTCCGTCTGTCACCGGGCTGTATCTCATAAACCATGATAGCTAGGCAGCTGAAATTTTCACAGATGATGTATTTCTGTTGCCGCTACAACAACAAATACTAAAAACAAAATAAAATAAATATTTAAGGGGGGCTCACATACAACAAACCTGAATTTTTAGACGTTTTTCGCTCTATTTCAATAATGGTAACAAGTAGATGCTTGAAATTTTAACAGAATATTTAGTTTTGTATTCATGTCAATAATAAATCATAAAATTAAAATAAAATAAATATTTAAGGGGGGTTCTCATACAGTACGGAACCCTCCGTGCACGAGTCCGACTCGTACTTGGCCGATTATTTTTTGTTCATTTTGTTCCATACCCAAAATATAAAAACGGGACCGTAGAGGTATTACTGAAACTCTGTTGTTCATCGGTCTGACTGTCTCATTGAAATGTGACAGACAGTTAAAATTTTCTCATAATATGATGTATTTTGTTGGCACTGTAACAACAAATACTAATAATCGGATAAGTGCGAGTCGAACTCGCGCACGGAGGGTTCCGTAGTTACTGTATGGGAGCCCCCCTTAAATATTTATTTTAATTTAATAATTCTTTGTTGAAGTAACTGTACCAGCCCATTTAATAGTCCACTGCAGGATGTAGGCCTACCCACGAAGGGTGATTGGGCCATATCCACCACGCTGGCCCAGTGCGGGTTGGTGGATTTCACATGCGCCATCGAATTTCTTCTACGGACGTATGCAGGTTGCCTCACGAAGTTTTCCTTCACCGAAAAGCCAGTGGTGTGGAATTCTATACATAAATTCCAAAGAACTCATCGGTACAGGATCGAGATTTGAACCCACGACCAATTGAAGTAATTGAAGTATGTAATTGAAGTAAACATACAATTAAAAATATTCTGTAAAAATTTCAAGCGCCTACCTGTTACCGTATTTAATTTCGAGCGAAAAACGGCTAAAAATCAGGTTTGTTTTATGCGGGTCCCTCTTTAATATATTTTTTTAGTATTTGTTGTTATAGCAGCAACAGAAATACAGCATCTGTGAAAATTTCAACTGCCTCGCTATCACGGTTCATGAGAACAGCCTTTTGACTGACAGACAGACGGACAGACGGACGGACATCGGAGTCTTAGTAATAGGGTCCCGTTTTTACCGTTTGGGTACCCTAAAAACGGAATAAAATAAAGATTTTCGCAAAAAAGCAAAACCGTCTTCCATCGTTTACAAAATTCGAATATTTCGCTCGAATCGCTTACAATTGATTTCTCAAAAACGGCTCTGCCGATTTTTGTAAAATTTACATGGGACCACCTCGGGATAAACCCTTACACACTAAAAAAGATTTTTTCGATTCGATTCACAATTGACGAAATTATCGATGAAGATACACAAAAAAATACATACAGACAAACATAGAACCTCCTCCTTTTTGGAAGTCGGTTAATTAGTATTATCCTTAAACAACAAACGTGTTTGTTGGAGTTTTTTGATCGATTATAGTAACGTCCACAGGTAGTCGCTTAAAATATAAAAAAAAAACTATTTGGAATAACATTACAATAAAATAATCGGCCAAGTACGAGTCGGACTCGCGCACGGAAGGTTCCGTACTTTATGGGAGCCCCCCTTAAATATTTATTTTATTTTAATTTTATTATTAATTTTTGAAGGGAATATTAAACTAAATATTCTGTGAAAATTTGCAATCATCTACCTGGTACCATTATTAATATAAAGCGAAAAACGTCTAAAAATTCAGGTTTGTTGTATGGGAGCCCCCCTTAAATATTTATTTTATTTTGTTTTTAGTACTTGTTGTTATAGCGGCAACCGAAATACATCATATGTGAAAATTTCAGCTGCCTAGCTATCATGGTTCATGAGATACAGCCCGGTGAAAGACAGACAGACGGACAGACAAACATCGAAGTCTTAGTAATAGGGTGCCGTTTTTCCCTTTGGGTACGGAACCCTAAAAATCAGCTGTTCCATACATTTTGTCAAGGCTGAACGATATTTTGCTATGGAACAACAACATTTTTTTGAGAATTAATAAAATTCACAGAACAAAAGTTGTTAGTTTTGATGTACAGAATTAACCCCTTTAAAGGATGCTAATTGATTAAAAATAACCCTGTATATACATATTATGACACTGTATAGAGCTAGCAGAACCTTTCCTTGATCGACACGCGTCAGTTCGGGCCAGGGAGGGATTTAGAATGTGAATCCTACTAATATTATAAACGCGAAAGTTTGTGAGTATGTATGGATGTTTGTTACTCTTTCACGCAGAAACTACTGAATAAATAAATAAATATTGGGGAACATCTTACTCGTACATACGGTCTCTGACCCCAAAATAAGCACAGCTTGTGATATGGCTGCCAGACACTGATATACTACATATACATATTTTAAATACAGACATATATAGATAGTAACTAAATAACACCCAAACACAGAGCAAACACTTGAAGGGACATGAGAGGTGTCCATATCATCAGAAGTATCCGTGTTTTCATCAGAAGTATCCATGTTTGATTGTGGTTAGGCGTGGGTAGTCGGGCGAGGAGAATAATAACGCAACGTTATGTTTTGCGCTGCAATTCCAATCTGATTCCAATCCTCGACACAAAATGGGTCTTGAATCAAACAGTCCAATCATTGATCACTCCAATATTAGATGACACTCCACCAAACACGTAGCACGCGGTCCGATGCAAACCGATTGCCGTCAAGTTATCGAATGGCGGCCGCCGGCCTCTCGCCGCTCCACTAGCGCCCGGTGTTGCGTCAGAGTAAACTACAATGGCAGTTCCACCTCGGTGACGTTGACAGCTGACAGTTGCCACTGCTGTTTACTCTCAATATTCAAACGCGCCGTCACGGCCAGACTGACATTCGCACGTCCTCGTGCGACTGCTCACATCCCGGATTACCTGCAAAGACCAAACACAACTGTAGTGCCAATTTGGACCCGCTCGTCCAACCCTGACCATCTACCTAGTTACGTCACCTGCTTACGTAGATCTCGATCTTTGTTTCCCCCACGTGAACTACACACACACACACACACTGGGCCAGCCACCATCTCAATATGGTGACGTAGACCAGACAACCCGCCAGCGTCCCATCCACCAGTAACGAACGTCGCACGTTCCCATGCTGCCGCAAGTGGAGTGGGCCGGAACATTGACCCACATAGGCAAGCTCCTTAACCCATCCACCTACCACCCAGCACACACACCGAAGAAACCAGTAACGAACGTCGCACGTTCCCACGCTGCCGCAAGTGAAGTGAGCCGGAACATCGACCCGCATAGGCCAGCTCCTTAACTCATTCACCTGCCACCCAGCGGACACCACACAGCACCACTAACCACGAAGTCATAGTCTGACCCTGAGCATCGACCCGGTTTAGGCCAGCCCAGAAATCAACTACACCACACACCGCGTAGGACCACATCTGCTCATGGGCATCGACCCGGTTTAGGCCAGCCCAATTAACCAACTACACCGCACTCAACTGCTTCACCAATGTCCTACGCTCTAGCTAGATCGATTGTCGGCGGAAGAACAGGGTTTACACATAATTATACACCCACCACTCACTATGTTCTGAGAAAAAGAAGTGGCAGCAGATTGTGTGAACCAGATACTGACATTGTATTCCTCTCATCATCAAAATTACCATTCTACTCTCACGACTACGGCCTGCCGCCGTCTCGGCCTCCTCTGCATTATGAATTATGAAAGTATCTACTTCATCCAACTCACTGTAGCACAGCTCCCGGGCACTGCACGTAAGTTTTCGTGGGCATATTTATAGGTTCGATTAGACCCATCAATGTCTCGCAGCTCATATGTGTCACGATCAAACACCCGGACGACAGTAAAAGGCAAGGACAAAGTCACCTACACTAAATGGTCTGGCTCATACTGCGGTAGAGAAAGCAAACTTATTTGCATCTCAACTTGCGTATACCTAGACCTAAACGTAGTATCGCGTAGATGTAGACCCCGGTAGTGCGATACCTCTAACTTTGCTTAACTGTGGCACTACCATGACTGAAATACACATCTAGAAAACGGAGGTTCTCAAAGTTCTCCGCAGTCTAGATGTAAACAAGGCCAGTGGCCCTGATGGTATTCCGGTAATTTTACTGAGAACTTGTGCGCCTGAGCTGAATCGCCTCTTTCGTCTCTCTCTGAAGATAGATCGAATGCCCAAATCTTAGAAGTTTGCTAACATGTAGCCTATATCGCAAAAAAGGAGCCGCGCCGACCCTGTGAACTACAGACCGATTTAGGTCTCGTCGTCGAATCGTAACACCAGGCTCCTGGCGTACTTGGAAGCGAATAACCTACTCAGTGACCGTCAGTACATTTTTCGCCGACAACGGTCTACTGGGGATCATCTGGCGTACGCTACACACATCTGGAGTGAGGTCAGTGAGAAGCGCTGGCTGTCTCTTTTGACATCTCCAAAGCTTTGGCAGGGTCTGGCACGAGAGCCAAGCCGATCGATTAATCGGATTTCTAGAGGGATCGGTCGATACGTGTGGTAGTAAATGGCTGCTTGTTAGACCAAATAACTATCAACGCCGATATTCCTCAGGAGGTAAGTGCTCTCTGCAACGCTCTTCCTACTGCATGCCAACGACCAGCTAAAGCCCGGTACCGCAGACTACGATAGTCGTGGAGACCAACATATCCGATGCAAGAACCAGTGGCCCACAGATCGAGTCACTCAGAGAGGCTATAGTGTCGATTGAGACGCGCGCTCGGAGGTTGATAAACTTTGATTAAGTCGCAGCTGCAAAATCTCGAGCGTCGACGTAAGGTGGCGTGTGTATCAGCCTTCTATCACACCTATTCACTTCTGAGGTTGCGCCCAGGAGTTGCAAAGTCTAGTCTCGCCCGCCACTTTCTTCTATCGTACGAGTAGATAGACGCGACCAAATCACCACCCTTTCATGGTCGACAATCCACGCGCTAGAAACAAGCACCTCGTACCCACATTCTCCACTCAACAGCCAGAATGCTAAACGTCTTGCCTGAGTCCATGTTCTCGCCAAAGCACAACGTAGGCGCCTTAAAAACCCGAGCAAATACGCATCCTCTAGGCAAGCGCGCCACACCCCAGATTGTATGCCCACCCCACATCAGGCAGTATGTAGTCAAACGCAAACCCACGAGGAATCTAAAAATTGGATGTCTGTTAAGTCAGTTTACTCGGTCAAAAGAAAACATTGTTGAATTAACCACTGAAACAAGCCAAACGGTTGGCTGATCGTGCGTCTCTATCGCTTGTTACGTGCTCTTGCTTGCCCGTGTGCTCCAGGCAGACATTCATGCGTGCAGCCCGCGTACATCGATTGATAAGACTTCACGTCAAATAAAAATAAAAAAACGGAGCTTGTAGAAGGAGCTGTTTCCTGAATAACGTTCGCTTTTAATGGGGGCCTTGTTTTTGCCTAGAATGCCTTTTTTTTTCGTTTGAGACCACAGAATCTATCCTGTCGTAGCTCGTTCCATTGGTAAATTATCGATGAAGAACTCACTACTTAAAATCCTAATCAATTCTCATTTGGCATTAGTCCGTATCATGGAATACATCCATGATAGTTTAGGTTATACATCCATGGTCCGTATCCAAAATCGTAAAAAAATAAAACCACTAGACTTGTCAGATTGGTTAACTTCTGTAGGCTGAGAAATGTAATTTTTATCGATATGCACGTGCACGTTATAGTCTAAAATATCCCTAGGTACCTATTATTACCGGTTCAGCAACAAAGCCATCAGGTACAATGTGAAGCAACACAGAGCGAGAAGTTTTGAGCATTGATGGAACTAAGAACCCAGGAAACATATTCCACATCATTTCTACCAATGCCCGTCAGACACACTAATTCACTCTGCGCAGTACCAGGGAACTTCTCGGCGTGTAGCTATTAATTACTAATGAACAAACTGATCGACTGTAACAAAGAAAGGAAACGAGCTCACCAGATAAAATAGTCAGCGTAGTTACTCCTCGATGCCATGCGTTCACACACATGAACCTCTTTGACCGCCGCTGCTCCGCTGTCGCCCGCTCGATTTGGACACGCCGACGCCTCGGGACCTGGTCGCCCACACGTGATGCAGGTGATTGATTGTGGTCTATCAGCAGCTCTGAATGTTCAATTCTGCAACTCGTCTGAAGTTACAGACGCTCCTTTTCGCTTGTGGCTGTCTACCGCTTTGTGATTAGACGTGCCGTAGCGGTGAGATGTTTCCGTGAAGCGCAATTTATTAAATCGGGTCTTTTTCACATCCGTGTCATGTTTATCGCTACCCTCATACATCCTTAATCATTTGCTCACATTTATTGTTTCTTTTCAATGAAATACCGATGAAAGTTCGCAGAGGTTGAGGTCTGGTACTTGGAGTATGACAGTAGAGTTCACGACAAATCACTTCGCCCTTTTGGCATAAAAATGTCGACGCAAATTATCTCGTGATAATATTTTCAGGTATTTCCGTCCGCAGAATGCATCCGATGATGTTCTAAAGGCGTATATCTGACTCACTCGCAGTTTATTTAACATCACTTGGCATCGTAGGATTTTATCGAAATAATCTTATAGCAACATAGGTAGCAATAGTTATTTTATTTGAGGTCGTGTCAGCTGCAATGCCTGCAGTCGTGATAAACAGGTAACGACTCGGCCTTTAAGTGCACATGTAAGTAACAAAAGCAGGTCTGTACTTCCCAATTTACGCTCGTTGGCTACGATTTCGGTTACTTTTCACCAAACTTCAATGTCTGCATAATTCTCATTAGGATCCAACATAATCAACTGGGTACACGTGCTGCTCGGAGGTTACGGCGGTGATAAAGCCGTCAATCGAGGTAAAACAACTCCATCTGATGCGACAGGCCGAATTCTGGTACTGGAGCTGAAGATCTGGTACGAATATTCTCCTCTTAAGTAAGCCCTCTGCATCCCACTTCTGATGAAGGGACATGAGAGGTGTCCATATCATCAGAAGTATCCGTGTTTTCATCAGAAGTATCCATGTTTGATTGTGGTTAGGCGTGGGTAGTCGGGCGAGGAGAATAATAACGCAACGTTATGTTTTGCGCTGCAATTCCAATCTGATTCCAATCCTCGACACAAAATGGGTCTTGAATCAAACAGTCCAATCATTGATCACTCCAATATTAGATGACACTCCACCAAACACGTAGCACGCGGTCCGATGCAAACCGATTGCCGTCAAGTTATCGAATGGCGGCCGCCGGCCTCTCGCCGCTCCACTAGCGCCCGGTGTTGCGTCAGAGTAAACTACAATGGCAGTTCCACCTCGGTGACGTTGACAGCTGACAGTTGCCACTGCTGTTTACTCTCAATATTCAAACGCGCCGTCACACTTATGTTCATCACATAAATATTTTTCCTGGGTGGGGATCGAACCCACGCCTCTTTGACCCAGAAGTTCAGGGTCACTAACCACTGAGCCATCGAGGCAGTCAATTATGCTGCTATGATTGGTTAAAGTTACTTAATATATAATTTTAGGGACCAGAGGTGGATTAGATTTAAAAAATACAAAAATATGAACCACACTTTAATTTACAACAAAATCAGAAATCACAATAATTCAACTTAAAATCACTATACGAAACGAATGATTAACGCACATTAGGAACCAAAATGTCACAATCAAAAGATATAAATGGCTTACGCGACCTTTGTCAGACCTCTGCTCAGCACCAGCGCCCGGGGAAAGTGAGCCGCTGCGCTCGAAGCAGCAGACAGCTGCTTCGAGCGTATATGGGTTTGCCTAGCCTACCCTCTTATAATAAATATAAATATACCTATATTAGGGGACATCTTACACACGGTTTCTGACCCCAAACTAAGCATAGCTTGTGATATGGCTGCCAGAGACCGATATACTACATACCTATACATATTTTAAATACATACGAGTACTCATATAGATAGTAACTAATGACTAATGATTGGTCGATATCAACGATTTGAACGCACGACCTCACGACTGTAGGGCGGGTGTCACTACCACCAGACCACCCGACTACTTTAGTAATATAGCAGTTAGAGAGTTATTAAGTCACGCAGTCCGTCCCTGTGTCCGACAGCAGATAAGATCTCCCAATTTCCCGAAGGCGTGTCTTCTGAGCGTGACTAAACGCCGTTGTTTTGATGAAGGTATATTGTAGGAAGCAGTCTGAACAGTTATAAATAAGTGTTTTTCAAACAAATTCTGAAAATTAATTGTCTAGAAAATAGGCATGACGAATCGTAGGGTCAGCAAATGAAATAGATTAAGTTATCTGCAATAGCATCGTCTAATAAGGTAATTAAAATTACAATTTACAATAAATAAAATTCTTAAAAATATGTTTATCCGTTATAGCGTCTGTTAATTTATAATAACTTTATTAAAATCTAAATGTAAAATGTAATGTTTCCTGAGAGATACGAGTAGGTCCTATAATCTGAAGGTTTTCATAGTCAAAGAGAGATGTGAGATGTTTTCTTGTCAAAGTTTTCAATTTTGTGGAAATTATTATATACTAGCTTTTACCCGCGGCTTCGCCCGCGTTGTATTTTGATTTTGGCTTATGTTTATGTCGGCTGCGAAACCTAACCTAACTGACAAATATCAAAATACCTTAGAGGAATGCTTTTGTTGGTTAAGTTACGGTTGGAGTGTATATACAACCCCCCCGTGTATTCCCGCCTTGTCGTGGGGGAGGTCTGAGGCAGCTGAAAAGGCGGCGCTCGAAGTCTCCCTCTTCTTTGGGTCTTTTCCCCCAAGGAAGCTTAGAGGCTGGCACTCGAGTTTCAGCCGCTTTTAACTAAAGCAGCTGAGAGGATGGCCGGTAGGTTGCATGCCTTATGAGGAGTGTCGCAACTTAGGCGGGCTGCAGTGCCGCTCTTGCGACGCTGCATCCGAGGATTTTTTTTTTATTATATCGCGAAATATCCCTGACATGATCAGGGGTCTTAATTACAAATGAATAAAAACTAAGTATACCTATATTTCAATGTTTTTGGCTGTTTGCAGTTATAATAAACATTACAATGGTACAGCAAAGTTTATACCTACTTGTTCCTAATTAAGTATTGCTTTTTTACATATATTTGTGCAAAAATTCGATAAAATTGTTTCTAAGGTTTTTTCGTGTTAGATTAATTCCAATTTTTTGTTCTAAATCAAATCTCTGCTTTCCATAAACTGGGCATTCCAAGATTATGTGCAGTGGAGTCTCCTCTTTTGTGGGTTCACAGATGCACGATGGGCTTTCCCTCAACTTAAATCGATGTAAGTATTGGGAAAACTCACCATGCCCCGTCAGCACTTGAGTTATGATTCCCACTGGTGCTATTTCTCTTACGATCTTGTATGCCGCCCTTGCATCCGGAAAATATGTTTTGGTTACCGCCGCTGTGTGTCCATCCTGATACAGCCGGTTCCACTCGTCAAGAGAGTCCTTTCGGATTTCTCGCTTGACGAATGAAACGGGGCAGTTATCCTAAAGCACTCCACTCTGCACTCGAAGTGCAGACCTACTTCGAGTGCAGTGCTGCTTCCTTTGCTAGCTGGTCCGCTCTCTCATTTCCCTCCATCCCCGCGTGCGCTTTAATCCAATAAATTTTCACTATTTTATTTTGTGCGTGTAGTAACTTTATGTTAGCTTTGAATTTACTGCTAAGGGATGGAGGGAAGATACGCCAACTACCGTTTCCAGTGCAGACCTGGAGTCACAAAAGATTTTTGCTTTTTCGGTAGCCTCAAGAAGTGCCAATAACTCGACCTGTTACACAGAGCACCAATCGGCCAATTTCAGCTTGCGGGTACTGATCTCAGCGGCATCATCCCAAATGGATAATGCCGCCCCAACTTTCCCTTTAATTTTACTGCCGTCTGTAAATATGTTGATGCCGTCTGTAAAGATTTTGCTCTAGTGCTGCTCCGTCTGCCAGGCATATGAACTCCAGCTCCTCCTGCTGCGCTGGGTGTGGCTTCTTTTCTGTCTCTCTATCTCCAGTTACTTGCTGGGAATAACCTTTCTTAGTTTCATAAAGCAAGGCTGCTTCTTGGACTCTGATATGACAGCCGAGGATAAGGGGCCGCGGTGGGATATATGGAACTGGTGGTGTGGGTGCCGCCACCTACCCTACCTTCCGCTAGGCCGTCAACGTGTTGGCAGACGCAGTGGGGCTGCAGGGGAAGAGAGGTGTCGGTATCGCGATTGCCGTTCTCACTGCCCTCTGCAGTTGAAGAGGCAGGCGCTGGGATACTATGACTGACCCACTGCACTGGGACCAGGGCGTTGGAATGCTGTCTGACGTTCAGTACTGGTTAGTCCCGAGTGGTGGATGACGATGTGTCTTGTGCTCCGAAACACTCCGTCACTATGGCGAGAGCGCAAGCTCCGTTATGGAGCCCGAGTCTGGGCTAGTGCTGTTGAGTGCCGCGAAGGAGTGCGAAATATGTGGGAACGTCCTAAACTTGCCATGACAGGTTATTTCTGGCGCTTAGACGGCTGCTACCGCAGCCCACTCACTTAGTTTTTATCCTATCCTACGGGAGCTGTTAAAGTTTTTGCGATAAAAAGTGGCCTATGTCACTTTTCGTCTTTCAAACTATATTCATGCAATTTGCCAAGGCAAGTTGCTCCGTTGCTGAGAAAAATTTATCGTTAAGTCCTACGGGAACCACAATTTTTTCGGGATGGAAAGTATCCCATGTCACTTTCCGTCTTCCAAACTATGCCCACCCCAAATATCAAGTCGATCCGTTGCTCCATTGCTGAGAGACAGTTATTGTCCTATCCCATGGGAATCACGAATTTTCTCGAGATATAAAAAGTATCCTATTATCACTTTCTGTCTATTAAACCATAGGTATCCATACCAAAAATCAGGTCAATCTTTTGCTCCGTTGCTGCGTCAAAGAGGAACAAACCAACAAACTTTTCGGATTGATAATATTAAAGTATGATGATTCTGTACCATAAAGGTAGAATAAAGAAACATGTTAAACCTCTAATGATCGAAGATTTAAAAATATTTTTAATGTCAGACAGAATGACGGCCTGGTATTAAACGTCATAGTAACATGTAGCATGAAGAGGGAAAATAACATTTTATCCAATTTTAATGTCAGTTGTCATTTTCAATCCATACTTTATTTCCTCTTCAAGGGGATATAATGGTAGAAAAACAATTTGTCGCCTTGCCACGCTACTTGTGATTTATAAAAGTCTGCAGACAATGTCACCTGTCATCTAGTTACGTTTGGCTGTGACGTTTCGTTAGTCCATATTAGCGTCATATAGGAATTAATCACTTAGCGTCTTTGTGATAGTGGCGTCAGTTTCGCTTTCGAGGGTTTTTGTCCTGTCCTACAGGAACTATGAAATTTTTCGGGATAAAAAGTATCCTAAAGCTCCTTCCGCCTTTTATACTATATCCATGCCAAAAATCAAGTCAATCCGATGCTCCGTTGGCGCGTGATAGAGTAACAAACCAACAAACCAACAAACTTTTCGGATTTATAATATTAGTAAGGATTTCCTTTGATTCGAATGACATGTAGATGAGCCTGACAAATTATTTTGAGTTATAGCGATGTAAATTATTGTATTGCTTTATTTTGTAAAATCTTTTAATGTATTTGTTTAGATTTAAATTATTTAAAGTGTGTTACAAAAATTGTAATTTGACGATTCCAAGTAAAATAGTAATGTCTACGGAATAAAAGAACTTTGACTTGGTGAATGACGAGACCTATTGTTGGCGATACTATGTATTATTATCCAGATTTTGTATTTTTAATTATGGTATTAAGCTCGATACGTCAATAAATGATTCTGATTTTGAGTGAATATGTATCATCGCTTCATCTTTGACTTAACGTCGCTCACCATCAGCCGAGTTGATGGTCAAGCGCGGACATAATTGCGGTAAAAAAAATAAAGCAAGTTTCTTTTTTTTTATCGCGAATAAGTCCGCGCTTGACCACCAACTCGCCTGATGGTAAGCGACGTTGTGGTCGAAGATGAAGCACGCAGACCTAGGAGACTGTTCCACTCCCTGGCGGTACGAATCAGAAAGTCCTTTGGTAGATCATCCTTACATAGTACGAGTATAAAATAAAGTCGCTATTTTTGTCTGCTTGTCTGTATGCTTAAATCTTTAAACTACGCAACGGATTTTGATGCGGTTTTTTTTAATGGATAGAGTGATTCAAGAGGAAGGTTTATATGTATAATACACCTGTGCGAAGCCGGGGCGGGTCGTCTAGTCTAAACATAATGAATAATCTTACGCGCGAAGGGACTCCACTTGCATTTTTCTTATCATAATTTTTGTAAGGAAAATATCTATGAGTTTCTGGCTCCAAGGGGATCTCTGAAGATGTGTGGGATGCTTAGTAATATTATTATTGCTTTGTATACTATGCATACTCCGTGATCTCAATCTCAAGGGGCGAAGGGGATCTCTGAAGATGTGTGGGATGCTTAGTAATATTATTATTGCTTTGTATACTATGCATACTCAGTGATCTCAATTCCGAGTGCACACCTCCCCGTGGTGCCCCTGGTAACTTGTGTGTGCGAAAGCAAAATACTTTATTTTGTTTCCGCACACACAAGGCTAACGTGTCAGGAAGACTCGCCAAGAAGCACTGGCCAGCGTGGCGTTTTATGGCTAAAAACCCTCCCCTTATGAACAAAGCCAAAAAGAAACGGCCCTCAGTCCCCAGCGGCCTCGCGAGTTCCGGCCAAGGTGGCAGTCGGGGAAACAGCAGGCAAGAGGGTGCGAAGAATCACTGGGTTGGACCCGGCCACCAAACGACGACCCTGAACCTGGCGTGTTTTAACGCCAGGACGCTACGAACGGAATCGAGACTTTACGAACTAGAACAAGAGACAAACCATATTAAATGGGATATTATTGGATTATCTGAGGTTAGAAGGAAAGGCGAAGAACTTATCAAACTTTCATCAGGAAACTTGTTTTACCATCGTGGCCACGAAGACTCGACATATGGTGGAATCGGATTCCTTATCAACAAACGAATTGCTGCAGATGTTCTGGAATTCAAAAGCATTTCAACTAGAGTTGCTTTAATTATTATTAAACTAACTAAAAGATATACACTTAAAGTCATCCAAGTGTATGCTCCAACAGCAAAACGAGGTACAGAAGCAGAAATAGAACAACTATATGAAGACATAACATCAGCTGTCACTTACCACAATAGCCAATACACCACCATAATCGGGGACTTTAATGCCAAAATAGGTGCACAATTAGACGAAGAAAAATCTGTTGGCAAATACGGTTTAGGCAATAGGAATCCTCGAGGTCAAACTTTAGTAGATTTTCTGGAAAAAAACGGTCTTTACGCCATGAACACCTTCTTTAAAAAACGAGAATGGACCTGGGCAAGCCCAGACGGCGTAACCAAAAACGAAATTGAATACATCATCTCATCACATAAACATATTATCACAGATGTAACGACCCTAAAAAAGTTTAAGCCCTGCAGTGATCACAGATTAATCAGTGCAACGTTGAGATTCAATTTTTCCAAAGAGAGAGTTAAAATGATCAAGACACCGAAAAAGCACGAACAACAAGTAATAGCATTATTAAAGGAAACTTTCCAACTGGATTTGAAGGATTGGAAGAATTGAATCTAGACGCTGACAACCTTAATAAGAAACTGTGCGATACCTTGTTAGAAACAGCAAATAAACACATTAGCAGGACCTGAAAAAAGAAATCTAAATTAACTTCGAAAACTATAAAATTAATGAATGACAGAAGACTACTAGCGCAAAACACAGCACGAGACCAAAACTTATTAAATAAACTAAACAAAACAATACACAAAGCTATTAAGAAAGACATGAGATCATTCAATACACAAATAATATTAAAAACCATAGAAGCCAATAGAGGGCCTAAAGTGTTTCGAAGAAAGTTAAATTTAGGAACTCCACAAATTCGATCTCTTACAGATGATCTAGGTAACAAAACTTCAAATCAAGATAAAATGTTAAGCATAATTGAAAGATTCTACGAGAATCTCTACAGGACGTCTGTACCGGGACCTGAAAGTACACTGAACGATGACCTTAGAGCACAACCCATAGAAAGCAGATCCGAAGATACTTTGCCAGTAATTCTCTCTCATGAAGTCGAATGGGCCCTTGCCCATATGAAGAATGAGAAGGCACCTGGAGAAGACGGCATTTCAGTGGAATTGTTACGGGCTGGTGGGGAAGTGATTGTGGAGATTCTTGTAGACTTATTCAATAAAGTACTTCAAAGCGGTCATACACCTAAAGCATGGTAAAATGCCACCGTTACCATTCTTCGCTGACGACCTCATCCTGTTCAGTGAGCGCATGGAAGATCTCCAAGAAATGCTACAAGAACTTTACGATGCGTCTCTGAAAGTTGGTCTTAAGATGAACAGGTCCAAGACGAAGATAATGGCCAGCCTAGCAGGTTCTTCACCTACCACGATTACTGTAGGGGGAGAGCCTATAGAGCTGGTAGACCGTTACGTTTATCTTGGACACTGTTTATCTTTCGGTCCCGAGCTCCGCAAAAAGGAGATCTCACGCCGCGTACAGCTTGGCTGGGCAGCCTTTGGTAAACTCGACGACGTATTCAGGGATCGGAAAATACCGCAATGCCTGAAAACCAAGCTTTTTAACCAATGTGTCCTGCCTACAATGACTTATGGTGCTGAAACATGGACGCTGACAAAAGAGACTGTGCACAGAGTGAGAGTCGCACAAAGAGCGATGGAGCGGGACATGCTAGGCATTAGCTTAAGAGATCGAGTCCGTAATACGGAAATCCGACGACGGACAAAGGTTGCAGATGTTGGAGGCCGTATTGCGCGACTCAAGTGGCGCTGGGCAGGACACGTGGCCAGACGTGATGATGGAAGATGGAGTACATCTTTGACTGAGTGGCTTCCAATAGCAGACAGGCGTTCCGTAGGCAGACCACCAGCCCGATGGGTCGACGACATCAGATCCGTCGCGGGACACGCGTGGATAAGATCAGCCCGAGACAGGGAAAACTGGCACAAGGGAGAGGAGGCCTATACCCAGCAGTGGGTCGATACAGGCTGATGATGATGATGATGATATGAAATGAAATCATTTATTGTCAAAATAGTACATTGATAACAAAATATAATTAAATATTAGCATCTATGTTCCTATTTATGGACTCGTCCAACATAAAATAACATCATAATAAAATAAAACATAACATAAATCAGATCAATTAAAATTCAATAATTAAATAAATAAAACTATGTTCCAAAAACTATTTCGTATCTGCTTCAGAAAGCGATAAATATTTTGAATGTATGTTGGTAGGAGATTTTACAATCTACCCGCAGATGTTCTGCACTTAAAAACATCGATCAGCTGTACTGTCAAGTCATACCTGAACAAAGTAAACAATAACGTTTTCAAAGTAATGTTTGTTAATTTAAATCCGCTGTATAGGGACTTCGTTATGAAACAATATCAATAAATCACACGTAAAGCAAAATTAAAATCACAAACCACATTAATCCTATTAATATTATAAACGTGAAAGTTTGTAAGGATGGATGGATGGATAATGGATGTTTGTTACTCTTTCACGCAAAAACAACAGAACGGATTGAGATGAAACTTTGTAATTATATAGCTTAAATACCAGAATAACACATAGGCTATAAATTATAATAATATTGCATAAATTTTCCATAATTTAACAATAAGTGTTAAGTAAGTAGGAAAAATTCTGCCATATGCGAGCTATTCTAGCGTGCGCTCCAAGAAATGTCAAAAAAGAACTGTCAAATCGAACAAATGTCAAATCATTTTTTATTTTTTTTTTCCATCTCCTTTATTAAGGATGGTAAGGTAGGGCCTCGAAATATCATGCGGGCGAAGCAGCGGGCAAAAGCTAGTTTAAAGTATAATAATCGGCCAAGTACGAGTTTGACTCGCACACGGAGGGTTCCGTACTGTATGGGAGCCCCCCTTAAATATTTATTTAATTTTAATTGTATTATTAAAGTAAATATAAAACTAAATATTCTGTGAAAATTTCAAGCATCTACCTGTTACCATCCTTACTAATATTATAAATCCGAAAAGTTTGTTGGTTTGTTGGTTTGTTACTCTATCACGCGCCAACGGAGCATCGGATTGACTTGATTTTTGGCATGGATATAGTATAAAAGGCGGAAGGAGCTTTAGGATACTTTTTATCCCGAAAAATTTCATAGTTCCTGTAGGACAGGACAAAAACCCTCGAAAGCGAAACTGACGCCACTATCACAAAGACGCTAAGTGATTAATTCCTATATGACGCTAATATGGACTAACGAAACGTCACAGCCAAACGTAACTAGATGACAGGTGACATTGTCTGCAGACTTTTATAAATCACAAGTAGCGTGGCAAGGCGACAAATTGTTTTTCTACCATTATATCCCCTTGAAGAGGAAATAAAGTATGGATTGAAAATGACAACTGACATTAAAATTGGATAAAATGTTATTTTCCCTCTTCATGCTACATGTTACTATGACGTTTAATACCAGGCCGTCATTCTGTCTGACATTAAAAATATTTTTAAATCTTCGATCATTAGAGGTTTAACATGTTTCTTTATTCTACCTTTATGGTACAGAATCATCATACTTTAATATTATCAATCCGAAAAGTTTGTTGGTTTGTTCCTCTTTGACGCAGCAACGGAGCAAAAGATTGACCTGATTTTTGGTATGGATACCTATGGTTTAATAGACAGAAAGTGATAATAGGATACTTTTTATATCTCGAGAAAATTCGTGATTCCCATGGGATAGGACAATAACTGTCTCTCAGCAATGGAGCAACGGATCGACTTGATATTTGGGGTGGGCATAGTTTGGAAGACGGAAAGTGACATGGGATACTTTCCATCCCGAAAAAATTGTGGTTCCCGTAGGACTTAACGATAAATTTTTCTCAGCAACGGAGCAACTTGCCTTGGCATATTGCATGAATATAGTTTGAAAGACGAAAAGTGACATAGGCCACTTTTTATCGCAAAAACTTTAACAGCTCCCGTAGGATAGGATAAAAACTAAGTGAGTGGGCTGCGGTAGCAGCCGTCTAAGCGCCAGAAATAACCTGTCATGGCAAGTTTAGGACGTTCCCACATATTTCGCACTCCTTCGCGGCACTCAACAGCACTAGCCCAGACTCGGGCTCCATAACGGAGCTTGCGCTCTCGCCATAGTGACGGAGTGTTTCGGAGCACAAGACACATCGTCATCCACCACTCGGGACTAACCAGTACTGAACGTCAGACAGCATTCCAACGCCCTGGTCCCAGTGCAGTGGGTCAGTCATAGTATCCCAGCGCCTGCCTCTTCAACTGCAGAGGGCAGTGAGAACGGCAATCGCGATACCGACACCTCTCTTCCCCTGCAGCCCCACTGCGTCTGCCAACACGTTGACGGCCTAGCGGAAGGTAGGGTAGGTGGCGGCACCCACACCACCAGTTCCATATATCCCACCGCGGCCCCTTATCCTCGGCTGTCATATCAGAGTCCAAGAAGCAGCCTTGCTTTATGAAACTAAGAAAGGTTATTCCCAGCAAGTAACTGGAGATAGAGAGACAGAAAAGAAGCCACACCCAGCGCAGCAGGAGGAGCTGGAGTTCATATGCCTGGCAGACGGAGCAGCACTAGAGCAAAATCTTTACAGACGGCATCAACATATTTACAGACGGCAGTAAAATTAAAGGGAAAGTTGGGGCGGCATTATCCATTTGGGATGATGCCGCTGAGATCAGTACCCGCAAGCTGAAATTGGCCGATTGGTGCTCTGTGTAACAGGTCGAGTTATTGGCACTTCTTGAGGCTACCGAAAAAGCAAAAATCTTTTGTGACTCCAGGTCTGCACTGGAAACGGTAGTTGGCGTATCTTCCCTCCATCCCTTAGCAGTAAATTCAAAGCTAACATAAAGTTACTACACGCACAAAATAAAATAGTGAAAATTTATTGGATTAAAGCGCACGCGGGGATGGAGGGAAATGAGAGAGCGGACCAGCTAGCAAAGGAAGCAGCACTGCACTCGAAGTAGGTCTGCACTTCGAGTGCAGAGTGGAGTGCTTTAGGATAACTGCCCCGTTTCATTCGTCAAGCGAGAAATCCGAAAGGACTCTCTTGACGAGTGGAACCGGCTGTATCAGGATGGACACACAGCGGCGGTAACCAAAACATATTTTCCGGATGCAAGGGCGGCATACAAGATCGTAAGAGAAATAGCACCAGTGGGAATCATAACTCAAGTGCTGACGGGGCATGGTAAGTTTTCCCAATACTTACATCGATTTAAGTTGAGGGAAAGCCCATCGTGCATCTGTGAACCCACAAAAGAGGAGACTCCACTGCACATAATCTTGGAATGCCCAGTTTATGGAAAGCAGAGATTTGATTTAGAACAAAAAATTGGAATTAATCTAACACGAAAAAACCTTAGAAACAATTTTATCGAATTTTTGCACAAATATATGTAAAAAAGCAATACTTAATTATCAATAAATCACACGTAAAGCAAAATTAAAATCACAAACCACATTAATCCTATTAATATTATAAACGTGAAAGTTTGTAAGGATGGATGGATGGATAATGGATGTTTGTTACTCTTTCACGCAAAAACAACAGAACGGATTGAGATGAAACTTTGTAATTATATAGCTTAAATACCAGAATAACACATAGGCTATAAATTATAATAATATTGCATAAATTTTCCATAATTTAACAATAAGTGTTAAGTAAGTAGGAAAAATTCTGCCATATGCGAGCTATTCTAGCGTGCGCTCCAAGAAATGTCAAAAAAGAACTGTCAAATCGAACAAATGTCAAATCATTTTTTATTTTTTTTTTCCATCTCCTTTATTAAGGATGGTAAGGTAGGGCCTCGAAATATCATGCGGGCGAAGCAGCGGGCAAAAGCTAGTTTAAAGTATAATAATCGGCCAAGTACGAGTTTGACTCGCACACGGAGGGTTCCGTACTGTATGGGAGCCCCCCTTAAATATTTATTTAATTTTAATTGTATTATTAAAGTAAATATAAAACTAAATATTCTGTGAAAATTTCAAGCATCTACCTGTTACCATCCTTACTAATATTATAAATCCGAAAAGTTTGTTGGTTTGTTGGTTTGTTACTCTATCACGCGCCAACGGAGCATCGGATTGACTTGATTTTTGGCATGGATATAGTATAAAAGGCGGAAGGAGCTTTAGGATACTTTTTATCCCGAAAAATTTCATAGTTCCTGTAGGACAGGACAAAAACCCTCGAAAGCGAAACTGACGCCACTATCACAAAGACGCTAAGTGATTAATTCCTATATGACGCTAATATGGACTAACGAAACGTCACAGCCAAACGTAACTAGATGACAGGTGACATTGTCTGCAGACTTTTATAAATCACAAGTAGCGTGGCAAGGCGACAAATTGTTTTTCTACCATTATATCCCCTTGAAGAGGAAATAAAGTATGGATTGAAAATGACAACTGACATTAAAATTGGATAAAATGTTATTTTCCCTCTTCATGCTACATGTTACTATGACGTTTAATACCAGGCCGTCATTCTGTCTGACATTAAAAATATTTTTAAATCTTCGATCATTAGAGGTTTAACATGTTTCTTTATTCTACCTTTATGGTACAGAATCATCATACTTTAATATTATCAATCCGAAAAGTTTGTTGGTTTGTTCCTCTTTGACGCAGCAACGGAGCAAAAGATTGACCTGATTTTTGGTATGGATACCTATGGTTTAATAGACAGAAAGTGATAATAGGATACTTTTTATATCTCGAGAAAATTCGTGATTCCCATGGGATAGGACAATAACTGTCTCTCAGCAATGGAGCAACGGATCGACTTGATATTTGGGGTGGGCATAGTTTGGAAGACGGAAAGTGACATGGGATACTTTCCATCCCGAAAAAATTGTGGTTCCCGTAGGACTTAACGATAAATTTTTCTCAGCAACGGAGCAACTTGCCTTGGCATATTGCATGAATATAGTTTGAAAGACGAAAAGTGACATAGGCCACTTTTTATCGCAAAAACTTTAACAGCTCCCGTAGGATAGGATAAAAACTAAGTGAGTGGGCTGCGGTAGCAGCCGTCTAAGCGCCAGAAATAACCTGTCATGGCAAGTTTAGGACGTTCCCACATATTTCGCACTCCTTCGCGGCACTCAACAGCACTAGCCCAGACTCGGGCTCCATAACGGAGCTTGCGCTCTCGCCATAGTGACGGAGTGTTTCGGAGCACAAGACACATCGTCATCCACCACTCGGGACTAACCAGTACTGAACGTCAGACAGCATTCCAACGCCCTGGTCCCAGTGCAGTGGGTCAGTCATAGTATCCCAGCGCCTGCCTCTTCAACTGCAGAGGGCAGTGAGAACGGCAATCGCGATACCGACACCTCTCTTCCCCTGCAGCCCCACTGCGTCTGCCAACACGTTGACGGCCTAGCGGAAGGTAGGGTAGGTGGCGGCACCCACACCACCAGTTCCATATATCCCACCGCGGCCCCTTATCCTCGGCTGTCATATCAGAGTCCAAGAAGCAGCCTTGCTTTATGAAACTAAGAAAGGTTATTCCCAGCAAGTAACTGGAGATAGAGAGACAGAAAAGAAGCCACACCCAGCGCAGCAGGAGGAGCTGGAGTTCATATGCCTGGCAGACGGAGCAGCACTAGAGCAAAATCTTTACAGACGGCATCAACATATTTACAGACGGCAGTAAAATTAAAGGGAAAGTTGGGGCGGCATTATCCATTTGGGATGATGCCGCTGAGATCAGTACCCGCAAGCTGAAATTGGCCGATTGGTGCTCTGTGTAACAGGTCGAGTTATTGGCACTTCTTGAGGCTACCGAAAAAGCAAAAATCTTTTGTGACTCCAGGTCTGCACTGGAAACGGTAGTTGGCGTATCTTCCCTCCATCCCTTAGCAGTAAATTCAAAGCTAACATAAAGTTACTACACGCACAAAATAAAATAGTGAAAATTTATTGGATTAAAGCGCACGCGGGGATGGAGGGAAATGAGAGAGCGGACCAGCTAGCAAAGGAAGCAGCACTGCACTCGAAGTAGGTCTGCACTTCGAGTGCAGAGTGGAGTGCTTTAGGATAACTGCCCCGTTTCATTCGTCAAGCGAGAAATCCGAAAGGACTCTCTTGACGAGTGGAACCGGCTGTATCAGGATGGACACACAGCGGCGGTAACCAAAACATATTTTCCGGATGCAAGGGCGGCATACAAGATCGTAAGAGAAATAGCACCAGTGGGAATCATAACTCAAGTGCTGACGGGGCATGGTAAGTTTTCCCAATACTTACATCGATTTAAGTTGAGGGAAAGCCCATCGTGCATCTGTGAACCCACAAAAGAGGAGACTCCACTGCACATAATCTTGGAATGCCCAGTTTATGGAAAGCAGAGATTTGATTTAGAACAAAAAATTGGAATTAATCTAACACGAAAAAACCTTAGAAACAATTTTATCGAATTTTTGCACAAATATATGTAAAAAAGCAATACTTAATTATCAATAAATCACACGTAAAGCAAAATTAAAATCACAAACCACATTAATCCTATTAATATTATAAACGTGAAAGTTTGTAAGGATGGATGGATGGATAATGGATGTTTGTTACTCTTTCACGCAAAAACAACAGAACGGATTGAGATGAAACTTTGTAATTATATAGCTTAAATACCAGAATAACACATAGGCTATAAATTATAATAATATTGCATAAATTTTCCATAATTTAACAATAAGTGTTAAGTAAGTAGGAAAAATTCTGCCATATGCGAGCTATTCTAGCGTGCGCTCCAAGAAATGTCAAAAAAGAACTGTCAAATCGAACAAATGTCAAATCATTTTTTATTTTTTTTTTCCATCTCCTTTATTAAGGATGGTAAGGTAGGGCCTCGAAATATCATGCGGGCGAAGCAGCGGGCAAAAGCTAGTTTAAAGTATAATAATCGGCCAAGTACGAGTTTGACTCGCACACGGAGGGTTCCGTACTGTATGGGAGCCCCCCTTAAATATTTATTTAATTTTAATTGTATTATTAAAGTAAATATAAAACTAAATATTCTGTGAAAATTTCAAGCATCTACCTGTTACCATCCTTACTAATATTATAAATCCGAAAAGTTTGTTGGTTTGTTGGTTTGTTACTCTATCACGCGCCAACGGAGCATCGGATTGACTTGATTTTTGGCATGGATATAGTATAAAAGGCGGAAGGAGCTTTAGGATACTTTTTATCCCGAAAAATTTCATAGTTCCTGTAGGACAGGACAAAAACCCTCGAAAGCGAAACTGACGCCACTATCACAAAGACGCTAAGTGATTAATTCCTATATGACGCTAATATGGACTAACGAAACGTCACAGCCAAACGTAACTAGATGACAGGTGACATTGTCTGCAGACTTTTATAAATCACAAGTAGCGTGGCAAGGCGACAAATTGTTTTTCTACCATTATATCCCCTTGAAGAGGAAATAAAGTATGGATTGAAAATGACAACTGACATTAAAATTGGATAAAATGTTATTTTCCCTCTTCATGCTACATGTTACTATGACGTTTAATACCAGGCCGTCATTCTGTCTGACATTAAAAATATTTTTAAATCTTCGATCATTAGAGGTTTAACATGTTTCTTTATTCTACCTTTATGGTACAGAATCATCATACTTTAATATTATCAATCCGAAAAGTTTGTTGGTTTGTTCCTCTTTGACGCAGCAACGGAGCAAAAGATTGACCTGATTTTTGGTATGGATACCTATGGTTTAATAGACAGAAAGTGATAATAGGATACTTTTTATATCTCGAGAAAATTCGTGATTCCCATGGGATAGGACAATAACTGTCTCTCAGCAATGGAGCAACGGATCGACTTGATATTTGGGGTGGGCATAGTTTGGAAGACGGAAAGTGACATGGGATACTTTCCATCCCGAAAAAATTGTGGTTCCCGTAGGACTTAACGATAAATTTTTCTCAGCAACGGAGCAACTTGCCTTGGCATATTGCATGAATATAGTTTGAAAGACGAAAAGTGACATAGGCCACTTTTTATCGCAAAAACTTTAACAGCTCCCGTAGGATAGGATAAAAACTAAGTGAGTGGGCTGCGGTAGCAGCCGTCTAAGCGCCAGAAATAACCTGTCATGGCAAGTTTAGGACGTTCCCACATATTTCGCACTCCTTCGCGGCACTCAACAGCACTAGCCCAGACTCGGGCTCCATAACGGAGCTTGCGCTCTCGCCATAGTGACGGAGTGTTTCGGAGCACAAGACACATCGTCATCCACCACTCGGGACTAACCAGTACTGAACGTCAGACAGCATTCCAACGCCCTGGTCCCAGTGCAGTGGGTCAGTCATAGTATCCCAGCGCCTGCCTCTTCAACTGCAGAGGGCAGTGAGAACGGCAATCGCGATACCGACACCTCTCTTCCCCTGCAGCCCCACTGCGTCTGCCAACACGTTGACGGCCTAGCGGAAGGTAGGGTAGGTGGCGGCACCCACACCACCAGTTCCATATATCCCACCGCGGCCCCTTATCCTCGGCTGTCATATCAGAGTCCAAGAAGCAGCCTTGCTTTATGAAACTAAGAAAGGTTATTCCCAGCAAGTAACTGGAGATAGAGAGACAGAAAAGAAGCCACACCCAGCGCAGCAGGAGGAGCTGGAGTTCATATGCCTGGCAGACGGAGCAGCACTAGAGCAAAATCTTTACAGACGGCATCAACATATTTACAGACGGCAGTAAAATTAAAGGGAAAGTTGGGGCGGCATTATCCATTTGGGATGATGCCGCTGAGATCAGTACCCGCAAGCTGAAATTGGCCGATTGGTGCTCTGTGTAACAGGTCGAGTTATTGGCACTTCTTGAGGCTACCGAAAAAGCAAAAATCTTTTGTGACTCCAGGTCTGCACTGGAAACGGTAGTTGGCGTATCTTCCCTCCATCCCTTAGCAGTAAATTCAAAGCTAACATAAAGTTACTACACGCACAAAATAAAATAGTGAAAATTTATTGGATTAAAGCGCACGCGGGGATGGAGGGAAATGAGAGAGCGGACCAGCTAGCAAAGGAAGCAGCACTGCACTCGAAGTAGGTCTGCACTTCGAGTGCAGAGTGGAGTGCTTTAGGATAACTGCCCCGTTTCATTCGTCAAGCGAGAAATCCGAAAGGACTCTCTTGACGAGTGGAACCGGCTGTATCAGGATGGACACACAGCGGCGGTAACCAAAACATATTTTCCGGATGCAAGGGCGGCATACAAGATCGTAAGAGAAATAGCACCAGTGGGAATCATAACTCAAGTGCTGACGGGGCATGGTAAGTTTTCCCAATACTTACATCGATTTAAGTTGAGGGAAAGCCCATCGTGCATCTGTGAACCCACAAAAGAGGAGACTCCACTGCACATAATCTTGGAATGCCCAGTTTATGGAAAGCAGAGATTTGATTTAGAACAAAAAATTGGAATTAATCTAACACGAAAAAACCTTAGAAACAATTTTATCGAATTTTTGCACAAATATATGTAAAAAAGCAATACTTAATTAGGAACAAGTAGGTATAAACTTTGCTGTACCATTGTAATGTTTATTATAACTGCAAACAGCCAAAAACATTGAAATATAGGTATACTTAGTTTTTATTCATTTGTAATTAAGACCCCTGATCATGTCAGGGATATTTCGCGATATAATAAAAAAAAAATCCTCGGATGCAGCGTCGCAAGAGCGGCACTGCAGCCCGCCTAAGTTGCGACACTCCTCATAAGGCATGCAACCTACCGGCCATCCTCTCAGCTGCTTTAGTTAAAAGCGGCTGAAACTCGAGTGCCAGCCTCTAAGCTTCCTTGGGGGAAAAGACCCAAAGAAGAGGGAGACTTCGAGCGCCGCCTTTTCAGCTGCCTCAGACCTCCCCCACGACAAGGCGGGAATACACGGGGGGGTTGTATATACACTCCAACCGTAACTTAACCAACAAAAGCATTCCTCTAAGGTATTTTGATATTTGTCAGTTAGGTTAGGTTTCGCAGCCGACATAAACATAAGCCAAAATCAAAATACAACGCGGGCGAAGCCGCGGGTAAAAGCTAGTAATAAATATAACTGTATAGCAGAAACTTTCATCAACACAGAGAGAGAGAGAGAATATCGCACTGCGTCGCAATTCTGAGCCAAATTGGCCCCGCAGTGGGCCACTGTGGCCCTTTAGTGGCCATTATGGGTCATAAATATATAATAATAATAATATATAATCATGGTCAAATATAAATTAAAAATTTAAAAAACTCCCGACACATTGACAACCATTTTGGGCACATTTGTGGAATTTTGGTTCTTCCATCCCCACTTTAACCCACCATAACTCTTAAACGGCTCAATCGATTTTTATAAAAATTAGCTAAGAACACTCTCGATTAAGTCTCCTTTCATTCAAAAAAACTAAACTGAAATCGGTTCAGTGGTTCGGGCGCTATGATGCCACAGACAGACAGAGACAAACAGACAAACAGACACGTCAAACTTATAACACCCCTCTTTTGCGTCGGGGGTTAAAAATAATATATGACGCGGGCGAAACCGCGGACGTTGAATAGTTAACATGAATTAACAGCTTTTTCCAGCGGCGTCTCCCGATATAAAGTAGCCAAGACAATGTCCTACCTATATGCTAAATCCATACCAAAAATATAGACAGAGAGAGTGAGATATATATATAAAGTAACCACCAGCGAAACGGCCAAGACAAATATTTTGACTGAAATGTGGAGTTTGTAATGTTCTATCGTACGGCTAGAGAGACGCGACCAAAGCGCCACCCTTTTATGGTGGACATTCCGCGCGTTAGAACCAAGTGTTTCGAATCCTCATTCCTCATAAGAACAGCCAGAATGTGGAACGCTTTGCCTGAATCTGTCTTCGCGCAAAATTACAACTTGGTTGTCTTCAAATCCTGAGTAAATGGGTATCTTCTAGATAAGCGTGTTACACCCTAGACTGTATATCTGCTCAACATCAGGCAGTAATAGTCGAACGCAAACCTATTTGAAATAATATTAAAAAACATGAAGTCTGATACTAGCTAGTAGTTAGACAGTACGAGATATATTATGGTCTCTTCAGGGCTTAATTTTTGATCGACGAAACAGAGGAGGTACTCAATTCGACGCGTAAATTTGTTTTTTTTTTTAATCTTTAACCACGCATTTCTTTTTACGTAGTAGTCCGATTTTGATAACTCTTTTTTTTTTATTGAAAAGAACATACTTTGAAGTTGGTTCCATTTAAATTTTATCGAAAACGACTGAGCCATTTTTGATACATCAACAATAATGTGAAAAACTCTATATCGATCAGTCCGAAATATTCGCGAATTCTGTACACGATTGCAGTGGGTTATGCTATTTTTTGCAAAAAATAATTATACATGAACAGGTTTTGGTTCACATTACACTTCAATTTATATTCTAATTTGTTACGTGAAGTTATATCTAAATTATCCACCGTGTACCTCGTTTCACTTTACTCCACACTTTGTGCCACCATCTTGTTTAGTGAAGTAGTTCAGCCATTTTGTTTAGTAGTTTATGTTCCAGTCGCCATTTTGTTTAATTTCTCATTTGTTTAGAGAGGTGGAGCCGCAATAACGTATCACATATTCGCGAAGTTACGTTCTGACGTGAAGTTAGCTCCGGTTCCGGAAGTCGACCGGTGTGAAGTTGGTCGTCAACTAGTCTACAAGCTTCTCGCGGCTATGGGTGAGTGAAATTAGCTTCAAATCTTTGTTATGAATAAATATTTAGTGTATTTCCGCTATGTTGTTGTAGGCAAATAAGTTTACTCGTAAGGACCCTATTCAATAAATTAATTAATTTTTAAACAAATCAACCTGGTTAAAAAAACCGTTACAATTTATAATATTACAGTAATTATATATTTTAAAACATAATTTTACAAAATAGAGAAAATATTAATAAATTTCACTACACTCTATTATAAATATATTAATCCGTTAAAAACTAACTTGTTGACTCTTCGAGCTCGCACGCAAGATATAACGTCTGATTCAATCAACTGAAATTAGCTTATTTTAAAACGACTTTATGACAATAAAAGCTTGTATTTTTACGGACAAGTACCTGTTACCGACATTACCGACATTAGTCTCTTTATTATCCATCCATCAGCCATAGGACGTCCACTGCTGGACACAAGCCTCTCACATGGATCTCTGATTTTGACCGATTGGAAGCGACTTAAATTCGCGCCGTCCTTCGATCTTAGTGAACGTCTTACGCTACGCTTGCTGGTATGTAGTCTCCGTTCTCCATTCATTTTTGGAGCTATGTGCCTTGATGATAATTATTTATTTTTAACCGACCTCCAAAAAGAAGGAGGTTCTATGTTAGTCTGTATGTTTTTTTGTGTATTTTCATCGATTACTAAGCCAATTTTAAACCGAATCAAAAAATTATTTTTAAATTTGAAAATTCAAACGGATATCCCCAAACGCTGAGCATCTCAGCTGACTGATTCCGGATGACTATATAATGCCAAAAAATCAGCTTTTAAAAAGTAGTTGCCTTTTTTGCGAATATCTCCCGGACTAACAGCTCAATAGCTCTCATCTCCACACACGGAATGTTTAATGACCCGTTTGAATGAACGAGCTGTTACCGCGGGACACGGCAGCTCGAAAACAGAATATTTTATAGTAAGCTACCACACAGCGCTTTGTAAAAACTTTTATCTACACTAATGTTGTAACATTCTACTTATGTTTCCAATACTTGACTTATAATGACTACTGTTATAGCGCAGACAACAAAACACTCAATTTAAGCAATTTCACATGATGTTATAATATCCACATCGATATCGTAAAATCTCATTATAACATCGCGCGCTCGCTCCTGATTGGCCCTGCGCGCGCAGCTGCGCTCTCATTGGTTAGATTTTAATGGCGCCAAGTTCACTGTGACAATACACGTACGCGTGAATTTAATGTTTCGCATTATGTTTTTTTTTTATTTTTATTTTTATTAGTGAAGATAAAGTAGTGTATGCAACTGCATATAACACGGGTATTAAAACACTCGTTCCTATTAAGAAACTCGCTGCGCTCGTTTCATAAACTCACACTCGTGTTTTAATACCTTTCATTATATGACAGTTGCATAAACTACTATTATTGTGTGAGAAACTGTTATCATTGATCGAGCGTAAGCGAAGATTTCCGTTTTAAACGTTCCGTTTTAATTTTGCTTCCGTCAGTCTCGACGAAATTTAGTACATAGGTTCTTTAAATCATTGGATTTTTTTGTCGTCGGCAATTTTCGATAAGGGCTAGTTCCCTCAAAAAGGGTGGAAATTTGCGGTTGTGCTACTTATCAGCCGATTTCGATAATATTAAGCATAATTATTTTTCGCAAAAAATAGAAAAACCGCCTTCCATCTGGTACAAAATTCGAATATTTCGCTCGAATTGTTTACATTATTGTTGATTTATCAAAAACGGCTCTGCCAATTTCTGTAAAATATAAATGAGACCACCCTAGGAGTTTACCTTTTGAACTAAAAAAGTATTTTTTAATTCGGGATCTCAATTGGCAAAATTATCGATGAACATACACAAAAAAATACATACAGGCGAACATAGAACCTCCTCCTTTTTGGAAGTCGGTTAAAAATTGCTAAGTATCTTAATATTAACAAGATTTGCGAGTATTTTTTTTAAAACGTGAATAAGTCCGCGCTTGACCACCAGCTCGCATGATGGTAAGCGACGTTGTGGTCGAAGATGAAATACGCAGACCTAGAAGGTACCTATTCACTCTGATCTTGAAAAGCTTTAGATTACAACTCATGGGAAACAGGAAAGCAGGAAGACTGTTCCATTCCCTGGCGGAACGAGTATGAATCAGAAAACCGCTTCCTACCTAACTATCGTAGGAAAATCGACAGTGAAAGGGTGGTAATGTGGCAACTTTCTGATTGTCCTGTAGTAAAAAGGGGATGGTATAATAAGGTCGTGGACCTCAGATGCACACAATCCGAAATTAATCCTATAGAAAATTGACCGACTCGCAACCCTACGGCGATGCTCCAGGCTATGAAGTTTTTTTGCAACTAAATTTTTATCACTTACCTACTCGTATAAGCGGAACAGCACGCCGGTCCACCTGTAGGCTACTCGTCATACTTATACACATACTCACCTACATAATATATATTTCACATATATTTATAATACTTTTATAAAACATAATATTTAACTACATTAATATAAACATAAAATATTATATACATAACACAAGACATTTATTCACATTATAAATTATTAACACATACAGACAGACATACTAAACCATTCCAAATTCATTTTATATATTTATTTACATAATTATAAATTCATTCCGAACGATATTTATTTCATACTTTTTATAAGGATTCGGAATCATTGGAAACGCGCGATTGACTTTCCAAGCGGCCACAGCATGCCGCGTAGTTTCTACGGCAGCCCGGCGCTAGACCGGCTAGGAGCGAGCAAGCCGCGCCGACCTTCACGCGCCCTCTGCCGGCAGTCTAGAAACGTCCGCTCCGAATTGCGCTCGCGCGCCGTCCGACTTATTCTATTTACCTATCTATTTGTTTACTGCTGAACTAGATTGTCACTCGTACTCCTTCTATCTTATAATATGTGTATGGTGGTTATGCGGACAATAAATACGTGATAATAAATACGTAATAGTGCAGTTGTTATTCGACGACGCAACATACCGCCGACCCACACACAACATACCTACACTGGTGACCCCTAAAGGACACGAACATGAGTGACAGTGAGCAGAAACAGGAACCATTAAACGGTGAGTCCGATAAACCATATAATATTGCAAAATCGGACAGTGAATCGGGAAACATCACCACGCGCCGGTGCAGAAAAGTGCGCGTTTCCACTGCACCCATCCGGCACGTCACTGTGAAAGTTCCCCCGTTTTCGCCAGACGACCCGGAAATATGGTTCGCACTCCTGGAAGGACAGTTTCACAACCTCGGCATCACTGATGACGTCATCAAATTTAACAATGTCATCACGCACCTGGATATGCAGCATGCTAAGGAGGTGAAAGACATCATCATAAGCCCCCCTGCGATAAATCGGTACCTCAAACTCAAGACAGAGCTGATACGGCGACTCACAGCCTCACGTGAACGCAAGGTAAAGCAGCTGCTGACCCACGAACAGCTGGGAGACCGAAAGCCATCGCAGTTCCTGAGGCACCTCCAGGATTTGGCAGGACCTGATGTTCCCGACGAGTTCATCCAATCCATCTGGTGTAATCGTCTGCCCAGCAGTATCCAGATCGTGCTGGCATCCCAGACTTCGCAGAACCTGGAAGACCTGTCCAACTTGGCTGACTGCATCCTGGATATCACTTCCCCGCAAAACATCGCAGCGACGTCCTCCAGCCCCGCACGCCCTCAGCCATCGAGTGAGATCGCGGAGCTGAAGAACATGGTGGAGCGCCTCGCCCTGAAGCTCGACGAGCTGTAATGTTGCAAACGGGGAAGCCGTTTGCAGCACCACAAGTTAAAAGAGAATTGGAGAGGAACCCGTAATGTTGCAAGCGGGGGAGCCGGTTGCAGCACCACAGGTTAAGAGACTTCAGAGAACCTAACCAAAGAGTCCTACCTAGTGGATAGGATTCCTAACGGTTCGGAGAGAGGAGATTAAAACAGAAGACTAACCTTAGTATTTACACATTTATTTACACCAGACACTCACTGCACTTATAGTCTATACGTTTTTCTTGAAGCGAATAGAGAGAGAATTTTGTAAAGAGTCCGTGGAATGTTAGCCTAACAGGGGAGGGGTAGCACACAAAGAAAACACACTGGAGGCTGGCCGAGGTTGGAGCGAAGACAAGCTGGACTCGCCGATAGACGTAGCGCCAGCAGGGTGCTGGAGATGGAAGCGCCTGTAGCGCCAGCTGTGCATTAGCGTGTATACGCCCGTGGTGTTGTGGCGCTTGAGGTGGAGGCACATGTGCGCTAGCTGGGCGCTAGCGTGAAGACGCCCATGGTGTTGTTCTGGCGCTTGAGGTGGAATCGCCTGTAGCACTCGCTCGGCACTCTAAGGTAAGTGGCAAGGTCAGTGGCCCAAAAAGTTGAGGTCCTCCTGAAACAAAGTCAAAGAGACCGATGCCTCACGAAGAAGAGTTACCAGACGCTCATGCTGTCTTCTCTGCAGGACCCGTCACCACGTTCAAAGATCACACGTTAACATGTATACTTTCTTAAAAAATACCACAAAACATGCACCATCTTTCGTGTCTCTTTCATGACTTCCTTCTCCAGACTGCCCAATTTTACCAAACAAGGATCGCTGATCCTGTCAAAGATAAACATTTCAAAAATTTGAATAATTTCATAACTAGAATTATAAGTTGGCAGTGTTATCATTAGAAGAGTCTGAATGTAGAGAAGCTAACAAAAAGGTTAGTTTCTCTACAGAGCATACTCGCGTAGGATGCAGTACCAACCGATCCAGACCGCAGCGCCGTCGTTCTTCGTCCGGCTCGAGACCCCGGTCCCGCTCGAACTCCAGCTACCAACGATTCCCGGTGTGCTGGTACCACTCAATGCACGGAAGCGACGCACGCAAGTGCATTAAGCCATGCGATTTTAAGAAGTCGGAAAACTCCGCGGGCAGTCGCTAATGGCGGCTGACGATTGCCCTGCTTCTACTGGTCGCCTCTTCGTAACGGACCGTGGCTCCAACACCCAGTTCCTCGTGGACACCGGCAGTGATCTCTGCGTGTACCCTCTATCTGCACTGCGGGAGCGACGGAACAAGACCGGCTATCAGCTGTGTGCAGCAAACGGGACCAGCATCGACACTTACGGCTACGTAGAACTGTGCCTGAATTTAGGCTTAAGGCGTAACTTTGCCTGGCGCTTTACTGTAGCAGACGTGACTAAAGCGATTATAGGTGTAGATTTTTTGAGCCACTTCAATTTAATTGTAGATTGTCGTAATCAGCGCTTGATAGACAATACTACTACATTAACGTCCAGTGCTTCTTCGGCTCACACTGATGTATTTTCGGTTAAGACTTGGTCGGGCAACACGCGGTATCACGCGATTCTCGGTAATTTTCCTGAGATTACCCGCCTTTCAGGCACTCCAATGATTCCGAAACACAACACTACACATCACATCAGAACTACACCGGGTCCCCCTATATCGTGCACTCCCCGCCGACTAGCTCCCGATAAACTCAAAGTAGCTAAGCGGGAAATTGAACTCATGCTCAGTAGCGGCACAGCGCGACCTTCCGAGAGTCCATGGGCTTCCCCTCTGCACCTTGCGCCTAAAAAAGATAACGGCTGGAGACCTTGCGGTGACTACCGCATGCTCAATGCACGTACCATCCCAGACCGTTATCCGATTAGGCATATCCACGACTTCGCGCACAGCATATCTGGCTGTAGGGTCTTCTCAACAATAGACCTTGTTAAGGCCTATAATCAGATACCTGTGCACGAAGACGACATTCCGAAAACCGCTATTTCGACCCCATTTGGTCTGTATGAATTCCCATACATGACCTTTGGGTTGCGAAATGCCGGTCAGACCTTCCAGCGTTTTGTGGATGAGTTGACGAGAGGCCTCGATTTCTGCTTCTGTTACCTTGATGACTTTCTAGTCTTCTCGAAGACAGAAGCAAAACACGAAGCTCATCTCCATCAACTCTTCACTCGGATGAAGGAATACGGCATTTTGCTCAACACTTCGAAGTGTGTCTTTGGAGCCAGCGAAGTTTCATTTCTAGGATATCAAATCTCATCTTCCGGCACGAAACCCTTAGATACAAAGGTAGAAGCAATCAGGAACTTCCCCCCGCCCAAAACTGTGAAAGAACTTAGACGCTTCTTAGGGATGATTAACTTTTATAGGCGTTTTCTGCCAAACGCAGCCAAAATCCAAGCACCCCTACACGCATTGCTAACCGGCTCAGTCAAAGCGTCCCACCCAGTTCATCTTTCCGGCGATGCACTCTCTGCCTTCGATCAATGCAAACAAAATCTGGCTAATGCTGCATTACTTGCACACTGCCCCTTTCTTCTATCGTACGGCTAGACAGACGCGACCAAAGCGCCACCCTTTTATGGTGGACATACCGCGCATTAGAACCAAGCGTTTCGAATCCTCATTCCTCATACGAACAGCCAGAATGTGGAACGCTTTGCCTGGGTCTGTCTTCCCGCTAAAGTACAATGTGGGCGTCTTCAAATCCCGAGTAAATAGGTATCTTCTAGGTAAGCGTGCTACAACCTAGACCGCATATCTGCTTAACATCAGGCAGTATGTGGTCAAACGCAAACCTATTCAGAATAAAAAAAAAAAAAAAAAAAAAACACCCAGATTGCCAAGCCAAACTCGCCCTCGTGACGGACGCATCTGACCTGGCAATGGGTGCAGTATTGCAACAGCTGATTGACGGCGTATGGCAACCACTCGCATTCTTTTCGCGTAAGCTAAGCCCAGCTCAACAAAAGTACTCGCCATATGACCGTGAACTTTTAGCCATTTACGATAGTATAAGATACTTTCGTCACATGTTGGAAGCTCGACATTTTGTGGTATATACCGACCACAAGCCTCTCAGTTTCGCTTTTAGTGAACGAAAGGCAAACTGCTCTCCACGTCAATTTCGGCACCTTGATTATATCTCGCAATTCACGACTGATATACGTGACATATCTGGTAGCGACAACGTTGTCGCCGATACGCTATCCAGAATCGAGGAATTGCAGATGCCAATTGACTGGAGCTTACTGGCTAACTCACAAGCCTCTGACCCTGAAATGGCACAGCTTCTTGGTGGTGAATCTTCACTCCGCCTCGAAAAGCTAAAATTGCCAAACTGCCAAACCGAACTGTATTGTGACGTAAGCCTGGCTTCACCAAGGCCTTTCGTGACCAAACCGTTTCGAAAAAAAGTTTTCGACAGTCTTCACAACTTGAGCCACCCAGGCGCAAAAGCTTCGGCTAAATTAGTTGCTGAGCGTTTTATTTAGCCTGGGGCGCGAAAAGACTGTCACGAGTGGTCACGAAAATGCTTGGCATGCCAGCGAGCTAAAGTAAGTCGACACGTGTCATCACCATGGGGCACTTTCGACTTACCTCGCTCTCGATTCGCTTACGTCCATATAGACATAATAGGTCCGATGCCACAGTCGCAAGGCCATAAATACTGCCTTACTGCGGTTGACCGATTTACACGATGGCCGGAGGTCACGCCAATGCCAGACATGACAGCTGAAACTGTTGGCAAGGCGCTGCTATCATGGATATCCAGATTTGGATGTCCACTCGATATCGTTACCGACCGCGGGGCCCAGTTTGAATCCGCGCTTTTCCAATTCCTTGGAAAAATGTCTGGATTCAAACACCGCAGAACAACCGCGTACCATCCAGCTTGTAATGGCTTAGTGGAAAGATTCCACCGTCAACTTAAGGCAGCAATAATGTGCCATGCTGACAGCAATTGGGTAGACACCTTACCCTTAGTGCTCCTTGGCATCAGAAGCTCATTCAAAGAGGACCTACAAGCTTCTTCGGCGGAATTGGTGTATGGCGAGACGTTACGTCTTCCGGGAGAATTTTTCCAACCCACAATCGAAGAAAGTACCGATATTTCGGACTTCGCGACTCGTCTACGCCGCTTCACTGCGAAGCTTCAACCTCAGCCCGCTTCTCGGCACAACAAAAACAAAATCTTCATTTTCAAAGATTTGTCCAACTCGAGCCACGTCTTTTTACGCGACGATGCAGTGAGAGGTGCATTGAAACCTCCCTACACCGGCCCATACGAAGTTCTCGAGAGGGGGGATAAAATTTTCAAAATTTTGCTTAAGGGCAAAGAAGCAACTGTCTCAATTGACCGGCTCAAACCAGCCTACTTTTTGACAGACCCCGCTCCTTCCCATACTCCTACCCCCACTACTACTACTCCATCCCCACCACATCCTAGGCCTTTACGGCAACCGGATATTCCAGCACCAGTACCTATCCCAGTTCCAGTCCCAGTCCCAGCTCAGGGCACAAAGAAGACGCGTTCTGGTCGTACGGTCCGTTTTCCCGATTTTTATCGACCGTAGTCACGGTCTGGAGGGGAGTGATGTAGGCTACTCGTCATACTTATACACATACTCACCTACATAATATATATTTCACATATATTTATAATACTTTTATAAAACATAATATTTAACTACATTAATATAAACATAAAATATTATATACATAACACAAGACATTTATTCATATTATAAATTATTTACACATACAGACAGACATACTAAACCATTCCAAATTCATTTTATATATTTATTTACGTAATTATAAATTCATTCCGAACGATATTTTCCGACTCCAAGGCCTCGATCTGATACTAAGCCGAGCCATCCCAAAGATGGCAGCAGTATTCCAGACAAATACTGAAACTGTAACTGTTACTCGTTTATGCTATTTGCTACATGTTACTTATTTTTTATCTGTACTCTTTTTTCTTGATGACCAATTCACCGGAAATTGATAATTTGAATGACACTGACATTTACTTTTAAACCGACTTCCAAAAAGGAGGAGGTTCTATATTCGTGTGTATGTATTTTTTTTGTGTATGTTCATCGAAAATATCGCCAATTGTGAACCAAATCGAAAAATTCTTTTTTAGTTCGAAAGAGTATACTCCCGAGGTGGTCCCATTTAAATTTTACAGAAATCGGCTGAGCTGTTTTTGAAAAAAAACAACAATAATGTAAGCAATTCGAGCGAAATATCCGAATTTTGTACACGATGGAAGGCGGTTTTGACCTTTTTTTGCGAAAAATAATTATTCTTACATTAATCTGATTAAATCCTCTGGATTTATCTCTGTCTAATAATTTAATTTTGTTTCTTAATATCTTGATCATTTAAATTTGTAACTTACTTTTAGTAACTAAGACAATTACTTAGGCATAACTATTACCAATGTTATCGGATGATTTCAAGTACATGTAATGTGTCTACGAAATAAAGAAATTTGACTTTGACACGAACGGATCTATGCGTGGTCTGAGTATGAACCAAATTGGTCAAGAGCGAGTCAAGATATAGCATGGGGGCGGTGTTTGAAATGACATGGCATTATTGCTATGACGATAAAGTTTAAAATAAAAGCCCTGCCTAGGAGACGTTTGAAGTTTGTCCACCATCTTTGTGAAATCAAATTTGACATTTGATCAGCAGTTCAAGTGTCATTTCATTTGGATTATCTTTAGACCTTCAAGGGTCTGTGGATGATCCAATGCTTTTTATGTAGTAGTAGTGTAGGTAGTTTTAGCATATAAGGTAGTACCTATTGTGGTTTGTTATAGTGTCATTTGTGTCTAGATTACATAGCAGTTTCTAATTTTCGACGCCATGTTTGTGGAATCATGCATCACAACTTTTTTACTTTGTCATTTCTACTGTTTTTATTCTGAGAGATATAGGCGTACGAAGATTTAGTTAAAGAGATGTGTCACGACATCTAGAATTTCTAGTCGTATTAAGCACAGGAGTCCACTGATGCGCACAGGCCTCTCATTTCTTTACCGCCGTAGCCCATATTTTCTCGGTGATCCATCATCTCGTTGCTCACATTTGATGTATTATTCCTCCTAATTACGGAGATTAGCCGAGGCGAGAGCGAGACGGCGCTACACTGACGGGACAGTTGTCGAACTTCATACAAAACAATATACTAGTAATTAGATATTGTGCTTCACACATTGGCTTTTATAGTAATGTTCTTTTTAGGGTTTCGTACCGAAAGAGTAAAAACGGGACCCTATTACTAAGACTCCGCTGTCCGTCTGTTTGTCTGTCTGTCTGTCTGTCACCAGGCTGTATCTCATGAACCGCTATAGCTAGAAAGCTGAAATTTTCACAGATGATATATTTCTGTTGCCGCTATAACAACAAATACTAAAAACAGAATAAAATAAATATTTGAGGGGGGCTCCCATACAACAAACGTGATTTTCAAGAGTTTATTTAAATAGATCCATTAAAAAATTTTTAGGGTTCCGTACTCAAAGCGTAAAAACGGGACCCTATTTCTAAGACTCCGCTGTCCATCTGTCCGTCTGTCTCCAAGCTGTATCTCATGAACTGTTATAGCTAGAAAGCTGAAATTTTCCCAGATGATATATTTCTGTTGCCGCTATAACAACAAATACTAAAAATAGAATAATATTTAAGGGTGCTCCCATACAAAAAAATCTACATTTCTAGCCGTTTTCCGCTCTATATCTATAATGGTAACAGGTAGATGCTTGAAATATTCAGAAAATATTTAGCTGCATGCCTACTTTAATAATAAATAATAAAATTGAAATTGAATAAATATTACGGGGGCTCCATACAGTACGGAACCCTCCGTGCGCGAGTCCGACTCGTACTTGGCCGATTATTGTCATAAACATTTCGTAGTACAGCGTTCTAGCTTAATTTGTCAAAGCATCTGGGCTGGCATCCCAGAGAGATGCAAGTTCAAAACCTGCGAGCGCGTCAATTTTTGAAATGTTTATCACAAAAAGAACATTTCAATACATTAGTACTAGTAGTTCTTTGAACAGTAGATCTCGCGACACATCTCTTTAAGTGAACCTTTATAAGCCTACTGGCTGCTTATCCCGGCTTTGCCCGGTAAGGACAGATTTTAAAAGTGTAATAAACAAATCACTATTACTACATAGTATAAAACAAAGTCGTTTCCTGCTGTCTGTCCACATGTATGCTTATATCTTTAAAACCACTCAACGGATTTTGATGCGTTTTTTTTAATAGATAGAGTGATTCAAGAAGAAGGTTTATATGTAAAATACACCTGTGCGAAGCCGGGGCGGGTCGCAAGTGCGATTATAAATTGAGATATAAACTAACCTATCTCTCGAGTTCAATTCAATTCAATTTATTTATTTACTAAAAATGCAACTTACAGTCTATTGTAAAACTAAACGTTACATTTTTTATATAGGTACTAGGAACAATTTTACTTAAAATGTATGAGATCAGTATTATATAAGTACATTTAGAACAAGAATAAACATTTATACAACATTAACAATAAATAAAATCTTTATAATGACACACTGTAGTGGTATAGAAAGAAGCAACTATTGAAACTATGGCTAGGAACTATTTCATTAAGGATAATAAACGATTTTACACCTTTGTCTGCTCACAGTATGGCAGAGTATTTTTAAAGAATGTTGCCAAATTGTCGGAAAAGATGTCAGTATATGGGTGAGAGGCGCTAAGGGCGTTCAAGTGGTGTTGTGCGCGGCAGATGGGGGACTGCTGGCGGGCGACGGTGCGCGCTGGTGTTGGCGCAAACAGAGGGAGGCGCAATCCTAAGATCCCGTGAGAGCCGTTGCGGAACCTAGTACGTTGTATCACACAGCACATAGTGGTCATAGTGTGCAAAATTTGGGTAAAATCGGTGTACATGGGGACAGACAGCGGGAAGCGACTTTGTTTTAAACTATGTACTCGTAGTGATGTGTGCGTTGCTCGAGCGCGTTCTATATTTGATTAGAGCTTCACTTCTGACTGTCTGTACGTTGTGTTGTGGCGGCGGTTTACACGCATTTACTCATAATTATATTATAATCTGGCCGCGCCGGTAATTTGATTCATAGTCGTTCATTCGAGTATATCATTTTAAAGGTCTTTTTTAGGGTTCCGTACCCAAAGGGTAAAACGGGACCCTATTACTAAGACTCCGCTGTCCGTCGATCTGTCACCAGGCTGTATCTCGTGAACGCATATGATGTATTTTTGCCTTTGGTCAGCTGTACCAGCCTTTTTGATAGTCCACTGCAGGATGTAGGCCTACCCACGAAGGGTGATTGGGCCATATACACCACGCTGGCCCAATCAACCAGTATTACCAGTAACCTTGTTACGCATAATATTATTATTATGTTTTGGGCTATCTAGACCGATTCCCGCGATATTCTACGGAAACGCTACGAACAGTGCTACGCAAGTACTACGAAATATGCTACGAATTACGTTTAATAGTCAATTTATTTTATTTATTTGATACACAAAACAGATAACAATCAAATTCTTATTCTATACTTAGTAGCTAAATTTTACACTGGATTGTCGTCCAAGGTATGTGTGTACAGGAAAACTAAAAATTAAAAGTAGACGAATACTATAAAAGTACCTATCCTTCTGTAGCGAGCCTGCAGAGGATTTTGAAAGCGTATTTTTTTCGTAAATTTAAAAAAAACATTCAGCCGGATTGAAAACCTTATATTTTGAAGTCGGCTTAAAACAAATAAAATGACCACCATTTTACAAGCTTTCATTTAACTTGCAATGGATGTACGTACGTATGTAAGTTCGAGTGAAATCTTGCAAGTTAAATTTGACCTACTTCCCGGTTTCTGATTGAGCTGAAATTTTTCATGCAAATGTATATTGCGTGACAATGAAATAATATGGTACCGTTGTGCTGATCTGATGATGGATTTGGAAGTTGGTCATAGGAACTCCTGTACTAAACAAGATAGACCCGTCGTGTTTGGGCTCGTTTTACTTGTCTTGGCTAGCACTCTGCTGCTACATGATATCCAGGTTCTCAAAAGCTTGTAATTTGAAAAAGTTAAATTTTTATAATAATTTGTTATTTATTGACTGCCTCGGTGGCTCAGTGGTGAGTGACCCTGACTTCTGGACCACAGAGGCGTGGGTTCGATCCCCACCCAGGGCAAGCGTTTATGTGATGAACATAGGTGTTTGCTCTGTGTCTGGGTGTCATTTAGGTATTATCTATATAAGTATGTATTTAAAATATGTACATGTAGTATATCAGTCTCTGGCAGCCATATCACAAGCTTTGCTTAGTTTGGGGTCAGAGACCGTGTGTAAGATGTCCCCTAATATTTATTTATTTATTAAGGAGGTAAAAATACACATGACGCACTAAAAAACGTATGTAACGTAATACCTACAGAGTTCGATCGATTTTCAAGAGGTAATTACCTAGACAACAATAATAAACCCCCGACACAAAAATATTTGACAACAAACTTTCAATTGACAACCATTTTGGGCAGATTTGTAGAATTTTGGTTCTTCCATCCCCACTTTAACCCACCATAACTCTTAAACGGCTCAATCGATTTTTATAAAACATAGCTAAGAACACTCTCGATTAAGTCTCCTTTCATCCAAAAAAAACTAAACTGAAATCGGTTCAGTGGTTCGGGCGCTATGATGCCACAGACAGACAGACAGACACACAGACAAACAGACACGTCAAACTTATAACACCCCTCTTTTTGTCGGGGGTTAAAAACAAAATACGAACTTGGCATCCCTGGTTGCCAAATAATTGCGAGTTGGCAGATACACGGACCTGGCTCAAACTTACTCAATTCGGTTCAATTTGCCCCAATTTTCAAACCGCCCCTTAAGGCAATCGTGAGGCGCCAACTTGACCATAAAAAACAATAAGCTGTTATCTACCCTTAAACATTATTCGATTTGTGTGTTTTTAGGGTTCCGTACCCAAAGGGTAAAAACGGGATCTGTCTATCACCAGGCTTATCGCATGAACCTTAACAAACAGAACTGAACTAGAACGTTGAAATTTTCACTTATGACGTATTGCTGTTGCCGCTATAACAACAAACAACAACAAGTTGTATATTTCCTTCAAAAAAAAAATTAAATTAAAATAAAATAAATATAATAAAAAATATGTATAAATTTATATATTAAAATAAAATATAGTAAGAAAAAATATTCAGGGGGCTCCTCTTAATATTTTTTCTTAAAAATAACGTAATCCATACTGTACGGAACCTTTCGTGCGCAAGCCCGACTCGCACTTGGCCGATTATTTTTTTCATGTCATCAGCACTTCAATCGCTAGGATTAGACGGCTTAATTTTACGCAAAAACTTATCTGAAAAGTTGTATCTAAAAACTTCTCTAAAAAAAAAATTAGACGTACAAGCATACAATATTTTTTACTCAAGCGATTGATACAAAAACAAATGTTTTTGTTACAATTTAAGGGGTGATTAGAGTTTTCTCCCGGATTATCAAAAATTCACCGCGAATTTTCTTGATGTTGAGTAGAAAACGGAAAAACACAGGTCGATTCACGATCCTCTTAACGCTCAAATCAGAAGTGATTCGGAATGGCTGTAGAAAACTGAAAGGGGGCATCCCCTTTCATTTTAATACAGCCATTCAGCCAGCCATCTTTTTATGAATAACTAGCAGCGCCCCGCGGTTTTACCCGCGTTGTGCCCGTTCCCGTGGGAATTTCGGGAATTTTTAAACATATAAACCTTCCTCTTGAATCACTCTATCCATTAAAAAAAACCGCATCAAATCCGTTGCGTAGTTTTAAAGATTTAAGCATACAGACAAACAAACAAACAAACGAAAATAGCGACTTTATTTTATACTATGTAAGGATATTGAAGACCAAAGACAGCCCGAAATACGAATAATCATTTTTCGCACAAAATGGCAAAACTGCTTTCCATCGTGTACCAAAATTCGAATATTTCACTAGAATTGTTTACATTATTGTTGATTTTTCAAAAACGGCCAAGCCGATTTCTATAAAAGTAAAATGAAACCATTTCGGGAGTATATTCTTTCGAACTAAAAAATAATTTGTCGTCCCGGTTCACAATTGGCGAAATTATCGATGTTCATCGTGTACAAAATTCGGATAATTTGCTCGAATTGCTTAAATTACTGTTGATTTTTTCAAAAACGGCTCAGGCGATTTCTGTACAATTGAAATGGGACCCTTTCGAACTAAAGAAGAACTTTTCGATTCGGTTCACAATTGGCAAAATTATCGATGAACATACACAAAAAATAAGATACATACAGACGAACATAGAACCTCCTCCTTTTTAGAAGTCGGTTAAAAAATATCAGCTGTTTCAAATGTATTATTAATTTAAAATAGTGATTTCGTATGAAATTAAAATCATCAATGGTGTGTCGAGTTGCATAAATGGGCGAACTGATTTTTAACACGCTTTTATAAGGTCGACGTGTAACCTATGTAATGGAATCTAAGGTAACTCCCTAACTAATTTAACCATCGTCGTAGCGTAATGAAAATTGGCAGCTGTATGTAGTTCTGATGACAATACAATTATATGGTACTGTCGAACTGATTTGATGATGGAGCCGGAAGACTTCATGATGGAAAATCATATCATAGCTGTTTTGGATTTCTTATAAAAGTCTTGTAATGAACTTTGACCACGATTAGGTTTCAAGGTCTGATTATGAAGCCGGAAGATAGGCACTGGCATTTCAATACGGAACATCGTATCATAGTCGTGTTTGCACTTGTGATAAAGGCCACGTAAAGCGTGTGTTTACAAAGGTTTTTTCATCGTTAAAATGTTATTTTTCGATAAATTCATTAGAGCTGTTTGAGCCCCGCTATACAGTACTTGTTACTAGCGCAGATCTCACAAACAAACTGTTAAACCTTATTTTTCTTTGGTGATGATGTCTTTTATGTAAATTGTATTAGTTAAATTAACTTTAGTTTATATTGTAATTTAATATGACTTTCTTAAATAATAATTATATTTCGAAAAAAATGGCAAAACCGCTTTCCATCGTGTACAAAATTTGAATATTTCGCTCGAATTGTTTGAAAACGGCTCAGCAGATTTCTGTCTGTATGCGCTTTCGAACTAAAAAAGAATTTTACGATTCGGTTTACAATAAAATTGGCGGAATTATCGATGAACATGCACAAAAAAAATACATTCAGACGAACATAGAACCTCCTCCTTTTTGGAAGTCAGGTTAAAATTAATATTTGATGTCAATCTAATCATTAAGGTTATTGCAAAAGTTTTTGTGAAAAAAATATTTTGTATATTTTAGGGTGCCATACCCAAAGGGTAAAAACGGGACCCTATTACTAAGACTCCGATGTCCGTCTGTCTGTCTGTCACCAGACTGTAACTCGTGAACCGTTATAGCTAGATAGCTAAAAATGAATAAAATAAATATTTCAGGGGGGCTCCCATACAACAAACGTGACTTTCAGGAGTTTTTTTGCTCCCTATTAATAACGGCAAGAAAAATGGGGCTAAACGGGCTCCAACACGGTACGGAACCCTTCGTGCGCGAGTCCAACTCACACTTAGCCGATTTTTTACTTGCACACCCGTTCTAAATAGCTTCTGTTTTGAATCAAAAGTGACTGATTATAATAATGATCTGAATATTCCAAATCACCTCCTATCAGCTTAATACACCTAATCTGAATAGCCCTGTTTGAAGAAAAGTTTCGTAAAGAAAAATAAATTCCATTTGAAATCCTAAATGAGAATTGGCAACAACACACATCTTCGGTACATCTAGTTCAATTTGGTTCAAGCCGGTTCGTTCTGGCTCGCACCAGTTCTGAAACTAAATTGCTAGAAGAAAACACATTTCTTAGACAAATTGTTACTGAAATTTTATATGAGAAAAGGTAATTTTGTACGGGCAGTAGGGAATATCTAAGTATTATTTAACTGACAATGAAAAAGGGGGGGATTATAAGTTTCCATGTGTGTATATCTGCGTCTATTTTTAGGGTTCCGTACCCAAAGGGAAAAATTAAATTATTACTAAGACTTCGATGTCCGTCTGTCCGTATGTCCGTCTGTCTGTCAGTCCGTCTGTCACCGGGCTGTATCTCATAAACCATGATAGCTAGGCAGCTGAAATTTTCACAGATGATGTATTTCTGTTGCCGCTACAACAACAAATACTAAAAACAAAATAAAATAAATATTTAAGGGGTGCTCACATACAACAAACCTGAATTTTTAGACGTTTTTCGTTCTATATCAATAATGGTAACAGGTAGATGCTTGAAATTTTAACATACCTGTTACCGTATTTAATTTCGAGCGAAAAACGGCTGAAAATCAGGTTTGTTTTATGCGGGTCCCTCTTTAATATATTTTTTTAGTATTTGTTGTTATAGCGGCATACAGAAATACAGCATCTGTGAAAATTTAAACTGCCTAGCTATCACGGTTCATGAGATACAGCCTTTTGACTGACAGACAGACGGACAGACGGACGAACAGCGGAGTCTTAGTAATAGTTTTAGTCCCGTTTTTACCGTTTGGGTACCCTAAAAACGGAATAAAATAAAGATTTTCGCAAAAAAGCAAAACCGTCTTCCATCGTTTACAAAATTCGAATATTTCGCTCGATTTGCTTACATTATTATTGATTTCTCAAAAACGGCTCTGCCGATTTTTGTAAAATTTACATGGGACCACCTCGGGAGTACCTATAAACCCTTTCACACTAAAAAAGATTTTTTCGATTCGATTCACAATTGACGAAAATATTGACGAAGACACACAAAAAAAATACATATAGACAAACATAGAACCTCCTCCTTTTTGGAAGACGGTTAATTAGTATTATCCTTAAACAACAAACGTGTTTGTTGGCGTTTTTTGATCGATCATGGTAACGTCCACAGGTAGTCGCTTAAAATATAAAAAAAAAACTATTTGGAATAACTTGTGTTATTCTTTTATTTACTAAAATTACAAAACGTTTTAAATACACTTAAATAATTTTATATTTGGACATGGTCAACCTTAAAAACTAAACACACAGCCCATCCCCGACCATACCCGGCGCAAAAGAGCCCAAAATGCTGGCCGCATTACCTCGCTGGATGACGATGGCCATCCTTTGCGCCAAGTACGAGCCGGAGAGGGAGTCATTTGTCTTCTCCCTTAGCCTGCGCCCAATTTCCCCAATTAAAGCTTTAGCCTCACTACCCCCTTAACTTTAAAATAAAATAATCGGCCAAGTACGAGTCGGACTCGCGCACGGAGGGTTCCGTACTGTATGGGATCCCCCCTCAAATATTTATTTTATTTTAATTTTATTATTTATTATTGAAGGTAATATAAAACTAAATATTCTGTGAAAATTTCAACCATCTACCTGGTACCATTATTAATATAGAGCGAAAAACGTCTAAAAAGTCAGGTTTGTTGTATGGGAGCCCCCCTTAAATATTTATTTTATTTTGTTTTTAGTATTTTTTGTTATAGCGGCAACCGAAAAACATCATCTGTGAAAATTTCAGCTGCCTAGCTATCATGTTTCATGAGATACAGCCCGGTGACAGACAGACGGACAGACGAACATCGAAGTCTTAGTAATAGGGTCACGTTTTTCTCTTTGGGTACGGAACCCTAAAAATCAGCTGTTCCATACATTTTGTCGAGGCTGAACGATATTTTTCTATGGAACAACAACATTTTTTTGAGAATTAATAAAATTCACAGAACAAAAGTTGTTAGTTTTGATGTACAGAATTAACCCATTTAAAGGATGCTAATTGATTAAAAATAACCCTGTATATACATATTATGACACTGTATAGAGCTAGCAGAACCTTTCCTTGATCGACACGCGTCAGTTCGGGCCAGGGAGGGATTTAGAATGTGAATCCTACTAATATTATAAACGCGAAAGTTTGTGAGTATGTATGGATGTTTGTTACTCTTTCACGCAAAAACTACTGAATAAATAAATAAATATTGGGGAACATCTTACACACGGTCTCTGACCCCAAAATAAGCAAAGCTTGTGATATGGCTGCCAGACACTGATATACTACATATACATATTTTAAATACAGACTTATATAGATAGTAACTAAATAACACCCAAACACAGAGCAAACACTTATGTTCATCACATAAATATTTTCCCTGGGTGGGGATCGAACCCACGCCTCTTTGACCCAGAAGTTCAGGGTCACTAACCACTGAGCCATCGAGGCAGTCAATTTTTTTTTTTTTTAAATATTAGGGGACATCTTACACACGGTCTCTGACCCCAAACTAAGCATAGCTTGTGATATGGCTGCCAGAGACTGATATACTACATATAAATATTTTTAAATACATACTTATATAGATAGTACCTAAATAACACCCAGACACAGAGAAAACACCTCTGTTCATCACACAAATGTTTGCCCTGGTGGGGATCGAACCCACGCCTCTTTGACCTAGAAGTCAGGGTCACTAACCACTGAGCCACCGAGGCAGTTGCTTTATGCTGATATGATTGGTTAAAGTTACTTAATATATAATTTTAGGGACCAGAGGTGGATTAGATTTAAAAAATACAAAAATATGACCCACACTTTAATTTACAACAAAATCAGAAATCACAATAAATCACCATACGAAACGAATGATTAAGGTTCGCGCACATTTTGTCGGGCCGCATCGCAGCGCAAAATTCCGCTCAAATCGCTTATATGTATTTTATATGAACTAACGCACACTGTGCCGGGGCGCAGCGGGCCGCATTTTCCGCATTTCCAAACTAATATTGCGCTGCGGCCCGCTCCGCCCCGCTGCGGCCCGACATAATGTGCGCGAACCTTTAAAGCACATTAAGAACCAAAATGTCACAATCAAAAGGTATAAATGGCTTACGCGACCTTTGTCAGACCTCTGCTCAGCACCAGCGCCCGGGGAAAGTGAGCCGCCGCGCTCGAAGCAGCTGTCTATATGGGTTTGCCTAGCCTACCCTCTCATAATAAATATAAATATACCTATATTAGGGGACATCTTACACACGGTTTCTGACCCCAAACTAAGCATAGCTTGTGATATGGCTGCCAGAGACCGATATTCTACATACCTATACATATTTTAAATACATACTCATATAGATAGTAACTAAAATGACTAATGATTGGTCAATATCAACGATTTTGACCCACGACCTCACGATTGTAAGGCGGGTGTCACTACCGCCAGACTACCACAGCTGCTTTATTAACATAGCAGTTAGATGTTAGACGCTATTAAGCGCACTACACACTGAGCCCGCCGGGCCGCCGACAAAGCCCGGCGACACAACCCGGCGGCCTGTATGAAAAGAATCATGTCGGCAACATGCGCCTGCGCGTGATACCCGGCGACATGTTGGCGGCCTGGGTACGCCTGCGCTCAGTTCCCCGGCGACGCTCGACCTGTAGTGACGTGCTTGTATTTTTATTTTTGCCGCCGACATGCAGCCGACTAAATTTTCCGACTTGTAATAAGTGAAGCCGCCAACTAGACCGCCGACAAAAAGTTGCCGACATATGTCGGCGGCCCGGCGGGCTCAGTGTGTAGTGCGCTTTAAGTCACGCAGTCCGTCCCTGTGTCCGACAGCAGATAAGATCTCCCAATTTCCCGAAGGCGTGTCTTCTGAGCGTGACTAAACGCCGTTTTGATGAAGGTATATTGTAGGAAGCAGTCTGAACAGTTATAAATAATTGTTTTTCAAACAACGTTGAAATGAAATAGATTAAGTTATCTGCAATAGCATCGTCTAATAAGGTAATTAAAATTACAATTTACAATAAATAAAATTCTTCAAAATATGTTTATCCGATAATGCATCTGTTAATTTATAATAAGTTTATAAAAATCTAAATGTTAAATGTAATGTTTCCTGAGAGATAGGTCCTATAATCTGAAGGTTTTCATAGTCAAAGAGAGATGTGAGATGTTTTCTTGTCAAAGTTTTCAATTTTGTGGAAATTATTTTATATTTCCTTTGCTGAATGACGAGACCTATTGTTGGCGGTACCATGAATTATTACAATACAGATTTTGTATTTTTAATTATGGTGTTAAGCTCGATACGTCAATAAATGATTCTGATTTTTAACCCCCGACGCAAAAGAGGGGTGTTATAAGTTTGACGTGTCTGTTTGTGTGTCTGTCTGTGGCATCATAGCGCCCGAACCACTGAACCGATTTCAGTTTAGTTTTTTTTTTTATGAAAGGAGACTTAATCGAGAGTGTTCTTAGCTATGTTTTATAAAAATCGATTGAGCCGTTTAAGAGTTATGGTGGGTTAAAGTGGGGATGGAAGAACCAAAATTCTACAAATGTGCCCAAAATGGTTGTCGATGTGTCGGGGGTTTTTTAAATTTTAAATTTATAATAGTTATGAGTGAATATGTATCATCGCTTCATCTTCGACAAAATCGCGATAAAAAAAGAAACTTGTTTAATTTTTTTTTACCGCAATTATGTCCGCACTTGACCACCAACTCGCCTGATGGTAAGCGACGTTGTGGTCGAAGATGAAGCACGCAGACCTAGGAGACTGTTCCATTCCCTGGCGGTACGAATCAGAAAGTCCTTTGGTAGATCATCCTTACATAGTATAAAATAAAGTCGCTATTTTTGTCTGTTTGTCTGTATGCTTAAATCTTTAAAACTACGAAACGGATTTTGATGCGGTTTTTTTTAAATGGATAGAGTGATTCAAGAGGAAGGTTTATATGTATAATACACCTTTTTTTTTTTTTTTTTTTTTCCTGGGGAAATCTTTTAAAGATACCACCGCACCTCAGGGCAGGCGGGTGGTTATGTGGGAGTCCCCGCCCATTGCTGGACGGTATACCCACCAAAACCCCTGGGTGTCCGCCACTGCGCTATGTGTCGGGGCTACGGGCACGCTTGCGCACTCCTCCGCGGCACCCGACAGCGCTGGCCCAACTCGGGCCCCACCACGGAGCTTCAGCTCCCGCCAGAATGACGATGTGCCGAACACCAGGCACATCGCCACCCACCACCTGGGACCAACCAGCACTGGGCGTCAGACAGCACCCGTGTCCGACAGCCCTGGTCCCGATGCAACGGGTCAATTAAAGTGGCCCCGCGCCTGCCACTACGGCTGCAGAGGATAGGGAGAACGGCCGTCGCGATACCGACACTCCTCTTCCCCTGCAGCCCCACCGCCTCCGCCAACACGTTGGCGGCACCCGTTAGGGCCGCTGGCAGGAAGGATAGACAGCGGCACACTCGCCGCCCGTCCATCCCGTCGCCGCCCCCGCCTCGATGGGCTCGGCCGCGGTATCGCGACGAGCGCGACACCGCAGTCCACCTCAGTCGACTAGCGACCTACTGGCCAGCCTCCGCACGGGCTTATCGAGGCCCAAGACCCGGAGAGGCCGGCCCCACCTCGGGTTCCTCTTGGTTCACCAGGCTGGCGAGACCTGGCTACTAAGCCCCCCCGCCACGACAAGGCGGGAACCCACTCGGGGGGGATGTATAATACACCTGTGCGAAGCCGGGGTGGGTCGTCTAGTCTAAATATAATGAATAATCTTACACGCGAAGTGACTCCACTTGCATTTTTCTTATCATAATTTTTTTAAGGAAAATACCTATGAGTTTCTGGCTCCTATACGAAATGAAATCATTTATTGTCAAAATAGTACATTGATAACAAAATATAATTAAATATTAGCATCTATGTTCCTATATATGGACTCGTCCAACATAAAATAACATCATAATAAAATAAAACATAACATTAACAATCAATTAGATCAATTAAAATTCAATAATTAAATAAAAACTTAATAAAACTATGTTCCAAAAACTATTTCGTGTCTGCGTTAGAAAGCGATAAATATTTTGAATGTATGTAGGTAGGAGATTTTACAATCTACCCGCAGATGTTCTGCACTTAAAACATCGATCAGCTGTACTGTCAAGTCATACCTGAACAAAGTAAACAATAACGTTTTAAAAGTAGTGTTTGTTATTTTAAATCCGCTGTATAGGGGCTTCGTTATTAAACAATATCAATAAATTACACGTAAAACAAAATTAAAATCACAAACCACATTAATCCTACTAATATTATAAACGTGAAAGTTTGTAAGGATGGATGGATGGATGTTTGTTACTCTTTCACGCAAAAACAATAGAACGGATTGAGATGAAACTTTGCAATTATATAGCTTAAATATCAGAATAACACATAGGCTATAAATTATAATGATATTGCGTAAATTTTCCATAATTTAACAATAAGTGTTAAGTAAGTAGGAAAAATTCTGCCATCTGCGAGCTATTCTAGCGTGCGCTCCAAGAAATGTCAAAAAGAACTGTCAAATCGAACAAATTTCAAATCAATTTTTTTTGTTTTTTTTTCCACCTCCTTTATTAAGGATGGTAAGGTAGGGCATCGAAATATCATGCGGGCGAAGCCGCGGGCAAAAGCTAGTTTAAAATATTACGAGTTTGACTCGCACACGGAGGGTTCCGTACTGTATGGGAACCCCCCTTAAACATTTATTTAATTTTAATTTTATTATTAAAGTGAATATAAAACTAAATATTTTGTGAAAATTTCAAGCATCTACCTGTTACCATTATTAATATAGAGCGAAAAACGTCTAAAAAATCAGGTTTGTGGTATGGGAGCCCCCCTTAAATATTTACTATATTTTCTTTTTAGTATTTGTTGTTATAGCGGCAACCGAAATACATCATCTGTGAAAATTTCAGCTGCCTAGCTATCATGGTTCATGAGATACAGCCCGGTGACAGACGCACAGACAGACGGACATCGAAGTCTTAGTAATAGGGTCCCGTTTTTCCCTTTGGGTACGGAACCCTAAACATCGAATTAATAAAATGTATTCAGCTGTAAAGAGGCTTCGTCAAAACATTATTTCTAGGACCTAAAACAAATCAACGCCATGCGGGAATATACCACACCTACCAATACCCACTTGTCATGGCCCCAAATGGCTATGAACTTCGCCGTATCTTCCTGGAATCGTTCGATTATCCGCGCGATTGATCGAATGGCCCTGAAGCCGAGGTAATGGCCCATAATGGCCACTAAAGGGCCACAGTGGCCCACTGCGGGGCCAATTTGGCTCGGAATTGCGACGCACTGCGATATTCTCTCTCTCTCTGTGTTGATGAAAGTTTCTGCCATACAGTTCTATTTATTATATTAAACTAGACGACCCGCCCCGGCTTCGCTCAGGTGTATTATACATATAAACCTTCCTCTTGAATCACTCTATCTATTAAAAAAAACCGCATCAAAATCCGTTGCGTAGTTTTAAAGATTTAAGCATACAGACAAACAAACAGACAAAATAGCGACTTTATTTTATACTATGTAAGGATAAGGATTGTAAACTGTTAACTTTAACCGATAGATAAACGGTTCGATGTAACGAAAAAAAAAACATTTAGCAGCCTTGAATAGATAACCATATTAGTATTAACGAGGTGTAACCCTAACACCTAGGAAATAAAATAGTGGGCTATTTAGGTCAACATTCATTAGTTAGTACTAAGAACTAGGGTGAAAATCAGTTGATGCACTTTAATGCCGAACTGACGACTAATTTGGTTTTTAACCCCCGACGCAAAAGAGGGGTGTTATAAGTTTGACGTGTCTGTTTGTCTGTCTGTCTGTCTGTGGCATCATAGCGCCCGAACCACTAAACCGATTTCAGTTTAGTTTTTTTTGGATGAAAGAAGACTTAATCGAGAGTGTTCTTAGCTATGTTTTATAAGAATCGATTGAGCCGTTTAAGAGTTATGGTGGGTTAAAGTGGGGATGGAAGAACCAAAATTCTACAAATGTGCCCAAAACGGTTGTCAATGTGTCGGGGGTTTTTTAAATTTTTAATTTATATTAGTTATTAGGTGTATGTAACTTGTAAACTACCTATTTGATGTTCGCGAAATGAGTTTTAGTAACCTTAAAATAAGTATAATTATATTTCGCAAAAAAAACCGCTTTCCATCATGTACCGAATATTTCGCGTGAATTGTTTACATTATTGTTGATTTTTCGAAAATGGGTAAGCCGATTTCTTTAATATTTCAATGGGACTCCTTCGGGAGTATACCCTTTTGAACTAAAAAATAATTCTGGGATTCGTTTCACAATTGACGAAATTATCGATGAACTTACACAAACAATACATGCAGATGAACATAGAACCTCCTACTTTGTGGAAGACGGTTAATGAGTATTTTAAAAAATCGGCTGATCCGTTATTGAAAGATCAACAATAATTAGAACAACTCGAGCTAAATATTTGAGTTTTGTCACGATGACGGAATGCGGTTTTGCCATTTTTTGTGAAAAGTAATTATTAGTTTTACCTTCTATCCAATCATGTAAGACAAAATTCGCAAAATTAATGTACTGTACCAGCCTTTTTAATAGTCCACTGCAGGACGTAGGCCTACCCACAAAGGGTGATTGGGCCATTTCTACCTCGCTGGCCCAGTGTGGGTTGGCGGATTCACACACGCCATCGAATTTCTTCTACGGAAGTATGCAGGTTGCCTCACGATGTTTTCCTTCACCTAAAAGCCAGTGGTGTGAAATTTCGTACTTAGGTTACAAAGAAACTCATTGGTACGGGACCGGGATTGAACCCACGACCTCAAGAATGACAGGCCAGCGTTACAACCACGAGACCACCACGGCTTCGCTTAAAAATTAATGTTAACCAATAGAATTATTAATTTTGGCGTGATAACGTCTTATAAATCAATAAATGCCAGCTGTACGCAGGAAAAATAATGATTCATTGTCAGTTGTCACGTTCTGCCTGAGCCGAGCGCGAGCGAGCAAGCGAGAGCGCGGTACAAGCGATAGAAAGGCACGATCGGCTCTAGATTGCCCCCGGATTTTGCTCTATAATTTGTAGGTAAGGTACACAGAAGGTCGCATCATAAACCACTGTGTGTTGCGGTGTAACCCGACCCTAAGTCAACAGCCAGCTTTGTTGGCTAGAAGTCACTGCTACTCCCGGCGCCGTTAATCTTATCATGTAAGCACAAATCAGGGTTACGCGCTGCGGGCACGGTGATGGTATACAGGGTTATTTCTAATCAATTAGCATACTCTTAGGGGCTTATTCACCAAAACTAACAACTTTTGTTCTACGACTTTTGTTAATTCTAAAAAAAAAACAGCTGTTCCATACATTTTGTCGAGGGTGCACGACATTTTTCTATGGAACACATACTTTTTATTTGAGAATTAATATAAGTCGCAGAACAAAAGTTGTTAGTTTTGATGTACAGAATAGGCCCCTGAAAGGATGCTAATTAATTAGAAATAACCCTGTATACAGCCTGGAAACAGACGGACAGCGGAGTCTTAGTAATAGGGTCCCGTTTTTACCCTTTGGGTAACTGTATCCTAAAAACGAATATTATTTAGAATAATAATTATTAATTAGAATACCACTAGTCCTACTCTCTAATTCTAATACTACAAAGCGCCGCAATGTAACTTACGAGCACTATATACAAAAATAGTCACATTTTTCAACGAATCTCATAGCGAGTATGAACGAAGAGTCGGTAACGTTCAGATATGGCCCAACCCAGAGACGCTCGAGCCATCACCGCGGGCTATCTCGACGCCAACGCCATCTAGTTTCATTTAATTGAACTATTTCAATTACATTGCTATCGTGTTAAAGTCAGGGTCACTTTCAGGAAAATAATTTTGTACCCGAGATAAAGTTTTTAACCGACTTCAAAAAAAGAGGTTCTATATTCTCTTTGGATACGGAACTGTAAAAGTATCTGTTCGTCAGTATATCATTCTCAGTACATAATTTAATTGTTAATTCAGTTTAAAAATAAATAATTAAAATGAAGTAATATATAGGTAATATACAAAATATTATAAAATTACTTAACGGCAAAAAATCACGTTTGTTGTATTTTTAATTATTAATTAATTATTTAATTAATAACTAAATAATTAATTAATAGTTGACGCTGCTGGTGACAAGAGAGCTGGCTCATTCCTCGCACAGAGAATCTCTCTAGCCGTTCAGCGTGGGAATGCAGCCAGCGTTCTTGGCACCCTACCATACGGACACAGTATTTGTTTCGATTTTTAGCCTCTGTTTATTTACTTATTTTATTCTGTATATAGGTAGGTTTCATATTTTTGGCGCATTTGTATATATTAGGTAGTTTAGAATTATATTTCAATGTTTTTTAAGTTAGAAAAATAAACGATTTATTATTTAATCAATTATTTATTTTTAATGTTACGGATAGGTTATTTAACTTATGTAGAAATGAACCACGAATAGTACGCGACGTCTCCTGCCGGTCTGTACGGAAGTCCAGCGCTGGTGGTCTACAACCGGCGCCATGCTGGGGCGGGGCCGGCTGGTGACGAAAATAAAACAGAGTAGTTCGGTTGTTAGCTTAGTTCGAAGCTTTGTTGTTTTTATCGTTTTTATGGTTCCGTACCCAAAGGGAAAAACGGGACCCTATTACTAAGACTTCGATGTCCGTCTGTCTGTCTGTCTGTCACCGGGCTGTATCTCATGAACCATGATAGCTTGGCAGCTGAAATTTTCACAGATGATGTATTTCGGTTACCGCTATAACAACAAATACTAAAAACGTTTTTCGCTCTATATTAATAACTAGCTTAAAACCCGCGGCTTCGCCCGCGTGGTCTTAGTACATAGGTACTTGCTTAAAATGAAAATAGCCCGCGGTTAGACCCGCGTTGTATTGGTACTTGCTTAAAATTAAAAAAGGCTGTCTGATGGCCTGCGTTGTCATATTACTTGCAATGATAATGGCCCACGGTCTGGCTCGCGTTGTTTTAGTAATTGCTCAAAATAATAAAAACCCACAATTTGGCCCGCGTTGTCTTGGCACTTGCTTAAAATAATAATAGCTTGTGTAGCCCAGCATTGTCGTATAACGTATTACTTGCAAGGATAATGCCTACGGTTTGGCCTGAATCGTCTTAGTATTTGGCTGGATAAAAAACGTATTGTATGGGTCAGAGTGTTCGGCCACCATAGGGAGAATGAAAGGAAATTGCATGCAGCGGAGATACGAATGCTGAGATGGATGTGCGGAGAGACAAGAATGGATAAGATTAAAAATGAGTATGTTAGAAGAAGTCTGAAAGTAGTGCCAGTGACTGAGAAATTAAAGAGTGGCAGGCTATCTTGGTAAGGGCATGAGACGGGAAGAGAGTAATGTCACGAAAAGAACCCTAAATATGATGGTAAGCGGCAGAAATAGGAGGTGACGACCAAAAAAAGTGTGGATGAATTGTGTGCAAGATAATATGCGAGAGAAATGAGTTGATGATGAGATGGCGTATGATAGAGTGAAGTGGCGAAAAGAAACGTGCTGTGCCGACCCCACCTAGTGGGATAAGATAAGATAATATTTATTGTCATCAAGTAAATCTAAGGGCAGGATGATGATGATAATAGGTTACGGTTTGGCCTGCGTATTCTTAGTACTTGCTTAAGATGGTATATAAATTACGCAGCTTAGCCCGCGTTGTCTTAGTACTTGCTTAAAATTATAATAGCTTACCGTTTGGCCTGTGTTGTCGTATTATTTGTAATGATAATAGCCCACGGGCTGGCCCGCGTTGTTTTAGTAATTGCTTAAAATAATAATAAACCACAGTTTGGCCCACGTCGTCTTGGCACTTGCTTAAAATAATAATAGTTTGTGGTTTCGTCCGCATTATCGTATAACGTATTACTTGAAGGGATAATGTCTACGGTTTGGCCTAAATTATCCCAGTATTTGGCTAGAATAATAACAGGTCGTGGTTTGGCCTGCACATTCTCAGTACTTGCTTATAATGGTAATTTATAGCACGTAGCTTGGCCCGCGTTGTCGTAGTACTTGCTTAAAATTATAAGGGTAGTATTTAAACGCAAATCAAAAAATATCCTTATTCTATGCAATAAGATTCCAAATTCCCATCAAAATTACTGATTGCACAGCATAATATTCAACTCAAAATATCACTAAACACACTACAATTTATTTTCGCAGCGTACAGCGATTTTTCCTAAAGCAAAAGCTTTTTCATCAATGCACAGCTAATAATCTTAATGCACATTATACCTGTTAACTCTTTTTCTTTTAAATATAGCTTCTATTTTTATATTATTTACAGCAGTTTTTCTAAATAAAACAGCATCTTATTAATCACAGTCGTCTTAATATTTAACCTAAACTAACCTAACCTAACCTAAACTAACCTAACCTAACCTATTTTTTGTTTCACACCTAATCTGTAAAGGCGATTCGCTTCTGGCACTTCGCCGGCCGCTGCCGCGGCACGCTCGCTTCGCTCGCTCGGCTCGTGCGTTGTTTTGTCATGTTCTAACATAACCTAACCTATTTTTTGTATCACACCTAATCTAATTTCTTCACTAATTTACCCTAAAGAAACCATCCATTGATCTAGACCCCTGATAACAGAGCATTCCCTAGGAAGCGAGGGTCAACTTAGGGATTATGCGACTGGGATAGTTATTTTGCTATGAAATATGAAAAATTTGCTGTGCAGTCAGTATTTATGCTATGTATGTAGTATTTTTGTACAAAAATAAATTTAACTGTATTACATTATGAGGAAAAAAGTAATGTCATATTGATGTAAAATTTCGAATTATCTGCAGTTTGAGTTTTGTTAAACATTTAGTTTATTTGTAGTGAAGTAAGTTATTTGATTTAAAAAAGAATATAAATGATGAGTATGTATTGATAGGCGATTATTTATTTGATATGCAATTTATATTATCCCAAATAATAATAGCCTGCCGTTTGGCTTGCGTTGTCGTATTACTTGCAATGATAATAGCCCATGATAATAGTCTGGCCCGCGTTGTTTTAGTATTTTCTCAAAATGATAATGAGTACTTACTTTAAATGGTATTTCCCCACAGTTTGACCCGCGTTGTTTTAGTACTTTCTTGCTTAAAATAATAGCTCATGGTTTAGCTCGGGTTTTCGTATTACTTGCAAAGATAAGATTACTTAGCCTGCTTTGTCTCAGTATTTGCTTAAATTCGCTCGTGTCTAAAGCTTATTACGGAGTACCTACGACAATTTTTAGATGAAATTGATTTGCAAAATATTTGAAATTAATTAAATAATAATTGTATGATTTATTCATGTTCAAATAATTATTTATGGCCGCATTGGATTTAACGGTTAATTCAATATTTTTGTTCTTAGTATTAAGATCTCAATGTAACACAGTTCAACAGTAAATATGTTCTTTGACTTTAATAGCCTACGGTTTGGCCCGCGTTGCCTTATAACTTGTCAGAAGATAATTACTTAATAAAGTTATATGTTAAAATACCTACTCATTCTTTATGTGGTAAAAAGAATATTTTTCGGTACATTGCTCACTCATGAACCATGTAGTTTCCCACTCGCATACCAAATTATATCCAACTCCATTCGCATGTCATGGTCCACATCACGATCGTAAGGTCCTAATCCTGGTCTGACCACTGAGCTTTGAAAATTATGTACGAAATTTACACTAATGGCTTTTTATTGATGGAAAACATTGAAGCAACCTGCAAAGGCACGTCCATAGAGAAAAATCGATGTATATGAATTCAGCAACCTGCGCTCGGCCAGCGTGATGGATATGGCTCAATCACCCTTCGTGGGTAGGCCTACGTTCAGTAGTGGACTATTAAAAAAGCTCAGTACAGGTATTCAACATGTTTCATTAAATTATTAGAAATTTAATTTTGATTATCCTGAACTCAATGACAATCTTGCCCAAAACCGTTCACCCAGTCAAAAGTGGCCGAGACACTTGTAGGACTTTCAGGCATTCTCTGACCCTGTACAGATGAAAAAGTAGCACACAAGTAGGTATATTTTATTTGAGAAATACATATTGTACCTATATCTAGACGACAGGCATGTTCTAGGATTCTATTATACTCATCATTTGACTTACTTTTACTATGGTACCAACCCCGAAATCACGTAAATAAAATCTGCTGTTCAACATAAAAAGTTCATCGACCCGCGGCAAAATGTAAAGAATAGGTAATTTTCATTTTTCCGGTAGAACCCATAGTAAAGTAAGTTTATTTATCCGTATGTACCCTAAGTTCAAATCTATTGGCTCACAAAATAAAATCTTTCGTAAACTATTAGGGGCCCATTTTGCCCCATTGACGGATGAGTCAATATCTAAATTTTATTCTAGATACTTCACTATATTACTAAAAAAATGCGTTCAAGTTATTTTTCATGCTTTTATAGGACGTTTGGTCTAGATTTCGACAAGGAATCCGGGACTTTTCCCAAAACGTCAATATAGTCATCTATTAGTTAAAAGGGTGGGCTATTTTTAAACAATATTGCATCGATTTACGAATAGATTTTTAGCATTTTTTTAAGAAATTGTTATCGTGACCCACTGAAATTTTCCTGGATAGCAGTAGGTACCCCAAGTGGTAATTTGTGTTATTGTCTAGCATCGTACCAAATTTTGTTAGAATTCATTTACCCGTTTTATCTTAGCTTTATCTGATAATTTTGGCTATCCCTAAGAGACCCTATAGATTTTCCGGGATAAAAATAGTTACTGTATTGAAACATGTTATGTGCTTCCTACATACCAGATTTCATTCATAACCGTTCCGCTCGTTGGATGTAATTTATGTTTTTTTCACCAACTTTGGGACCCTATTTGACCTCTTAGATAAAGAAAATTCAGAAAAACAGGAACAAACGTATTTTTCATTTTGTCTGAGTAGCATATTAACAAAGTTTTAAGTCAATCGGTACAGGAATACAAAATATACTTACAAACAAAAAGAGCCCGTTTTACCCCGTCAAAGGTCAAAAGTTCAAAGTTTTCGTCTTTAGTGCTCCATTACGTCATACAATGTACCTATATTCCATATTTCAAGTTTATATCTTTAGCGGTTTGGGCGGCAGCCGAAACTGATTAATTTTGGCTATCCCTAAGGATCCCCATAGAATTTCCGGGATAATAATAGTTCATGTGTTGAAACATGTTGTGTGCTTCCTCCATACCAGATTTCATCCATAACCGTTCAGCTCGTTGGATGTAAAAGACGCTTTTTTCACCAACTTTGGGACCCAATTTGACCCCTTAGATAAGGAATATTCGGAAAAACAGGAACAAACGTAACTTTTATTTTGTTTGAGTAGCATGTATACAAAGTTTCAAGTTAATCGGTAAAGGGAATAAAAAGTTACATACAAACGAAAAGGGCCCGTTTTACCCCTTTAGAGGTCGATTTTTCAAAATTCCGTTCTTAGTGCTCCATTACGTGGTCCAATGTATCTTTGTTCCAAATTTCATGTTCGTATCTTTAGCGGTTTGGGCTGTAGGCTGTCTGTCAGTCAGTCACTCAGCGAAGCCTTTTATATAATAGATGGTAACAGGTAGATGCTTGAAATTATATAATATTATTTAATTATGTGATATTTATTAACTTTAATAATAAATAATAAAATTAAAATAAAATAAATATTTAAGGGGGGTTCCCATACAGTACGGAACCCTCCGTGCGCGAGTCCGACTCGTACTTGGCCGATTATTCCTGTGTTTTGTTTTCCTCAAGTAAATATATATCTATCTATCCCATGTTGGGTCCAGTCTCGTGGTTACACCGCTTTACACCGGTGTGGGGAAATAAAAAAATCTGTACTATATAAGATGAGCTTCATGTTCATACTTATAAATCATTTGTTGGTTTGTTCCTCTTTCACGTAGCAACGGAGCAACGGATCGACTTCATTTTTGGCATGGATATAGTTCAAAGGCAGGAAAGTGACATAAGCTACTTTTGATCCCGAAGAAATTAAACGTTCATGTGGGCTAGCACGAAAGACAAAATACAACGCGGGCGAAGCCGCGGGTTCAGCTAGTCTACATAAATAAATAAATAAATAAATATTTTGGGGACATCTTACACACGGCCTCTGACCCCAAACTAAGCATAGCTTGTGAAATGGCTGCCAGAGACTGATATACTACATTTACTTATTTTTAAATACATACTTATATAAATAGTAACTAAATAACACCCAGACACAGAGCAAACACTTTTGTTCATCACGTAAATTTTTGCCCTGGGTGGGGATCGAATCCACCCCTCTTTGACCCAGAAGCTAGGGCCACTAACCACTGAGCCACCGAGGCAGTCAAATAATATTTAACTTGAATTTAATAATTAAATTTAATTTTTAATTTAAATATATAATGGTACGCGAATCCGACTCAGACTTGGCCGATTTTTTCACAGTTAAAGATATTATGTCCCGCGAGATCTACTCGTACCTACTGCACGGAGAGCTATTACATAATTATGTGAAAATAACAGCTTCGGCCGTCTAGGAAACCGGGATTTGGAAACTGGTTTCGTAAATGGGTTTTTAGAACCTACTCCGAAGTAACTGGTTTCCAAAAGGCTTTTTTATACTTCACTACATAGATGATAAGTCATAAGAATTTATTAATAAATGTCAATTTACACGTCATAAAAATGTTACATAAATGTAATACAAAAAACATCATTTTTTTACACAGTGAAAAATTAATTACAATATAACAATAATAAAAATAAATCGCAAGAGCTAGGAACCTAAGCTCCAGGGTGGAAGTGTTAAAGGGCATAACGCCGCGAGTAGCGTCTAGTGAAAGTGCAGCACACCTCTCGACACCCGACAGCCGTCCACACCAATGTTGCCCCTCCGCCACCAATATTCGGTAGCTATTACGGGGGGCCCATTTAGTGGATGGCAAGTCACCACCCGCCTGGATATTTGAAATGAGGCATTATTTGGCGGGTGCCGTACCTCATTCCATAGACCATCTTTTTAAGTCATCGATCACTACATCACAATAGCCCGATATCCTGTAAGTCACATCTAGCAATAGTTATTTATAATTATTTTCATTCTACTTTTTGTACACAACATTTTATGTTTTATAAAAAGTGATGGAAAAGGGCCTCTCAGTGTTGGCTTCGGCTCCACTGATGCCTACCAAAGGACCAAGCTTTGCTTGTGAGTTAATGTAAATAAAAATAAAATAATAAATGTAAATAAAAGAATAGATGATACATTGATACGTGCGAACTATTCGAATTTTGTACACGGTTGAAATTGGTTGTGCTATTTGCGAAAAATAAGTATTGTGCCATTGGCAACTATGCTGTAATATTGTACCATTGGCAACTATGCTGTAATATTTTTTCGAAAGACAACAATAATAAAATTAATGTCACAGACACGTCGCACAAATCCTCGCATTTTTCAGATAATTCGCGGCCGGATCTGCGGATCGTATTACAGGGATGGATCACTTGACGGACGGACGGATCTTTAGTACAGGGACGGACGCAGGCTCGGGGGAGGGGGCTCTAACCTTGGTACTTGTATAATTACTAGCTTACCCGGTGAACTTTATATCGCCTTCATCTATCACACTAATTTTGATGGCACTTAGCGCCCCAAAATAAAATCGATGTTTTTATTGTACACACGCTTTCCTTAATTTTTTAAACTAACTTTCAAAAAGTAGATAAATATGTTTTTCTTTGTGTATTGCTCATCGATAATTTCGCCAATTGAAAACCGAATCGAAAAAATATTTTTTAATTCGAAAGGGTATGCTCCCGAGGGAATGGGACCACCCATATGAATTTTAAAGAAATCGGCTGAGTTGTTTTTGAAAAATCAACAATAATGTTAAGAATTCGAGCGAAATATTCATATCTATTATATAAAAGGCTTCGCTGAGTGACTGACTGACAGACAGCCTACAGCCCAAACCGCTAAAGATACGAACATGAAATTTGGAACAAAGATACATTGGACCACGTAATGGAGCACTAAGAACGGAATTTTGAAAAATCGACCTCTAAAGGGGTAAAACGGGCCCTTTTCGTTTGTATGTAACTTTTTATTCCCTTTACCGATTGACTTGAAACTTTGTATACATGCTACTCAAACAAAATAAAAGTTACGTTTGTTCCTGTTTTTCCGAATATTCGTTATCTAAGGGGTCAAATTGGGTCCCAAAGTTGGTGAAAAAAGCGTCTATTACATCCAACGAGCTGAACGGTTATGGATGAAATCTGGTATGGAGGAAGCACACAACATGTTTCAACACATGAACTATTATTATCCCGGAAATTCTATGGGGATCCTTAGGGATAGCAAAAATTAATCAGTTTAGGCTACAACCAAATCCACTAAAGATAGAGACTTGAAATTTCGAACATAGGTACAATGTACAACGTAATTAAGCACAAAGGACGAAAATTTCGAAAAATCGACCTCTAACGGGGTAAAACGGGCCCTTTTTGTTTGCATTTAATTTTTTATTACCTTTACCGATTGACTTAAAACTTTGTATATATGCTTTACAAATAAAATAAAAGTTACGTTTCTTCCTGTTTTTCCGAATTTTCTTTATCTAACGGGTCAGACAAGTTCCCAAAGTTGGTGAAAAAATCATCAATAATTACATCAGACGAGCTGAACGGTTATAAATGAAATCTGGTCGGTATGTAGAAAGCACACAACATGTTTCAATACAGTAACTATTTTATCCCGGAAAATCTATAGGGTTTCTTAGCAATAGCCAAAATAATCAATTATGAAGCTAAGATAAAAGGGGTAAATGAATTCTAACGAAATTTGCTACGACGCTAGACAATAACACAAATTACCACTTGGGGTACTGCTATCCCGGAAAATTTCAGTGGATCCTTCAGGATATCAATTTCCTAAAAAAAGTACTAAATGACTGTTCGAAAACCGATGCAATGTTGTTTGAAAATAGCTCACCCTTTAACTAATATATGACTATTAACGTCCTGGGAAAAGTCCCGGATTCCTTGTCTAACGCTAGACCAAACATCCTATATAAGCGTGAAAAATAACTTGATCGCGTTTTTTTTTAAACGTCGTGAAATATCTAGAATTAAATTGAGATAATTTAGATCCTTCAATGGGGGCAAAATGGGCCCCTAATAGTTTATGAACGATTTTATTTTGTGAGCCAATAGACTTGAACTTAGGGTACATACGGATCAATAACTACTTACTTTACTATGGGAACTACCCTGAAAAAGCGAAAATTACCTATTCTTTACATTTTGTCGCGGGTCGATGAATTTTTTGTGTTGAACAGCTAATTTTATTTACGTGATTTCTGGGTTGGTACCATAGTAAAAGTTAGTCAAATGATGAGTATAATGGAATCCTAGAACATGCCTGTCGTCTAGATGTAGGTGCGCTATGTATTTTTCAAATAAAATGTACCTTCTTGTGTGCTACTTTTTCGTCTGTACTTGGTCAGAGAATGTCTGAAAGTCCTACAAGTGTCTCGATCACTTTTGACCGCGTAAACGGTTATGGGCGAGATTGTCATTGGGTTCAGAATAATCGAAATTAAATTTCTAATGACTTAATGAAACATGATGAATACCTGTACTGGCCTTTTTTAGGGTTCCGTACCCAAAGGGTAAAAACGGGACCCTTTTACTAAGACTTCGATGTCCGTCTGTCTGTCTGTCACCGTACCGTAATAGTTGGGCAGCTGAAATTTTCACAAATGATGTATTTCTGTTGTCGCTATAACAAAAAATACTAAAAATAGAATAAAATAAATATTTAAGGGACATACAACAAACGTGATTTTTAGGAGTTTTTTGCTCGCTATTAATAACGGCAAGAGGAATGGGCTCCCATACGGTACGGAACCCTTCGTGCGCGAGTCCGACTCGCACTTGGCCGATTTTTAATAGTCCACTACTGAACGTAGGCCTACCCACGAAGGGTGATTAAGCCATATCCATCACGCTGGCTGAGCGCGGGTTGCTGAGTTCACATACGACATCGATTTTTCTCTAAGGACGTGCCTATGCAGGTTGCTTCAATGTTTTCCATCAATGAAAAGCCAGTAGTATGAAATTCCGTACATAAGTTTCAAAGAGCTCAGTGGTCTGACCAGGATTAGGACCTGACGATTGTAATGTAGACCATGACATGCGAATGGAGTTGGATAAAATTTGGTATACGAAAGGGAAACTACATGGGTCAGCTCATGGTCGTCATATATCTCATCATAAATCAAAAAAAATCTTTTATCGCTATAAAAAAAATCAGTAGGTATATTAAAATATAACTTTATTAAGTATTTATTTTATGACAAGTTATAAAATAACGCGGTCCAAACCGTGGGCTATAAAAGTCAAAGAACATATTTTATTGTTGAACTGTGTTACATTGAGATCTTACTACTAATCACAAAAATATTGAATTATCAGTTAAGTCCAATATGGCCATAAAATAATCTTTAGAACATGAAAAAAATTATACAATCATTGTTATTAAATTTAATTCGAATATTTTGCAATTTATCATCTAAAAATTGTCGTACTCCATAATAAGCTTTAGATACAAGTAAATTTAGGCAAATACTGAGACAAAGCAGGCCAATCCGTGGGCTAATTATTATCCTTGCAAGTAATACGACAACGTGGGCTAAACCAAGAGCTATTATTATAAGCAAAAAAAGTACTAAGACAACGCGGGCCAAACTGTGGGAAATTACCATTTAAAGTAAGTACTTACTAAGAAAATGCGGACCAAACCGCGTGCCATTATCATTTTAAGCAAATACTATAACGACGCGGGCCAGACCATGGGCTATTATCATTGCAAGCAATACGACAACTCAAGCCATACGGCAGGCTATTGTAATTTTAAGCAAGTACTTAGACAACGCGAGCCAAGCTACGTACTATAAATTACCATATTAAGCAAGTACTAAGAATGCGCAGGCCAGACCGCGACCTATTATCATTCTAGCTAAACACTGGGACAATTAAGGCCAAACCGTAGGCAATGCCTACGTAGGTTATACGTTATACGACAATGCAGGCGAAACCACGAACTAATATTATTTTAAGCAAGTGCCAAGACAACGCGGGCCAAACTGTGGCTTATTATCATTTTAAGCAGTTACTCGAACAAAGCGGCCAGACCGTGGGCTATTATCATTGCAAGTAATACGACAACGCGTGCCAAACGGTAGGCTATTATAATTTTGAGGAAGTATTAAGACAACGCAGGCTAAGCTGCGTGCTATAAATTACCATCTTAAGCGAGTACTAAGAATACGCAGGCCAAACCGCGACCTATTATCATTTTAGCCAAATACTAAGACAATTCAGGCCAAACCATAGGCATTATCCTTGCAAGTAATACGATATACGATAATGCTTTGCTAAGCCACGACCTATTATTATTTTAAGGAAGTGCCAAGACAACGCAAACCAACCGGCAGCCTTTTATCATTTTAAGCAAGTACTAAGACAAACGCGGGGCAAACCACGGGCTATTTTCATAAGCAAGTACCTGTCTACTAAGACAACGCGGGCGAAGCCGCGGGTTTTAAGCTAGTTTTACATACAATGGAAGGCGATTTTGCCATTTGTTGAGAAAAATAATTATTTTTCTTAAGAACCTTGACACTAACAAACTCCTGACAGTAACAAACCCAACAAAAAAGAATTAGCGAAATCGGTCTAGCCGTTACCGCGCGATGCCGAGACCAAGGGAAATAGGGATTCATTTTTAAATACATATTGATAAAATATAATATATGATCGTAAGTACATTAGATACGTTTTTTTTCTAAATATATTCACAAAAGGCATTGATGATTAATTGAATATTTAGAGAGACAGCCCAAACTGTTGAAGATAGTAACCTAGAACTATAGACATAATATATAGGTTTACTTAATGATAGGAATTCGACTCTCATTAAACTGACCAATACTATATTACAAACATCACACTTGTTTAGCAGCAGATATATACCTATGCCGACATTGTCTGCAAAACCTGCGAGAAATAAGGCTGTCAAGGTCATAACTGAAAAGAAAGAGAGCCATAACAGTACCCCCTTTAGAAGCGTCCTTGAGTACGTCTCTGTGTAGTCATATATCAGGTCTATCGAAAGCATATTGATTATTAAATATGTCGATATTGTCTACAAACATCTGCGAGAAATATGGCTGTCAAGAACATAACCAGAAAGAAACATAACTGTAACAGTACACCATTTAGAAGCGGCCTTGAGTAGGCCCCTGTTTAGTCATATATCAGACCTGTCAAAGGTCGATATTGTTTACAAACACCTACGAGAAATATGACTGTCAAATACATAACCGAGATTATAGAGAACCCCTCTAGAATCGTCCTTGAGTATGCCCCTGTTTGTCATATATCAGACCTGTCGAAAGCAGTTATATATCGGCATATTGTCTGCAAACACCTGTGAGAAATATGGCTGCCAAGGATATAACCCAGAAAAACGGCCGAGTGGGCCTTTTTATGTTGGATAGAGCCTTGCTGAGAAATATTTTATTTATTTTGACGTGTAAAGAAATGGGTAGGATTGATTCAGTTCTATATTTGTAAGATACTCTGCCCGTCCATAGCGTCCAGCTACAAATGAATTAGGTGTATGTGGTCGTTTGAAATTTAGCGCCAAATATTTAAATTATAAACTAATTCAAAGATTTGACTCGTGGCGCTAGTGATGAGTGACTTAATTTGCTATGTCGTTTCTGTCGACGTGCATTCATGAAGCAATTTGGAGTGCTAGCTCAATATAATAAATTAAACCTTGACAACTTTGCAGTTGTCAATAACTTTAATTTCAATAAAACGCTACTAGCTAATTTATTTTAGCTAAAACTTATGTGTGAAAATAATAATTACATGAGCTGATGACAAGACAAGGGCTTCATTATCGCCAAAATATTGCGTAAGTAGAAACGTGAGCTGATTGTGAAGAAAATTTGACTGCCTCGGTGGCTTAGTGGTTAGTGACTCTAGCTTCTGGGTCAAAGAGGTGTGGGTTCGATCCCCACCCAGGGCAAATATTTATGTGATGAACATAAGTGTTTGCTCTGTGTCTGGGTGTTATTTAGTTACTATCTACATAAGTATGAATTTAAAAATAATTATATGTAGTATATCAGTCTTTGGTAGCTACGATATCACAAGCTTTGCTTAGTTTGCGGTCAGAGCCGATGTGTAAGATGTCCCCTAATATTTATTTATTTATTTAAGTTAAAAAAAAAAGAGAAATTTCAGATCATTGTCATTTTTGAACTTGAAAAATAATCTCTAATTTTGGTTGTAAACGTTCCATTTTTAGTATTTAATTAATAAATTGTGAATTAGTGGTTTCTATTTGTATTATTTAGGTTCCTGTCTCTCAAATGTACATATAGATATAAACCTTCCGTGAGAAATATTCTAAAATATACAAAAAACCACGTTGCAATTTGGAATCTGCTACGTAACTAATAACTACACTAGACACATTTACATGATTAACAGTTACGAGAACACAAAGATAGGGATAATAATTTTGTATTTAGCTTTGCAAAAAAATGGCACAACCTACTTCAATCGTGTACAAAATTTTAATAGTTCGCTCGAATCGATGTAAACAATTCTTACATTATTTTTGATTTTTCAAAAACGGCTCAGCGAGTTTCGATAAAATTTAAAAGGGACCACCTCGGAAGTATACCTTTTGGAACTAAAGCTCCTGATCGACGTACAAAAAAGGGTAAAAACGGGACCTTATTACTAAGACTTCGATGTCCGTCTGTCCGTCTGTCACCGGGCTGTATCTCATGAACCATGATAGCTAGGCAGCTGAAATTTTCACAGATGAAGTATTTCTGTTGCCGCTATAACAACAAATACTAAAAAGAAAATAAAATAAATATTTATTTTCCCATACAACAAACCTGATTTATCAGCCGTTTTTCGCTCTATATTAATAATGGTAACAGGTAGATGCTTGAAATTTTCACAGAATATTTAGTTTTATATTCACTTCAATAAATAATAATAAAATAAAATTAATAATTAAGGGGGGCTCCCATACAGTACGGAACCCTCCGTGCGCGAGTCCGACTCGTACTTGGCCGATTATTTTTAATGAATGATTTATGTTAAAGTTATTTTCTTTGAGATAAACCTAGTGTGGGATGCAATATAAAATTTAAATCATTTCAATGTAAAACTTGCTAAAATTATACAAAGGTCTTTTAAGCAATTTGTTTTTAAAACACAGTTTTAAAATTGACGACTTTATGACTTGTATTTTACACTTTCTTTTTTTACACTTTGCTTTTTCGTTTAGAATAGCCATGTTTAGTATTATACCGTAGCGTGAAATTGATGATTTTAATTATTTATGAAAGAATTAATTTCTCTTCGCAACTCTTTAGGACACGGCTACTTTAAAAGAAAAGGTAAACTGAATAATTATTTTTCACAAAAAATGGCAAAACCGCCTTCCATCGTGTACAAAATTCGAATATTACACTCGAATTGTTTACATTATTCTTGATTTATCAAAAACGGCTCAGCCGATTTCTGTGAAATTTAAATAGAACTATCTCGAAAGTATACCCATTCGAAATAAAAAAGAATTTTTGGATTCGGTTCAGAATTGGCGAAATTATCGATTTTCATCGTGTACAAAATTCGGATATTTTGCTCGAATTGCTTACATTATTGTTCGTTTTTTCAAAAACGGCTCAGCCGATTTATGTAAAATTTATATGGGACCATCTCGGGAGTATACCCCTTCGAACTAATAAAGAATTTTTCGATTCAGTTCACAATTGGCGAAATTATCGATGAACATACACAAAAAAAATACACACAATCGAACATAGAACACTTCCCGGTTACAGATTAAGCTGAAAATTTGCATACATGTGTAAATCGCGTGACAATGCAATACTTTGATGACATGGTGCTGATCTGATGATGGAGCTGGAAGGTGGCCAAAGGAACTTAGCAATGAAACAACACAACTTGATCGAGTTTGGGTTCATTTGAATGGTCTTGGCGAGTAGTTTGTCTTTCAATGGTAACCAGTGTCTGATGATGGAGCTGGAAGGTGGTCGTAGGAACTCTGTAATGAAACGACGTAATCCTATCGAGTTTCGCCTCTACTCGTTTGATTCGTCTTGGCGAGTACTTGTTCAGTAAAAGTTTGTTTTAAAAAAGAAAAAGGTTTTTTAATGTAATACTTGTTACAAATTATAATACTGGATACGGAAATGCAGTGTAATCTAATTTTTTTTGCGCAAAATGATATTGAACCTGTGTACCAAGTTTTTTCGAGATCTGTTGAAAAAATGCGACCTGTAGACGAAAACCAACATCTGTACAGACCAAAGCAAAAATGTAGTGTCTAAAACGGCAATTTACGCTTGTACCAGTACTGTACCAGCCTTTTAAATTGTCCATTGCAGGACGTAGGCCTACCAAACTGGCCCAGCTTGGGTTGGTGGATTCACATACGCCAGCGAATTCCTTCTACGGACGTATGCAGGTTGCCTCACGATGTTTTCCTGTACCGAAAAGCCACTCGTGTGAAATCCCGTACATAAATTCCAAGAAACTCATTGGTACGGGACCGAGATTTGAACTCATGACCTCACGATTGTAAGGCGGGTGTTATTACCACTAGACCACCACGGACCTTTTGCTTACGCTCGATCAATTTGTAAAATAAAAATCATCATTTGCAATATGATGACTACAAGATCAAATAAATCTAACCTACATTGCATCAATAAACTCACTCTCTTTCTGCCGTCAGTTAAAAGCTATTTCCCCGTCGATATCAACAAAAGGTCCTTAAATTAAACCTCCTTTGTGCAGTCGGTCCATTAAGATCAAACGTCGAAAGGCCTTTGATCCGCGGATTGCTTTCCAAATATGAAAGCTTTATTAAAATGCGTGCAGCCATCGTACCGGGAAATTGAAAAGGAACAGATTGAATGTATACCTACTACGGTAGTAATGAAATAAAAAAAACAGAACCCTTAAAGGATCATTTACTTATTTGTCCGTTTGTCCGTTTGTCAAGACTTTTATCTCGAGAATATGTAAAGTCAACGAATTGAAATTTAAACCATATACGTATAGTTACTGCTTCTTGCAGTTGTAAAAAATCATACATCTTAGTTAACGCAGAAAAAATGTTAGATCCATTTATGTCGTAAAAAAACAATATTTATACTACACCTGCTCGGAAAGTATCTTAATACTTTATCAAATTTACGGTAGAAAGTACGTCATTGCATATCGAACAAATATGCGGGGAGAAAACGCATCTGAGTAGGAGAGAAAAGTGTATGAAAATCCATTTCTTACGTGGTTTTTCTTTTTTAATTTTGGGTAAGACTATGCGCTGGTAACCTAAATATCAAAAGCCAAAAAGTTTTTACAGTGAGTTTTTATCTCCAAGTTCGCAAAATGACACTGGCCACTAGCTGTGTGTTGGATGGTGTCAAACAATTTGAAAAAAGAACATGTGAAAATTGCAGACGCCATTGGCGCCATTTTCAAGTGTTACATTAAGCTTCACTAACTGCAACAATTTCAATATAAATTTCAATTAGTAAAGATTTAGTTTTTTATTTTCCTCGTAGGTGTAGTATAAAGCACTATGTATCACTCGAGAGAAAGTGCGATTCCCGATCTCGGGTGTTTTAAAGCCCTCGCCTACGGCTCGGGCTTCAAACGACACCCTCGACGGTAATCGGTCACTTTCTTCTCTCGGTGAACAATGTACTATTCTACACTTACAAAGGAATCTAAACCTATAGGGTACTTTCCGTTGACCTAGAACTATAAAATTTTGCAACGAGCATTGTCTTAAAGTACACATAAAAGAATAAATCTGAAAACTGTACGAGTACATGTTAAATTTAATCACAAAAAATAGGGTCTCAAAAAAATGAGCTCTAATTTTAAAATGAATTGTATCATAATATATGATATATCTTTATTTGCACAAGCTAAAACAGGCTTTCAATTTTAATTAAGTAAAACACAGGTGTTACTCACGTTTGATTTTTAGTAGGATACTACTATAGTTTCTATCGCATTTGGCGATCTTTCTCAAGGTCGGAGTACTAGCACGCGGGCTCGTCTCGTATAGCACTCATGCGAGACGAGCCCGCGTATCCTACTAAAAATCAAACGTGAGTAACACCTGTGTTTTACTTAATTAAAATGTACGAAAACCACGTCAGTTTCCATAGTGAGGCTTTCAATTATTTTTACGATGTGTAATTTAAGAGGCATGACGAAAATAATGAAACAATATAATCGGCCAAGTACGAGTCGGACTCGCGCACGGAGGGTTCCGTACTGTATGGGAGCCCCCGTAAATTTTTTCTTTGTTTTAATTTTATTATTGAAGTGAATATACAACAAAATATTCTGTAAAAATTTCAAGCATCTACCTTACGAGTACCATTATAAATCTCGAGCGAAAAACGGCTAAAAATTAGGTTTGTTGTATGGGAGCCCTCCATTAATATTAATTTTATTCAGTTTTTAGTATTTGTTATTATAGCGGCAACAGAAATACATCATTTGTGAAAATTTCAGTTTTCTAGCTATAACGGTTCATGAGATACAGCCTGGAGACAAACAGACAGACGGACAACGGAGTCTTAGTTATAGGGTCCCGTTTTTACCCTTTGGGTACGGAACCCTAAAAACCGTTCTATCGATGATTATGCTACAGTTACGCTTTGGGGTTTTAGCAACTTAGTTCCCAATTTTGTGCAATTGTCAAGATTTGTACGGAACTCTCGGTGTGCGAGCCTGGCTCGTGCTTGTCTGGTTTCATTTTATATTAAATAATCGGCCAAGTACGATTTGGACTCGCGCACGGAGGGTTCCGTACTGTATGGGAGCCCCCCTTAAATATTTATTTTATTTATTTTTATTATTTATTATTGAAGTGAATATAAAACTAAATATTCTGTAAAAATTTCAAGCATATACCTGTTACCATTATTAATATAGATCGAAAAACGTCTAAAAAATCAGGTTTGTTGTATGAGAGCCCCCCTTAAATATTTATTTTATTTTGTTTTTAGTATTTGTCGTTATAGCAACAACAGAAACACATCATCTGTGAAAATTTCAGCTGCCTAGCTATCACGGTTCATGAGATACAGCCCGGTGACAGACGGACAGACAGACAGATGGACAGACGGACATCGAAGTCTTAGTAATAGGGTCCCGTTTTTCCCTTTGGGTACGGAACCCTAAAAAGAAAGTTTGGGCTAATTTAGACCTACATAGGTATAATTATTTTTTACCAAAACAATTAGTAAATAATTCGAATAGTTCGCACGAATCGATGTGTCATCCATGTTTTACATTATTGTTGATTTTTCAAAAACGACTCAGCCGATTTCTATAAAATTAATACGGGAACACTATGGAAGTATATCCTTTTGAAACAAAAAAGATTTTTTTAATTAGCTCGCAATTGGTGAAAATATTGATGTAAACATACGCAATAAATACACACAGACGAACATAGTACCTACTTCCTCCTTTTCAAAACTGGATAAAAACTCAATTGCAGGACCCGAATAAACACAAATATTGTAAGTTAAACAAAAACTCGTAAAACAGAAGTGAGTGAAACGTATGTACATTAAAACAACATTGACGGAAACAAATATAAGCAATAAATATTGCAATCCGTCCGCCCCACGCCGCCCGCCCTGCCTCATTACTCGTCACAAAGGCGGAGGGCAAAGCAACGAATTTGTTGCCTTTACAACGTAAAAATCACGAAGACACATGAACAGATAAACATGATGATTACTTGCTTTACTTTAACTTACAATAGATGTACCTATACCTATGTACGTAAGTAAGTTCGGGTGGAATCTTGCAAGTTTAATTTGACCAACTTACCGGTGTATTGAGCTGATATTATGATCGATATCGAGCGAAAAGGGGCAAAAATTTAAGTATTGTTGTATGAGAGTTTTGTTGTATTAAATATTTATTTTCTTCTGTTATTAGTATTTGTTGTAATAGCCGCCACAGAAATACACCGTTTGTGAGTTTTTAAATTTTCTCTTCACTCGATGCCATCAGACTTCGGACGGAGATTCTATGTTCGTCTGTTTGTATTTTTTGTGTATGTTCATCGCCAATTGTGAACCGAATCGAAAAAATCCTTTTCAGTTCGTAAGGGTATACTCCTTCTTGCGGCGGCGTCGTGTGTCGGGTCGTTCTCCCTCAAATATGGTCGAGGAGAGCGATGGCGGCACGTGCGTCACACTCGTGATCGGGTGCTGCGTGCGGGTCGCCGGTTTGGTCGCGGCATTCACGCAATGCACTGAAACTACTAACTTAGACTAAGATTTAAACTAACCCATCTCTATTGTTCTCTCTTCGTACAGTAAACTCAAATTTTAGTTAACAAAGGGATTTTGTGGTTAGTAATTTTCCAATATAAAATAGCGTTTACTCCCGAGGTGGTCCAATTTAAATTAACAAAAAACCGGCCAAGTGCGAGTCGGACTCGCGCACCGAGGGTTCCGTACAAACCTGCGAGGTTTACAAAGTTCTAAGTTCAAAGTTCTTCAAAAAAAGTAATAAGTTTATATTTATTAAAAAATATATATTTTGTAATGTAACTAAAAATTTAAGGTTTTCGGAATTTTTCCTTTATGTGTGCTATAAAACGTTGCTTCATGCCAAATTTCAAGATTCTAGGTCGACTGGAAGTACCCTTTAGGTCCCTTGCGAGTACTTGCGAGTTTCAAAATATGCAGCTTAAATTGCTGTTTCTTTTGATTGCGTTGACATAGAAGTTTGATTTTGTTACAGCTTAAAGGTATTATAAGACTTGAGTATTTGTTATGAATTTCAATTTAATACCTCTACGCGTTTATGAGGAAATGGGTAGTAAGGTTAAAATTATTAAAAAAAAATACATTATGTGATGTAACTAAAAATTTATGGTTTTCGTAATTTTTCCTTTATCTATGCTATAAGACGTTGCTTCGTACCAAATTTCAAGATTCTGAGTTCACGGGAAGCACCCTGTAGGTTTTGATTCCCTTGCAAGTGTCGAAAATTTGCGGCATAAACGGCTGTATCTTTTGATTGCGTTGGCTTAGAAGTTTGATTTTTTCACACCTTCAAGGGACAGTAGACTTGAGTAATTGATATAAATTTCAGCTTCATACCTCCACGCGTTCCTGAGAAAAAGGGTCTTGACAGACGGACGGACGGACAGACGGACAACAAAGTGATCCTATAAGGGTTCCGTTTTTTCCTTTTGAGGTACGGAACCCTAAAAATGGGTTGAGCCCGTGTTTGAAAAGTCAGCAATAATGTTAACAATTCGAGCAAAATATTCAAAACTAGCTGACCCGGTGAACTTCATCTCACCATCTGTCATCAACAGTCCATGACAACTTTTACTTGCAGGAACATTTTGTATGGGACAATTAAATCCATGTTTTTACTATTTTTCTCGCAAGTTTTATAAATTTTCTCAACGTTTAAACCTTCCCTTAACTTCCACAAATATATCAAGATCAAAATTAGCCAAATCGGTTCAGCCGTTCTCGAGTTTTAGCGAGACTAACAACCACGATTCATTTTATATATATAGATTTGATATGGTGGAAGGCGGTTTTGCCATTTTTTGCGAAAAATAATAATAATCCAATCGCTTTATTTTCAATCTATGGAAGGCCTATGTCCCGCAGTAGACGTCCTACGGCTGATATGTTGATGATATTATTGTTAGAAAGTTTTCGCACACGATTGCGTACAGCGCGCGCGTTGTATCGATCCAGATTTCGAGTTCCCTTTTGTTGTGTTCTCAGTTTACTGCGATGGCTCTTTTCTTTGTTCGTGCCTGTTATCCGACTGCTTGACAAAAGAGAGTTGTAAACAAACAACAGCTGATTTTTAACCGATTTCCAAAAAGAAGGACGTTCTATGATCGTCTGTATATTTTTTGTGTATATTAATCGATATTTTCGCCAATTGTGAATCGATTTAATTTTTTTTTTATTGATAGAGTATACTACTGAGGTGGTTTAATTTAAATTTAATCGAATTATATCGTGCAATCTTTGAAAAATCATCCTATTAATATTATAAACGTGAAAGTTTGTAAGGATGGATGGATGTTTGTTACTGTTTCACGCAAAAAACTACTGAACGGATTGAGATGAAACTTTGCAATTATATAGCTTATATATCAGAATAACACATAGGCTATAAACTATAATGATATTGCGTAAATTTTCCATACTATAACAGTAAGTGTTAAATAGGAAAAATTCTGCCATCTGCGAGCTATTATAGCGTGCGCTCCAAGAAATGTCAAAAAAGAATTGTCGAATCGAATTTTTGTTTTTTTATTTTCCACCTCCTTTATTAAGGGTGGTAAGGTAGGGCCTCGAAATGTCATGCGGGCGAAGCCGCGGGCAAAAACTAGTTGATAATGTTGTTTTACATTATTATTGGTTTTCCAAAAACTTCTCAACCAATTTCGATAAAATTTAAATACCATGTTCATTTTTCAAAAACTGCTTAGCCGTTTTTGATATAATTTAAATTACTACATCGATTCGTGCGACTATTCGAATTCAGAAGAAGTTGGTCACGCCATTTTTTCCAAAAAATAATTATTAACAGTATATTTTGCACTGTACTTGTTGACAAACTACTGCTGAACTTAGGCCTACCCAATGAGGGCATCACATACATACGCCATCGAATTTCTTACGTATGCAGGTTGCCTCACGATGTTTTCCTTCACCGAAAAGCCTGTGGTGTGAAATTCCGTACATACATAGTTTCCAAAGAAATCACTGGTTCAAGACCGGGATCGAACCTACGATGTCATGATTGTAGGGCAGGTATTACTGCTACTAGACCACTACGTCAATATTATTTTAAAAGCCCCATTGGCCGTCAATTTTATGAGCTACGAGTTTATAATAAATTATTACTTGTAATTTTTTTTTAAATACAAGCTTTTTAGATCCTGGATATCATGTAGAAGCAGAGTGCTAGCCAAGACAAGTAAAACGAGCCCAAACATGACAGGTCCATCTTGTTTAGTACAGGAGTTCCTATGGCCACCTTCCACTCCATCATCAGATCAGCTCCATGGTATCATATTATTGCATTGTCACCCGATATACATGTGCGTGAAAATTTACATAGGTACATCCATTGCAAGTTAAATAAAAGCTTGTAAAATACGTTTTCATCCCCTATTTCTCAAAACAAGAGTCAAGTCGGACCAAAAAAGTTAACAATGCTTTAGAACTTTTCTCTGTAACGTGAACGATATAGTATTTTCATGTATTTAAATATTTTAAGCGATTTCTTGCAGAGTGAGGAATGGAAGGGCAAGAGGGGGTGAATTGGAACTAATATGTATCTACACGTTAAAACGAGCCTCAAGAAAAATTCACCTCCATTTTAAAAATTAAAAAAATAATCGGCTAAGTACTAGTCGGACTCGCGCACGGAGGGTTCCGTACTATATGGGAGCCCCCCTTAAATATATATTTTATTTTGTTTTTAGTACTTTTTGTTATAGCGGCAACAGAAATACATCATCTGTGAAAATTTCAGCTGTCTAGCTCTCACGGCTTATGAGATACAGCCTGGTGACAGACAGATAGACGGACATCGGAGTTTTAGTAATAGGGTCCCGTTTTTCCCTTTGGGTACGGAACCCTAAAAAGATTCTTCAAATCGTTAAAACCATCTCATAGAACCAAATTTAGTACAAACAGATTAAAATATGCTGTCATTAATTTACAACAATTGGTCGCTAAAAGTTTAAGACATAATATTAGAAAATATCTCAACAATTTTGCAATTACTAAAATAATACATTTCTGTCCTCCATCAACTAACCGGCTGTGCACATTCTTTTAAATGAAACGAGCGATCGCGACGAGCGTCCAGCGCCGTTACTCGTAGCCGTTAGACCGTAGGCATTCGTAGCACGTCGTAGCTCCGTAGCACCGCTACGAACCGTAGCAATTTGTTGGAGTGAAACACGGAATCCTAAATTGAATTTGATACGAATTTAATATTATCAAAAGGTTTCGTAAAGATAGACTGACCCGTTTAAGCGTCTAAGCGTTGACTGGTGATTTTTTGGCTTGATAACTTCTGTTAAATCTACGAACGCCGGCTGCATGCACAAAAAAGCATGACTCAATATCACATTCCGCCTTTTTTTTTGTTTTTTATCAGGTAAAATCCATTATGGATATCACCACACCTCGGGGCAGGCGAGTGGTTATGTGGGAGTCTCCACCGCTAGTCGGTGGCATCGATACCGAAAATCTTGGGTTTTCTACCACTGCACCTGGTGTCGGGGCTACGGGTACGGTCCCGCACTCCTCCGCGGCACCCGACAGCGCTGGCCCAACTCAGACCCCAATTTGGAGCTTGTGCTCCCGCCAGAATGACGATGTGCCGAACACCAAACACATCGTCATCCCCCACCTGGGACCAATCAGCACTGGGCGTCAGACAGCACCCGTATCCGACAGCCCTGGTCCCGATGCAACGGTTCAATTAAAGTGGCCCCGCGCCTGCCACTCCGGCTGCAGAGGATAGGGAGAGCGGCTGACATACCGACACTTCTCCTCCCCCGCAGCCCCACCGCCTCCGCCATCAAAAACGGTGGCGACCCCGTCGAGGCCGCGGAAGGCAGTGATAGCGGCAACGACACACCAGCAGTCCTCTCCTGCCGCGGCTCCCAACCCTCAGCTGTGTTATGAAATTAATGCATGTATTGTATGATGTTTACACGTGAAATTGTTGATAAAACTATGGTTGTGAAATTAATTTTATCTACACTAATGTTGTAACATTCTACTTATATGTTTCCAATACTTGACTTATAATGACTACTGTTATAGCGCAGACAACCAAACACTCAATTTAAGCAATTTCACATGATGTTATAATATCCACATCGATATCGTAAAATCTCATTATAACATCGCGCGCTCGCTCCTGATTGGCCCTGCGCGCGCAGCTGCGCTCTCATTGGTTAGATTTTAATGGCGCCAAGTTCACTGTGACAATACACGTACGCGTGAATTTAATGTTTCGCAATATGTTATTTTTAATTTTTATTAGTGAAGATAAAGTAGTGTATGCAACTGCATATAACACGGGTATTAAAACACTCGATACTATCATGAAACTCGCTGCGCTCGTTTCATAAACTCACACTCGTGTTTTAATACCCTTCATTATATGACAGTTGCATAAACTACTATTATGTCACTAATTTCGTAATGTAACTCTGGCTTTAGTAAGTGATCCAAACCGCAGCCGGTTTCGAAGTCCCCTTGTCGTAAAGCCCGCGGTCACTAACTCCCTTCGCACACGTAGGCGTATCGTAATACACGTGCAGGACGAGAGCAATACGAGCGCGTACTCGTACATGTAAGACATGTACTCTGGTATAAGACCATGCAACCCAGTCTAACGAGGTCGCCGTGGTATGCCAGCGCGGACATGAGTAGGAAAGACATTGTTATGGCTATGAGGCTGCGATCCGATCACATTCCACTCAATAGATTTCTACATCTAGTTGGTAAATCCGACTCGCCAAACTGCACTGAGAGTGGAGCGATCGAGGATGTATATCACGTGGTGGTGGAGTGTGTTCGAAGCGTAGCGGAGAGGTCCGATTTTTTTATTCTGACAAATGTTAATTCCCTGAAAGTTGGTTGGTGTTACAGTATTCTGGCCTATCCCTTATCGGAGGAGGCCAGAATGCTGTTAAGAATAGCAAAATCTGTATATATAAAAGAAAGTCGCGTTAGTTACACTATTTATAACTCAAGAACGGCTGAACCGATTTGTCTGAAAATTGGTGGGGAGATAGCTTAAACCAGGAAACGGACATAGGATACTTTTTATCCCGTTCCTTTTTTATTTTTACATATACTTTTTATGTGCCAAAGCAATCCGTACATTTATTAATTTTCGCGGTACGAAGTTCGCCGGGTCCACTAGTTAGGTATAAATAGAATAAGTAGCTTTATTATGATATTTGTGTTCTTTAAGAAAGGCCAATGAGGGTGGCGTGATTATGTCTGATCAAACCCTCTTTAACAAAATAAAGATTTAAAAAAAAAAGTTCAAACAAGTCCGCACACGAGGCGTAGCTTAGTTGTATCGTAGGAGGCACCGCTCCGCGCGCGGACTCGGTTGAACAGTCATGTACGCGCTCGTATTGCTCTCGTCCTGTGTGCTTAGCATACAAGACCACGACAAGAGTTTATCGTCGTGTGCAAAGGTGACAGATACATGCTTCATCATAACTCTGTCACGTTCTGACACGTCGATAGTATAATTTTATGGTCCTTATGCTAAGCCCGCTGGGCGCATATTACGATACGACTACGTGTGCGAAGAGCCTAACTCTCGACCGACCCCCAGTTTTGCCCAGATTACCAAATCTTAACTCAAACAAGACAAACTTGAACAAACATCTTAATCCTTGCGGTTACTTTGTCTATTTAGGCGCAGAAGAGTGAAGTTGTAGGTTAATTCGATTAAAACTAAGTGTAGACCGTTCCATAACCGCTGAGATTAAACCAGTAGAAATCTATTGAAAAAATCGGTACAACTCTTAAAAATAATACAAATATTATTAGGGTTCCGTACCCAAAGGGAAAAACGGGACCTTATTACTAAGACTTCGATGTCCGTTTGTCCGTCTGTCACCGGGCTGTATCTCATGAACCATGATAGCTAGACAACTGATATTTTCATAGATGATGGATTTCTGTTGCCGCTATAACAACAAATATTAAAAACGAAATAAAATAAATATTTAAGGGGGGCTCCCATACAACAAATCTGAATTTTTTGACGTTTTTCGCTCTATATCAATAATGGTATCAGGTAGATGCTCGAAATTTTTACAAAATATTTAGATTTATATTCACTTTAATAATTAATAATAAAATTGTAATAAAATAAATATTTAAGGGGGGCTCCCATACAGTACGGAACCCTCCGTGCGCGAGTCCGACTCGTACTTGGCCGATTATTACCTATGTTCAGCACTCATCACTATCACTACATAGTGTAAAACAAAATCCCCATGTACGCTTATATCTTGAAAATTACGCAACGGATTTTGATGCGATTTTTTTAATAGAAAGAATGATTCAAGAAGAAGGTTTACATGTATAATACACCTGTGCAAACCCGGTGTGGGTTGCTAGTTTACTATATTTTAAAAACTACCAGAACGTAATGTTTTTTTTTTAATAACAAACCAGTAATTATGTTTGTCAAAGATCGTCGCAATTCTCGGTCTCAGCGGTTATGGAACGGACTGTAGTAGTTTCTGAACAGTAGATTTCATGACCATAAATATAGAGCCTTTTCAACCGACTTCCTAAAAGGAAGAGGTTCTATGATCGTCTGTATGTTTTTTTTGTGTATATATCGATGAACACATCGATATTTTCGCCAATTGTGAACCGAATCAAAAAAATATTTTTGTTACTCCCTTTAAATTTTATAGAAAACGGATTTTGCGAATCGAGCGAATTTTGTACACGATGGAAGTCGGTTTTGCTATTTTTGCGACAAATAATTATTGAGTCTGTTTTCGAAAACGCACAATTTGAACATGTCAAAATATTCTTAGTAACAGAGATAAAATTTAAAAAAAAAAAAAAAATCGCAGCAAATATTATCGAAATCGTAACAAATAACGCTATAGAAAATTCCACCCTATTAAGGTTCCGTATCCAAAGGATAAAAACGGGACCCTATCACTAAAAGATTGTCCGTCTGTCTGTCTTTTTTTTTATTTAGTCAAAAACTTAAAACAATAGTGATTACATTAAATATTGTCTAAAAACCAAGATTTGGTTTGTCTTGACAATAAGTTCTCATCATCAGATAATTTAACACAATGTCTTAACTTAACTTTCTATTAATTCTCAACATATCTGAACATCAAGGAAAAAAAGAAACTATAATAAAATATAAGTGCGGTGTGCGCGTTCACTCATAATAGCTGTGGCAGATCGTAGGTACAGAACAGAACCTGTTTTATTCAACGTGAAGTGTTTACCTAGCCAGCTATTGCAGCGAACACGCTCTGTCTGTCACCAGGCTGCATCTCATGAACCGTGATAGCCAGAAGGTTGAAATTTTCACAGATGACGTAGGTATTTCTGTTGCCGCTATAACAACAAATACTAAAAACAAAATAAAATATTTTTTTTTATTAATATTTTTTCTCATACAACAAATCTGTATATTTAACCGTTTTTCGCTCGATTTTAAATAACGGTGACAGGTAGATGCTTGAAATATTCTCACATGATTTCGTTAAATATTCACTTTAAAAATAAACAATTAAACTAAAATTAAATATTTTTTTACGGGAATCCAATACCAGAAACGTATTTTTTTGCTTAATATTAATAACGGCAACAGGTAGATTTTAAAAAAATTGGCAGAATATTAAGTTATGTATATTCCTTTCAATAATTATTTTTCGCAAAAAACAGCATGACCGACTTCACCCGTGTACAGAATTCGCGAATATTTCGCACGGATCGATGTTATATTTTTTACATTATTGTTGGTTTATCAAAAATGGCTCAGCTGAATTCAACAAAATTTTTATGGGACCAATTTCGAAGTATATTCTTTCCAATAAAAAAATAATTATTGAAATAGGACTACTAAGAAAAAAGTTATGCGTGGTTACACATTAAAAAAAAAATATACGCGTCGAATTGAGTATCTCCTCCGGTTTGGTTCGTTGGTCAAAATTAAATAATTATAATAAAGGTAATAGTATTATTTGCAATAAGAGAACAAAGTAGTGTCAACAGCAAAATGGCAAGGTTCAATTTGTTGTTGACATGACTTGGTTCCGGCGAGGGTCCCTAGAGTTTAAACTTGTACGACACACAAGTTTTTGCCCGCGGCTTCGCCTGCATGATATTTCGAGGCCCTAACTTACCACCCTATAAAGGAGGTGGAAGATAAAAAAATCGATTTGACATTTGTTCGATTCGACATTTCTTGGAGCGCACGCTAGAATAGCTCGCAGATGGCAGAATTTTTCCTACTTACTTAACACGTATTGTTATGATACAGAAAATTTACGCAATTTCACTATAATTTATGGCCAATGTGTTTTTCTGATGTATAAGCTATATAATTGCAAAGTTTCATCTCAATCCGTTCAGTAGTTTTTGCGTGAACGAGTAACAAACATCCACACATCCATCCATCCTTACAAACTTTCACGTTAATAATATTAGTAGGAGTAGGATTGACTGACACGAAGCACGACGACGCTTCTTTCGTCTGTTGTTTCGGTTTCGTTTTGTCTTTTGTTTCTTTCCGGGTGTTGATTTTATGCAGGTCGTATTTTTAACCAATTTCCAAAAAGGAGGAAGTTCTATGTTCGTGTGTATGTATTTTTTTTGTCTATATTCATCGATAATTTCGCCAATGGTGAACTAAATCGAATAATTTTTTTTTAGTTCAAAAGGGTATACTCCCAAATGGTCATTTAAATGTTACAGAAATCGGCTGAGCCGTTTTTGAAAAATTCAACAATAATGTAAGCAATTCTAGCGAAATATCCTAATTTTGTACACGATGAACATCGATAATTTCGCCAATCGTGAACCGAATCCAAAAATTATTTTTTAGTTCGTAAGGGTATACTCCCAAAGTAGTCCTATTTAAATTTTACAGAAATCGGCTTAGCCGTTTTTGATAAATCAACAATAATGTAAACAATTCGAGTGAAATATTCGAATTTTGTACACGATGGAAGGCGGTTTTGCCATTTTTTGTGAAAAATTATTTTATTTAACCAATCTCGACGTAACTTGGTAAACAGTTTTTACTCGTATATAATTATATTTTTAGATTCTTTGTTGTTGTCAGCAATAGGGGGGGGGTGTATTTCCCTTACAAAGGGGCATTTGCTGTAGCGCTCTTTACCATTCGATTTTGATAATGTTTGGTATGATAGTGAGTGCGCCCAGGAGATGCACAATCTGGTCCCAGCTGCCCCTTTCTTCCATCGTACGGCTAGACAGACGCGACCAAAGCGCCACCTTTTTATGGTGGACATCCCGCGCGTTAGAACCATCATCATCATCATCAGCCTGTATCGACTCACTGCTGGGTATAGGCCTCCTCTCCCTTGTGCCAGTTTTCCCTGTCTCGGGCTGATCTTATCCACGCGTGTCCCGCGATGGATCTGATGTCGTCGACCCATCGGGCTGGTGGTCTGCCTACGGAACGCCTGTCTGCTATTGGAAGCCACTCAGTCAAAGATGTACTCCACCTTCCATCATCACGTCTGGCCACGTGTCCTGCCCAGCGCCACTTGAGTCGCGCAATACGGCCTCCAACATCTGCAACCTTTGTCCGTCGTCGGATTTCCGTATTACGGACTCGATCTCTTAAGCTAATGCCTAGCATGGCCCGCTCCATCACTCTTTGTGCGACTCTCACTCTGTGCACAGTCTCTTTTGTCAGCGTCCATGTTTCAGCACCATAAGTCATTGTAGGCATGACACATTGGTTAAAAAGCTTGGTTTTCAGGCATTGCGGTATTTTCCGATCCCTGAATACGTCGTCGAGTACAATGTAGGTGTCTTCAAATCCCGAGTAAATAGGTATCTTCTAGGTAAGCGTGTTACACCGCATATCTGCTTAACATCAGGCAGTGTGTAGTCAAACACAAACCTATACGAAATAAAAAATATATAGTTTAGTACCTACATAAATCCTAACATGATATTGGAACGAAAATATCGTTCAAAAGCCAGTTGAAATACAGACTTTAGAGAAGTTGAGGGGACCACTGGTTTCGCATTTTCTGTAGAACATAAAGATAATTTTCAGTAGGTACATTTTTGATAAAATTTACGCTCCAAGTGAAAACTGTTTTCACCCCTAAAATTATAACAAAATGTTATGTTTTTGGTGTAAATCGCTTGAGTAAGAAATATTACACGTCTCTACGTCATACTCTATTCAGAAAAGTTTTTAGTTTCTGCATACTTTTCTGCCAAAGCTTTGCTTAAAAATATGATTTTTATGTACGGATCGCATTCACTTAATTAGACCTTTGTTACAATAATAACACCGCGTAATGTTATCCTGCAATGATTCTTTAATGTTTAGCATGTATGTTGGAACGCACGATAAGCATGAACGAATTGTGAGACAGTGACGGATGTACTCAATGATATGTAAGTCAATTAACACCCTTTTAGGGGCTAATTCCCTACATCAAAACTAACAACTTTTGTTCAGTGTCTCTTGTTAAAACACAAAATAATAATCGACCAAGTACGAGTCGGACTCGCGCACGGAGGGTTCCGTACTGTAAGCGAGTCCCCCTTAAATATGTATTTTATTTCAATTTTATTATTTGTTATTGAAGTGAATATTAAACGAAATATTCTGTGAAAATTTCAAGCATCTATCTGTTACCATTATTAATATAGAGCGAAAACGTCTAAAAATTCAGGTTTGTTGTATGGGAGCCACCCTTAAATATTTATTTTATTTTCTTTTTAGTATTTTTTGTTATAGCGGCAACAGAAACACATCATCGTGAAAATTTCAGCTGCCTAGCTATCATGGTTCATGAGATACAGCCCGGTGACAGACAGACGGACAGACGGACAAGTCTTAGTAACAGGGTCCCGTTTCGGACCCGTTAGGGTTCGAAACCCTAAAAATCAGCTTTTCCATACATTTTGTCGAGGTTGAACGATATTTTTCTAAGGAACAACAACTTTTTTTTGAGAATTTAGTTAGTTTTGATGGACAGAAGAAGCTCCTAAAAGATGTTAATTGATTAAAAATAACCATGTTTAAAGCATTGTTAAAATGTCTACTGTTCTACTCGTGTATACGGTTCCAAATGAATAAATAAATAAATACAGTTCACTTTTCAAAGTTCAACAAGTACCAGGGGTCCATAATCGCGCGAAGTTCGCTCGATCAGGGCCAACGTCCCGGGGCCTGCAAATGGCACGTGTTACCAACTTCGGGCCTTCATTTACACAACTTGGGAAACTTTCCTTAAACAACTTTTAAAACAGCTGGGGAGTTTATGAAATGCTTTGGGGGAATAATTATGGTTGTATTATTTCTTTTTAACCAACTAAAGGAGGAGGTTCTATGTTCTTGTGTATATTTTTTTTGTGTATGTAAATCGATAATTTCGCCAATTGCGAGCCGAATCGAAAAATTCTTTTTTAATTCAAAAGGGTATACTCCCGATGTAGTCCCATTAAAATTTTACAGAAATCGGCTGAGCCGTTTTAGAAAAAAACAACAATAATGTAAGCAATTCGAGCGAAATTTCCGAATTTTGTACACGATGAACATCGATAATTTCACCAATTGTGTATCGAATCGAAAAAAATCTTTTTTAGTTCGAGAGGGTATACTCCTAAGGTGGTCCTTAATATTTTTTACAGGAATCGCCCGAGCCGTTTTTGATAAATCAACAATAATGTAAACAATTAGAGCGAAATATTCGTTTTGTACACGATGGAAGGCGGTTTTGCCATTTTTTGCGAAAAATAATTATGTTTATTACTATTGTCAATATTACTATTGCCTTGAAAATTATGCTTTTATCTGTTCGGATGTTAATTTTTTTCTTTATTTTTTTAACGAACTTTGAAGAAAATGACCTGATTTAGATAATTAATACTTGGCAATGTTGATTAAGAAATATTTCACGCTCGTACGTCTTATTTTTATCGTTTTTGAAGTAAAAAGTAATTAAGTTCGTATAGGCCGGGTGGCTAGCCCTGGTGTCAGAGTTTTAAGGCCGCCTGAAGGCCTCTGACATGACTAAACGGTTAAAACATTCGGGGCCTACAATTTAACGTGTCATCCGAGCCACGGAAGCGCTCAGTTGGAAAATGCCACCCGCGGTCACCCATCCAAGTACTGACCGTGCGGAACGTTGCTTAATTTCGGTAATCGCTGACAATCACCTAGTCAAACTACGCTACGAGCGTTTTTGAAGTGAAACTTCTAATGCGACTTCCAACAAAGTTGCGTTAAACGTTTAACGCTACCAGGGGGTTATGAAAGCACTGTTGCGTCGAAGTTTCACCTCTTCCGCGCGGTGGGACTCCACTTGCATTTTAAGTTTCAGTATACTTTTTAGCCAAAGTTTTGCATAACAATATGACTTTTTAGAAGCTTATAACTATAAGGGCATTTTAAAAAAAAACTGTGAAAACTAAGACGTATAAACCTAGCTCTTGAAGTGCTTGAAGCAAAAATCACTCAAATCCTTACATAGTCCTTACATAGTATAAAATTAAGTCGCTATTTTCGTTTGTTTGTTTGTCTGTATGCTTAAATCTTTAAAACTACGCAACGGATTTTGATGCGGTTTTTTTTAATGGATAGAGTGATTCAAGAGGAAGGTTTATATGTATAATACACCTGTGCGAAGCCGGGGCGGGTCGTCTAGTATAAAATAAAGTTGCTAGTTTCGTTTGTTTGTTTGTTTGTCTGTATGCTTAAATCTTTAAAACTACGCAACGGATTTTGATGCGGTTTTTTTTAATGGAAAGAGTGATTCAAGAGGAAGGTTTATATGTATAATACACCTGTGCGAAGCCGGGGCGGGTCGTCTAGTATAAAATAAAGTCGCTATTTTCGTTTGTTTGTTTGTTTGTCTGTATGCTTAAATCTTTAAAACTACGCAACGGATTTTGATGCGGTTTTTTTTAATGGATAGAGTGATTAAAGAGGAAGGTTTATATGTATAATACACCTGTGCGAAGCCGGGGCGGGTCGTCTAGTTGGATAATATTTAGAGGTAGATAACAGCTTATAACGGTTTCACTAACAATTTCAGGTTCTTCGACAACTGTTTTGCGAACAATTTGAATAACGCCAAGTTCACTACGGACTGCTTCTATCTTATCACTTTCAATCACTTGTTTTTCCATAGCCAAGTTGGCTCATTACAATAAGCATGACGACTAATAAATATAATTAGTCCGTCAGATGGACTATCAAAAATATTAGATACGTATTTTTTCTTTTGTCAATTAAACATAAATTTATGAAGATACAGCCCGTCAAAGTTCCGCGTGACGTCACAAGTGCCATACAAATGTAGAGACTTCTGTAAAAGAGGTGACGTCACGACCCCCACTCTCAAACTTTGACAAGGTTTATCTTTGTCATTTGTTGTTTGATTGACAAAAGGAACAATACGTGTCCAATGTTTTTCGATAATCTAAGTCACGGACTAATTATAATAATGATTTTTTCTTACTAGTCATCATTCCTATTGCCTTAAATCTTTATATCAACCTAGCGACCCGCCCCGGCTTCGCACAGATGTATAATAATACATATAAACTTTTCTCTTGAATCACACTATCTATTAAATAATCTGCCAAGTACGAGTCGGACTCGCGCACGGAGGGTTATCAGTACTGTATGCGAGCCCCCCTTAAATATTTATTTTATTTTAATTTTTTTATTTATTATTGAAGTGAATATAAAACTAAATATTCTGTGAAAATTTCAAGCATTTACCTGGTACCGTTATTAATATAGATCGAAAAACGTCTAAAAAATCAGGTTTGTTGTATGGGAGCCGCCCTTCAATATTTATTTTATTTCTAGTATTTGTTGTTCTTCTTTTTAGTATTTGTTATTATAGCGGCAACCGAAATACATCATCTGTGAAAATTTGAGCTGCCTAGCTATAATGGTTCATGAGATACAGCCCGGTGACAGACAGACAGATAGACGGACATCGAAGTCTTAGTAATAGGGTCCCGTTTTTCCCTTTGGGTACGCAACTCTAAAAACCGCATCAAAATCCGTTGCGTTGTTTTAAAGATATAAGCATACATGCGGACAGACAGCGGGAAGCGACTTTGTTTTATACTATGTAGTTATAATGACAGAAAATCCGACGGAAATTGATTAGTTATAAAATACGAGTAAAGCTACTTGGTTCTATTCTAATCTTGTAGTTCTCATCATGGGATGTCTACTGTTGGACATAGGATCCCTCTAAAGATCTCCAATAATACCTACCAGTTAGAAGCGGTTGTATCCGGCGTCTGTCCGCCTCGTGGGTGAGCGTCTTACGCTATGTTTGCCAGTACGTGGTCTACAGTCGAGAACTTTTCGACTCTCGGTTATCGTGCAATGTGCCCTGCTGATGACTTTATCGAGACCCCAAGGTCGCACTGGATGCAAGCCGCTTCCAACCGATCCCATTGGAGATTTATAGGGGAGGCCTATACCCAGCAGTGGACGTCCTTTGGCTGATGTCGCACTGGATGCAAGCCGCTTCCAACCGATCCCATTGGAGATTTATAGGGGAGGCCTATACCCAGCAGTGGACGTCCTTTGGCTGATGGATGGATGTATGGACAATAATTTGTAGTCAAACGCCTAACTTTCACAATTTATTGTTAGTAGAAATATTTGAAGTTCATTATAAGTACTAGGCGTTCATAAAACACCGGAGGCTGCAGCAAATGGCGCACGTTAAAACTTTTTAACAAAATTGTAGAAATTTTTCTTAAACAACTTTTAAAACCGTTGGAACAGTACAAACTTCTCAAACTTAAACATTTCTGTAAGAAATGCCTAATGCTTAGGAGTAAAACTTGTTTCCAGAAACTTTTACGAGTATTAAGCGGTTTCTCTCTGCGTCTGTCTGGAAAGTAAAGTTATATGTATACTAACTTGTAACAATGAATATCATCAAAAACATACATTTATGTAATAATCGGCCAAGTACGAGTAGGACTCGCGCACGAAGGGTTCCGTACTGTATGGGAGCCCCACTTAAATATTTATTTTATTTTAATTTTATTATTTACTATTGAAGTAAATAAAAAACTTAATATTCTGTGAAAATTTCAAGCATCTACCTATTACCATTATTAAAATAGAGCGAAAAACGTCTAAAAAATCAGGTTTGTTGTATGGGAGCCCCCCTTAAATATTTATTTTATTTTGTATTAGTATTTGTTGTTATAGCGGCAACCGAAATACATCATCTGTGAAAATTTCAGCTGCCTAGCTATAATGGTTCATGAGATACAGCCCGGTGACAGACAGACAGACGGACAGACGGACATCGAAGTCTTAGTAATAGGGTCCCGTTTTTACCCTTTGGGTACGGAACCCTAAAAATCACAACTTAAAAGATTTCTAATTTTCGGATCTTATCATCTTTTGCTATTGCTTGTAAAATATGGCGGCGTGATGGCAGCCTTGAACAAAAATCAAATACGAAATTCCGTTGTAATTAATAATTAAACACCGTTTTTTTCTGTGAATTTGTTTACCATTTTTAAGAGTAAAGTTTTTTTTTGGGCTACTGTACAAAGTCTGAGCTCACTTGGCAAATTCAAATTCGATTTCAAAACTTTTATTGCAGTTTGCATGTTACATGTTACATAAATAAATATATAATCATGGCTCAATACAAACTTGCCTATTCAAGGCGTGCAACGTTACTGGCAGCTCTATTTGTTATTATCAAATTTAATTAATATTACAAAAAAAATTGTCTAAAATTATGTTCAAATTGATTACAATGTCAAGATTAGTGTCAATATTATGTTAGTAAGATTACATTAATAATTGCAAGATCTATATGTTATTTTAGTTGATTGACACGACCGGCGCAAAAGTTTGTATTACAACACCCACCGTGCGTAAGACTACCATTATTTCCCTAGGGGCAATAAATCAGTAAAGTTACTGACCGCGGCCGGTCAGCCTGACATGACTTACTGCCCGTTGGTCGACGGTCAGCACCGCAGTCAAACGTGACAAGTTGCCGCCATATTTCATTTAGAACATAATTATTTTTCGCAAGAAATGGCAAGACCGACTTCTACCGTGTACATAATTCAAATAATTTCCACGAATTGATGTGACATCCATGTACATTATTGTTGATTTATCAAAAACGATTCAGCCGATTTCAATAAAATTTAAATTGGACCTCAGAAGTTATACCCATTCGAGCTAAAAACGATTTTTTGATTCGGTTCACAATTGGTGAAAACTGCGGGTGAACATACATAACATACACAAAAAAATACATACAGACGAACATACGAGTAGAGCCACCTTCTTTGATGTGAAAAAAAAATGAAATTGAGATGAACCTCTTTAGACCTTCAAGGGTCTGGTGGATGACCCAACGACCAATTGCTTGTTATGTAGTAGTACTCGCAGTATTATATTAGTTTTTTATTAGGGTTCCGTACCCAAAGGGTAAAAACGGGTCCCTATTACCTACTAAGACTTCGATGTCCGTCTGTCCGTCTATCCGTCTGTCTATTTGCCTTCTTCTTGTCTGTCATATTATACACAGTCGATATATGGACTCGACTGTATGTATGGCAATTTGACTAGACAGTTTAGACAATGAATTGTCGCCGCGCGCCGGCTTTAATATTCACCCACGTCAGCCCACGTAAATCCCCCATAACATCTAAGATCTAACATCTTTGGCTATTCATTCGGCTTATACAAATACTAGACGACCCGCCCCGGCTTCGCACAGGTATATTATACATATAAACCTTCCTCTTGAATCACTCTATCCATTAAAAAAAACCGCATCAAAATCCGTTGCGTAGTTTTAAAGATTTAAGCATACAGACAAACAAACAGACAAAAATAGCGACTTTATTTTATACTATGTAAGGATGGTTTTGAATCTGTTTATCTTTATGAAAAAAGTTTAAAATATTTTAAGCAACGCGAACATAATTTTTGTTATTGTCAGCGATTACCGAAATTAAGTAACGTTTCGCACGGGTAGTATTTGGATGGGTGACCGCGGGTGGCATTTTCTAACTGAGCGCTACCGTGGCTCAGATGACACGTTAAATTGTATGTCCTGATCCTTTTAACCGCTAAGCCATGTCAGAGATCTTCAGGCGTCTACTTACTATTTTTACAAATACTAAATCTAATTCAATTTAATCTCATTTTAGTTCATCGTCATTATTTGAGTGGTGTAAACCAACCAACCAAACCAGCTGGTGGGTTTCCATAACTCACATATGGCAACATTGTGTTGTTATTTTTAGATGAGGTTAATTTTTACTAATTTTGTTATTGTTTATTTATTTTCCGTGGTATTCTTGGATGAATGATTGGTTAGTTTGTGATGAATGGTCGCGCGACCAATCATTAATCTAAGGTTATTTATTGTTATTTATTATTTTTTGTTTTAAACTTTATTGTTAATGATTTTAAAGGTGCTTAGATTCATGACGTTTCAAAAGTGTATCTTTGGTACTTAATTGAAATAAATATATTTGAACTTGAACTTGAACTTACTGTTATTTTCAACCAACTTTAAAAAGGAGGTTCTCAATTCGACTTGATTCAATTTTTTTTTTGTATGGCAGATCATACTTCAGAAGCGGTTTCATTTAAATTTCACCGACATCGGCACAACTATTTCTGAAACTTAAAAATAAAAACAAAATGGCATACACATCGGGATAACTATTCGAAGTTTGTACGATTAACGTAGGTTGTGCCATTTTAGGCGAAAAACAATTATCAGAAATCAGTTAAATATGTTTTAAAGTCTACACAATAGCAACCCTCATCACTCAGAATGTCCAAAATCCCACTTAACAGAATTAAACTGAGCAGCCCTCTGTGTGTGAAGTCATTATGGTATTAGGTCCCCGGGGCTCGCCCAGGGCTGCCACTGAAATTATTGCTAAATATCAGAATTAGAACAAAAGTAATAGAAACCGTACTAAATAGCAAGAGATATACATCACTTCGTCCCATTTTAAGCATGAAATTTAAAGGTGTTAGAAAAAGATGTACATACACCCGAACTTACGTAATTTCGAAAGGTTTCACAAACTAGCATTGAGCTATCTCGGCTGTACAAATTCAAAAAGGTAAAAAGTAGAAGGTAAAATGATCAGAGATTTGAACCTTCATATTGGAACTAGAGGGTTTAAATTTCCGATCATATTGCAATAGGCAAAGTGAACCAAATTTTAACCATTTGGACAATCCAACTTGTGATTTACGTATTTCGACAGACAATGCGTTTTTTTTGTTCCACTCACTCTCGAGTATGCTGTATAACTATAGAAATGAATAAGACAGCTCTAACATAGTTTTTATTTGAGCAAAGTTTAGTGAGTATTCTTGCTAAATTTATACCTTTTTATCATATTATAGACGCTGGTCCCAATATCAACTCACTCAACAAGATGTAACATTGTTCTTAACCGACTTCAAGAAAAGAGGTTCTCAATTTTAAGGAAGTTTTTTTTGAGTTTGTGTTACGCGATTACTCCTCCAATTTATGAACCGATTTTGATGATCTTTTCAGAATTCGAATAATTTGCACGAATCGATGCGACATCCCCATTTAAATTTTATCGAAGTCGGCTGATCCGTTTTTGATAAATCAACAAAAATGAACATAGTTTATTGAATCAGGCGTTACTTTGCGGAAGTTCATCTTCAAATTCTTGTTTTGAATAAATATTTAGTGTATTTCCGCTCTGTCGTAGTCATATAAGTTAAGGGTACTATTCAAAATCCAAATTTAATCACAAACAAAATTAGTAATTAATCATCAAACTGTATCATGGTTCGACTATTAGTGATTAGTAATCTATTTAAAAAATGTAGTAAACCTGAAAATAATATTTAATTAATATGTTAAAATTACAAATATAATTTATTTATAAAAAAAAAAAACGTTTCTTGCGAGTGAGCTCGAAGAGTCAACACGTCCTGAAGATGCCTCGTTTAGAGGCGAAACACGTGTCGAATAGAGTACAGTAAGAATAGGGGTGCTATTTATTGACTAAGTATTTTTTCAATTATTTTATACCATTTTTTTTTTTTATAAATAAATTATATTTGTAATTTTAACATATTAATTAAATATTATTTTCAGGTTTACTACATTTTTTAAATAGATTACTAATCACTATTTTTGTTACAGGTTTAATTTTTTTTTTTTTTTTTTAATTATTTTAAACGGATTAATTAAAAATTTTGTTTCAGGTTCATTCATATTTTGTAAACATACCTAAGCCTAGCTTTTCTAACCTGACCTAACCATAGTCGAACCATGATACAGTTTGATGATTAATTACTAATTTTGTTTGTGATTTAATTTGGATTTTGAATAGTACCCTTAACTTATATGACTACGACAGAGCGGAAATACACTAAATATTTATTCAAAACAAGAATTTAAAAATGAACATGGATGTCGCATCGATCCCTTTCGAACTGAAAATAATTTTTAAATCGGTAAATATCGATAAACAGACACAAAAAAAATACGAACAGTCGAACATAGTACCCCTCCTCCTTTTTGGAAGTCGGTAAAAATAAAATAAACATCAACTTGTGGCGTCCCTAGCGCGACCGCTCGAGCCTTACTGGCTAACTTCACAAACGCTGCGAATGGAACCGTTCCGGATCACAAGCGATTGATGAAGCGATCACAATTTTTAATTTTGACTTTAATTTATACTGAAACAAGCTGCTACGTACTTACCAATACGCATGACTGCATCGGTGGCTCAGTGGTTAGTGACCCTGACTACTGGGTTAGGCGTGGGTTCGATTCCCACCCAGGGCAGGCATTTATGTGATGACCATTGGTGTTTGCTCTGTCTGGTTTTAATACGTTTTTGGTAATTATCTACTTATCTAAGTATGAATTTAAAAAAAAAATATCTGTAGTGTATCAGTGTCTGATAGCCATATTATTATGACAGGCTTTGATTAGTTTGGGATCAAAGACCACATGTAAGATGTCTCCCTAATTTACAGTTGGACCAACTCTTAAGATGTGAAAAATAAAAATTACTAAAATCTTGATCTGAAGATTAAGTTAAACAGATGCTATTCGGAGAGCTACTAGTACTTTTCGCAAAAAAAATGGCAAAACCACCTTCCATCGTGTACAAAATTCGAATATTTCGCTCGAATTATTTACCTTATTGTTGATTTTTCAGAAACGGCTCAGCCGATTTCTGTAAAATTTCAATGGGACTACCTCGCAGTATATACCCCTTCGAACTAAAAAAAGAATTTTTCGATTCGGTTCACAGTTGGCGGAATTATCAATGAACATACACAAAAAAATACATACGTACAGACGAACAGATAACCTCCTCCGTTTTGGAGGTTGGTTAAAAATGCTTTTAAAAGTAGGGTCGTCGATCTATCTTGTGGGAAAAATAACCCCAAAAACCTTGGTAAAGGTAAGAGTAAACATACTCTTCAATACCTGTCTTAATAATCGTATTAGTCCAAGATGTTGGTTTAAAAGCTTGAACCCCGAACCATCCCAAGTGTTCGTTCCAGTTTGTTTACAAACCGGAATAAAACATGAAAGCCTTGTTCCGTTCCGGCGCGAGAATGGTGTCTTTAGACTCATAAAACTGAAAAAGCTCTGAACGGAATACTTAGACGCGCTCTGGTAAGAAGGACAAATTTACCTATCAAACAAAAATAATCGGCCAAGTACGAGTCGGACTCGCGCACGGAGGGTTCCGTACTGTATGGGAGCCGCCGTTAAATGTTTATTTTATTTTAATTTTACTAATTATTATTCAAGTGAATATAAAAATAAATATTCTGTGAAAATTTTAAGCATCTACCTGTTACCATTATTAATATAGAGCGAAAAACGGCTAAATAATATACCTAATTAAAAAAACCCCCGACACAAAAATATTTGACAACTTTCAATTGACAACCATTTTGGGCACATTTATAGAATTTTGGTTCTTCCATCACCACTTTAACCCACCATAACTCTTAAACGGCTCAATAGATTTTAATAAAACATAGCTAAGAACACTCTCGATTAAGTCTCCTTTCATCCAAAAAAAACTAAACTGAAATCGGTTCAGTGGTTCGGGCGCTATGATGCCACAGACAGACAGACAGACAGACAAACAGAGACGTCAAACTTATAACACCCCTCTTTTTCGTCGGGGGTTAAAAATCAGATTTGTTGTATGGGGGCTCCCATAATTCCCCTTAATTATTAATTTTATTCTGTTTTTAGTATTTGTTGTTATAGCAGCAACAAAAATACATCATCTGTTAATGCTACTGTGAATGCTAATGTGAGCTTTCTAGCTATAACGGTTCATGAGATACAGCTTGGAGACAGACAGACATTCGGACAGCGGAGTCTTAGTAATAGGGTCCCGTTTTTACCCTTTGGGTACGGAACCCTAAAAAACAAATCTGGAGAGAGAGAGAGGAATTTCAATTTCAATTTCAAAATAACTTTATTTATCAAATATTTTTTACAAACAGGTACAAGCGCCAGTGTACATATATCCTAGCGGTACAAAAACAATGGATTTTAATTTTTGTTTTTCAAGCACGTAAGCTTATTCAAAACTTCTACCTGGAACATTATGTTATGATGTGCGGAATTAATTTAAATTCAATAATAATCGTTTATTAACTTTAAACGTAGACTTTAGTCGAGCATGCATATGATGAAAGAGGAAGTGAGAGAGGAAGATCGAGAGAGAGAAAGAAAGAGACAGACACGTTAAACTTAAAACACTCCGTCGTTTCTGCGTCGGGTTACAACGAAAACTGATAGAAACTTTGGTTGTTCTACACTTCAACCCGTGTCTTAGACATCTTAGCAAAAGATGTTTGTACAAAAGTACAAAAGCTTGAACCCCAAAACGCTCGAAGTGTTTCACATTCCAGTTTGTTTGCGGCCGGAATAAAACATGAAAGCCTCGTGTTCTGTTCCGGGACGTGAATGGACGCCTTTAAAACTCATAAACCTGAGAGCGCAAGGGGAGCGTTTACACGTACTGTGGTAACTCGTAAATAAGGCGGGGAAATAATAAAATACAAGGTATTCAATTAGCATCCTTTTGGTAGCTTATTCTACATCAAAACTAACAACTTTCGCTCAGCTACTTTTCTCAAAACTAAAATAATTGGCCAAGTGCGAGTCCGACTCGCGCACGAAGGGTTCCGCACCGTGTGGAAGCCCCTTTAATATGTTTTGTTTTAATTATTAATTAATTATTTTTGAAAGGAATATATCACTTAATATTTGAATCATCTTCCTGTTGCCGTTATAAATATTAAGCAAAAAAACACGTTATTTAATTTATTTATGTTTAAAGTGCATATCTTGTTTGTAATAAAGTAAAGTTAAAAGTTAAAGTAAAGTAAATATTTAATGAATATTTCAAGCATCTACCAGTCACCGTTATTTATATGAGGCAAAAAACGTCTATAAATTCAGGTTTGTTGTATGGGAGCCCCCCATAAATATAAACTTTATTCCGTTTTTATTACAAAATTTCAGCTTTCTAGCTATAACAGTTATTGAGATACAGCCTGGTGACAGACAGACAGAAAGACGGACAGCAGAGTCTTAGTAATAGGGTCCCTTTTTTACCCTTTGGGTAAGAAACCCTAAAAAACAGCTGTTCCATACATTTTGTCGAGGGTGAACGATATTTTTCTATGAAACAGCTTTTTGATATTTAGTAAAAATCGTTGAACAAAAGTTGTTAGTTTTGATGAACAGATTAAACCCCTAAAAGGATGCTAATTGATTACCAGTAACCCTGTATACGTACTAGCTTTCACCCGAGGCTACTCGTGCTGCCGTAAATTTTTTAGAGATAATTTCGTAGCTTATGACAATTTTCAATCTTTAATTTACATTTATACAAAATCTAAGTTGAAATAATTATTGCGAATAAGTAACAAATCATCAAACACACTTATTACTAAGAGTCCGTTGTCCGTCTGTCTGTCTGTTTGTCTCCAAGCTGTATCTCATGAACCGCTATAGCCAGAAGACTGAAATTTTCACAGCTAATGTATTTCTGTTGCCGCTATAACAACAAGTACTAAAATAGAATACAAATAATATTAATGGGGGGCTCCCATGCAACAAACCTGATTTTTTAGCCGTTTTTTGCTCGATATTAATAATGGTAACAGGTGGATGCTTGAAATATTCACAGAATATTTAGCTGCATGCTTACTTTATTAATAAATAATTAAATTAAAATAAAACAAATGTTTGAGGGGGCTCCCATACTAAGGAACCCTTCGTGCGCGAGTCCGACTCGTACTTGGCAGATTTTTTATTTATTTAAGCTGTACTATCCCACTGCTGGGCAGAGGACTCCCCCAATCCCTTCCACTCCTTTATGTTCCGTGCTATTTTAAACCGACTTCCAAAAAGGTGGAGGTTCTATTTTCGTCTATATGTATTTTTATGTATGAATGTTCATCGATAATTTCGGTCAGTACTTGGATGGGTGACCGTGGGTGGCATTTTCCAACTGAGCGCTACCGTGGCTCGGATGACACGTTAAATTGTAGGCCCCGGTTGTTTTAACCGCTTAGCCATGACAGAGGCCTTCAGGCGGCCTAAAAACTCTGACACCAGGGCTAGCCACCCGGGTTATACGTTACGTTTATGCTAACTTACTTACTTTTTTTACTTATTGTGAACACAATCGAAAAATTAATTTTTAGTTCGATAATACTTCCGAGGCTGTCCCATTTTAATTTAATAGAAGTTTTTGAAAAATCAACATTAATGTAAACTATTCGATCGAAATATTCGAATTTTGTACACGATGGATTATAGTTTTGCCATTTTTTGCGAATAATAATTATTTGTTTGATTTTTGTTAAAAAAATTATCTAAACGCACCCCTTCTACAGAAAGTATCATGTTACCACGAGGGTATTTTTACATGAAGCCGCCACAGAAAATACCACAGTAACTACGAATGATCTTATAACCTGAATGGCTTGAACAGAAAGGTTTCAGAAGTTGTACTTTTATCTGTAAGCTGTTTTCTCACCCCGCGGGACTTGGTGTGAGGAGGGAGGGAGGCTTTTGGATTCCGATTATCGATGTGGTCGAAAATTCTCTAGTTTTTAGGGTTCCGTACCTCAAAGAGAAAAACAGGGCACCCTTATAGGATCACTTTGTTGTCGGTCTGTCCGTATGTCAAGACATTTTATCTCGAGAACGCGGAAAGTTAACGAGTTAAAATTTAAACCATATACGTATATCTACGCCCTCTTGCAGTAGTAAAAAAATCGTACTTCTAAGTTATCTTAGAAAAAAGTTAGATCCGTTAATGTCGTAAAAACGCATATTTCTACACTCACAAGGGAATCAAAACCTACAGGGTACTTCCCGTTGACCTAGAACTATGAAATTTGGCGAGAAGCATTATCTTAGAGTACATTATATATATATGTAGGAATAAATCTGAATACTATACAATTTTATTTAATCACAAAAAATATGTCCTAATTTAATGCAAAAAAATGGGCTCTAATTTCAAAGTGAATTAAATGTTATGTGGGGTATCAAACGAAATATCTTTATTAGCAAAAGCTAAAATCTCAAAAAATAACAATGCTGTTCCATAGAAAAATATCTATCGTTCACCTTCGACAAAATGTATGGAATAACTGTTTTTTTTAAGTTTTGACAAAAGTTGTTAGATTTGATGGACAGAATATGCCTCTAGAAGGATGCTAGTTGATTAACAGTAACCCTGAATACCAGTTATACATTATGAACATATTTTACAGAACTTTAACACTTTCTTTCTGTTGTTTCAGAGGAAGAGTGTGAAGAAACATCTCTCACTCCCTCTCGCCACCGGCCGGAGGGAGTGAGTGCGCTAGCACAGAGCACGCGCTTCACTCCTCACGAGATCAAGCTCATGTATCGAGGATTCAAACAGGTGAGTCACACTCTCTCTCTCTCTCTCTCTCTCTCTCTCTCTCTCTCTCTCTCTCTCTCTCAACACGGAGGGAGTGAGTGCACTAGCACAGAGCACGCGCTTCACTCCTCACGAGATCAAGCTCATGTATCGAGGATTCAAACAGGTGAGTCACACTCTCTCTCTCTCTCTCTCTCTCTCTCTCAACACGGAGGGAGTGAGTGCGCTAGCACAGAGCACGCGCTTCACTCCTCACGAGATCAAGCTCATGTATCGAGGATTCAAACAGGTGAGTCACTCTCTCTCTCTCTCTCTCTCTCTCTCTCTCTCTCTCTCAACACGGAGGGAGTGAGTGCGCTAGCACAGAGCACGCGCTTCACTCCTCACGAGATCAAGCTCATGTATCGAGGATTCAAACAGGTGAGTCACACTCTCTCTCTCTCTCTCTCTCTCTCTCTCTCAACACGGAGGGAGTGAGTGCGCTAGCACAGAGCACGCGCTTCACTCCTCACGAGATCAAGCTCATGTATCGAGGATTCAAACAGGTGAGTCTCTCTCTCTCTCTCTCTCTCTCTCTCTCTCTCTCTCTCTCTCAACACGGAGGGAGTGAGTGCGCTAGCACAGAGCACGCGCTTCACTCCTCACGAGATCAAGCTCATGTATCGAGGATTCAAACAGGTGAGTCACTCTCTCTCTCTCTCTCTCTCTCTCTCTCTCTCTCTCTCAACACGGAGGGAGTGAGTGCGCTAGCACAGAGCACGCGCTTCACTCCTCACGAGATCAAGCTCATGTATCGAGGATTCAAACAGGTGAGTCACTCTCTCACTCTCTCAACACGGAGGGAGTGAGTGCGCTAGCACAGAGCACGCGCTTCACTCCTCACGAGATGAAGCTCATGTATCGAGGATTCAAACAGGTGAGTCACTCTCTCTCTCTCTCTCTCTCTCTCTCTCTCTCTCTCAACACGGAGGGAGTGAGTGCGCTAGCACAGAGCACGCGCTTCACTCCTCACGAGATCAAGCTCATGTATCGAGGATTCAAACAGGTGAGTCACTCTCTCTCTCTCTCTCTCTCTCTCTCTCTCTCTCTCTCAACACGGAGGGAGTGAGTGCGCTAGCACAGAGCACGCGCTTCACTCCTCACGAGATCAAGCTCATGTATCGAGGATTCAAACAGGTGAGTCACTCTCTCTCTCTCTCTCTCTCTCTCTCTCAACACGGAGGGAGTGAGTGCGCTAGCACAGAGCACGTGCTTTACTTCTCACGAGATCAAGCTCATGTATCGAGGATTCAAACAGGTGAGTCACTCTCTCTCTCTTTCTCTCAACACGGAGGGAGTGAGTGCGCTAGCACAGAGCACGCGCTTCACTCCTCACGAGATCAAGCTCATGTATCGAGGATTCAAACAGGTGAGTCACTCTCTCTCTCTCTCTCTCTCTCTCTCAACACGGAGGGAGTGAGTGCGCTAGCACAGAGCACGCGCTTCACTCCTCACGAGATCAAGCTCATGTATCGAGGATTCAAACAGGTGAGTCACTCTCTCTCTCTCTCTCTCTCTCTCTCTCTCTCTCAACACGGAGGGAGTGAGTGCGCTAGCACAGAGCACGCGCTTCACTCCTCACGAGATCAAGCTCATGTATCGAGGATTCAAACAGGTGAGTCACTCTCTCTCTCTCTCTCTCTCTCTCTCTCTCTCTCTCTCTCAACACGGAGGGAGTGAGTGCGCTAGCACAGAGCACGCGCTTCACTCCTCACGAGATCAAGCTCATGTATCGAGGATTCAAACAGGTGAGTCACTCTCTCTCTCTCTCTCTCTCTCTCTCAACACGGAGGGAGTGAGTGCGCTAGCACAGAGCACGCGCTTCACTCCTCACGAGATCAAGCTCATGTATCGAGGATTCAAACAGGTGAGTCACTCTCTCTCTCTCTCTCTCTCTCTCTCTCAACACGGAGGGAGTGAGTGCGCTAGCACAGAGCACGCGCTTCACTCCTCACGAGATCAAGCTCATGTATCGAGGATTCAAACAGGTGAGTCACTCTCTCTCTCTCTCTCTCTCTCTCTCTCAACACGGAGGGAGTGAGTGCGCTAGCACAGAGCACGCGCTTCACTCCTCACGAGATCAAGCTCATGTATCGAGGATTCAAACAGGTGAGTCACTCTCTCTCTCTCTCTCTCTCTCTCTCAACACGGAGGGAGTGAGTGCGCTAGCACAGAGCACGCGCTTCACTCCTCACGAGATCAAGCTCATGTATCGAGGATTCAAACAGGTGAGTCACTCTCTCTCTCTCTCTCAACACGGAGGGAGTGAGTGCACTAGCACAGAGCACGCGCTTCACTCCTCACGAGATCAAGCTCATGTATCGAGGATTCAAACAGGTGAGTCACTCTCTTACTCTCACTCTCTCTCTCTCTCAGCTCGGAGGGAGTGAGTGTGCGCTTCACTCCTCACGAAATCAAGGTCATGTACCGCGGATTCAAGCATGTGAGTCACTATCTCACTCCTCCGTATTTTTACCGACTTCCAAAAAGGAGGAGGTCCTATGTCCGTCAGTATGTTTTTTTGTGTATGTTCATCGATATTTTCGCCAATTATTATTGTGAACCGATTAAAAAAATCTTTTTTAGTTCGAAAGGGTATAGGTGGTCCCATTTAAATTTTATCGAAATCGGCTCAGCCGTTTTTGATAAATCAACAATAATGTACATGGATGTCACATCGATTCGTGCAAACTATTCGAATTCTGTACACGATGGAAGTCGGTGTTGTGATTTTTTGCGAAAAATAATCACTACACATAAATATTATCTTACTTATCCTGTTGTTGTCATTGACAATACGTCAGTGGTTAAGTAGAACACTTGTTGACCAAGTGAACGAAGTGAAAGAGGTCTTCGCTTCAACTTGGCTTTGTTGGTAATTTTTTAACTGACTTCCAAAAAGGATGAGGTTCTATGTTCGTGTGTATGTATTTTTTTTGTGTATGTTCATCGATAATTTCGCCAATTGTGAACCGAATCAAAAAATTATTTTATGGTTCAAAAGGGTATACTCCCAAGGTGGTCCCATTTAAATTTTACAGAAATCGGCTGAGCCGTTTTTGATAAATCAACAATAATGTAAACAATTCGAGCGAACTATTCGAATTTTGTACACGATGGAAGGCGGTTTTGCCATTTTTTGAGAAAAATAATTGAAGACATGAGTGGATGAAGGTGTTATGTCGCATTTTTTTTAATTTCGGTTTTTTGTCATGAATGAAGGTGTTATGTCAACTCGGAAGTCATGGCACCTTCAGATTTCATAGTTATAAACGTAAACAGTGTGAAAAATAATGGATGAAGGGTTTATGTACACACAACACTTAATTTCTTAAAGGAAGAAAGTGTTATGTACGGACATAGCACCTTCATCCATGACCAAACGTGCTAAAACGAATAAAACCGTATTTTGATATGGATGAAAGTGTCATGTTGTGTACATAACCCCTTCATTCATGTTTGAACGTGTTAATTTACGAGAATGTTATCATTTAGTTCAAAAATTAACGTTGGTTGTGGTAAAAAAAAAAATTAAAACAGAGATCGGGGTGGGTACAACATGGGAATTACACATAACTTTCGTCTTGTCCATGTTCATCTTAAGACCCACCTGTTGAGAAACCCGATTGAGGCCTTCGAGCATCGTGCTGAGCTCTTCCATCGATTTTGCCATGACTACTATATCGTCGGCAAACCGAAGGTGAGTGAGGTATTCGCCATTGACATTGATGCCGAACCCTTTCCATTCCAGGAGCTTGAAGGCGTTCTCCAAAGTAGCCGTAAACAGTTTCGGAGAAATTACGTCTCCCTGTCTTACGCCTCTTTTTAAAGGGATCGCCTTGGAGCTCTCTTCCTGTACTCGGACCGACATAATGGCGTTATTATACAAGCACTTCAACACTTCGATGTACCGATAGTCAATACGGCATCGTTGGAGAGACTCGAGTACAGCCCAAGTCTCGACCGAATCAAAGGCTTTCTCATAGTCCACAAACGCTAAACTCTTCGGTCTTCTGTATAACCTGCCGTAGCGTATGAATGTGGTCCATGGTACTAAAGCCCTTTCGGAAACCGGCTTGTTCGGAAGGCTGGAAGTCATCAAGCCTGCGCTCGAGACGATTCGTAATGACCCTTGAAAACAGCTTATAAACAAGCTCAGAAGAAGATGGGTCTGTAGTTCTTCAATAAGGTGTTGTCACCTTTCTTGAAAAACAACACCACCACGCTTCTGTTCCATGCTTCTGGCGTGATGCCCTCGAGGACGACGGTGTTAAAAAGCTTCTGGAGGACTTTTAGTACCGGTGTTCCACCCGCTCTCAGGAGCTCTGATGTGATACCGTCATCACCCGGCGCCTTGTTGTTCTTAAGCTGATTCAGGGCCATTCTAATCTCGTACAGGCTGATGTCTGGGATATCTTCGGTGAAGTGTCGGGTCAGCTTGGCTCTTGGATCTTTGGCCGCGCTGCTAACAGGCTTAGCGACCGAAGCGTATAACTGTCCATAGAACCTTTCGATCTCCTCTAATACCTCTGCCTTGGTCGACGCTAAACTTCCATCTTCTCTCTTCAGCTTTGTCAATCGGCTTTGTCCAATAGACAAATCTCTTGCGAACACTTTGGAGCCTTTGTTCCGCTCTATTGTCTTTTTAATATGTTTAGTATTAAAAAGACGGATGTCGTGCCGCAAGGATTTCGAAATTTGTCTATTGAGACGCCTATATGACTTTGCATCATCGGAAGACTGCAATCTTAGCGAGCGTCGTTCGGCCATGAGATTTACAGTGTGATCGGAGAATTTCTGCGGTTTATTTGAACGGCGGGGTCTAACGAACTTAGCACCCACCGTTTGGACAGTTTCTTCAGTTTCATTTTAATACTTTCATAAAAACTTTCAGTAAACACGTTCATACAGAATAGTTGTTTCATTTATCACCAAACATATTTGTGAATGAAGGTGTTATGTACATTTTTTTACATAAATTACCCTCATAAATATAATATTTTTCTAACAGCTTTATGTACTTGAATAAAGACATGTTAAACTATATTTTTTGAAAGTTTTAGCATTGTAACTCTACTACTACCATTTCTACAACTAATAAACCTTTAACGCTAATTTTCTCGAGTTTTTGTTTTTGTATCATAACACTTTCATCCACTCATGTCTTCAATTATGTTCACATACGGATATCCTTATGGTTACAAAATTATTTTAGATAAAATAAATATAAATTATACTCGTAGACCCTAAAATAATAATAGACCCTAAAATAATTAAAGCGTTTTAAAATAAACACCACGAGTGTATCGCTTGCTATGAATATTTGAACACATTCATATTGATGTGGAAATAATAGCCAAAGTTTTCAGCCGGTATCATTATCGAAATTCCATTTAGCTGTCGATATGTTAATAATTAATTTTAAAACTCATCATTATCATTGACTGCCTCGGTGGCTCAGTGGTTAGTGACCCTGGCTTCTGGGTCAAAGAGTGGGTGGGTGGGTTCGATCCCCACCCAGGGCAAAAATTTACGTGATGAACAAAAGTGTTTGCTCTGTGTCTGGGTGTTATTTAGTTACTATCTTTATAAGAATGTATCTAAAAATAAGTGTATGTAGTGTTTCAGTCTCTGGCAGCCATATCACAAGCTTTGCTTAGTTTGGGGTCAGATACCGTGTGTAAGATGTCCCCCTAATATTTATTTATTTATTATCATTAGTCTTGATAGGAATATTTTTGCGTCAAAATCATTGTTATTTTGGAAAAAATAGCAAAACCGACTTCAAATATTGCAAATTACGTACAAAGTTCGAATACTTCATTAGAATTGATGTATGTCCCTTTTAGGGTTCCGTAACCAAAGGGTAGAAACGGGACCCTATTACTAAGACGTCCGCTGTCCGTCTGTCTGTCACCAGGCTGTATTTCATGAACCGTAAATAAATCACCATCACGATAAATCCTTACACAGTATAAAATAAAATCGCTATTTTCGTTTGTTTGTCTGTATGCTTAAATCTTTAAAACTACGCAACGGATTTTGATGCGGTTTTTTTTAATGGATAGAATGATTCAAGAGGAAGGTTTTTATGTATAAAAATTCCCGAAATTCCCACGGGAACGGGCACAACGCGGGTAAAACCGCGGGGCGCTGCTAGTCAACAATAATGTAAACAACTCGAGCTAAATCTTCGAATTTTGTACACGATAGAAGGCGGTTTTGCCATTTTTTTTGTGAAAAATGATAATTTTACAGATAACGTATTTCGGTTGCCGCTATAACAACAAATACTAACAACAGAATACTTGTTCCTTTGCAGGAGTGTCCGACTGGCGTGGTGGACGAAGATGCTTTCAAGCACATCTTCTCGCAGTTCTTCCCGCTCGGAGGTCAGATATTTTTACGCTTTGTTATTTTAAAAGTTATGAAAAAAATCTACAATTTTGTTCAAAAAGTTTTAACGCGCACCATTTGCTGCAGCCTCCAGTGTTTTATGAACGCCTAGTACTTATAATGAACTTTAAATATTTCTACTAAGAATAAGTTGTCAAAATTAGGCGTTTGACTATAAATTATTGTCCATCCATCCATCTGCCTTAGGACTTCCACTGCTGGACATAGGCCAGCTCATTAGGTAAATCTCTAATAAGACGCTTTGATAGCGGCTTGCATCCAGCGCCCATCCTGCGGTCTTTAAGAGGTCATCCGTCCACCTTGTGGGTGGACATTCTACGCTAAATTCCTTCTGTATGTGTCCTACATAATTCATGATTTTTATGTTTCATGAGTTTATGTTTATTTTACGATCTAATTTTGAGCGATTTATCACACGCTTAAGACAAAAATGTTAGATGTTTTTTTTTGTGTTGGTATTGCTTAAAATTCAACATGTTGGAATGTTCCAGACGCGTCGCAGTATGCGCACTTCGTGTTCAACACGATCAAACACAAACAGAGCGGGAAGATCAACTTCGAGGTAACATTCTACTTTCAAACAATAATAGCTATTGCTAGTTATGTCCTAAAGTAGGAACACGCCACATTACCACCCCTACACTGTCGATTTTCCTTCGATACGTACGAAGCGGTTTGACTCAACATTTCTGATTCGTACCGCCAGGGAATGGAACAGTCTTCCTGCTTTCCTGTTTCCTAAGAGATTTAATCTAAAGCTTTTCAAGGTCAGAGTGAATAGGTATCTTCTAGGTCTGCGAGCTTCATCTTTGACTACAACTTCGCTTACCGTCAGGCGAGATGGTGGTCGAACGCGGACTTATTTGCGTTAAAAAAATAATCGACCAAGTGCGAGCATTCGCGCACGTAGGGTTCCGTACCGTATGGTAGCCCCCCTTAAATATTTATATTATTTTAATTTAATTATTTATTTTTAAAGTAAATGTTTAACTAAATATTCTGTGAAAATTTCAAGCATCTACGAGTACCTGTCACCGTTATTAATAGCGAGCGAAAAACGGCTTAAAATTTAAGTATGTTGTATTGGAGCCCCCCTAAATTTTTTTTTATGATTTTAGTATTTGTTGTTATAGCGGCAACGTTCTAGCTATCACCGTTCCTGAGATACAGCTTGGTGACAGACAGATGGACAGCGGAGTTTTAGTAATAGGGTCCCGTCTACACACGATTTTTACCCTTTGGGTACGGAACCCTAAAAAAAAAGTTTTAGAATGTTTAATCTTTCACCTGTGCAGTAAAATTAAATTCCATTGCTGCTTATTTATTCAAAAAAACTTTCTGCAAAATATCAAACGACACCACAGGGCTCAGTGACATCTTATATTTCACCCGCTGTGAGTGCGATAAGGATAGAATAAAGGTTTTGTATCGAGAGCGAGCGTGACGCATGGAAAGGAAATGAGACGTTATGGCAGCCATAAAATTATTGTAGCCGAATTATGGCACCGTAAAAGATTCAGTAAAATGAGATAATAATGCGCCATTTTCTGCCGTTTGTGGTTCTGTTTTTAGGGTTCCATACCCGAAGGGTAAAAACGAGATCCTAATGCTAATGTAGCGCTCGTAGCGTAGTTTGACTAGGTGTTTGTCAGCGATCATCGAAATTAAGCAACGTTCTGCACGGTCAGTACTTGGATGGGTGACCGCGGGTGGCACTTTCCAAATGAGCGCTACCGTGGCTTGGATGACACGTTAAATTGTAGGTCTCGGTTGTTTTAACCGTTAAGCCATGTCAGAGGCCTTCAGGCGTACTAAAAACTCTGACACAAAGGCTAGCCATCGGACTACAATATAGTATTAACAGTAGGCACGTACAGCCTCACGTGGCCATGCAATGTACGTAACGCTAGGGCTGCCCGCCTGGTAGGTAAATCGCCCGCTTACCGATTACAAACCCACACGTTCACTCGTCACTACGGCGCGCCCTTGCGACTTGTATACCGAACTCCGAGGGTACGATTCGCGTTCCAACTTCTTATAAACGTATAGAGATCAACAACTAGCAATTTTTTTGTTTCAAAATTAAGACAGAATTCTGCACGGATATGTGTTAATACCGAGTATCAATAATCCAGTGCCTAACAATTTAGAGCTCGATACTCATAACGATATACCTGGTATTTCAGGAGTTCCTCGAGATACTCTCCCGCGTGGCGCGCGGCTCCGTCCAGGACAAACTGGCCTGGGTGTTTACCCTGTACGACGTGGATGGCGACGGCCGCATCTCCAGACATGAGATGGAACAGGTATCTATGTACTTACTTCCTGGTGCACTGACCCAAAATCTGTCGTGGCCGTGGTCGAAAAATGCTATTGGTCTCGATGTAGCACAGTCTCCTCCCACTCGTTTGGTTGAAGCTCACATATGTCAGACTTCACAGCATCAATCTAGCGGTATCTAGGCCAGTCAACGGAGCAGAAGAAAGATGAGAGGAAGATAATGCAGATAATCCTGAGTCTAACTCCCAGTCGACGGATGCTATGCTTGAACAGTGACGGACTGATCTCAAGGCACGAGATGGAACAAGTATTATATCGAGTAGAGATACTAGTACTGACACTAGTGAGAGTGCATTGCCTAGCCTAGGTGATCTCGTGATACGAGATGGAACAGGTATTATATCGAGTACTGATACTAGTACCAATACTAGAAGTGCAGGACGTGCTGGCCTGGGTGACCACGTTATAATGATTACGTGGACGGCGTCGGACTCATCCCCAGACATGAGAGGTACTTATAAAACAAGTATTTATACACTTATCTACAAAATACGCCTTCTTGACTCTGCAATCTTCCCCCATCCTTAGCAGATAGCTCACCCAGTGAAGTTTTTAGTTTCAGCTATTAAGTTGAATTCAGCAACCAAAAAAAGAGAGAGGCCTATACCCAACAGCGGGGATAAATAACGCTGCGGAAATAACGATGATTATGGAAAATAATTATGAAGATGATGATAAAGATGATGACGAAGATGATTATGAAGATGATTCTAAAGATTATTATGAAGATAGTTCTAATTGGTTCTTTAATTCGACAAATAGGTGTCAGAGACACGCTTTTGAATAGGCAACAAAATCTACACAATGGTAAAGACTTAACAAGATATCAATTCTGTAAATGATTATGATGATGATTATGAAGATGAAAATTATGATGACGATAACGTGGACAATGACGATAATGATTACTTGATGTTGATGAAGATGAATGGTTAACTGAACAGTTACGATCATAATGATGATGAATATGAATGGTAAACTGAACCGTCTTCTGGTGCTGTTCCAGGTGGTGGCAGCGATATACGAGCTGCTGGGGCGAGCCGCCGTGCCGCCCGTCAGCAGTCAAGCGGCTAAAGAACACGTCGACAGGATCTTCAGCGTGAGTCTGTTCCTCACTTACTAGCTACTACTACTTGCTCCATTTTATCCTAGCTAAGGCTTAAGTAGCCAAGCCATGTGGCTAAAGATCCTGTTAGCCAATGTGAGCCTGTTACACACTAGCATTTCTAATGTTGTATTAACAATACTATTATCACTAGATGTAGGAAACGCAAATGGTAAATACATATTAGGTATACCATTACCTCTGTAATTTAGTCGTTGGGTAGTGCTAAAACTTAATTATACTATTGCAAGTCCGCTAGGACAAACTGTTGAGACCAATCATTTGTTACACCTATGTACTGACATAGTTTTAAGCAATAAAAATTTGATTTACTTTATAACATATTTGCTCGTAAAGTGGCTGTAATTACACCAATTTCAATTTCGTAATGTATTTCATTAGACACTTGTGCGGTAAATGTAATGTAAAACGCACGATGCTTCGCGACTAATGCACGACTTTCACTCCGCACGGTGCTACTTTCACTCAAAGTCAGAGTTTTATTAATTTCCTCGCAAACCCTTACATAGTATAAAATAAAGTCGCTATTTTCGTTTGTTTGTCTGTATGCTTAAATCTTTAAAACCACGCAACGGATTTTGATGCGGTTTTTTTTTAATGGATAGAGTGATTCAAGAGGAAGGTTTATATGTATAAAAATTCCCGAAATTCCCACGGGAACGGGCACAACGCGGGTAAAACCGCGGGGCGCTGCTAGTATGTTATAAAACGTCGTATGACGTACGTGCGCGCGTAAAAATTACAGCCTCTGCTTCCTTACAGCAATATCGCTTCGGCTGTAATTTTCAACTTACCGCACTTATATCATAATGTACTATTACTTTACTCTACTCGTTACCTATACCTATTACACACGTTACTAGCCAGGCATCTCAAGCCACGGCTGCCAAGTTTAATGTAGTGTTTGGATGATGTATAATGCTCAAACTTTACTTTGTTTAGGGAACTAGATACTAGAATTTTTGACAACGTCTTATAAATCGATAAACGCCGCCTGCACGCACGTAAAGTGTCACGTTCCACCTGAGCTGAGCGTACAAAAGATAGAGAGGCACGATCGGCCTAAGGGGTGATTTATATTAGGACGGGGCGGGCACGGGACGGGCCGGACGGGGCTTATACGACGCCCGTACGACGCACATTCCATACATTTTGTGTAAAAGCCCGGACGGGCCCCGTCCGGGCGTCGAACGGGCGTCTCACGGTCCACGACAATCATCCCCACGCGTTCGGCTTGTTTCACTTCTTGATTCAACAATGTTTTTACGACGTTATCACGTAAAATTATCGCCCGGAAACCGACTTCACTGACAACTATTTCTCCTTCTAATGCTGCTCCTTTGTATCGACAGCTGATGGACCTGAACGCAGACGGCGTGGTGACTCCGGACGAGCTGGCCACGTGGGTGTCACGTGACCCGGCCGCGCTCCGCTCGCTCGGCACGCTCGACACCGTGTTGTGATCCCCACCCCGAGCGACCCACGACACGTATGTACACGACACGTGACACGTGGGTGTCACGTGACCCGGCCGCGCTCCGCTCGCTCGGCACGCTCGACACCGTGTTGTGATCCCCACCCCGCGCGACCCACGACACGTATGTACACGACACGTGACACGTGGGTGTCACGTGACCCGGCCGCGCTCCGCTCGCTCGGCACGCTCGACACCGTGTTGTGATCCCCACCCCGCGCGACCCACGACACGTATGTACACGACACGTGACACGTGGGTGTCACGTGACCCGGCCGCGCTCCGCTCGCTCGGCACGCTCGACACCGTGTTGTGATCCCCACCCCGCGCGACCCACGACACGTATGTACACGACACGTGACACGTGGGTGTCACGTGACCTGGCCGCGCTCCGCTCGCTCGGCACGCTCGACACCGTGTTGTGATCCCCACCCCGCGCGACCCACGACACGTATGTACACGACACGTGCCACGTGGGTGTCACGTGACCCGGCCGCGCTCCGCTCGCTCGACACGCTCGACACCGTATTGTGATCCCCACCCCGCGCGACCCACGACACGTATGTACACGACACGTGACACGTGGGTGTCACGTGACCCGGCCGCGCTCCGCTCGCTCGGCACGCTCGACACCGTATTGTGATCCCCACCCCGCGCGACCCACGACACGTGACACGTGGGTGTCACGTGACCCGGCCGCGCTCCGCTCGCTCGGCACGCTCGACACCGTGTTGTGATCCCCACCCCGCGCGACCCATGACACGTATGTACACGACACGTGCCACGTGGGTGTCACGTGACCCGGCCGCGCTCCGCTCGCTCGGCACGCTCGACACCGTGTTGTGATCCCCACCACGCGCGACCCACGACACGTATGTACACGACACGTGACACGTAGGTCCCCGCGCGACCCACTTCACGTACTCGTATGTACACGCAGTGCAGTGGCTCGCGACACGTTTGTAGAATTGGTCCTTAAGATATTTCATTTTTTAATTTCTTTTGATATGTAAAGATTATTACATATACACCACTACTTTTTATGAACATCTATAAAAAATTTGGGGGTATCGGTGCACGATACTAAACATAATTATATGCAATAAAAAGTTAATAAATCAATATCCTAAAATTATCCCTTAAAAATTGAAATAATTGGTTATTCTAATCCATTAGACTCCAACTACAGCTGTTTTGCGTAAACAAGACCGTAGGTACTTATCACCATTGATAATTGATACATGAATGAAATTGACATTATGTGCATAATTTTAGTCTAATTTTTGGATAAAATAAAACCTAAATAAATAGGCTACCTAAGATCTTTTTTAAATTTTAACTGTACACATATGTTTTACATCGTGTACTGATACCTACATTTTTTTTTTAGATGTTCATAAAAAGTAGAGGTGTATATAAAAGTTTCCATACAAAACAACTTCTAGTTCTATTTTTTATAATGACAAAGTTATACTACGTTTTACGCTCGTTCGAGTACCTTTGGCGAGACTTCGGTTCTCGGTTAGGAATCAATTTTGAATGAAGAGGGTATAACTTTGTACTCCTAATTATAATAATAAAAAATAAAAGTAATAATGTTTTGTATAATAACTTACCTGATGTTTTCATTTATCATTCATTGATTCAAAAGACCAAATTGTACACCCTCCTCTATTGTCTCAATGCATCAGTTCATCGTAAAACGTGTTTTGCTCAACTATCTACGTACCATCTAAGGATTTCCAATATACCCATTTGGAAGCGGTATGCATCCAACGCGTTCCTGTGATCATGATTATTAATATCGTTGATCCACCAACTCGATGTGCTTACGCTGTTCTAACAGGTACGTTTACTTTATTTTTTTATCGCGAACAGTTATCCGCGCTTGACCACCATCTCGCCTGATGGTAAGCGACGTTGTGGTCGAAGATGGAGCATACAGACCTAGAAGATACCTATTCACTCTGACCTTGAAAAGCTTTAGATTATATCTCTTAGGAAACAGGAAAGCAGGAAGACCGTTCCATTCCTTGGCGGTACGAATCAGAAATGTTGAGTCTAACCGCTTCGTACGTATCGAAGGAAAATCGACAGTGTAGGGGTGGTAATGTGGCGTCTTTCTACTTGTCCTGTAGTAAAAAGGGGATGGACCACGCGATGAATACTAGATGTTACCAAATTTTCTTATCACGATTTTTTTTCTCTTCCAGTGAGGAATCAGCTCGAGCGTCGTGCTCCACCGCCGTCGACGACACCCCCACCCCTCACTCTCCTACCTCCCCCCATTCCCCACTTTCCCCCCACTCTCTCCGACTCCTCGACTGTGCCATCGCAACCGGCACGCATTGCAGCCAAATAACCGACACGCGCACCTCCAGTACGGATCTCAACAGAAAAAAATCCAAAACTAAGAAACCTAAGATGTCTAAAGTCTTTTCGGACCAAGCGTCTTCCATAACTGTTACTGACTTCCCTTGCTCTGCGGATTATGTATCATCGACTACGGTTTCACCGAGCACAGTTATGCCGAGTGCAACATCGGTTACACCTAATACGATATCGGCTATGCCGAGTGAAATATCAGTTACTCAGAATACGGTATCAACTATGGCGAGTACAATATCGGATATTCAGAATACGGTATCAGCAATGCCGAATACGATATCAGATATACCGAGTTCGAAATCAGTCACGTCAAGTGTGAAATCAGATCTACCGATTGTGCCACCGAGAATGACGCATCATTTGTCAAACGCTTCAGCAACGACTTTGACGCGATTGTCAATGACGTCAACAATGCCCAGAATGACGCCAACAGTGTCGACTTTAACGTCAACTTTGCCGAGTTCACTTGTATTAACGTCTAACACAGCGTCTCTATCAAGTCAACAATGTAGAACTGTGACGCAAGAGTATGCAACAGTGACGTCTATGACGTGTCGGCTGTCTCAGACGCCGGCGACTATGCGGCCGGTGTCGCCGGGGCGGCGGGATGTGACGTCATCGAGTAGAGATGTGACGTCATCGAATCGGGTGTGTCCGGTTGTGCCGAGCGCAAGTCGGCCGTTGCCGAGTTTGTCGCCGACTTCACCGTGCGCAGTTCAAGGTAATGCGTTTTCATTTTTTTTACTTTTTTATTTCGTATAAGTTTGCGTTTGACTACACACTGCCTGATGTTAAGCAGATATGCGGTCTAAGATGTAGCACGCTTACCTAGAAGATACCTATTTACTCGGAGTTTGAAGACACCCTACATTGTACTTTAGCGGGAAGACAGACTCAGGCAAAGCGTTCCACATTCTGGCAGTTCGTAAATGAGGAATGTGGACTTGAAACGCTTGGTTCTAATGCGCGGGATGTCCACCATAAAAGGGTGGCGCTTTGGTCGCGTGGCGTGGGTTTTATTTTCTTTTACAAGATTCTATTTAGCTTGCGATGTATACAGGGTTACTGGTAATCAATGGAAAGTCAAGAGGCGTGCCTATGAGTATGAGATTAGATAATTTTGAACCCGCCCTTTCGTCCGGAACTACCACCCGCGAAACTCAAGGTCGTCGTAGCTGTGCTACGCTACTACGCGCTGGTAACTACATAAGTACAACCCGGACACAATATCTGTGCACCTGACTTCGTGACGTCATATCGAATTATCGGGATGTATATACATTACCGGACGTCTAGTATTCCGTCCGGACGTAAATTATTATCGGGACGTGTATCGGCAAAGAAGATGCTAACCGTACTGTCGCACCGGTGAGTGCGCGGAGAGGTGACAGGGGAAGCGGGAGAGGCGCCGCATTCCAGCGAGGTGCACAGATATTCTGACCGGAGTACATGACTTTGACTACACGTCGATGATTGAAACTAATACGATGGAATTCTTATTCTTATTCGTAGTAGGGGTGATAAATCCTGCACTGACGTCCCGCATGGGGTGTTTTGTGCATTTCCCCCTCCAGCGTCTACCCGAGTCAGCCCAGCTCCTTAAAGTAGCGGAGCGTGGCTCTGGGCCGCTGGCATAACTGCTCCAGTAGCTTAGATGGTGAATAAGATGATGGCGATTTAGCTGATGGTACGATAGAATTATGAAGTGTTAGAAAGAACCACAAAAACTTAAAAACATTTTTTGAGGAATTTGTAGGAATTTCGAAAAAGTTGTAGAACCAAAATTGTTTGTTATGATGTACAAACTATATTATGGATAAAAGGATGCTAATTGATTACCAATAACCCTGTATAAGTAAGCTGAAATTTTTGTACACGTTTTGTTTGGATGACAATGCACGGTCAACTAATATTCATTCTAAATCAGTCATTCTAAATCAAACATGGCGGAACTTCCAAGATGGCGGACCAGCTACTTTTTATTGTCTTTTATCTAATGTTATATTTCACTTTTGAACATGTCGTCATGATTATGACGTCATTCTAAATCAAACATGGCGGAACTCCCAAGATGGCGGACTAGCTACTTTTATTGTCTTTTATCTAATGTTATATTTCACTTTTGAACATGTCGTCATGTTGGAAAAATAATCAGGCAAGTGGGAGTTGGACTCACGCACGCAGGGTTCAGTATCGTATAGGAGCTCCCTTTAATATAAAAATATTTTATTATAAATTAATTATTTATTTGTGCATTGAATGAACAACTAAATATTCTGTGAATATTTCAAGGTTTTGTTGTCATAATTAACATCGAGCATAAAATATATAATAATGAATAAACACATCATCTGTGAAAATTTTAGCTTTTTAGCATTTTTTATACAGGGTTATTTCTTATCAATTTGCATCCTTTTAGGGGCTTATTCTGTGCATCAAAACTAACAACTTTTGTTCTGCGACTATTGTCAAAACTCAAAAAATATTTTTCTTGTTCCAGTAAAATATTGTTCACCCGCGACAAAATGTATGGAACAGCAAATTTTCTTTTATAGTTCTGACAAAAATCGCAGAACAATAGTTGTTAGTTTTGATGTACAGAATAAGCCACTAAAAGGATGCTAATTGATTAGAAATAACCCTGTATAACAGTTCATGAAATACAGCCTGGCGACAGACCTGCGGATGAACAGACGGACGCCCAACGCAGTCCAAGTAATAGGGTCCCGTTTTTACCCTTTGGGTATGGAACCCTAAACATGGTTATGTATTGCTGTTTGGAAAACTATTCGTTTATACTTACAAATCTTTTCTTATTTTTATTTAAAAAAATAAACATTTAACTTCCAGCGTTCCCGCGAGCTGCCGGCGCGCGCGCGGCCCCGTCGCGGGGCGGTGGAACCATCGCTACCGTCTGTGACGCCGTACGCGACCCACCCGCGCCACTCACCGTGAGTATTTAATATTTTATTGTAAGTTTTCTTGTATTCATCATCATCATCAGCCTGTATCGAGCCACTGCTGGGTCGGCCTCCTCTCTTATGCGCCATTGTTCCCTATCTTGAGCCAATCGCATCCACGCTTGACCAGCGATGGGTCTGACGTCGTCGACCCATCGGGCTGGTGGTCTGCCTATAGAACGCTTTTCTAGGTTTAAAGATATTTATTCTCATTATAAGATTTACATCGCTTCTATGAGAACACTACTAATTATAAACTTATAAATAACAGTTCGTCGTCACTGAGAAACAATATTTAAAATATGTGCATGACAACATTTAAAATAGGTAGGTACGTCACACGCGTACATCCATGATATAGCCACTACAAAATAAAAACAAAAACCCGTTCAATGCTTAATAATGACGATGTTAGATTTACCTGCGTGCAATACTTGTAGTTCGGCTAATCTTGTCTTGACCGTAGTTCCCCAAACTTCGACAAGATATAACAGGTGTGGTTTAACAAGTGTGTTGTAGATCAAAAAAACGCTGCTATTGGGAGCCACTCAGTCAGGGATCTACTCCACCTGCGTCACCACGCCTAGCCACGTGTCCTGCCCAGCGCCACTTGAGTCTCGTAATACGGTTTCCAACATCTGTGACTTTTGTCCTTCGTCGGATTTCCGTATTACGAACTCGGTCTTTTAAACTGATACCTAACATGGCACGCTCCATTGCCCCTTTCATATATGATGACATGTTGTTTCAGAGTAGCAATTTTTAACCCCCGACGAAAAAGAGCGGTGTTATAAGTTTGACGTGTCTGTTTGTCTGTGTGTCTGTCTGTCTGTCTGTCTGTGGCATCATAGCGCCCGAACCACTAAACCGATTTCCTAAATCCGAAATGAACTTAATAGCGTCTGCGAACGTGAGTCTTTGCGCAGTAGCAATTTATTCATGTGCCAGCGGGGCAAGAAGAGGGGATTTTTTTAAATTATTAAATAAAAATTGGACAACATCTTACACACGGTCACTGACCCCAAACTAAGCAAAGCTTGTGATATGGCTGCCAGGGACTGACATATACATATACATATTTTTAAATAAATTATACTTTTTATAGAAAATGCCTAAATAACACCCAGACACAGAGCAAACACCCTATGTTCATCATGTAAATGTTTGCCCTGGGTGGGGATCGAACCCACGCCTCTTTGACCCAGGAGTCAGAGTCATTAAACACTGAGCCACCGAGGCAGTCGAATTTGTCACAATATTAATAAAAATCGGCCAAGTGCGAGTCGGACTCGCGCACAAAGGGTTCCGTACTATATGGTAGCCCCCTTTTTTATTTTGAAAGTGAATACATAACTAAATAATCTGTGATTTTTTCAGGCGTCTAACTGTTTGTTACCATTATTAATATCGAGCAAAAAGTGGCTAAATAATCGGCCAAGTACGAGTCGGACTCACGCACGGAGGGTTCCGTACTGTATGGGATATGGGTATTTATTATTGAAGGGAATATAAAACTAAATACTCTGTGAAAATTTCAAGCATTTACCAGGTACCATTTTTAAAAATGAGCGAAAAACGTCTAAAAATGAAGGTTTGTTGTATGGGAGCCTCCCTTAAATATTTATTTTATTTTGTTTTTAGTATTGTATTTGTTGTTATAGCGACAACCGAAATACATCATCTGTGGAAATTTCAGCTGCCTAGCTATCATGGTTCATGAGATACAGACAGCCCGGTGACAGACAGACAGACAGACAGACCGACAGACAGACAGACGGACATCGAAGTCTTAGAAATCGGAACTCTAAAAAATTGGTTTGTTGTATGGGGAAATTAAATATTATTTTTAATCGGTTTTAATTATTTGTTGTTATAGCGGCAACAGAAATACATTAACTGTGAAAATTTCAGCTTTTTAACTATAACGGTTCATGAGATACAGCCCGGTGACAGACAGTGGAATCTTAGTAATAGTAAAGGGTCCCGTTTTTAAACTGTTTTATAAAACCACTAAAAGTTATTAAATTATCCAAATGTTTTAAATTGTTCCAATACAAATCATACGAATAATAATATGCCATACCCATATCAGGATCATATTATGTATAACTGTACAAAACATGTTAGTTAAGAACCGCATGTAAATTTCGTATGTTGCAATAAATGTTTTGACTTTGACTTTGACCCTTTGGGTACGGAACCCTAAAATGTGTCCATTAATATTAATTTAATTTGAAAGTCAATATTATAAATTATCTTATGAAATTTCAGATATCAGAAGACGCGGACCAAAGGAAGCCCAGACGAAAAGGTCGTCGGCCCTCGCCCCCGCCGCGTCGGTGAACCTTCACCCCTATTCTCATAGCAATAAGAACTATTCTTCTATACATCTCTACTAAACAATACAGGGTTATCTGCTAGCCCTGTACTAAGCCAAAAAGGGGTGATTAAGACCTTCTTTATAAACAACTTTTACTATGGGTCCAACCAAGAATTTAAAAAATCGGTCAAGTATAAGTCAAGTCAAGTAATTTTTAGGTGTGTTTTGAAATGAAATTTAATTTTTAAGAAATAATTCTATAATCATAATATAATTAAAAGCATTGTTATCGGACGTTTTCAAGAACATGTAATGTGTCTACGAAATAAAGAGAATTTGACTTTGACTTTGAAAGTACGAGTCGGACTCTAGCACGAAGGGTTCCGTACCATTATGGAAACCCTTTAGGTAAATTTATTTCATTTTAATTTAATTATTTATTTGTAAAGTGAATACTTAACTAATTAAATATTCTGTGTAGGTATATCTCAAGCATCTACCTGTCACCGTTATTATTATTGAGTGCAAAATGGCAAAAAAATCTGGTTTGTTGTATGGGAGCCCCCCTTACATTTTTTTTCTGTTTTTAGTATTTGTTGTTATAGCGGCAACAGAAATACGCCATCTGTGAAAATTTCAGCTGCCTAGCTATCATGGTTCATGAGATACAGCCCTGTGACAGACAGACGGATAGACGGACATCGAAGTCTTAGTAATAGGGTCCCGTTTTTTCCTTTGGGTACGGAACCCTAAAAAAGAAGAGACATACCTATTATAAAGAAAAATAGAGAACTGAAGAGAAAAATATCTTGATTCGACGTCGATGGCCTTTTTTAACCCCCGACGAAAAAGAGGGGTGTTATAAGTTTGACGTGTCTGTTTGTCTGTATGTCTGTCTGTCTGTGGCATCATAGCGCCCGAACCACTGAACCGATTTCAGTTTAGTTTTTTTTGGATGAAAGGAGACTTAATCGAGAGTGTTCTTAGCTTTGTTTTATAAAAATCGATTGAGCCGTTTAAGAGTTAGGTGGGTTAAAGTGGGGATGGAAGAACCAAAATTCTACAAATGTGCCCAAAATGGTTGTCAATTGAAAGTTTGTTGTCAAATATTTTTGTGTCGGGGGTTTTTTAATTAGGTTTATTATTAGACAATGAACGTCAAATTCCAAAACACATTTTGACAGTTTTGACAGCAGTTTGGGAATATTTTCCATATTTATTCTGGTTGAGAATTGCCTCAATAACAGCAACAGCATTACTAGTGACAACAGCATTATCAATCTATAACAGCCACAGATATCTAAATATAATATATTATATTTAACTAGTAGTCCGCCCCGGACTGGGACCTCGCGAAGTATTTTTTTCCTTACATAAGGTTTTTAAGTCAGTAATGAATAGAATACTCTTTATTTTTGTTGTTCTACTTGTACATCCCCCGACATAAGCCGGAGACATATTGCCTACGCAGTTTTCTGTTTTATTAATTTTGTGAAACGGCAAATTACATAGCCTCTTGCAAAATTAAATTACAACAGTGAAAATATGATAAATGTAATACATAATCATATAATTGTAATAGTTAACTATTACATTATAATATGTGTAATAGAACAATCATGTATAATAAAAATATGTACATCACAATTAAAGCTATAATTTTTTTGACGTGACAACGTTTTATAAATTGGTTTGCCGGGTGACACTTCAAGAAACTGCGTTACGCTCCGCTCACGTTATGCGCTCGCAATGAGAGCGAGTGAGAGGCACGCGTCCCTTCCACTCGGGCATGGTTAGCCCGCCTAAGAGCGAGAGAGACAGACATAAAGTCGTTGTCACGTAAAACTTTCGCCCGTATACCGACTTTACAACCAATTTTTTTTTCTTAAATTTTTATTTTTTTTCTTTTTACATTTTCTATATTATTTTTTCTGGCAGATATCTGTGGCTGTTTCATACAAAATTGCTTCTCTGAAACAACATGTCATCATATATGAAACAGCTGACTTTGAAGTGAAAACTTTTTTACCGGCGTTGAGCACTTTTTGTGACGAGTAAAGATGTTGAACTCGCGTCAGGACACGTGACCTGATCGAACATTCGTAAGACGGCGCGGGGCGCTTGCGCGAGTGTGCGTGCGTGATATTGTAATTTACCACATAATATATGATAGTATTTAATATGTTCAAGTTGTCACTTCTGCCGGCACTGGCGGAGTGCAAACCGTTGTTTTTTTTTTCTCGAATTCCGGGTCGGACCTATGGTAAACTTTGTATAAGATGGTCAAGAAGAACTCCTTTCGGCTTAGTACACCATTACTGGATAACCCTGTATTTGCTTTCCAGATATTAATATTTTTAGGTATATTTGAAACCTGCACTCTCTTGTCACGCAAAAATAAAACTTATTATTAACTAAACACAGTAAGGTCGATTTCAAACAGAAAGTAAAGGAGAGTGAACAATATGGGTCCAAAATTTTGGCTACTAACCACGCGTCGTTTGACCTATATTTATCAATTCAAAACTTGTCTTAAGTTAAATTGGTATCTCATCAAAAACATAAATGTGAAATGGGAGCCAAAGTGTCACCACCAAAAGAACTCACGGAACGAAAACACGGGGGCCAAGTGTTCTATAGAAAATACTAAAATTTCAGCTACAAGAACATACCTACAACATTCTAAAGGGATTTACTTATGCAATTCAAGCTCGTGATTTGACTTTGCTAAATAGTTTTTGAGTTGTGAGGGGGTCAAAAGTAGCTCCAAATGGTTCGTGTAATATTACACACGGCCGCTGCGTCGCCAGGTTTCTTTGAACACTTTGGCTGGACACGCTGCCGCGTGTCTGGATTATATTTTCTTATCGAAGAGAAATTTAGTATAAGCCGTATCAAACTCATGCATTCGCTAATGCGCAATGACTGGCTCCGTGTTCACAGGCGCCAACAAGCTTAATTCAGACCATGCCAAGTTTGCAATTAGCACAACTGTTGCAAAACTAGTAAATGAGTTTATGCCATCGATGTTTACTGTTCATAAAACTACTAGTTGGACAATTAGTCTGTTAAATCAACTGTGTACGTTTTATGTTTTTAAAAATTTGATAGCGCATGTAAATCCACCAACCCGCACTGGGCCAGCGTGGTGGACATGGCCCAATCACCTTTCGGTTAGGCCTGCGTCTGCGGCTAGTATAGTACAGTATAGTATGTTTTCAGAGCTTTAAAACTCTCATTTTAATATAGATAAGCGTTAGAGACGACAATTTTTTGGACCAGCGGCCATGGAAATTTAGTCATTCTCCTTTTACTAAATCTGTAAAAAAATCTTAGTAAAAAACGAATTCGACCTGTAAAAGAATTATTTCTAAGAAAATAATAATATTTTTCCTCACAATAGAGTACGAACAGAAATATAATAAGATAGATAATAAGAAAATTCTTTTTCCATTTGTTCAAACAACGTTAATTTTAGGTTTTCAGTCTAAATTAAGTAATTTTAAGAAAATTTAAAATTTATCTACATTTTTCAGATCTTAAATAGTGTTTTTACTAAAACATTAAAAATATTTTTAAAAATTATGTCGTTTACGCACGTGTTATACGGTAAAAAAATGCCCCAGAAAATGCCACAATTTTAATATTAATATTTAAAATGTATTTTAGTATTATTTGCTTTAAATAACTGTAAAAATAAGCAATACTCAGTATTATACATTTAGATAAAATCTGTCTTCTTCCATTTGATATTAGAATAATTAAAATTTATTTTGTTACTCTGATGGGGTTTGCCATGACTACGACCACCATTAAAATGATAATGGTCACAGTAATGATAGCTAACAGTATTGTGCCTCAGCCCCGCGTCCTTGAGATATATACCTACAGCGCCACGTGGCCACGCAGGACGTCTCACGCGCTAGGGCTACCTTCAGTATTTCATTTCATCTACTTCGGTACTCTTCACCTACTTGAATTCATTTCTAGTTTATATCTATTACGATGTAAAATTATTATATCCTTATCCTTACATAGTATAAAATAAAGTCGCTATTTTCGTTTGTTTGTTTGTTTGTTTGTCTGTATGCTTAAATCTTTAAAACCACGCAACGGATTTTGATGCGGTTTTTTTTAATGGATAGAGTGATTCAAGAGGAAGGTTTATATGTATAAAAATTCCCGAAATTCCCACGGGAACGGGCACAACGCGGGTAAAACCGCGGGGCGCTGCTAGTTTATTACAAAAAAGAAATTCGTTGTGAATGAGAAATGAAACGTCCAATAAAAAATTATGGTTGCCTGTAAAGTCGGTATACGGGCGAAAGTTTTACGTGACAACGACTTTGAGACGAATGAGACGAATGAGAGCGAGTGAGAGGCACGTAAGTGCCTCTCACTCGCTCTCATTGTGAGCGCATGAAGTGTGAGCGGGGAGCGTAACGCAGTTTCTTGAAGTGTCACCCGGCAAACCAATTTATAAGACGTTGTCACGTCAAAATACATATTGGATTTTTTTGGTGTTTTTAGGACTCCGTAGTAAACAAGTAACCCTAAAAACATAAATCGCACACTTACTAGTTACAAACCCACACGTTCGTTCGTCACTAAGTCGCGACTGACTAGCATACCAAGAGTATACCAAACTCCGAGGCGCGTAGATATGATTCGCATTGAAGACGGAATACTGTTAGATATCATTACCATGGTATAGTACATGTCATGTATAGCAGATATACTTGAAGTATTTATCCATATCCAACTATATATCCAACTCAGCATTATTTTTGACTTTTGTACGACTCGGACGTATACTTATTTTTAAAGTTAAATATATTTAACTAAATATTCTGTGAATATTTCAAGCATCTACCTGTCACCGTTATTAATTCAATTCAATTCAATTTATTTATTTGAACACACAGATTACAAGGAATTTTAAATATAAAATAAAATTAATATATAGTAATGAGGTTATTGAACAGCAATTAGAAAAGAATATGCACTCTGCATAGTATATATATGTGTATGTGTGTGTGCGTGTTTGTATAACGCCGCAATACACGAGGTCTCATTAGAGGCAAGGTTTGCAGCGCATTAGTATCGGGCGATAAACGGCTAAAACTTCAGGTTCTTGTACGGGATTTGTAGTAACTGTACCTATTATTTATTTTTAATTGTTTTTTTTTACGTTACACCACCGTCCTTGTCATCTATAATTAAAAATCTGTTAGTGGACTAGGGTCTAAAATCCGAGTTTAATCGTTATTTAAATACAGTAATCACACGTTTAACTTAATCAAGCGATGGTGAACTTGGGTCTAAGCCGTTCGGAAGTCAAAAATAATGCCCCAAAATCAAGTTCAGAACTTCGACAAAATGTATAACAGCTGATTTTGGGGTTCCACATTTGGACTTGTAATAAAATTTGTTCATAATTATGAGAATATGAACCCCAAATCCCTCACACAAAAAAGTCTCACCTTTGTAAAGCAACACTCTGTGTTTTATTATAATGTAGTTTTTCATCTTGTTTCTATCTCTATCTTACCTTAAGGGAACATATTGGGATCATCCTCTTAACAAAGATTGAAATGTGGATCAATTAAAAAAAAATGTAACTTGTAACTTTATGTCACTTACATCAAATGTGTCAATGTCATTACTGACATGTATTGTGAGCAATAGAAGAAAGAAAAAAGAGAGACAGCGCCTTGAAGTAGCTTTGCCATTAAAACAAGTTCTCCCTTGTTTGTCCGCCATTTTATGGAGAAGCCAATGTAACGTTTGAACAATTTGAATATCACATATGCAAAGGCCTTGTACTTATTAACAAGACTGTGCACCAACATTTTTCGTTCAGCCAAAGTGAGATCTAACTGCATAGCTTTAAGGTAGCTATTTCCTTAACAAGTTGTATTCAGGTGAAACCGGTCGGAGCCTGAGGGTCCGTTGGTGGCTGTCCTTGTCTGACGTCGTAAAGACGTCTAACGTTGAAAGTTGAGCAACTGCTTAGTCTTTATAAAGCACAAGTAAGGTCGTGCATGGAATACTGCTCTCACCTTTGGGATGGCTCCGCCAAATATCAACTAGAGGCTCTGGAGTCGATTGAGAGGCGAGCCAGGAGGCTGATTGACAACGACACCTTGACTAAGTCGCAGCTGCATAGTCTTGAGCATCGACGTAAGGTGGCGTGTTTGTCGGCCTTTTATCGGATACACTTCGGAGAGTGCGCCCAGGAGTTGCACAATCTGGTCCCACCTGCCCCTTTCTTCTATCGTACGGCTAGACAGACGCGACCAAAGCGCCACCCTTTTATGGTGGACATTCCGCGCATTAGAACCAAGCGTTTCGAGTCCTCATTCCTCATACGAAAAGCCAGAATGTGGAATGCTTTGCCTGGATCTGTCTTCCCGCTAAAGAACGACGTGGGTGTCTTCAAATCCCGAGTAAATAGGTATCTTCTAGGTAAGCGTGCTACATCCTAGACCGCATATCTGCTCAACATCAGGCAGTATGTAGTCAAACGCAAACCTATATGGAATAAAAAAAAAAAAAAAAGAGACACAGTTACCTTGGAACCCGCTGACTTAGACAGTTTTTACTAGTTTTGAGTCTAGTTATAAGTACAAGGTCTTTGCACTTATGTCAAGTAATGTCAGTGATTACATCCTAGCAGTTTCTGTACATTTCCGGCGCCATTTTGCGCTGATCATGACTTCAAATTTTCAACATTACGGCGTTTCTCTTCAGTTTCTTACTTCTATGGTTGAGAGTTACTTGGACTATAAAACTAAAACCTTAACTGAAATGTGACTTTTAAATGGAAATGGGCTTAGTTTTGAAGGTTTTGGAACACAAACTATTGGAAATTATGTAGAAACGACCGACTTCAACGGTGTACTTGGATTCGGACAGAATCCGAATAATTCGCACGGATCGATGTATTCATTTTTACGTGACTGTTGATTTTTCAAACACTGCTGAGCCGATTTTTATAAAATTTAAATGGGATCACCTCTGAAGTATGATCTATCAAATGAACAAATTGTTACGTATCAAAATTGCTTTAAATTTGGTGGAGTACCTAATCAACGAACATACAATTTGATTATTTATCTAATCGAGATGAAAGATAATATCAACAAGTATCTAATTGAACCAATATTATAATCTTATATTTAATTTAAAAAAAAAACAGATTTTTGTTTCGGAAGCAGCGCGATATCTCCTTTGGTTCCGAGGGTCTCAAGATATAATAGTTACAGCGATAATTATTTTTTGCATAAAATAGCATGACCGACTTCAACCGTGTACAGAATTCGCGAATATTTCGCACGGATCGATGTAACATTTTTCACATTATTGTCGATTTATCGAAAATGGCTCAGCCGATTTCGATAAAATATAAATAGTATCAATTTCGAAGTACACTCTTTCCAATAAAAAATAAATTGCGAAATCGGACCACTACATAAAAATTTATGCGTGGTTATAGATAAAAAAAAATATACGCGTTTAATTGAGTACCTCCTCCGTTTCGTCGGCCAAAAACCTTCAAAATTAAGCCTGAAGTTATTTACAAGAATATAATATTTATGTCTTAACGACTATGAAATGTTAAACATACTTTATGGCAATGATTGTAGTTGTAGTAACCGTAATAATAGTATCTGTGCAGTATTGCGACTTGGCTCAATTCTTGAAGTAAATAGCTTATAGGCCCCATTCACCATCAGGCCAATTGGATGACATCCATTCGATGTTGCGAGTTTGCGACTTCGTCGTTGGAAATGGCGACTTTTCATTGTTGTAGCGAGCGCTTTAGCGTCAAAAATAGTTTAGCAACTTGTCTGATTACCTTCAAACTAAATCATCTGTGGATTTATCTTTATGTACTTAGTATTTCTGGCTACCTATATCTTCAAACAATGTTTGTGTAAAAAAAATAATCGGCCAAGTACGAGTCGGACTCACTCACGGAGGGTTCTGTACTGTATGGGAGCCCCCCTGATATATTTATTTTATTTTAATTTTATTATTTATTATTGAAGTGAATATTAAACTAAATGTTCTGTGAAAATTTCATCTACCTGATACCATTAGTAATATAGAGCAAAAAACGTCTAAAAATTCAGGTTTGTTGTATGGGAGCCCCCTTAAATATTTATTTTATTTTGTTTTTAGTATTTGTTGTTATAGCGGCAACAGAAATACATCATCTGTGAATTTCAGCTGCCTAGCTATCATGGTTCATGAGATACAGCCCGGTGACAGACAGACAGACAGACGAACATCGAAGTCTTAGTAATAGGGTCCCGTTTTTATCCTTTGGGTACAGAACCCTAAAAATGAAGTCTAAATTTAAATACACTAAATTGGCAACATTAGCCACATTCATTTGGATGTCATCCATTTGGCCTGATGGTGAGTGGGGCCTATTAAGTCCGCCGGGCTGCCCACCCGACACATCAATCTGGCGGGAGCGCAAGCTCTGTGGTGCCCGAGTTGGACCAGCGCTGTCGGGTGCCGCGGAGGAGGGCGGGAGCGTGCCCGTAGCCCCGACACCAGGCGCAGTGGTGGAACACCCTGGGTTTTTGGTGGGTATACCGTCCAGTCAGCGGAACTCCTACATAACCACCCATCTGCCCTCGAGGCGTGGTATACTAAGCGCCACAAAAATCGGCAGATGAGAAGTTAGCCGCAGATGACACTTCGCCGTGATTCGCTAATTATTGCGCATGTGAGCACAATGCGTACGGAGCGCGCGGGAGGCATGAGGTTGGCGGGCGAATGTGCCCCGGCGCGAGTCTTTGGCTCCCGCGCATACCTATATTTTGTTAGCGCATACCTAGTTAAATATAGTTCTTCCTATCCGCCGATTTGTGTGGCGCTTAGTATGGGTAAATCGCACGCTTACTGATACAAACCCACACGTTCGTTCGTCACTACGGCGCGCCCCTGCGACTATTGTATACCTCGCTCCGAGGCACGTCGGTATGACTCGCGTTCCGACCGTTTGTATGAAGACGGAATACTGTTAGATAACATTACCGTGTTGTAGTGTTTTCCTCTCGTAGGCTTGTTGAATCTTCAAATTTTATCTATTAGATCCTAATCTATTGAGCCTTACTATTCTAGTACTAGGTTAAGTCTAGTAAAATTAAAAAAAAGACGGAATGTCGTGAACAAAAAAGTGAGGCCGGAAAAACTACGCCTCGCCGTGTACATACACAATTACACACACATACGCGTACAACGAAACTACAGGCAGATTTACATTGAGTCAGTAACTAACGTCAGTGCACTGACTCGGCACTGCCATCGTGTAAATTGATTTCAAGTCAGTACTGTCGCGTCAGTAGTGACTTTTATATTCCCGCTTCATATTATTCGGCGTCAGTCCGCTCCCCCCGCCACCCGCGCCAGCGCAACTGACGCCGTGTAAATGCCGGAGTCAGTCGCTGCCGCTTTATTGTACGGGGACCACGCTGCCTTGCACTACATCACAAAATGACGCAAATGTCCTCGACTACTGAAGAAATACTGACTGCGTGTAAATCGTATGAGACAGTTTTCGGCGCCAGCACTGGCGACAGCTACTGACCCTGTGTAAATCTGCCTTACGCCTTGGCTTGTCAGTCACACTATGGCAGCGAAACACCGACACACTCACCACATGTAGATATAAAAAACCGGCCTCACTTGTCTGTTCACGACGTTATGTCTTGATTTTTTATTTGGTCGGAGGTTAAGTCTTGTAAAAATTATGTAAACCCCAACGCAAGATGGTTCCTAAAACAAAAGAGCAGATAATTTTAAAACGGCCGAACCGATTTTGATAAAATGTTTCAAAAACATTCCAAACTTATTTACCTATTAACCAAAAATATTAAATCAAAATCGGATGATCCGTTCAGAAGCTACGATACCACAGACAGGCACACACATAGACACGCCAAGTGTATATAGGCCGCGCCACACAATTTGGCGAATGTGAAGTTAGCAACAAACTGCGCAATATTCAACCAACGCGCAGCTTTATGTGAGCTTCAGTCAGGATTGGATATTGCGCAGCTTGTAGCTAACTTCACATCCGCCGACTTGTGTGGCGCGGCCTATAACAGCTCGTTATTTTTGCGTCGGAGGTTAAGGTGGTTTCACTAGGACAACGCGCGAAATTAATTTGATTTTGGGTTTTGGCATTTACAGATAAATTGCTTAGTGTAAATTAAAACTTATTTAGCAGCCATAAATAGATAGAATTAACGAGGTATATACACCTAGAAACAAAAATATTGTCCAGTTTATGCACAAGAGTCCACTAATAATCGGCCCAGTACGAGTCGGACTCGCGCACGGAGGGTTCCGTACTGTATAGGAGCCCCTCTTAAATATTTATTTAATTTTAATTTTATTATTTATTATTAAAGTGAATAAACAACTAAATATTCTGTGAATATTTCTTGCATCCACCTGTAACCGTTATTAAAACGGCTAATAAATCAGGTTTGTTGTATGAGAGCCCCAATTAAATATTTATTTTTTCTGTTTTTAGTATTTGTTGTTATAGCGGCAACAGAAATACATCATCTGTGAAAATTTCAACGTTCTAGCTATCACGGTTCATGAGACACAGCCTGGTGTCAGACAGACGGACAGCGGAGTCTTAGTAATAGGATCCCGTTTTTACTCTTTGGTTACGGAACCCTAAAAACTAAGGTGAAAACACTAATTTGGTTTTTAAGTGTATGTAACTTGTAAACTCTACCTATTCATGCCTCGGTGGCTCAGTGGTTAGTGACCCTGACTGCTGGGTCAAAGAGGTGTGGGTTCGATCCCCACCCAGGGCAAGCATTTATGTGATGAACATAGGTGTTTGCTCTGTGACTGGGTGTTATTTAGGTATTATCAATTTAAGTATGTATTTAAAAAAATATGCTAAAGTAGTACATCAGTCTCTGGCAGCCATATCACAAGCTTTGCTTAGTTTGGGGTCAGAGACCGTGTTTAAGATGTCCCCAAATATTTATTTATTTATTTATTCATGGAGGCTAAATGAGTTTTCGTAATCTTAAAACAAGTAGTTTATCTGTAAAAGGCAAAAAACTTTGAATTTTGCGCTCTGATCGAGACGATCAACCTTAAATACCCAGGCATAGGCCGAATCATACTAGTCGATAGATGTGAAGTTAGCTAGCTACAAACTACGCAATACCCAATTGACGCGCAGCTATACCTACGTAAGCTTCAATCAGAGGGCTAAGTTGGAGTTTCTTACTCAAACTCGATCGCGTCCCTTCAATCGCCCAGTGACCTCATTTTGGTCGCTCGCATAAACGGCGCATGCGCCCAGTGACCTCATTTCGGTCGCTCGTTTTTTTCTTTTTGTCTAATTTAATTGAAGTCGAATCGTGAGGAATCGTGCTGTCCTGTTTTAACTTATGTGGATAGATTGCCAGTGAAACAAAGCGAGAAATAGTGGGTCTCGTCTACATTCGTTTCATACTTTATGTCTTCGGCAATTGGACTCAAATTTGTACGATCGCAACACACTTGAAAATTTCGAGAACTCCGAGACTAACAAAGGCCCATTGTGTAAACAAAATGTATTGAGATGTGTTACGTTCTTATGTAAATAATGTGTCATAGTTATTACTAATGTAAAAAAAACAAACATGAGTACTTAAAATTGCTTTTCATTATTAATACAAATATTTTAGTAATTTTTCGTTTTTTTTTTTTTTTTAACCTAAGTTTAAAGATACACTGAATAAATATTGCACATTCTATTTTTAGACTCAAATATAGGCTGATTCAATACGATTCTAACGTTACTACATTTATTAGATCGTCCATAAAAAAGTTACGAGAAATCTCTATTCTAGTAGGTCGCGGCGCAGATGCGCAAAAAATAAAAAAAAGGGGGCGTGAACGGCCTTATGACAGATACCGGAGCGGGCGCGCGCGGGCCATTGAAGGGTCGTTTGATGTGATTTCTATGGAAATGGCACAGCGCCATCTTGTGTCACGTACAGAAAACTGACTAGCTAAATGTGAGTATTTTTACGGTAATGTAACGAGCGCCAAACCGATTCAACACAAGCGCGGCAACGTCAGTGATTAGCTAACTCAAGCGTGCGTGTCAATGTGCTCGCGTGTGTGCTTGGCGCGCTCGGTCAACGCGGCGTAAAAGTAAATCGATTTGATTTGCAAAACTCCCACTTGACACTCTGGATTGGATACTGCGCAGCGTACCTATAGTATTTGACTTAAATTATTTGATAAATTTTAGTTAATTTTTGTTTGTTAGATATTAATTAGTTAAAGAAATCAATGTACCTCTGTTATCATTATTTTATTTTTTTAATTTGAATTATTGTTATTTATAACGTGTATATGATGACGTGTAACTTATTGTTACAAATAAATGAGTATGAGTATAGCCAACTTTACATCCGCCGACTTGTATAATTCGGCCTGTCGCGTACACGTCGCCACAATCGCATGACCGAACAGTCAAACTTAGTTTCCACATTTTGGCGGCGTGACTTGATGATAAGACTTAGGTTAAGTATACAATTTTTGTCTTTCTTTAATTATTTTATGTAAGTATTTAAGCTAAAAATCAATAAATAAAAATTTACTTTGATGTAAGAATTTTATTTAAATAGTTTTAATTTCGTTATTATGTCCTTTTCAGCTGTCGGTCCGCACTCGCCGTCGCCTTTTCTGTGTAGGCCTATAATCAGCAGTGGACTATTGAATAAAAAATCGGCCAAGTGCAAGTCGGATTCGCGTCTAAAGGGTTCCGTACCGTATTGGAAATAACTTTTATTGTATGGCCCTCCTTAAATATTTATTTTATTTCGTTTTTAGGGTTCCGTACCCAAAGGGTAAAAACGGGACCCTATTACTAAGACTCCGCTGTCCGTCAGTCCGTCTGTCTGTCGGTCTCCAGGCAGTATCTCATGAACCGTTATAGCTAGAAAGCTGTAATTGTATATAGATTGCCGCTATAAAATCAAATACTAAAAAAAGAATAACATTATTATTTAAGGGGGCTCCCATACAACAAACTTAAATTTTTAACCGTTTTTCGCTCGATGTTAATAATGGTAAAAGGTAGATGCTTGAAATATTCACAGAATGTTTAATTGGATATACAATTCAACAAAAATTTATTAAATTAAAAATATAAATATTTAAGGGGGGCTCCCATACAGTATGGAACCCTGCGTGCACGAATCCTACTCGTACTTGGCCGATTATTAGTATTTGTTGCTATAGCCGCAACAGAAACACATCACATGTGAAAATGTCAACTCTCTAGCTATCACGGTTCTGGAGATACAGCCTGGAGACAGACAGACGGACAGCGGGGTCTTAGTAATAGGGTCCCGTTTTAACCCTTTGGGTACGGAACCCTAAAAATCATTGCAAGATCATTCATCATCAATCATCAATCATTCATCCCTACTAAGACCGTAGGATGCGAGGTGCATAATAATCAGCCAAGTACGAGTCGAACTCGCGCACGGAGGATTCCGTACTGTATGGGAACCCCCCTTAAATATTTTTTTAATTTTATTATTTATTATTGAAACGAATATAAAAGGTGTCCAGCGGCAAATTTTCGATTTAAAAAAATTGTAAAAAAAAAACTATTTGGTTTATTCAACTTTTATTTGGATAAGAATGAAGCTTAATGTTGCGGATTTTACTTTTTATAAATTATGTCGTCTAAATGATTTCCATTTTTTTTTACACACTCTTCTAGCCGAGCTCTCAAATTTGAGACCACTCGAGCGCAGAGCGCCGGTGTGATGGCGGCAACTTCACGGCGTATATTTTCTTGTAGGGCTGAAATCGTCCGAGGGCTGTAATGTTACTGTACACTTTGGATTTTAAATATCCCCACAAGAAATAGTCACATGGTGACAAATCGGGTGATCGAGGAGGCCAGGGTATGTCTCCGCCTTTACTGATGAGTTTATTTTGGAAAATCGACCTCATCTTCTCCATCGATACCCTAGCTGTATGTGGAGTGGCGCCATCTTGCTGGAAGTGAGTTCTATTGTTGTATCCAGATAGCAGCTGCAGTTCGGGCAACAAAAATTCGTCTATCATGCGGCAGTACACTCCTCAGTCTCTCCCTCGTGAAAAAAATAAGGGCCGATTATCCCTTGGGCAAAGACACCACACCACACCGTCGTTTTTGGACAGTGCAAACGCTTTTGATGCCGTTCTCTAGGATTCTCGGGGCTCCAGTATCTCATGTTCTGCGTGTTTACATAGCCATCGATGTGAAAATGTGTCTCGTCTGTGACAATATGTTTATGCGCCATCATACCGGCGCTCTGCGCTCGAGTGGTCTCAAATTTGAGAGCTCGGCTAGAAGAGTGTGTAAAAAAAATGGAAATCATTTAGACGACATAATTTTTAAAAAGTAAAATACGCAACATTAAGTTTCATTTTTATCCAAATAAAAGTTAAATAAACCAAATAGTTTTTTTTTTACATTTTTTTTAAATCGAAAATTTGCCGCTGGACACCCTTTACAATTAAATATTCTTTGAAAATTTCAAACATCTACCTCTTTACCATTATTAATATCGAGCGAAAAACGGCTAAAAAATCAGGTTTGTTGTTTGTATGGGAGCCCCACTAATTTTTTTTTTGGTTTTTAGTATTTGTTGTTATAGCGGCAACAGACATACAACATCTGTGAAAATTTTAGCTTTTTAGCTATAGCGGTTCTTGAGATACAGCCTGTACACAGACAGACAGATATTATTTTTAAACTTTCGCGATTTGAACACATTATCATACTACTACACGGGACTTATCGCGCAATAAAACTTCACGACCAATGCAACTTGGTCGAAACGTCGGGAGGAGAAAAAGAGGTACTTAATTAGCTCATATCTCAAGTTTTATTGCGCGATAAGTCCCGTGTAGTAGTATGATAACAGACAGATCTTTTAGACCAAAACATGGCGATCAAGGATGTAACGGCGGCTTAAAAACTCTGACACCAGGGCCAGCCTCCCGGCCTATACGAACTTACTTACTTTAATATACAAAATCCCCTTGCAGGTCTGAAACCGCGTGCCTTCACAAGTAGTTTACTCCAAGTAATCTCGTAAAGATTGCATCCTAATCACATTTGGCGGCTCGAATTACCCTTAATGAGTTTAATGAGCAGATTAACGAGTTAACGGGTTACCACCGTGGCGGATGGGCCTGATTGGTGGCTTATATAGACCGGTCGAGGACGCAGCACATCACACGGCTGCAGCATGGACCGCGTGATTGGTGAGCAAACGCTATTGTTTTCTATACAGGGTTATTTATAATCAATTAGCAGCCTTTCAGGGAATTCTTGTTTTGAATAAATATTTAGTGTATTTCCGCTCTGTCGTAGTCATATAAGTTAAGGGTACTATTCAAAATCCAAATTAAATCACAAACAAAATTAGTAATTAATCATCAAACTGTATCATGGTTCGACTATGGTTAGGTCAGGTTAGAAAAGTTAGGCTTAGGTATGTTTACAAAATATGAATGAACCTGAAACAAAATTTTTAATTAATCCGTTTAAAATAATAAAAAAATAATTAAACCTGTAACAAAAATAGTGATTAGTAATCTATTTATAAATGTAGTAAACCTGAAAATAATATTTAATTAATATGTTAAAATTACAAATATAATTTATTTATAAAAAATGGTATAAAATAATTGAAAAAATACTTAGTCAATAAATAGCACCCCTATTCTTACTGTACTCTATTCGACACGTGTTTCGCCTCTAAACGAGGCATCTTCAGGACGTGTTGACTCTTCGAGCTCACTCGCAAGAAGAATTTGAAGATGAACTTCCGCAAAGTAACGCCTGATTCAATAAACTAGCCTTTCAGGGGCTTATTCTGTACATCAAAAATATATAACAACTTTTGTACTACGACTTTTAAAAATTCTCAAAAAAAAAGATGTTGTTCCATAGAAAAATGTCGCTCACCCTCGACAAAATGTATGGAACAGCTGATTTTTAGGGTTCCGTACCCAAAAGGTAAAAACGGGACCCTATTACTAAGACTTCGATGTCCGTCTGTCTGTCACAGGGCTGTATCTCATGAAACGTGATAGCTAGGCAGCTGAAATTTTCACAGGTGATGTATCTTTGTTGCCGCTATAAAACAAATACTAAAAATTGAATATAATAAATATTTATGGGGGGCTCCCATACAACAAACCTGAATCTTTAGACGTTTTTCGCTCTATATTTATAATGGTAACAAGTAGATGTTTGAAATTTTCACAGAATATTTAGTTTTATATTCACTTCAATGATAAATAATAAAATTAAAATTAAATAAATATTTATGGGGGGCTCCCATACAGTACGGAACCCTCCATGCGCGAGTCCGACTCGTACTTGGCCGATTATTAAACATGCCGTCACTTAATTCCCTAATACATCTCGGTATTTTATTGTACACAATGGGTGCCATACAGAAGACACTTTTGAGCATCAACGTCGTTTTTACACATGGTATACAAAGTTCAGTATTATCTCTTTTCTGGAAAAGATCTTTGATGTACTGAATAAGCCCCTAAGAGGATGCTAATTGATTAGAAATAACTTTGTATAATATTCCTTTACTACTTATTCCCATACTAGTTAGTTAAGCCGAATGCGGACCGCCAGGAAATGGAATGCCATGCTTCCGTCATTGTTTCCTGACAATTGTATTTAATAGTACATTATGATATGAGTGCGGTAAGTTGAAAATTACAGCCGAGGCGATATTGCTGTAAGGAAGCAGAGGCTGTAATTTTCAAAGCGCACGTATGTCATACGACGTTTTAAATATAACATGTTTGCGAGGAAATTAATAAAACTCTGACTTCGAGTGAAAGTCGTGCATCAGTCGAAGCATTGTGCGTTTTACATTACATTACCGCATAAGTGCCGTAATGTCTCTCACTCTCTTGAGTAAAAGCAGGAGACACGAGACCACAGAGTTCTGCAGTCGGTGGCGGCGTGCGTTTTACATTACAATAATGCACAAGTGCGTAATGATATACATTACGATATTGAAATTGGTGTAATTACAGCCACTTTACGAGCAAATATGTTATAAAATATGTATATGCAGTATATCAGTCTCTGACAGCCATATCACAAGCTATGCTTAGTTTGGGGTCAGAAACCGTATGTAAGATGTCCCTTAATATTTATTATTATTTATTAATTACAATTTGGATATCTTCAAGTCAACAGTGAATAGGTATCTTCTAGGTCTTTAAACTCCATCTTCGGTTACAACTTCGCTTACCATCAGGCGAGTTGGTGGACAAATGTAGTCCTATCACTACATAGTATAAAACAAAGTCGCTTCCCGCTGTCTGTCCCCATGTATGCTTATAACTTTAAAACTACGCAACGGATTTTGATGCGTTTTTTTTAATAGATAAAGTGATTCAAGAGAAAGGTTTAAATGTGTAATACACCTGTGCGAAGCCGGGGCGGGTCGCTAGTTCTACATAAAAAAACTTGCTGGCTACAAGCTGCGGACATAACCCAAAATCATCACGCAGATGTAAAGTGGGCTTCAATTATGACTGATTATCTTTAGACTTTCAAGGGTCTTTGATTGATCCAATTGCTTTGAATGTAGTAGTAGCTTAATTAAGTAGTTTTGGCATAAGTAAGTAGGTAGTGTTGTGTTTTGTTGTAGTTAATTAAGGCACTTGCACTCATTTAATAGACTGTGTTATTTGCAACTTGCAGATAACATCACAGCAGCCGTCAAGAAAATGTATTCGATCTACACCACTAACTAATTACTTAGATAAACTTTATTAATAGGCCCCAAGTACAACGTGAGTGTCTTCAAATTCCGAGTAAATAGGTATCCAACAAAAACTTTTCATGTGAAATGGAGCCAAGACTAAATCACAGTTCACACTAACAAAAAGTTGTCAGATCTCACGTAAAGCCAAGCTTCTGACTTTAAACGCCTTACTCTAAAAGTTCTTACTTCACAAACTCTACAGCTTAGTCAATATATGTGACTTAGCCGTTTTTTATAGGTAGGTTTTTAAACGTTAATATTTCATTAATGATTTTAGTAAAATTAATGAAATTTTGTATTGTAGATAAGCTAAAGAACTTTAGTAAATGTGCTAAATTTCATATATATATAAATATTTTTCATATATACAAAGCATAAAACAGGTGTTATACTTAACCTAATTTTAGAGACCACCTAGTGCTATGCGAGGCGTGCTTGGACTCCGATCTTGAAAAAGATTGCCAAATGCGATCGAAACTATAGTTGCAGTTATCTACTATTTAATTTTAATAATTAAGCGTGAGTAATACGTAATTAAAATGTAGCGCTCGTAGCGTAGTTTGACTAGGTGTTTGTCAGCGATCACCGAAATTAAGCAACATTCCGCAAAGTCAGTATTTGGATGGGTGACCGCGGGTGGCATTTTCCAACTGAACGCTACCGTGGCTCGGATGACACGTTAAATTGTAGGTCCCGGTTGTTTAAACCGCTTAGCCAAGTCAGAGACCTTCAGGCGGTCTAAAAACTTTGACGCCAGTGCTAGCCACCCGGCCTATACGAACTTACTTTATTTAAAACTAGATTTTGCCCGCGGCTTCGCCCGCATGATATTTCGAGGCCCTATCTTACCAACCTTAATAAAGGCTCTGACTACCACGAAGGGAGTGGCGCAAGGCTCTTCAGCCTCAAATATAATGTTTTCACTGCTTTTAAATGATCTACCCAGTGCAATAACGGAGGCTGAAGTGCTCATGTACGCGGATGACGTAGCAGCCGTAGTTACGGCCCCGTCACCTGAGCAACTTGAGGTACATCTGAACGCCACTGCATCTCAGCTCGCCGAGTGGTTCAAGGACAACGGTCTAGTTTTAAATTTGACGAAGACGCACTACATTCACTTCGACTTGTCAGGGAGGGCACGTAAGCAGCTAAGCGTCTTTGCAGATGGCACCAAAATTGACCAAGTGGACAAGACAACTTTTCTGGGCTTCGAGTTGGATAAAACCCTCACGTGGGAAGCTCACATAGATAAAGTATCCGGAAAATTAAGCGCAGCGTGTTTTGCCCTCAGGCGACTTGCCAGAGTCCTGCCAAGAGAAGTGATCCGCTCATGCTATTTTGCGACAGTTCACTCCGTACTCCAGTATGGCGCTGAGATTTGGGCTAGGGGTGCGGAGTGGAAACGAGCATTCATATGCCAAAAAAGAGCCGTCCGTACGATAGCACACATATCACAGGATCAATCGGCTAGGCCATATTTTATATCTCTAGAGATATTGACACTACCTTCAATAGTAATTATGCAAGTTGCTGTATATGTGCGAATGAATCTGAAATCGTACAGAACGATGGGTGAAGGTCAACAACGACCCTCTCGTCACAAAAACAGACTCATGCCTGTCAAACACTCTCTCACGAAATCCGAGAATCTAACTCACGTCATGGGCACATCAGTATATAACAGACTTCCCAAGGACGTGATAGAGGCAGCGAATCTAATTACTTTCAGGGCAAGGTTAAAACGCTGGCTTGTCAGTCAGGCGTTCTACGACATAGACAAAGAATTTCTGACCCTAAAGGTGACATTATAAATAGACATTACTATTAAGTATACATTGTTATTTTGTTTTTGACTAATTGTATCTTATTTTTATATTATTGAATTATTTGACATTTCTTTTAATTATTTGTACTAAGTTGTCTAATTTAAATTGCATTTTTTTGTTTTGTTACAATTGACGTATACATGTTTGTACCAATAAATGAGTATGAGTATGAGTATAAAGGAGGTGAAAAATAAAAAAAACAAAAAATCGATTTTACAGTTCTTTTTTGACATTTCTTGGAGCGCACGCTAGAATAGCTCGCAGATGGCAGATTTTTTTCCACTTACTTAACACTTATTGTTATTATATGGAAAATTTATTTATTTTTTTTAATTTATATCATATGTGTTATTCTGATATATAATAAGCTATATAATTGAAAGTTTCATCTCAATTCGTTCAGTAGTTTTTGCGTGAAAGAGTAACAAACACCCATCCATCCATCCTTACAAATTTTCACGTTTATAATATTAGCAGGAAGTATGTGTAAAACCACGCTAGTTTGCATAGTCAGATATATTATCTGACTTGTAAATTTTTATTTAATTTTATTAATAAAGAATCTGTATCTGTATTACTATCCCGACGTTTCGACGGAGTTGCTTCGGTCGTGGTCACAGGTGGACAGGTTTCCTCTGTGCGATTGGTCCCGTAGTTTAAGAATGAATATGTTCAGTAATAATCGGCCAAGTACGAGTCGGACTCGCGCACGGAGGGTTCCGTACTGTATGGGAGCCCCCCTTAAATATTATTTTAATTTTGATTTTATTATTTATTATAGAAGTGAATATAAAACTAAATATTCTGTGAAAATTTCAAGCATCTACCTGTTACCATTATTAATATAGAGCGAAAAACGTCTGAAAAATCAGGTTTGTTGTATGGGAGCCCCCCTTAAATATTTATTTTATTTTCTTTTTAGTATTTGTTGTTATAGCGGCAACAGAAATACATTATCTGTGAAAATTTCAGCTGCTTAGCTAACATGGTTCATGAGATACAGCCCGGTGACAGACAGAGAGACCGACAGACGGACAGACGGACATCGAAGTCTTAGTAATAGGGTCCCGTTTTCCCTTTGGGTGCGGAACCCTAATAAATAGAAGTTTCCTCATTTTTCACACTAATTGACGGAGCGAACGAAGTGAGGGAGTCACAGTTTTGACTCTACATAATATTTGCTTTCGTCTATTCGGATGTTGATTTTCCTTCACAGGTCACGTGTTTTAAAAAAAATATTAATTTATAAAAGTTAGTGCACAGGTTCTACACAGGGTTATTTCTAATCAATTAGCATCCTTTTAGGGGCTTAAAACTCTAAAAAAAATCAGCTGTTCCATACATTTTGTCGCGCGTGAACGATATTTTTTTATGGAACAACAACATTTTTTTTGAGTTTTGACAAAAGTCGCAGAACAAAAGTTGTTAGTTTTGATGTACAGATTAAAGCCCCTAAAAGGATGCTAATTGATTAGAAGTAACCCTGTATAAATCATTTTGGATTTTTGCCGTCGACCATTTTTGATTGGGGTGTATTTTCTTCGAAACAACTTCGGGGTGATTTTTATTAGACCGGGCTGGGCACAGGGCGTGTCCCGTCAGTGCCCCGTCCGTGCTGCGTCTGGGCCGTGGACGGGTCACTAACGTGAGACGTTGCATACATTTCGTATGAAACTGTTTATTAAAAATTAAATTAAAAATCATTTTATTTCAAAAATTAGTACAATCATGGATAGTGCAGCCATAGCCATGCAAACTAGGTGAGTACACACCTGTGTTTTGATGGATAGCCTTCCCTAGAGTGAAGCTTGATGTAGTATGTACAGATGATCAATTATAATATAAATTTACAACTATGTAATCGAAATGATATCTTAGTTTTATATAATAGCAAATTTATAATGTTACCACTTAATATAACTTAACTACCTTTATATTACAAAGTGGCCTTACTAACTTTACTAACTTTTATATTACAAAGTGGCGTAGACATGCCCCGTCCAGGCCCGGACGCCACGTTCTATTTTAAATCATCCCTTAACCGGTTTTGATAATATTTTCAAAAAAGCTTGGTGGGTACCAATGTAAATTCTAACAAAATTTGCGAGTATGAACCAATCGGTCCAGAGCAAGTCCAGATATAGGCTATGAAAATTTTGTTAAACAGATGCGAGGTCTACTGTTCGGAAAACTACTAGTAATAACACTATGAAATAACATTGTTTTTCAGCTATCACAGTGTTGGTCCTCGCACTGTTGACTTCGTCGCGCGGCCGACACCTCGACGACTACACGGAACCAAACCCCTCAGTAGACGAGCACGTCACAAACCATCATCATCAAAACCACTCACCACCGGCAGCGACAGTAGAAGTTATTCAAGCAGAAGTAACCGCAGAAGATACTTTGGAAAACGACGCTTCGGTTGCCCACCAGTCTAGCGAGCGATACAGCTTCCTCCCTACACCAAATGTGGCTACACCTGTTTTAAATCCTCTGGTTTTTTCAACTACATTCCCCAAAAACCACCAACCAGACCCCAGCCTGATCAAATCTGAGTCCTCTACCCCAGTCTCTCACAACCACCGCGACCAGCTTCGATCCAAACACCGGCGCAAGATCAAAATCAACGACGATGGAACTCTCTGGACCAAACTCCCAAACATGAAGCATTTGGTGGAAATAGTGCCCATCAAGCATCAGTCGAAAGGGAAAGCGCTGGCGTACATAGTACCCAAGTCACATAGCGTCAAAAGTAAGCTAAAAAAACAGAAAAGAATTTCTGGTATAGTTTTAGATAGCGAGATGCCTGATTTGAGTGCCTTTGGAAGTAGCGATGAGTTCCTTAGACCTGAGAGTTTTGATAGTAAATCAAGTGTTTCTGAGAGCGATTCAGTAGAATCGAATAGCTCTGATTATGATAGTAGTACATCATCTGAAGATCACACAAACGTTCCTGTTCATAAAAATGTTCCTAATAAATCAGCCAGTGAGTATGATTCTATTTCAGAAAATCATATTAATGACAAGCTAAACGATGTTGTATCTTATTTCAAACGACATAAGAACGTCAACTTTGATAATATGATCCACGACGTTTTGCCAGATGATGCTGTTACTCCAGAATATCACGTACATTACATCATTCATAAGAAACATCCGTTAAATAAGAATCACAGTTCAAACAATGATCAATCGCATAACAATAAATTACATGCTAATCATGTTGAAGACAATGAAACCAATCATAAAGAAAATCACGTCAGTCATAAGCAAAATTATGACCATCCACAGTCTGATGATTACAAAGTTGAACACCATCATCATCACACCAAAAAAGACGCTGAGAGTTCAAGTGAAAAATTAATTTATTCTTCCCACAAACCTAATGAGCTAGCCTCTCATCATAATAACAAACACCACAATCACCACTCAAGCCACGATGCTTCACATTCAACTCACGACAGTGAAGAAAACTCACATCATTCTCACAGTTTAGAGAGTCTAAAATTCGATACAGAAGTAAGTAATGAAAACGTTCCTTTAGAAGAAACTCACAATTTGATTCATGAAGGCAGCGTTGAATCCGAAGCAGAACTGAAGCAGTTATACGAATTCCTATCAGAAATAGAAAGAGAACATGAAGCCTTGATAAGCCACGGCCCACTAAAATATCACGAAACGTCAGCCAGTCGTGAAACACGAGACAGTCTTGAACATAACAAATCAACATCTCAGAAAAATTACGAATCTAATATAAGCCATGACACTGATGACATTCACGAAGTTTTCATAAACTATGGAGAAAATTCGAAAGAGCATCACGTGCATAGTACTAGCCACAGCAATGAACACAGCGACCAATCAGGTGACTCGGATGATGCTTCAAGTGAATACTACAGTGAAAGCGAAGCAGACGAAAATATTAGCGACCTAAGCCTAACTGATACTAACTTTAGTGATTTGACAGCAAAAGATTCAGCTGACAGTAATTCAAAAGAAGAATTAAATCACTCTTTCTTGAATGAACCAATAAGTACTTCAGAATCAGAAGGAAGCTCCGAAAGTATCTCATATAAATCTAGTAGTGCTGAAACCCATGAAATTGTTTATCCTAATTCAGTAGATACAGAACCTGATTCTGATCAAAGTACATCAGAACATGAAAGTGAATCGAATCATTTTTCAAATAGTGATGAAATCAACTCTGAAGAAAGAACATCCAATGAAAGTATAAATTCGAACTCGAATGGAATTGGCAATGAACATGCAGCAAAAGATATCACAGACCATGACTTTATATTTCCTAAATGCTTGAAATTGAAGAAAAAGAAAACAACAAAGTGTAGCCATGACTGCGGAGAACACAAATCGTACAAGCTCACATTTTTATTTAGCCGGTAAGAAAATAAATAACAACATCCCTCTCTGTATCAAGAATCACCATGACTTTCATGAAATAACAAAAAGCAATTATTGAAGGAAAAACTTGAACGTGATAAATACGCAAATGATCCTCATTTTTGATCACAATTACAAACCAAGAGTACGCCGCAACCTTTACATGTAATATTGTCTAATACATTGCGACAGTGACGTCACGGGTCAATCAGTATAACTAAATACATGTAAACAAAACGACCCACAAGGTGGACGGATGACCTCATTAAGACCGCAGGATCGCGCTGGATGCAAGCCGCTTCCAACCGGTCTTGTTGGAGATCCATAGGGGAGGCCTATGTCCAGCAGTGAACTTCTTATGGCTAATGGATGGATGGGATACAATACGAATTAAACACATGTATAAGCCGCGTGCAAGCGTGGTTTATAACAAGTATGATGTTAAATTAAAACTATATTTCGGAAACTTATTATACAAAAGAAGGAGATAAAATTATATAAAAGGAGAAAACTTAATCAACAAAAAGAAATATGAAACGACCCAAGCGAGTTTAAGGATTTAGAGAATTAACTTAGTATAATAATTAAAGAAAGAAGCATAAAAAAAAATACAAAAAAAAAACCTAATGATCTCAATAAAGTTTTGATAGTGTTTTGTGGAAATAAAGTAAGATTTTTTGAAACTTGTTTATATCGTTTCTTATTATTTTATTATAAAACTAGCGCCCCTACTGTATCTGGGTTTTTATTGACTTCCAAATAATTACTTTTCGCAAAAAATGGCAAAACCACCTTCTATCGTGTGGAAAATTCGAACATTTCGCTCGAATTGTTTACATTATTGTTGATTTTTCAAAAAAAACTCAGCCGATTTCTGTAAACGCGATCAACTTGGGAGTATATCCTTTCGAAATAAAAAATAATTTTTCGATTTGGTTCATAATTGGCGAAATTATCGATGGTTATAGTGTACTAAACTCGGATATTTTGCTCGAATTGCTTATATTATTGTTGGTTTTTAAAAAACGGCTGAGCCGATTTCTGTAAAATTTAAATGAGACCACCTCGGGAGTATATACTATTGAATTAAAAAAAAATTTTCCGATTCGGTTCACAATTGGCGAAATTATCGATTAACATACACAAAAAAAATACAAACACATTAACCTTTCAATCGCCTAGTGACCTCAATGAGGTCACTAGGCGATATAACGCATGCGCCTACTGACCTCATTGAGGTCGCTCGCTTATTTTTTTTTGTCTAATTTAATCGAAGTCTAAGGAATCGTGAGGAATCGTGCTATCCTGTTTTTTTTATATTAATAAATTTATATACTCATGAAATCTATCATGTTTAGCCAATAGTACCTAGGCAAAGCCGGGCAGCTAGGTTTCATTACAATAACAAGTTCCATTCAAATTAACGATTTATAAGAATATGTTTTAATCCCACACATTACATATTATATAATACGCCAATTAAAATCTCTACTCTAAGTTAATTTATTTGTTTACAGAATCAAAGACGGCAATATGCTAAATTAATTAAAAAATAGATTAAGATACTGTTTTATAAGGAAATTAAAATACTAATGATTATTTTGATGAAAACATTTGTCAATAATTCATAAAACCTCATGCCCTATACCTAAACCCTAGACCCTATGCTAATTGAAGTCTGTAGGTTAAACAAATAGTAAATTAACATTTTTCAAGGTAGATTAAGTAATTACATAAAATTAATATCTAAAATATGAAAAACAACACATCAAATGTATCCCACGAGTAGGTCTTGCTGTGGGTATCGCCGGAGCCCGCGTGAGGCCCTTCACTCAGACGTCAGCTTTTCTTCTTCTTTTCTCTTCTACTGACCTGAAACAGATAGAGAGTTATAAAGAGGCCGTTATTTAAACTTACACGTCACTTGACTTGCCGGGTATTATTATTGTATTTTACTTTCACGAGTTTTGTTTGGAATAGGTAAAGTTGTTTATAACATATTTGCTTGTAAAGTGGCTGTAAATACACCAATTTCAATATCGTAATGTATTTCATTACGCACTTGTGCTTTATTGTAATGTAAAACGCACGCCGCCACCGACTGCAGAACTCTGTGGTCTCGTTTCTCCTACTTTCACTCAAGAGAGTGAGAGACATTACGGCACTTGTGCGGTAATGTAATGTAAAACGCACGATGCACGACGCTGATCCGACTGATGCACGACTTTCGCTCAAAGTCAGAGTTTTATTAATTTCCTCGCAAATATGTTATAAAACGTCGTATGACATACGTGCGCTCTGAAAATTACAGCCTCTGCTTCCTTACAGCCCTCTAGGGCTGTAATTTGTAATTTTCAACTTACCGCACTTATATCATAATGTACTATTATGTCAATTTGACATGAATTGACTGCCTCGGTAACCCAGTGGTTAGTGGCCCTGACTCCTGTGCCAAGAGGTGTGGGTTTGATTCCCGTTCAGGACAAGCATGTTGGTGATGATGGTGTTTGCATTATGCTGTACTAGCGACCCGCCCCGGCTTCGCACAGGTGTATTATTCATCGAAACCTCCTCTTGAATCACTCTATCTATTAAAAAAAAACCGCATCAAAATCCGTTGCGTAGTATTAAAGATATAAGCATACATGGGGACAGACAGCGGGAAGCGACTTTGTTTTATACTTTGTAGTGACTATAATAAATAAAATAAAATAAAATAGCCTTTTATTTCTTGCAAAGATACAGAATTACAACTACAACTTTATAATTATATAGGTACTAAATTATCACTAATTATTATCTAATATCTATTTTTAACATGCTACCTAGTATTTTATTCTTGTTTTTTTTTATTAAATTACTTATGTTATTTTCAAAGATACTAACCTATTTCTATTTTATTATTTAACTTATCTAACTATTACAAAGTTTCCTTTTTTTTTATTCAGTTTAATAATATTTGATTATTGTTATGTAATATACCTACATCTAATTATGTTTATCTATCAAATTTAAATTCAAAACCTCCCAGCTTAGACTAAAATATTATGAATTCAAATCCCATATTAATTAAGTTTTCTTAAATAATTTAGGTGTATGATGTATATTAGTTACGCTAAATATTGTTTTTTTAATTAATTATTTTGCAAGAACCCCTTCTGGGTAAAGGCCTCCTCCAACGAAGCCCATTTGTCTCTATCTTTAGCTACTTGTAGCCAATTGTTGCCTGCTGTCTTGATAATATCGTCTTGCCATCTCGCATAAGGCCTTCCTCTATAGCGTTTGCCGCTTGGTCCTTTCCACGATGTAATTATCCTTGTCCATCTCCCGTCTTGCAACCGTGCTACATGTCCCGCCCATTTCCATTTTTGTTTCTGGGCATAGTTTAGAGCGTCAGTGGCTTTGGATATCTTCCTTATATTAGTGTGTCTAATTTTTTGTAGTTTTCTGATATTTAACATACTGCGCTCTAAGCCGCGTTGACAGCTAGTGATTTTATTTTTTACATTTTTAGTGTACTTCCTTTACTTTGTAGTGACTATACCGTCTTTTTAATAGTCCACTGTTGAACGTAAGCCTACTATATGAGCCATATCCACCACGCTGGCTCAGTGCGGGTTTGTGGATTCACATACGCCATCAACTGTCTTCTACGGATGTGTGCAAGTTGCCTCACGATGCTCAGCGGGCCGACCGCCTTAGGAATAGCAATACAAATGATTGAGTATAGAGATACCTGTGAAGCTGGCGGGACAGTCGTATAGAAGTTTAGCTCCGTGGTACGACCCCGACCACACGCTCCTCTGTATTAGTTGTCCCTCCTCCCTGGTGAAGTCCGTCGTGAACCACGGCTCGGGCTCGCACTCGGCGCCTGCTGTCAGCTTGCCTGGAAACAGTGAGGGACACATTTACAACCGACTTTCAATAATATTATTGACAACCGACTTCAATCGTGTACAATTTTTTTTTTAATTCCGTATAGGTATGCGTTTGACTACATACTGCCTGATGTTAAGGAGATATGCGCTCTAGGGTTACCTAGAAGATACCTATTTACTCGGGAATTTTCGCATAGTACGCTGGAATCGATGTGTACAAATTTGATTATTGTTGATTTTTCAAAAACAGTTCAGCCAATTTCAATAAAATTTAAATGAGGCCGCCTCTGAAGTATGATCTAGCAAACGAAAAATTGGAAAATAATTGGCGGAGTACTCGCGTAACATACATACAAAAAAATCGGCCAAGTGCGAGTCGGACTCGCGCACGAAGGGTTCCGTACAGTGTTGGAACCCCCTTCGCTCCATTCCTCTTGCCGTTATTAATTGCAAGCAATAAACTCCTGATAAATCACGTCTCTTGTATGGGAGCCTCCCTTGAATATTTATTTTATGCTGCTTTTAGTATTTGTTGTTATAGCGGCAATATAAGTAATTTATCATCTGTGAAAACTTCAGCCTGTCTAGCTATCACAGTTCATGAGATACTGCTCGGTGACAGACAGACAGACGGACTTCGGAGTCTTAGTAATAGGGTCCCGTTTTTACACTTAGAGTACGAAACCCTCAAAAACTTACAGACGAATTGATAACCTCCTTTTTGAAGTCGGTTAAAAAAGAGGAGGTCACTAAACAACGGAGATAATATAATATGATAGCTCATACTTCGTTGTTTGTGCGCTGATTCTCGAATTTAGTTAATTATCTGTAGAGTAACATCGCGACATAGTCCTGTAATAAATTTAATGTAAGTACCATTGTTTAGTTATTTTCAAGCAATTCCAAAATAATATATAAATTCCAGTTTTTACTAAAATCGAGCTTATAGCGCCGATTGTATGTAGTCGGCTGTTACGTAGGTACTTGTCTAATAAAAATGTTACCTTAACAAATTACAAAAATGTATATATCATTTATTTTCGTTAAGGAAATTGCATTCGATACTAGACAAAATATACTACGAGCAACACCACACACATCGTCGTATAATAATTATTTGTTAAAGGCCAAATCATACAAGTTGGCGGCTGTGACGTTAGCTACAAGCTGCGGATAGCCAAATTCGGACTGAAGCTCACTTAACAGGTAACATTACAGCCGCCAAGTTGTATGATTTGGCCTACATGTAGGTACTTGTCGAAGAATAATGATTTCGCTTACCGTTTGCTATTCTCAGGTAGAGGGGTACGTAGCGGTCCTCAGCCAGCACCCCCGGCGTGGCCCGCTCCGGGAACTGGTGGTGTACATTATCATTCAACTGCGACATCGTGTTACCGCCGGCTCCTACATCTATAAACACCAAGATATTGCATTTCGTTAAGATAACGTCCAGTGATACTAAAATACTGTCAAATAATACAGGGTTATCCAGGACTGCTGTACTGAGCCGATTCACAATATCACTCTATAGGGTTATCTGCTTGCCCTATGCTAAGACAAAAGGGGATGATTCAGACCATCATAATGAACAACTTTTACTATGGGGCCAACTCGGAATTTAAAAAAAACATCAGTTGGTCCTTAAAAAAGTAAGTTCGTGTAGACCGGGTGGCCAGCCCTGGTGTCAGAGTTCTTAAGCTATACCTTTTATCGATTTTTAGTTGCGATTTTGTATGTGACAGCTGATTTTCTTTCTCGAATTCCGTGTTGGCCCCATAGTAAGAGTCGTTCATGATGATGGTCTGAATCTTCTCCTTACGACTTATTACACCGCAGTTTCGAATAACCCTGAATAATGAATTTGTTTATGATATTTTTATTTTCGCAAAAAAAGATATAACCGACTTCAACCCAGAACAGGATTCAAAAAGGTCACACGGATCGATGTAGTAATATTCACATTATTGTTGATTTATCAAAAATGGCTCAGCCAATTTCGATAGAATTTAAACGGGACTACACATGAAACAACATCTTTCAAATAAAAATAATCATCATAATCGGTTCACCCAGTTCAATGTTCTGAGGTAAAAAACATAAAATACAGTCGAATTGAGAACCTTCTCCTCTTTTGAAGTCGGTTAAAAATATGCACGTTTTGTACTTAGTATTTATAGTTTTGTTTTGTTTTTAAATATCTTAATTTCCATAGTAGATCCAAAATAACATAAATTTAATGTTTCATTTTTTACCGACTTTCAAAAAGGAGGTCCTCCTTTTTGGAAGTCGGTAAAAAATTAAGAGGTGCTATCATATGTCCGTCTGTACGTTTTTTAAATGTATGTTTATCGATATTTTCGCCAACTCTGAACCGATTTGATCTATTTTTCAAAAAGGTGTACCTACTTCCGAGGTTATCCCAATTAAATTTTATCGAAATCGGCTAATCCGTTTTTGAAAAATTTACATTGATAAGAAAATTTCTACATGGATGACACATTGATTCGTGCAAACTATTCGAATTCTGTATAATAATATGATGGAAGACGGTGGCGCCATTTTTAGCGAAAAATAATAATTATTAGATTTACATATGTCTGCCTCGGGGACTCAGTGGTTAGTGACCCCGACTCCTGGGCCAAAGTGGCGTAGGTTCGATTCCCACCCAGGGCGGACATTTGTGTGATGAGCATAGGTGCTTGCTCTGTGTCTGGATGTTATTAGTTATTATCTATACAGGGTTATTTCTAACCAATTAGCATCCTTTTAGGGGCTTATTCTGTACATCAAAACTAAAAACTTTTGTTCTGAAACTTTTATCAGAACTCAAAAAAAATCAGCTGTTCCATACATTTTGTCGCGGGTGAAAGATATTTTTCTATGGAACAACAATTTTTTTTTGATTTTTGACAAAAGTCGCACAACAAAAGTTATTAGTTTTCATGTACAGAATAAGCCCCTGAAAGGATGCTAATTGATTAGAAATAACCCTGTTTACAGGGTTATCCAGAACTGATGTACTAAGCTCAAAGGAGGTGTTTCAGATCATTATTATGAACACATTTACTATGGAGCCAACCCGAAACTGGAGAAAAAATCTGCTGTTTCATACTTTTGTTCGATTCCGAGTTCCAATGTTGTATGGTACTAACAGCTGATATTATTTTCGCAATTTTAGAGCATCCCATAGTAAAAGTTGTTTACAATGATGGCTTTAATAATCTCTTTTCGGCTTTGTACAGCGCAAGCAGATAACCCTGTCTGTATATAAGTAGGTATGTATTTTATAATAATTATGTTTCGCAAAAAATGGCAAAACCGACTTCTATCTTGACAAAATTCAAACAGTTAGCTCGAATTAATGAAGTTATACAATTTTTACATTATTGTTGAGTTTTCAAAAACGGCTCAGCTGATTTCAATGAAATTTAAATGAAACCACTTCGGGAGTAAACCCTTTCTAACTAAAAAATAAGTTTTCGATTCGGTTCACAATCGGCAAAAATATCGATGAACAAACACAAAAAAATACATACGGACGAACATAGACCCTCTTCCTTTTTGGAAGTCGGTTAAAAATATGTATAATAATTTTGTAGTATATGGGTCTCTGGCAGCCATATCACAAGCTTTGTTAATTTGGGGTCAGAGACCGTGTGTAAGATGTCCCCTAATATGTATATTTATTTTATGAAATGTATAATGCGTAACCTTATTTGGCATAACATTGGCCGTTAGAAGAAAAGTGTAACTCACAGAAGGAATATTTGTTAACCGAATCCCATCGGAGGTACATGTCCGCCCACTCCCGCGCGCGCACCGCCACGCGCCACTCCAGCTGTCCGGGGAGGGGGCCGGCCGCGAGCGCGGGCCGCATGTCGTACCCGAGAGCCAGGTACGAGCAGCCTGCAAACATTATATTATACAAACTAACGTGGTTTCTGCACAATTTGCTTTATTGACCGAAGCGGAGCGAAGATCTTCCGATTACGGACACGGCGATTTTGCTTTCGTCTGTCCGGATGATGGTTTTCGTCTACAGGTCGCATTTTTCAACGAATTAAATAAGCTTGGTACGCAAGATCTTTACATAATTATAATTATAGGTTTTTGTCGTCGGTGATTTTTGATAGGGGAGTTTGTCTCAAAATGGCGGGAAATTTTCTGTCGCGCTATATACCAACCGATTTCGTTAATATTTTGGCAAGGTCGATAAGTAACTAATTAAACAATATGTGTCAATAATGATTAACCAAATTGGTTATAGGTATAGATTCAACTAGAGATGCGCCGCGAGGTCTACTGTTCCGAGAACTACTAGTTTTGATATGTGAACGGGATACTTGACTGCATCATCTTCAAATCTTTGTTTTAAATAAATCTTAACTGTATTTCCGTTCAATGCTGATATCAATCGTAAGGTCGTAGGTTCAAATCTCGGTCCCGTACCAATGTGTTCTTTGGACCTTATGTACGGAATTTCACACCACTGGCTTTTCAGTGAAGGAATACATCGTGAGGCAACCTGCATACTTCCGTAGAAGAAATTTGGATGGCGTGTGTGAATCCACCGACCCGCACTGGGGCAGCGTGGTGGATTAAAACATCAAAAAGGCCGGTACCGTACAGTATAGTATATTGATATAAGAACGAGAAATTTACCTAGAGTCCTGTTTAACATATAGTGATCAATAATCTAAAACACAATTTATCCTGAAATTGAAATATTATTAACTACCTATTTGAAAATGAGTTAATTAGTAATAATTTTTTCATTGATCCAAAAATAAGAGACCATTATAATTATTTTTCGCAAAAATGGCGTCAACGACTTGCACCGTGTACAGAATTCGAATAGTCTGCGCGAATCGATGTGATATCCATATACATTATTGTTGATTTATCAGAAACGGTTCAGCCGATTTCGATTAAATTTAAATGAGACTACCACGAGAATATACTTTTTCGAAATGTAAAAGATTTTTTGAAATCGGTTTTCAATTTATAATTTCGCTCAATTTTTTTACGTTGTTCATGATTTATCGAAAACGGCTCAGCCGATTTCTGTAAAAATAAATGGGACCACTTCTGGTCGGGAGTATATCCTTTATTTTTTCGATTTGGTTCACAGTTGGCGAAATTATCGATGAACATACACAAAAAAACATACAGACGAACATAGCACCTCCTCCTTTTTGGAAGTTGGTAAAAATAGATAATTGTAATTGTAGTTGTAATTAAGGACAATGTAAACCGCTAAAGTACAATGTAGGTGTCTTCAAATCCTGAGTAAATAGGTATCTTCTAGGTAAGCGTGTTACATCCTAGACCGCATATCTGCTTAACATCAGGCAGTGTGTAGTCAAACGCAAACTTATACGAAATAAAAAAAATAATAAAAAAACAAGTTATTTACCTAACTATATATGATAGTAATAGTTATAGCTTATTTCAAAATAGCATCCTTATCCTCCCTCATAGCGCTCGAGCCCGCCGCCCTCTCGTCTCCATGGTAACGGGAAGTCACTCCCGTCATATTTACCCAACTTCAAAAAGGAGATTATCATTTCGACACAATGTTTTGTACGTACGCGATTAGGTACTTCTCCAATTATGAACCGATTTCGATTTCTTTTTTATTGGTAGATCGTACTTCAGAAATGGTCCCCATTTAATTTTCATCGAAATCGGCTAAGCCATTTTTGAAAAAATCGACAATTATCAAAAAATGGTATAAATCGATTCGAGCGTACTGTTCGAATTTTGTACACGATAAGTCGCAGTCGTGCCATTTTTGGCGAAAAAGTAATGATTGAGTCAGTAGTTCATAGTTACAGCACGTGGTGTGCGCCAGTACCTACTCGAACTTGCGGTCAAAACTACAAGGTGTTGTCCATCAGCTGCTCCGTACATTTTGTCATCCGTCAAAAAAAAAATATTTATCACTACATAGTATATAATTATTTTTTGCAAGAAATAGCATGACCGACTTCAACCGTGTACAGAATTCGCGAATATTTCGCACGGATCGATGTGACACTTTTTGCATTATTGTTGATCTATCAAAAATGGCTCAGCCGATTTCGCTAAAATTTAAAGAGACCCAATTTCGAAGTATACTCTTTTCAATAAAAAGAGAACTATCGAAATCGGACCACATCGTAAAAAGTTATAAATAAAAATACGCGTCGAATAGAGTACCTCCTCCGTTTCGTCGGTCAAAAACAAAGTCGCTTCCCGCTGTCTGTCTGTCCCTATGTATGCTTATATCTTTAAAACTATATACGAAACGGATTTTGATGCGGTTTTTTTTCGTAGATAGAGTGATTCAAGAGGAATTTATATGTATTTTACACCTGTGCAAAGCCTGGGCGGGTCGCTAGTTTATTAATAAAATGAGCTCTTTCTATGGAACAGCCGATTTCTTTTCGGTATATCACAGTTGGTTCCATAGTATATATAAGTTCTGCTCTTACTACTCTCACACTTGCTAAGTACAGAAGTGCAGAAGATATTGTAAGTTGAATTCACGACTGTTACCGAGAATTGGTAACACACCGCTACTGTGCGTTCACCAATGTTAGGTAAAATGTATGGAAACACGGTATCACTCGGGAATTAAAATAACCGTGTACATCGTTTTAAAACATCTCACCATGTAGGTATATCGTCAATTGGAAATCGTTAGCACTACATATACAGGGTTATCTGCTTACCCAGTACTAAGGCAAAAGGGGATGATTAGACCTTCATTACGAACAACTTTTACTATGAGGCCAACTCAAAATTCAGGAAAAAAAATCTGCTGTTCCTTATAAAGGTGCAACAAAATATATGAAACCGCTTATTTTTTTTCTCAAATTTTGATTTGGCCCCATAGTAAAAGTTGTTGGTAATAATGTTCTTAATCACTCCTTTCCGGCTGAGTACACCAGTTCTGGATAATCCTGTATATGGTCGCGAAACTAGTTTTCGTTAACGACTTTAATAATTATTCAGTTGTAAATGGCAAAAAAAATAAAAAAAGAAAAATTCATATCAACAATAAAATAGAGTTCATATTAGCACAAAATAAAGTTTTTGATATCGAAAAATATCGCTCACCTGTTTTGTTAATCATGTAGGTGTCCAAGTCATCCTTTTCAGGGATCTGCCTGTCCTTCCATATGTTGGGGTTGGGGACTATTGAAGCCGGCACTTTGAAATCACATAGTGAGGTAGCCTTAGTAACATTTTCTTCTTTTTGGTTTGTTTGTAGTTCGGAATAATTCAAATGAGATTTTAGATTTTTTTCAATAGTAGCAAACATATCTCTAATGTCATGAATGTCGGAGGTGGTCATATTTTCTAGTATTTCTATTTTGTTGTTCAGACTTTCACTTTGTTGTTTGTTGTTAACGTTTATTGTGTCGGTAAGCTCTTTTGTCTTATTAGAAAGTAAAGATATTCCGTCTTCTAATTCTTCTATTTTTTTAATTTGGTTTTGATATACAATCAATTCATTGTGCATCTCAGTATCTTTTGCAACCTGTGTGCCGTTTGTTTTTTTCATTGATTGTAATATTTTTTGAGTTATTCTTGAAGCATGTAACGCAAGTTCAATAATCATTTCATTAGCGGCGACTTGAATATCTCTGGCAATGTCATGTTGCTGCTCATCCAGGGTCTCCATCGCCAGCGGCAGACTGTCCTTGACCAGCACTTTTATGATTTCTTCTATGTTTTTACGTATGTTGGGATCTTTTCCGTTACTGTATGTACACGTGTTGTAGTACTCTTCGCTTTTTTTATAGTTTCTAGTTTCTAAGTCATCTTCAGTTTTATACAGTACTCCTCCGATATCATCTGAGTAGTAAAAAAAAAATTTAAATCGAAAGATAATTTTTTTTTTACAAACTTGACCAAGTGAGGGTCGAACTCGCGCACTCAGGGTTCCGTACCATTTAGAAACTATATTTACCCTTTAATTTATTTTAATTTTTGTTTAATTATTTTATTTTTGAAGTGAATGTACAACTGGATATTCTATGAATATTTCAAGAGTCTATTTTTTTCCGTTATAATCCAGCTAAAAACGACCAAAAAATCACGTTTGTTGTAAGGGAGCCCCTCTTAAATTTTATTCTGTTTTTTAAACTGTAACAGAAAAACATCATCTGTGAAAATTTCAACTCTCTATAGTTATCACGGTTCATGAGTTACAGCCTGGTGACAGACAGACGGACAACGGACGATTTTAGTAATAGGAACCCTCGTACCCTCTGAGTACGGAACCTCTAAAGTATCTACATAATTAAATCTAAAATAATAAACACAGCTGGTTCGTTACTTGAAATGACAATAAACAGAGCACGTTGTTCGTAGAACGAATAATCGATGGGATCGTAAAGTTCTCGAATAGAAACCATGTACCAGTAATACTAGCAAGAACGTCCACCGACAAGGTGAACTGACGATCTGGTCAAGACCGTAGGATCACGCTGAATAAACTGGATCCAACGAGTGTTATTATAAATCTGGTAGGCCTGCTGAAAGAACTATTGAAATGAAAACCCTAAAACTTACCATTAATTATTGAGTTATCTCCGCTTTCAACGGTGCCGCTAAGATAAACGAGTATTACAAGAAACGAGAGAGGACACAATTGGGTTATTGTTTTCATTTTGCCCATTAAATAAAACAACAAAATTTAAACTTGCCTCTCGCCCGCGCCACTGATTGACTGACTTTTATTTCAATTTTAGGTTTATATATATATAGTTTACACGGTTCAGATAATGGAGCATAATTGTTGTGACAAATATGTTCCTAATCTTTAATTACTATGTTTTGACTTGCGTTTTATTTTTATTGCTTATCGACGTGGTTTTATTGGTGTTAAGTAAACAAAAATAATCTCGAAATAGGTTATCAAATTCACTAAAAATACATGCGTCGATCGCATGGTCTGAAATGCCGCCCGGTGTAATATCGTACCTACACACTACGATGTGATGATGTTGCCGACGATGTTTGCCGAAAGTGCCGAGAGCATGACATGGGGAATAACAGTGTTTCGCACTATGAGAATCCGCAAAATTCCAGTCCGGAGTAGTCATAGAACTATTTGTATTGTCGTTTGTTAGTAGGTCGTGTTATAGTACCTAGGCGTTGAGCACTGGTCCCTTTTGATCGACGAGCTCAGATAAGTCCGATGATAAGGAAGCAGCGAGCGGTAGGTATCAACAAATCTAGCCTTGATCAGAGTTTATGGCCGAACCCTAGTTGAGCTGGAAAGTTTTCGGTCGTTATACTCACTGAAATTCGATAGTCAAAATAATAATAATCGGCCAAGTGCGAGTCCAACTCGCGTACATAGGGTTCCATACCATATGGAAGCCTCCTTTTACATATTTTATTTTAATTTAATTATCTAATTTTAAATTGATGAATATTTCAAGCATCTACCTTCCACCGTCATAATATCGAGCGAAAAACGGCTAAAAATTCAGGTTTGTTGTATGGGAGCCCCCCTTAAATATTTATTGTTTTCTGTTTATTCTTTCAACTTTCTAGCTATCACAGTTCTTGAGATACAGCCTGGTGACGTACAGACGGACAGCGGAGTCTTAGAAATAGGGTTCCGTTTTTATCCTTTTGGGTACGAAATCCTAAAAACTGTGTACAAAGTTTAGTCGAGATTCGTTGAAAAATGCGACCTGTAGACAAAACTTAACATCCTGACAGACAAAAGCAAAATCGTCATGTTGAAGCAAAGACCTTCGCTTCGCTTCAGTCAATGACGTCACGTTACATAGGTACGTTACTTTATTCGTACGTAGTGTGAATGCGGCGCTGACTCGCAGAATGCCGCCTAGATAATAAGTAAGTCCGTATAGGCCGGGTAGCTGGCCCTGGTGTCAGAGTTTTTAAGCCGCCTAAGGGCCTTTGAAATGGCTAAACGCTTTAAACAACCGATACCTGCAGTTTAACGTGTTATCTGAGCTACGGTAGAGCTCAGTTGTAAGTGCTACCCATCCGGCGACTGCTGAACGTTGATCTTGATCTATTGAAAATGCGATCTGTGGACTAATATTAACATCCAGACAGAAGAAAACGAAGTCGCCATGTTGAAGCAAAGACCTTCGCTTCGTTTCTGTCAATGACGTTACTTCACGTAGGTACATTACTTCATTCGAATTGTAAGTCCAGCGCTGGCTCGCAGAGTATCACTAGGTGATAGATAGTTCTATACTGGAAACCCAGTGATAGCCCACAGGTCTGGTGGAACGTTTTTGTACAGTAAAAATTTGATATCAATTCTGTTTTTTCCTCATCGAATACTGAGAATGTTTTCAAGATAGATACAGATTTAAAAATATTATTTTTAGGTTTTCACGTTAATACAAACAAACTTTGTCCGTCTGTTTGTCCGTTTCGATATAAAAGATAGATTAGTTCTGAACTTGTCTTGGCTTCATATTAGTAACGGGACGTACCCTAGCAACAATGGATGGTAGTTTGATTCTCTTACGTCTGTCGAAGTCTGCGGTTTTTACGACATAAACGGTTGTGACGTTTTTCACGATCGCTAGGAAGATTGATTATTAAAAAGTTGGAAATATAGATCTGCGTTATACAGGGTTATTTGCTTCCCTGTTTTAAGCCTAAAGGGGGTATTTCAGACCACTATTCCGAACAACTTTTACTATGAGGTCAACCCAAAATTCGAGAAAAAATCTGCTGTTGCATGCAAAATTGCATCTCGGAATTAAAGCTTGACGCTCGGAATCGACAAAAATGTAATTCCAAATCGATAGCTCCTCGTGTTCCCGGGTTAGAAGGATTGTCAAAATATCCATCCATCCATCCATCAGCCATAAGAAGTCCACTGCTGGACATAGGCCTCCCCTATGGATCTCCAATAAGACCGGTTGGAAGCGGCTTGCATCCAGCGCGATTCTGCGGTCTTAATGAGGTCATCCGTCCACCTTGTGGGTGTACGTCCTACGCTGCGCTTGCCGGTATGTGGTCTCCACTCGAGAACTTTCCGACCCCATCGGTCATCAGTCCTCCGCGCTATGTGCCCTGCCCATTGCCATTTCAACTTGCCAATCCGTTGGGCTATGTCGGTAACTTTGGTTCTTCTACGGATCTCCTCATTTTTGATTCGATCTCGCAGAGAGACTCCGAGCATAGCCCTCTCCATAGCTCGTTGGGCTACTTGGAGCTTACTAATAAGGCCCATAGTGAGAGACCACGTTTCTGTGCCATAAGTCATCACTGGCAATACACACTGGTCGAAAACTTTCGACTTGAGGCACTGAGGTATGTCGGACGAGAAGACGCTACGCAATTTTCCGAACGCTGCCCAGCCGAGTTGGATTCGGCGATTGGCCTCTTTCTTGAAGTCGGAACTACCTAACTGTACTACTTGTCCTAGGTAGACGTGCGAGTCAACGACTTCAAGAACCGAGTTCCCAACAGAGATCGGGGTGGGTACAACATGGGAATTACACATGACTTTCGTCTTGTCCATGTTCATCTTAAGACCCACCTGTTGGGAAACCCGATTGAGGCCTTCGAGCATCGTGCTGAGCTCTTCCATCGATTTTGCCATAACTACTATATCGTCGGCAAACCGAAGGTGAGTGAGGTATTCGCCATTGACATTGATGCCGAATCCTTTCCATTCCAGGAGCTTGAAGGCGTTCTCCAAAGTAGCCGTAAACAGTTTCGGAGAAATGACGTCTCCCTGTCTTACGCCTCTTTTTAAAGGGATCGCCTTGGAGCTCTCTTCCTGTACTCGGACCGACATAGTGGCGTTATTATACAAGTACTTCAATACTTCGATGTACCGATAGTCAACACGGCATCGTTGGAGAGACTCGAGCACAGCCCAAGTCTCGACCGAATCAAAGGCTTTCTCATAGTCCACAAACGCTAAGCAAAGTGTGTGTGTCAAAATATGTGGTCCCAAAATTGGAGAAAAACGTGTGATTGTGTGAAGTCGGTTGTAGCGGTCTTTTTAAACGGTGTTATTTTAATATAATTGTGTGTGATATAGTCAGCCTGCCCTTGCTGTAGTTTGGAAATTAGTAAGCTTTTTTTCGAGCTGCTAAAACAGAGAGCTAAAGCATGGAGCGGGCGGATGATATGAGCGGGATTGTACACAAGTAGGTGCCTACACGAATGAGCGATAAGCACCGGCGTCGGACACGAGGCTTGTTTATTACTAAGTAAACTGATTGCTAAGGTCAAGTTCAAAGTCTTTCATGCAAACATTGAATCGTAAAAAGTTTTATAATCTTACACTGTATGTCTCTATACGGCGTACATGTTCTAGAATATTATTGTAGGTAAGTACTCTATACCCATCTTTATGACCAACTTAAATGCTATGAGGCCAACCTGGAATTTCGTAAAAAAATACTGTTCTCAACAATAAATTCATCTAACCTCAACAAATGTACAATTACTTAGTTTAGAGAGTTCAAATAATAATCGGTCAAGTGCGAGATGGTGCACCGTACAAATCCCAATAATTGTTAGAAATCGGGAGCAAAGATGTTAAAACCTTGGGGAAGAAGGAAAATTCTTACAGAATCCAGTCATCGACAAACGTTATTTTTTATCGAAATGTCATATACCGAAAAATACACATACTTAGTACAAATAATCAACAACTTGTTTGAGTTTGCGGAAATAAAGTTCATTCATATGATATCCCACTTGACACGAATACGATACACACTTTAAAATTTGGATCTACATTTCGTGCGTTTAATCATAGGCCATATGATTTATGATTTAGTTAAAAATATGCAGTTTTCAGATTAATTCCAATATGTGTACTCCAAAACATAATAAATAAAATATAAAATTCATTTCTTTTAGGCATGTATGGTCCATTGCTTCTCGCCAAATTTTATAGTTCTATGTCAACAGAAAAAGTACACTGAGGGTTTTAATTCTCTTGGGAGGTTCAAAATATGCTATTTTTTTGGGTTTCATACCTCAAAAGGAAAAAAACGGAACCCTTAAAGAATCACTTTGTTGGTCGTCTGTCCGTCGGTCCGTGTATCCGTCTGTCCATCTGTTTTTGTGTCTGCCTGTCCGTCTGTCTGTTCGTCCTTGTGTCAAGACCTTCTATATCTAAGAACGTGTAAAGATATCGAATTGAAATTTAAACTTTATACACACATATATATGTATATAGCTTCTTACAATTATAAAAATAACAAACTTCGCGGTTATCAAATAAAATAGTTAGAGCCGTTCATGTCACAAAAAACCGCATATTTCGACACTCGCAAGGGAATCCAAACCTAAAGGGTACTTCCCGTTGACCTAGAGCTATAAAATTTGGCATGAAGCATTGTCATAGAGTGTGTACTCTATAGGAATAAATCTGGAAACTGTATATTTTCCGCTAGATCACGAAAAAATAGGGCCTAAACGCATGAGATAAGGGTCGAAGTTTTAACTCGGCGTGAATGAGGTGAAAAATTGTTACACCAACTGTGAGGTGGGTATGCCATACCCGAATATAGATTTGTTGATTTTGATAACTGAAATGACTTCAGAATACTCATTACTGAGACTTGTTATTAACTTTTAGACAAATACGGTAAAATGATAAAATTAACGAGTTCTAGTTATAGAAGTGACAGCCTCGGTGGCTCAGTGGTTAGTGACCCTAACTACTGGATCTAAGAGGCGTGGGTTCGATCCCCACCCAGGGCAAATATTTATGTGATGAACATAAGTGTTTGCTCTGTGTCTGGGTGTTATTTAGTTACTATCTAAATAAGTATGTATTTAAAAATAAGTATATGTAGTATATCAGTCTCTGGCAGCCATATCACAAGCTTTGCTTAGTTTGGGGTCAGAGGCCGTGTGTAAGATGTCCCCAAATATTTTTAAAAAGTATTCATAATTCCGTAAAATAACAAAGTTGTATTTTTTACGCACAAATCAATATTAATAAGAAACTATGACCTTAATATCTAAAATTGACGGAAATTAAGATTAATTGTAGACACTAAATCCACGAACCTTAAATGAATTAACTTCCTTATAACGAAAATCAACATAAAACATTCTAATATCTTCTTCTACCTCTTCCCCAAAAAACCGCGTTTTTCAAATCAGTTCTCACAAATAAGACGAGCATGCTACATGCATATTGGCTTTTTGCGTATGACGAGAGGATGTTTTGTCTTTCTGTATTTGGCAGTAGGGCAGTCTCTACATCTGACATACTTTTCCACTTTATTGGGACCCACTGGTGATGGTTGTTCCAAATTCAGAGCTGTTCTCTTTCACATTGCCTTAGGAAGGCGATCATTACTCTGTCTATGGCAAAGGCTATCTGCTATCAAAGGTAAGTCTAATTTGGGAATCAAATCACGTCGTTTTATTTTGGCTTTGTGATTTTTCACTATTAATGACAACTACATTCAAAGTCAAGTCAAAGTCAAAGTCAAAGTGTTTATTTGCATGATAGTGGGTATACAAAAGATCTTAAAATTATACAAACATATATCCATCCACTAACAACCATGATAGGTGTGCAAAATTCAATAATTGAAAATTAAAATACATTTCAAATTGTCATTGTGAAAAGTTTTATTAAAATAATTACTTAATATTGTTATTATCTATAAATTAATGTTTACAGCCTCTATTATATGTATGGAAGCGACACGCTGTTTTATTAAGAAATTCTTCAACTTCGTAAAAACACTCCGTCACCAACCACTTCTTCAGCTGAAAGCAAAATCTCTTGTATGGGAGTTCAAACAACTCCTCGGGAAGCGTATTAAAGATCAAAGCAGCCATGTGTATACAATTTTTCCTAAACATCTCGAGCCTAGGTTGTGGTAGTTTGAGACGTACTTGAGGAGCCGACCTCTTGTTTACATTTTCGTAGCGCTCAAATAAAGTTGGATTGTTCAGTACAAATTTGGCCATCTCATAAATGTAAAGACAAGGAACCGTTAGCAAGTTCTTAGCTTTGAAAACTGGTTTACATGAATCGTCCCATTTCATACCATACATTGCGCGGATACATTTCTTTTGGCCAATGAAAACCTTACTAACATCACACGAATTTCCCCATGTAATGATTCCGTAGCGAATAATGGAGCAAACATGAGCATGGTATACTTGCAGTACAGTTTCCTGAGACGTACATTGTCTTAGTATTTTTAAGGCAAATACAAAGCTATTCAAGCGGTTCGCTAGTAAGCTTACATGATCTTTCCAAGTTAAATGGGCATCAATAGTTATACCCAGAAATGTTGTGCTATTAACCTGTTCAATTTTATCATTTCCGTAATTTATATTCAAAGGTGGTAGTTTCTTTTGAAAAGTTTTAAATTGAATTATTTTAGTTTTCGACATATTGATTTTTAATTTATTACGATCGAGCCAATTTACAACGTCAGCTAGGCATTCATTAATATCATTTTCTATATTATTGATATTATGACCTTTTATAACGATTGTTGTATCATCCGCAAAAAGAGTACAATTATGCCTAATAGAGGCAGGTAGGTCATTCACGTGGTAGAGAAAGCAGACTGGACCTAATATGCTGCCCTGAGGAACTCCACAGTTACTAATTTTTTCCTCGGAGGCGTAATCATGTAAGCAATTAGACTTTGTATCTAGTTTAGTAATACGCGTTATTTGCGGTCGATCACATAGAAAAGACCGTAGCCAGTCTTCTGCAGTTCCTCTTACGCCATTTAAACTCATTTTATGTAAGAGAATGTCGTGGTTAACGAAATCAAATGCTTTACTTAGATCTATAAATAGACCGCAAGTAGAAACACTATTTTTCCCATTAAGACCATCTAAAATTGACTCTATTAAATTGTATGCTGCCAGTGTTGTCGATTTATTTTTCCTGAAGACAAATTGTTCTTTTGTAAGGATATCAAATTTATCTTGGAAAGAAGTCAATCTTTTATAAAACACTTTCTCAAAAATTTTGGATAGTACCGGGACTAAAGCAATTGGCCGATAGTTGTCTTTGTCTGATTTCGAGCCTTTCTTGTGTAGCGGTTTAATTATAGAGATTTTAAGCCTATCCGGAAAACAACCTTGCTCCAATGAGAGATTAATTATATAACATAATGGATCAACAATGAACTGACATGTGAGTTTCAAAATCTTAGTCGAAATGTTGTCGTATCCAGTCGAATTAGTATTTTTTAGTGAGTTGATGATTTTGTAAATCTCATCGGATGAAGTTGGCTCTAGGTAAATGCTATGACAATTTGAGTTGACGTTGGAATACTGTTCATGTCTTGAAGACTGAGAGGATGTTGATGGACCTGTTTTATCTGCGCTACTTGAAGTTATATTTATAAAATAATTATTGAAAATGTTCGCGATATCGTGACCTGATTAGATGGTTACAGCACCATCACAGATCTTGTCAATGTATTCCCTTGGTTTGCTTTTGCCCAATTCTGTATTGACAATGTTCCAAGTAGCTTTACAACAATTTTTGGAATTAGCGATGTGTTTTTCGTTCGCTAGTAATTGACATTTGTTCAAAAATTGTTTTAATAAATGAGAGTATGATCTAAATGTTTTTTTTTGATTGAAGTGTTTTAGTTTTGTAAAATTTGTATCTAAGCGTGTGTTAGATTAATAATGTTATTATAATATTTAATAAGATTACAAGATGTATTAAGTAATATAAGACTTATTCGTAGATAAATGGAACTGAGAAATATCATGACGTCCGAATGTCGGTCATTGTTGTTTACATACACTATTTATTTAATACTGTGATTCCATAATGTTATAGATGACTTGAAACGTATAAATAATTGTTCTAATAATTCTAATAAGTATGAAATACAGTTTAAGATGATTTTATGTTTAACAATTGTGTAAAATGGAGGCTACCACCGTGCCCGCCATCTTGCTCGTTTCCTATTGGTTGTTAGTAATGTTTACATCGAGCAGTGGTGGTAAGGCATGGTGGAAGCTTGTGAAATCAGTATAAAACAGTCTGTTGGCGCGGCTTCGTCTCCGAATAGCTCTTAGTATCTTTGAATCTCTCTTAGTGTTCTCCCGGTATTCTGATAATAACGTTAAAGTCTTGCTTAGCTAGTTATGCTGAGTGTCGGTACTTTTATATTCGAAGCCAAGCCGAGTGGACGTCGCCATGTTGCTAAAGTTAAGTACTTTGTGTAATATCTAAATTAATGTGACTGATCATTGTATATTGTATCAAAAGATAGATAGATAGATAGATAAACTCTTTATTGATTCACACACACATAAAACAGAAAAATAGAAAAAATTAGATGATACAATATGTGAAGCAACCGGCGGCCTTATCACTGAAAGTGATTTCTTCCAGGCAACCTTAGGATGGAGAGAGATGGTACAAAAGAAAAAACGACGGGGTGTGCTAATTTAGAGGACACTTTAAAAATAAAAAAGAATTATACAATAGACATATACATACAAATATTATAAATACTAATACATAAATAAATGATATAATAAAATAAACTAATAAATACTTTTAACTTCTAACATACACAAATAACCAATGTACTCGTATAAGTAAACAAATACAATAATAAGCAAACTACAGAAATTAATAAAACACCCAAAAACTAAGAACTATTTGAAGATTGCGACAGATATAATTTTTTAACCTCCTCTTTAAAAACAATTACTGACGGGAAAGATTATACTGATGGCGTCTTGACTTTCTTGCCACTTCTTCTCAAAACGTCTAGGGCCTTGCGAACGTGGCATAATTATTGCAATACATGGTGGTACCCTCGAGGGACCCATGAAGTATAAAAAATATACAAAGTATACTTACTTACTTGTTTCCTTTACTAATTTAGAAACCTCAAGTTAGGTAACTACCCTCACAAACATTTAAAGGATCAGATTGAAGAGTTTCTTTGTTATTAAGTTAGAATCAGGGTTGCTGCATTAGTTAGAAGTAAGATTTCCATCCTAACAGTAATATTTTGGTAGAAAATAGATAAAGTAACCGCCTCTTTTAACCCTGATCTAACACGTGCGTTTGGTTTTACAACGAATCTTCAAGCCATTAGATAAATGTTTCGTTTTTCCGGATTTTGAAATTGTTTTAACTTTTATAACTGGGAAGCAAAGTTTGTAAAATAATGTAATTAGATCGTGAAAAGTATTAAAAGCTTCATTAACTGTTTTGGCTTCAAACACTTCGGAGAAAGATAAACTACTTAAGGCATTGAGGTACTTAACCATGTTTTCTTTACATAAATCATTCACAAGCTTAAAATAGAAATCGGGTCTCTTTACTGTTTGTACGCTATTAAAAACTGCTACTTGAGCCGTATTGTGATCGGAAAGGCACAAGTTATACGTTTTTCCACTGACATTTAATATATTACTGGCAATGTGGTCTATACATGTATTTTGGCGCGTTGGATCTAAAATGTGGAATCGAATATCGTAATTGGACAAGATTTGCGAGAGTTGTGTGCTATCATTGGAACTTTGCAACATGTTTATATTAAAATTTTCATTAATCGCTGCTAGCTGATCCTGCTACACGTGGTTGGGCTCTGGTAGTATTTTCCATATTTTTACGGGTACATGTTCGAGGACAGGTTTTTTGCCATCAGCTCTATCTTTGATAGCAAAATAGGATCCAAGTATATCAATGGTAGGCTCTTCATCATTAATCGACTATGGAATGTGAACAGTAATCAATTCTTTCACCAATTCCCCGATTCACAACTTTCATCATTGGAATATGCTTGTAAAAGTAGAGCAATCAGTCTATTTTTCTCTACATAAGACATTTTATAGTTCATACACTTAAAAACAAAGGAATTTAATTATTATACTCATACAATTAAAAGATAACCAAAACATTAAATAGTTACACCGACTATGAGGTCGGGTTTGACATACCAGCTCTGTGTTTGAGTACGTGTAGTTTACTCCACCGTCGGCGCAAGACTCTTATTGTCACTTAAAATCACTCCTCTTACCTCTTCCTTCAGCTGCCGAGCCAGCCAAGTTCCACAAATTGCATAATCAGGAAATATTAATAGTTTTACAAATGGTCGGGTATGAGATACCCGAACTCACTCACGCCGGGTAGAGAGTTAATCATATCATGTGGGGTATCATAACATGATGCCAGCTAAGCTCTTTCATAAAAAAATTGTTGACACAAGCTAAAACAGGTTTTTAATTATTTCTTCGACATGTGACTTTCTATTTATGACGGGAAAAGTAACATAACCCTTTTTGAGCTTTTTCAATGAAAACTAAATCCATGATTTATTTTTTCATGATCTTAGATTTCTCTTAACTTGTGGTGCTGCAACCGGCTTCCCCGCTTGCAACGCTACAACGTCCTATGCTACGCTTGCCGGTAATTGGTCTCTATTAGAGAACTTACTTATAGGCAAAGCGTTCCACATTCTGGCTGTTCGTATGAGGAATGAGGACTCGAAACGCTTGGTTCTAACGCGCGGAATGTCCACCATAAGTATAGCCTGAAATGAACCTAATAGCGTCTGCGAACGTGAGTCTTTGCGCAGTAGCAATTTATTCATGTGGCAGCGGGACAAGAAGAGGGGATTTTTTTAAAATTATTAAAAAAAAATTGGACAACATCTTACACACGGTCACTGACCCCAAACTAAGCAACGCTTGTGATATGGCTGCCAGAGACTGATATACTACATATACACATTTTAAATACATACTTATATAGATAGTACCTAAATAACACCCAGACACAGAGCAAACACCTATGTTCATCATGTAAATGTTTGCCCTGGGTGGGGATCGAACCCACGCCTCTTTGACCCAGGAGTCAGAGTCATTAAACACTGAGCCACCGAGGCAGTCGAATTTGCCACAATATTATTAAAAATCGGCCAAGTGCGAGTCGGACTCGCGCACAAAGGGTTCCGTACTATATGGTAGCCCCCTTTTTTATTTTGAAAGTGAATACATAACTTAATAATCTGTGATTTTTTCAGGCGTCTAACTGTTTGTTACCATTATTAATATCGAGCAAAAAGTGGCTAAATAATCGGCCAAGTACGAGTCGGACTCACGCACGGAGGGTTTCGTACTGTATGGGAGCCCCCCTTTAACATTTATTTTAATTTAATTTTATTATTTATTATTGAAGGGAATATAAAACTAAATATTCTGTGAAAATTTCAAGCATTTACCAGGTATCATTCATAATATATAGCGAGAAACGTCTAAAAATTCAGGTTTGTTGTATGGGAGCCCCCCTTAAATATTTATTATATTTTGTTTTTAGTTATTTGTTGTTATAGCGGCAACCGAAATACATCATATGTGAAAATTTCAGCTGCCTAGCTATCATGGTTCATGATATACAGCCCGGTGACAGACGGACAGACAGACAGACAGACGGACAGACGGACATCGAAGTCTTAGTATTTCCCATTTTTCCCTTTGGGTACGGAACGCTAAAAATTAGGTTTGTTGTATGGGAAAATTAAATATTATTTTTAATCTGTTTTAAGTATTTGTTGTTATAGCGGCAACAGAAATACATTAACTGTGAAAATTTAGCTAACGGTTCATGAGATACAGCCTGGTGACAGAGACAGACGGACGGACAGCGGAATCTAAGTAATAGTAAAGGGTCCCGTTTTTAAACTGTTTTATAAAACCACTAAAAATTATTAAATTATCCAAATGTTTTAAACTGTTCCAATACAAATCATACGAATAATAAAATTGCCATACCCTTATCAGGGTCATATTATGTATAACTATACAAAACATGTTAGTTAAGAACCGCATGTAAATTTCGTATGTTGCAATAAATGATTTGACTTTGACCCTTTGGGTACGGAACCCTAAAAATGTATCCATAAATGTTAATTTAATTTGAAAGTCAATATTATAAATTATCTTATGAAATTTCAGATATCAGAAGACGCGGACCAAAGGAAGCCCAGAGGAAAAGGTCGTCGGCCCTCGCCCCCGCCGCGTCGGTGAACTTTCACCCCTATTCTCATAGCAATAAGAACTATTCTTCTATACATCTCTACCAAACAATACAGGGTTATATGCTAGCCCTGTACTAAGCCAAAAAGGGGTGATTAAGACCTTCTTTATGAACAACTTTTACTGTGGGTCCAACCAAGAATTTAAAAAATCGGTCAAGTATAAGTCAAATCAAGTCATTTTTAGGTGTGTTTTAAAATGAAATTTAATTTTTAAGAAATAATTCTATAATCATAATATAATTAAAAGCATTGTTATCGGACGTTTTCAAGAACATGTAATGTGTCTACGAAATAAAGAGAATTTGACTTTGACTTTGAAACTACGAGTCGGACTCTAGCACGAAGGGTTCCGTACCATATGGAAACCCTTTAAATTTATTTCATTTTAATTTAATTATTTATTTGTAAAGTGAATACTTAACTAATTAAATATTCTGTGTAGGTATATCTTAAGCACCTGTCACCGTTATTAATATTGAGCGCAAAACGGAAATAAAATAAATCAGGTTTGTTGTATGCGAGCTCCCTATGCGAGCTATTTTTTTCCTTACCTAAGGTTTTTAAGTCAGTAATGAATAGAATATTCTTTATTTTTGTTGTTCTACTTGTACTTCCCCCGACATAAGCCGGAGACATATTGCCTACGCAGTTTTCTGTTTTATTAATTTTGTGAAACGGCAAATTACATAGCCTCTTGCAAAATTAAATTACAACAATGAAAATATGATAAATGTAATACATAATCATATAATTGTAATAGTTAACTATATACATTATAATATGTGTAATAGAACAATCATGTATAATAAAAATATGTACATCACAATTAAAGCTATAATTTTTTTGACGTGACAACGTCTTATAAATTGGTTTGCCGGGTGACACTTCAAGAAACTGCGTTACGCTCCGCTCACGTTATGCGCTCACAATGAGAGCGAGTGAGAGGCACGCGTCCCTTCCACTCGGGCATGGTTAGCCCGCCTAAGAGCGAGAGAGACAGACATAAAGTCGTTGTCACGTAAAACTTTCGCCCGTATACCGACTTTACAACCAATTTTTTTTTCTTAAATTTTTATTTTTTTTCTTATTACATTTTTTATATTATTTTTTCTGGCAGATATCTGTGGCTGTTTCATACAAAATTGCTTCTCTGAAACAACATGTCATCATATATGAAACAGCTGACTTTGAAGTGAAAACTTTTTACCGTCGTTCAGCACTTTTTGTGACGAGTAAAGATGTTGAACTCGCGTCAGGTCCCGTGACCTGATCGAACATTCGTAAGACGGCGCGGGGCGCTTGCGCGAGTGTGCGTGCGTGATATTGTAATTTACCACATAATATATGATAGTATTTAATATGTTCAAGTTGTCACTTCTGCCGGCACTGGCGGAGTGCAAACCGTTGTTTTTTTTTTCTCGAATTCCGGGTCGGACCTATGGTGAACTTTGTATAAGATGGTCAAGAAGAACTCCTTTCGGCTTAGTACACCATTACTGGATAACCCTGTATTTGCTTTCCAGATATTAATATTTTTAGGTATATTTGAATCCTGCACTCTCTTGTCACGCAAAAATAAAACTTATTATTAACTAAACACAGTAAGGTCGATTTCAAACAGAAAGTAAAGGAGAGTGAACAATATGGGTCCAAAATTTTGGCTACTAACCACGCGTCGTTTGACCTATATTTATCAATTCAAAACTTGTCTTAAGTTAAATTGGTATCTCATCAAAAACATAAATGTGAAATGGGAGCCAAAGTGTCACCACCAAAAGAACTCACGGAACGAAAACACGGGGGCCAAGTGTTCTGTAGAAAATACTAAAATTTCAGCTACAAGAACATACCTACAACATTCTAAAGGGATTTACTTATGCAATTCAAGCTCGTGATTTGACTTTGCTAAATAGTTTTCGAGTTGTGAGGGGGTCAAAAGTAGCTCCAAATGGTTCGTGTAATATTACACACGGCCGCTGCGTCGCCAGGTTTCTTTGAACACTTTGGCTGGACACGCTGCCGCGTGTCTGGATTATATTTTCTTATCGAAAAGAAATTTAGTATAAGCCGTATCAAACTCATGCATTCGCTAATGCGCAATGACTGGCTCCGTGTTCACAGGCGCCAACAAGCTTAATTCAGACCATGCCAAGTTTGCAATTAGCACAACTGTTGCAAAACTAGTAAATGAGTTTATGCCATCGATGTTTACTGTTCATAAAACTACTAGTTGGACAATTAGTCTGTTAAATCAACTGTGTACGTTTTATGTTTTTAAAAATTTGATAGCGCATGTAAATCCACCAACCCGCACTGGGCCAGCGTGGTGGACATGGCCCAATCACCTTTCGGTTAGGCCTGCGTCTGCGGCTAGTATAGTACAGTATAGTATGTTTTCAGAGCTTTAAAACTCTCATTTTAATATAGATAAGCGTTAGAGACGACAATTTTTTGGACCAGCGGCCATGGAAATTTAGTCATTCTCCTTTTACTAAATCTGTAAAAAAATCTTAGTAAAAAACGAATTCGACCTGTAAAAGAATTATTTCTAAGAAAATAATAATATTTTTCCTCACAATAGGGTACGAACAGAAATATAATAGGAAATATAATAAGAATTTTTTTTTTTTCTATTTGTTCAAACAACGTTAATACTAGGTTTTCAGTCTAAATTAAGTAATTTTAAGAAAATTTAAAATTTATCTACATTTTTCAGATCTTAAATAGTGTTTTTACTAAAACATTAAAAATATTTTTAAAAATTATGTCGTTTACGCGCGTGTTATACGGTAAAAAAATGCCCCAGAAAATGCCACAATTTTAATATTTATATTTAAAATGTATTTTAGTATTATTTGCTTTAAATAACCGTAAAATTAAGCAATACTCAGTATTATACACTAAGATAAAATCTGTCTTCTTCCATTTGATATTAGAATAATTAAAATTTATTTTGTTACTCTAATGGGGTTTGCCATGACTACGACCACCATTATAATGATAATGGTCACAGTAATGATATCTAATAGTATTGTACCTCAGCCCCGCGTCCTTGAATAGTAGTTTATGCAACAGCTGTCATATTACAAAGGGTATTAAAACACGAGTGTGAGTTTATGGAACGAGCGCAGCGAGTTCCATAATAGTAACGAGTGTTTTAATACCTGTGTTATATGCAGTTGCATACACTACTTTATCTACACTCTTTTAATTTGTATTTTAAAAACAAAACGCATTGCGAAACGTTAAATTCACGCGTACGTGTATTGTCACAGTGAACTTGCCGCCATTAAAATCTAACCAATGAGAGTGCAGCTGCGTGCGCAGGGCCAATCAGGAGCGACCGCGCGCTGTTGTTCTTTTTTTATTTCATTGGCACAAGATCTTACCAAAGAGTTTTGTGTATGTAAGTTTAGTAGTTTCGACGAAGTTTTCACGTATAACCCAACTGTTTTCAAAAGTCAGCCTAATATCAAAATTTTATACAACTTGTATGAGGATTTTGACATAAGGCTCGCCAGGTTAATTGGTCGCGTTTTATCGATGTTGTAATGAGATTTTACGATATCGATGTGGATATTATAACATCATTTGAAATTGCTTAAATTGAGTGTTTTGTTGTCTGCGCTATAACAGTAGTCATTATAAGTCAAATATTGGAAACATAAGTAGAATGTTACAACATTAGTGTAGATAAATATTTATATGTATCTACAGCGCCACGTGGCCACGCAGAACGTCACACGCGCTAGGGCTACCTTCAGTATTTAATTTCATCTACTCAGGTACTCTTCACCTACTTGAATTCATTTCTAGTTTATATCTATTACGAAGTAAAATTATTATATTTATTACAAAAAAGAAATTCGTTGTGAATAAAAAATGAAACGTCCAATAAAAATACATATTGGATTTTTTTGATGTTTTTAGGGCTCCGTAGTAAACAAGGAACCCTAAAACATAAATTGTACGCTTACTAGTTACAAATACACACGTTCGTTTGTCACTACGGCGCGCCGCGACCGACTAGCATACCAAGAGTATACCAAACTCCGAGGCGAATATGATTCGCATTGAAGACGGAATACTGTTAGATATCATTACCATGGTATAGTACATGTATATCAGATATACTTGAAGAATTTATCCATATCCAACTATATATCCAACTCAGCATTATTTTTGACTTTTGTACGACTCGGACGTATACTTATTTTCAAAGTTAAATATATTTAACTAAATATTCTATGAATATTTCAAGCATCTACCTGTCACCGTTATTAATTCAATTCAATTTATTTATTTGAGCACACAGATTACAAGGAATTTTAAATATAACAATAAACAGCTATTTCCAGCGGCCCCACACTAGGCTCAGATGCCCGTATTGTGACGACCAGAAAAGCGAAAATATACAAAATATGATATGGTATGGAGGTGTCCTATGTTGCAATAAAAACTTGATTCTACTTAAAACAACATGTACTGTACTGTACTGTATCAGCCTTATTAATAGTCCACTGCAGGACGTAGGCTTACCCACGAAGGGTGATTGGGCCATATCCACCACGCTGGCTCAATGCGGGTTGGTGGATTCACATGCGCCATCGAATTTCTTCTACTGACGTATGCAGGTTGCCTCACGATGTTTTCCTTCACTGAAAAGCCAGTGGTGTTAAATTCCGTACACAAATTCTGAAGAACTCATTGGTACGGGACCGGGATTTGAACCCACGACCTCACGATTGTAAGACTACCACTACCACTAGACCACCACGGCTACCACATACTTAGATAATATTATGAGTTATGCAATAAAAATAATAAACGGATCAAAATAAAATGAATATATATAGTCTGACCGTTTAACTGAGTCCTCGCCTGCGCGGTACAGAGGCGCGGGGGTAGACGACAAAGGGGACTGAGACAGGTGCGAGCGGCGGGGACCCGCAGGCGAGGACTCAGTTAAACGGTCAGACTGTAGTAATGAGGTTATTGAACAGCAATTAGAAAAGAATATGCACTCTGTTTAGGATACGCCCATAGGGCCATAGTATATGTGTGTGTGCGTGTTTGTATTACGCCGCAATACACGAGGTCTCATTAGAGGCAAGGTTTGCAGCGCATTAGTATCGAGCGATAAACGGCTAAAACTTCAGGTTCTTGTACGGGATTTGTAGTAACTGTACCTATTATTTATTTTTAATTGTTTTGTTTACGTTACAACACCGTCCTTGTCATCTATAATTAAAAATCTGTTAGTGGACTAGGGTCTAAAATCCGAGTTTAATCGTTATTTAAATACAGTAATCACACGTTTAACTTAATCAAGCGATGGTGAACTTGGGTCTAAGCCGTTCGGAAGTCAAAAATAATGCCCCAAAATCAGGTTCAGAACTCTAGACAAAATGTATAACTGCTGATTTTGGGGTTCCACATTTGGACTTGTAATAAAATTTGTTCATTATTAATGAGAATATGAACCCCAAATCCCTCACACAAAAAGTCTCACCTTTGTAAAGCAACACTCTGTGTATTATTATAATGTAGTTTTTCATCTTGTTTCTATCTCTATCTAACCTAAGGGAACATATTGGGATCATCCTCTTAACAAAGATTGAAATGTGGATCAATAAAAAAAAATGTAACTTGTAACTTTATGTCACTTACATCAAATGTGTCAATGTCATTACTGACATGTATTGTGAGCAATAGAAGAAAGAAAAAAGAGAGACAACGCCTTGATGTAGCTTTGCCATTAAAACAAGTTCTCCCTTGTTTGTCCGCCATTTTATGAAGAAGCCAATGTAACGTTTGAACAGTTTGAATGTCGCTTATGCAAAGGCCTTGTACTTATAAACAAGACAGTGCACCAGCATTTTTTGTTCAGCCAAAGCGAGATCTAACTGCATAGCTTTAAGGTAGCTATTTCCTTAACAAGTTGTATTCAGGCGAAACCGGTCGGAGCCTGAGGGTCCGTCGGTGGCTGTCCTTGTCTGACGTCTTAAAGACGTCTAACGTTGAAAGTTGAGCAACTGCTTAGTCTTTATAAAGCACAAGTCAGGTCTTGTATGGAATACTGCTCTCACCTTTGGGATGGCTCCGCCAAATATCAACTGGAGGCTCTGGAGTCGATTGAGAGGCGAGCCAGGAGGCTCATTGACAACGACACCTTGACTAAGTCGCAGCTGCAAAGTCTCGGGCATCGACGTAAGGTGGCGTGTTTGTCGGCCTTTTATCGGATACACTTCGGAGAATGCGCTCAGGAGTTGCACAATCTGGTCCCACCTGCCCATTTCTTCTATCGTACGGCTAGACAGACGCGACCAAAGCGCCACCCTTTTATGGTGGACATTCCGCGCGTTAGAACCAAGCGTTTCGAGTCCTCATTCCTCATACGAACAGCCAGAATGTGGAATGCTTTGCCTGGATCTGTCTTCCCGCTAAAGTACGACGTGGGTGTCTTCAAATCCCGAGTAAATAGGTATCTTCTAGGTAAGCGTGCTACATCCTAGACTGCATATCTGCTCAACATCAGGCAGTATGTAGTCAAACGCAAACCTATATGGAATAAAAAAAAAAAAAAGAGACAAAGTTACCTTGGAATCCGCTGACTTAGACAGTTTTTACTAGTTTTGAGTCTAGTTATAAGTACAAGGTCTTTGCACTTATGTCAAGTAATGTCAGTGATTTACATCCTAGCAGTTTCTGTACATTTCCGGCGCCATATTGCGGTGATCATGACTTCAAATTTTCAACATTACGGCGTTTCTCTTCAGTTTGTTTCTTCTATGGTTGAGAGTTACTTGGACTATAAAACTAAAATCTTAAATGAAACGTTACTTACTAAATGGAAATGGGCTTAGTTTTGAAGGTTTTGGAACACAAACTATTGGAAATTATGTAGAAACGACCGACTTCAACGGTGTACTTGGATTCGGACAGAACTCGAATGATTCGCACGGATCGATGTATTAATGTAGTAATTTTTACGTGACTGTTCATTTTTCAAACACTGCTGAGCCGATTTTGATAAAATTTAAATGGGATCACCTCTGAAGTATGATCTATCAAATGAACAAATAGTTACGTAAGTCAAAATTGCTTTAAATTTGGTGGAGTACCTAATCAACGAACATAAGTACAATTTGATTATTTATCTAATCGAGATGAAAGATAATATCAACAAGTATCTAATTGAACCCATATTTTAATCTTATATTTAATAAAAAAAAACAGATCTTTGTTTCGGAAGCAGCGCAATATCTCCTTTGGTTCCGAGGGTCTCAAGAAGTAATAGTTACAGCGATAATTATTTTTTGCATAAAATAGCATGACCGACTTCAACCGTGTACAGAATTCGCGAATATTTCGCTCGGATCGACGTAACATTTTTCACATTTTTGTCGATTTATCGAAAATGGCTCAGCCGATTTCGATAAAATATAAACGGTACCAATTTCGAAGAACACTCTTTCCAATAAAAAAATCAATTGCGAAATCGGACCACTACGTAAAAATTAATGCGTGGTTATACATAAAAAAAAATACGCGTTGAATTGAGTACCTCCTCCGTTTCGTCGGCCAAAAACCTTCAAAATTAAGCCTGAAGTTATTTACAAGAATATAATATTTATGTCTTAACGACTATGAAATGTTAAACATACTTTATGGCAATAATTGTAGTTGTAGTAACCGTAATAGTATCTGTGCAGTATTGCGACTCGGCCCAATTCTTGAAGTAAATAGCCTATAGGCCCCATTCACCATCAGGCCAATTGGATGACATCCATTCGATGTTACGAGTTTGCGACTTCGTCGTTGGAAATGGCGACTTTTCATTGGTATAGCGAGCGCTTTAGCGTCAATAATAGTTTAGCAACTTGTCTGATTACCTTCAAACTAAATCATCTGTGGATTTATCTTTATGTACTTAGTATTTCTGGCTACCTAGTCAAAATTGAAGATCGCGGGTTTTGTTTTTTAAAAAGACAAAAATTGATTTTTACTTATTTAATACGTCTGATCATATTAAGAGTTGAATTATAACTGACTTACAACTAAACTAAAAGCTAACGGGAGCGGTGTTATCTACCGCCTCCCACGGTAATGCATGCCGGACCACCGTGGAGCCAGACGCGCACTCAGCGGTTTTGCCGGCTGGCTATTCTCGGTAGTGGGCTAGTGGACAACCGTAATAGTTGCTGTCGGTGCTCCAGCATACATGACTCCTTCCTCCTTAAGATCGAAATTATCGCGCGGATTTTCTTTGCCACGATAATTTCGTCTGTAAAAGTATACTGAGACACAAAATGCAAAAACTATGACTAAAATTACATATAAAATTAAAGTTCCTATGCTTATTCTCTTCATGTTAATCGCACTATCACGTTCACTATATTGACTCATTTCACTTTCACTTTTCACTAAAATGCTGGATAGTTGCTGCAGGTTGGTGAGGTCCATCCCTTTTACGTTCAACGGCTCCACAAAGCGCGTCTTCTCCGGCGGCATTAATTCAGGCAAGTTTATGATGGGTAATGCAGGTAGAGACATTCTTCCTGAGTGCTCTCGATGTCTTCTCATGACTAAGCCTTTAACTTCGGCTTCGCAATCGTCGTCTGTAGTCACGATGTAGGTCCCTCGAAGGTGGTGGTGAGTTATCTCGTTCCCGCAGTTTTGAGTGAGGAGGACGTCAGTCCTAGCAAACACCATCCATCGGCTATCCTGTATTTTCTCTACTTTTACCTCTTCTACGTCAACTGGTATCTGGTGACACTGAGTTGTATCTGATGCGAATCGGAGCAGGTCGGCAATGCAGGTATCCTTAACCAAGGAGGATGAGTTGTCTTCTTCACAGAGAAATAGGTATTCTTCTATTTCCTTACAGGGGCGTGATAGCGACACTGTTTTCAACCTTTTCGTCAGTAAATAAGGAAATTTTGGCAGGATAAGGTGAGTTTGGCTACGGGAATTTGTAACAGGTAGGGGAAGGACCTTGTAGTATGTGAATGTATCGTTTTCTACAAGGGGTATGTCCATAATGAAAGTTATTTGATTTTCCTTTGCGTAAGCCTTTAGCTCTATACATTGCTCTAATTTCAGTAGATTTTCAAAGTTAGCCGTGAACATGAGTTTACCTTTTCGTTCTACATCCTTAAGTATTAACAACAATTCGTTAGGGTCTAAAATGGCTTGATGTAACATTCCTAATTTACTAAAAGCTACAGTAGTTTCAATCTCGTTCAATATGGTATAGAAAGTTTGGAAGTTATGAAAAAATAAGTGATATGTGTTAATGATCTTGAGCGTATCTGTAGTGGCGTTATTACTACTTAACTGTTGTTTAACTTCCCAAATTGCCTTATCCAATTGAATGAAATTGTTCTTAGTATTGTTTGTAATATTCACCAATGACTTCAGCATTTCTGCGACCACTGTTACTCTTTTATTTTCTGCGATTTGCGTCGATTTTACATTTTGTATTAACGCGTCATACTTCATAGCGTCGTCATTGTCTAAATTTCCGGAAATTAATTTGATTATCGATCCCAGGGGATTTAGGAGGCCGCGTTTAACTCTTTTAACAGGAATTAGCTGGTTTAATTTCTGCAGTGTAATATTTTTGATAAAATCTGTCTGAGTTTTTATGTCATTGATGCCTGCGTTAATGGGTTTATTTCCAAAATAGTTCTCTACATGCTTATTCAAATCTACATATCTATTAACATTAAAATCTAAATCGTCTCTGATTAAACTTAAATCTAGGGTTTTAATAATAGACCACTTATCACTACTTATAAGGGCTTGACCTTCTTTGATCGGGAAGATCCCGGGGTTATCCCTGATCTGCTGAAGTAGAAGGGCCAGGGCAGCTGACGTCTGCAGCAGGACCAGGGCGCACCTGTGAAGGACGTTTTAAATCCTTAATTGGTGCTTTAGTCTCACGACCTTTCATTTTAATCGGTACTATGTTCCTGTCTAATTCACCTACGACTTCCGCCTTTTCGTACCGCGGTTTATCCTTGCCTCTTCTTACGTTTACGCCTTTTACGAAAACTGTATCTCCCTCTTTTACTTCGAACTCTTTTTCTCCTCCAAGTTTCTCCTTGATTTTCTTTTTGATATTTATAGCTTTATCGGTTAAATATTTGTATAAGAATTTGATACGGTTTTTGTGATCTTGTACTAGTTTTTGTGTGTATTCCCTGTTAAATTCGACATTAAATGGATTTTTAGAGTCGGTGTGACCGAATACTACTTCGAAAGGCGTTAGTCCTGTGGTGGAGTGGATTGTATGATTATATGACATGAGCGAGTAGGTCATTACTGACGCTGCGTCTGTGAGTTTGTGTTCGTATTTGGCAAGCCGATAAATTTCGATAAGGGTTGAATGAAACCGTTCGACCACCCCCATTGAGTTTGAGTTATGTGGGGTACCAATATGCAGGTCTACCTTATAGAGGCTTAAGGTTTCCTTCAGCAGGGCGTTATTAAATTCTGACCCAGAGTCGGCACTGATTTTATGTGGTACTCCATACATAGAAAAATACTTAATGAGAGCCCTTATTATTTCAGGTGTGGTTTTGTTCTCAATCCCCATGGCTTGTCCGAGTTTGCTGAAAGCGTCGACTAAAGTTAGGTATGATTTTCCTTCTATGGTGAAGACATCTATGAAAATCTCTTGGAATGGTTTTGTTTGGGTCTGTGTGAGTTGTAGCTCTGGTTTTAGTGGTTTCCTGTCGTATTTCATAGTTTTACAGCCGTCGCACGAATTTATTATGGTGGCTACTGTAACCTCCATGTTATTCCAATAGTATGTTCGTTTCAGATGCGTAGTCGTCTCTTTTATTCCTCGGTGACAGGTTTTTCCAATGTGGTACTTTTTCGCAATCTCTTTCTGCTCATTTTCATCTTCAACGTATATGACCCTCTGGGTACATTCGAAAATCTTTACGGTATCCTTTTTAAATAATTTGGTAATTACTTCAGCAAATTGTTTCCGGTGTCCTTCGTCTTCAAAATAGATGAAATATTTAACTTTTGGTTTAATATATTCTTTAAGGAACTGTTTCACTAAATCTGGTCTTTCCAGTGGTAAGTGGACTTCCAAAATCTTTTGTTTTGGCCTTGATAAGTCCTTAACTGTCAATTCTCCTCTGAACCAAGTGTGTACTAAGATTTGGTTAGATTTAGTATCTATGGCCTCGTTCATAATGGGAATTCCGGAGGAATCCGTTTCGTAAACGGAATGTTCAGTTTCTGAGTGTTCCGATGCTGTCAACGTGTCGCTTGTTGCGGATGGAATAGAAAAAGGAGACCTTGGTTCGTATATAGGGGTTAGCGGGCCATATTCTGATTCGGATGACAAAACGATTGTGTCTTCGCTTTGATCTTCTTCTGATTCTGACAGTATTATCTGGTAGACGGTCATATTGTCGCCGTCTTGAGTTTCTTTATCTGTTTCCTTTTTTGGGATTTGCTTTTGTTTCTTTTCTACGTTGACCTTCATAGAGTCGACGTCCTTCTCTATCGCGTTGACTTTGATACGCGATAAGGCATCCGCTACACAATTTTGTTTGCCTTTTTTATAGATGATGTCATAGTCGAATTCTGCCAAGCGGAGCTTCCACCTGGTGAGCTTGCTGTTATGTTCTTTCATATTATTGAGCCAGGCAAGGGGTCTATGGTCGGTATAGATGGTGAACCGCCTACCGTATAGGTATGGCCTGAAATGCTTCACGGCCCAAACGATGGCTAATAGCTCCTTTTCTACGGTACTATACCTGGTTTCAGCGTCATTCAGGGTGCGACTGGCATAGGCTATTGGTTTATCCGAGCCTATGGGGCCCTGGGATATTACTGCACCAATCGCGAAATCAGACGCGTCAGTTGTGAGTATAAATGGTTTTGCGAAGTCCGGGAATTGTAGGATAGGCGCATTCACTAGCAGCTCTTTACATCTCTCAAAAGCGCCCACAAATTCGTCTGTGAGTTCTATTTTGTTTCGCTTTTTTAAACAGGACGTCAAGGGACGGGTGATTTTGGCAAAGTCCTTAATAAATTTACGGTAATATCCCACTAATCCCAAAAAGCTTTTAATTTGGGTAGTTGTTGTTGGAATTGGGAAGTTCAGAACGGCCTGTATCTTATCATCATTGGGTTTAAGTCCATCCTTAGTTATCATATGGCCAAGGTAAAGTACCTCCTTGCGGAAGAATTCACACTTGTCCAATGTCACTTTCAGGTTTGTTTCCCTCAATCGGTCGAAAACCATACGCAACTTCTCAATGTGTTCTTGCAGGCTAGATGAATACACGATTATATCATCTAAGTACACAAGGCAATGCAGTCCTTGTAATCCTCTGAGCACGTTGTCCATTGCGCGCTGAAACGTAGCTGGTCCGGTTTTTAGACCGAATGGCATTCGGGTAAACTTGTAGTGACCCGCTTGCGTGGAGAACGCTGTCTTTTGTCGGTCTTCTTCCCTCACTTCGATCTGGTGAAATCCGCTTGCTAAATCGATGGTACTAAAATACACAGATTTCCCTAATTTGTCAAAGAGATCAGCGATATTAGGCAGCGGGTATTTATCATCCGTGGTCACTTCGTTGAGACGTCTGTAATCTATGACCATACGGTATTTTCTTTCACCTGATGCGTCGGTTTTTTTGGGTACCAGATGTACTGGCGCGCTCCAAGGTGAGTGCGATTCCCTTATGACGTCATTTTCTAAGAGTTTGGTCACTTGGTTTCGGATTTCTTCGTTGTAGAGGGGTGGATGTCTATACGGTCGAATAAATATGGGGTCTTCGTTTTTGGTTCTAATTTCGTGTTTGACCTTGTTTGAAAATGAAAGTGGTATACCTTCGCAGTAGAAGATGTCTCGATATTCAGTGCATAACTTTTCTATAGCTTCTCGTTCTTCTTTATTGGTGTGATCTAGCCGTAACTTTTTTAGATTTTCTTTTAGGAGTTGGTCAACCTCGCAACTACTCGAGGTTACGTTTGTGTTACATACTTCGCCCTCGTGTTTGGTTACTTTAAGTGGCCTAGCAAATGCCATTGAAATGGTGTCTTCGGAAGTATTTTGAATAACGGTGTAGGCGAATGAATTTTCACACGTGACAAGGGCACTTGGCATTCTTACTCCTTGTCCAAAATCAACAAAGTCTATGATGGCCTCGCCATTTTGTAGATCGGTTGGGACTTTGACTCTTGATTCCGTTCGGGGCTCTAGTAGTATTTCGTACGGTGGGTTATATATAATTGGTATGTTTGCGTAGGGTGTCTGTAGTATCTGGTTTTTCATGTCGATTTTAGCTTCCAGTTGCTTCAATAGGTCGCTTCCTATTAGACCATCGTAGCGACTATCGACGTCATACACATAGAACTTGTGCTTGCCTACGCATTGGAAGGTTTTTAATAGCGGTATGCAGATAGCCTCGCTGTGCTGGCTACGGGCGTGTGTACTTATCACCTCGAACGGCTCGTAGTATTTGAAAGCTGAAAAGTATTCGTCCGCTTTTGCAGGGCTAATGAAGGACCTTGTACTTCCGGTGTCAATCATGAACCGTGCTTTAATTTCGGGTATTACTATATGCGGTAGTTTTAGAACAGAACTGCAATTTAGCTCTATTATTTCGGGTGAAAACTGGAGGCTGTTAACTGAAAATTTTCCGTGCCCGTCATATCTGCGTATTCGTACGCCTCCCCGGGCATGTCATGGGCTTCCGGGACCTCTGTATTGTACATGTAGTTTTCATCGTAGTACGCGGCATCGACATTTTGCTCAGTGGTTTCCTCTACAATTTCGTTATTGTAGAATACGTTTTCCGTGTCCGCCGAGGCATTCAACATGTTTTGTCTCAGTGGTCGGGCTGTCCTCATCGAGACGTCCGGTTCTTCTATTGGTTTGGGGCGATTTGCGTTTGGCGGGATGCCGAATTTAAATCCTTGGCCAAAATGTTGTTGCGGCATAGGTGGTCTTGCGAAGTTTGAGTTAAATGGTGGTCTAGGACCTTGTCCAAAATTGAAATTTGGCCGTGGGGCGCCGAATCTGAAGTTCTGGGGCCCGGCATTTTGATTAAATCTGAAACCTGTTGGCGGGGTGTTCATTTGAAAATTGGGTCTAAAACCAATCCGTGGGGGTGTGTTTTGGGGCTGAAGGCCGAATCTAAAACCTTGGGGTTGTTGCGGTATCCCAAACTTAAAGGTTGGGTTAGGCGCTGCGACTTGGTTTTGGTTTGGTATTCCGAATTTAAAGTTATTATTAGGGATGTTGCTTACTGTTTTAGTGGGTGCGGCCGAGGCCTGTCTCTGTTTTTGTTTGGCATTAAATTGCGTCATGAAGTTAACTTCTTCGGTGACGATGCTCAACGCGGCCTCTAAATTGGGGCACCCTTTCAGGCGCACGATGCGAATTAGATCTTCAGTGAGGTTGTACAGAAATACATTTAGAGCCATGTTATTATAAACGATCATTTTAGCCGCTTTTACTCCTTCGTCGGTTAAAAGATTAACCTTGGCAAAGAGTGTGCTACGGGTCTGCTGTATCCTGTGACAAAAATCTATGTAACTTTCCCCGTTGTTAATACGCATTTGTTCTAATTCAATCGCGATACACTCCTCGGAGCGTGGGTCGCCGAAATGTTGAACTAATACATCTCTGAGTGCGGGCCATGAGTGTATGTCTTCGCGCTCACTTAGTAAAGCAGCGGCCCTACCATGCAACCTACTGGTAATTGCGTGAAATATATATTGTTGCTGTACTGCATTAGTTGTTGAGCTATATCCGTTATAAATGTACTGCGATTTTCTTATAAATAGATTTAGCAGATTTTGTTCCCCCTCATATTTAGGTATTATACATAATAAATCTTTGGGTACTATTCTCACCGTTTGGTCTACCATTTTGATATATTTATCTTAACACAATTTATAAACTAGTTTAACTAAGTACTTGAAATTATAGCGACGATGTCGGTACGCAATTGAAAATCAAATAACGATTATTTGGTCTAACCAACGGAAATAAATGAAAACAGGGAATGGAATGCGAAAAGGTTTACTCACATAACACCCGTCTTCATCCTTCTGCTGTAGTTAGTAGTGCCTTGTAAAAACTGCCGCGTCCAATGAAGACAAATTTATTTGTTGGTTCGGATTGCTGCGAGCTCGGTCACTGAATTTAAGAAACCGTAACTACGTGTACGCGCGAATATCACTTTACGACTTTACGCGACGTATCCCAGCAATCCTACCGGCTGCGCCAGTCAAAATTGAAGATCGCGGGTTTTGTTTTTTAAAAAGACAAAAATTGATTTTTACTTATTTAATACGTCTGATCATATTAAGAGTTGAATTATAACTGACTTACAACTAAACTAAAAGCTAACGGGAGCGGTGTTATCTACCGCCTCCCACGGTAATGCATGCCGGACCACCGTGGAGCCAGACGCGCACTCAGCGGTTTTGCCGGCTGGCTATTCTCGGTAGTGGGCTAGTGGACAACCGTAATAGTTGCTGTCGGTGCTCCAGCATACATGACTACCTATATCTTCAAACAATGTTTGTGTAAACAATAATCGGCCAAGTACGAGTCGGACTCGCGCACGGAGGGTTCTGTACTGTATGGGAGCCCCCCTTAAATATTTATTTTATTTTAATTTTATTATTTATTATTGAAGTGAATATTAAACTAAATGTTCTGTGAAAATTTCATCTACCTGTTACCATTAGTAATATAGAGCAAAAAACGTCTAAAAATTCAGGTTTGTTGTATGGGAGCCCCCTTAAATATTTATTTTATTTTGTTTTTAGTATTTGTTATTATAGCGGCAACAGAAATACATCATCTGTGAATTTCAGCTGCCTAGCTATCATGGTTCATGAGATACAGCCCGGTGACAGACAGACAGACAGACGGACATCGAAGTCTTAGTACGTGGTATTATTATATATTCTTTGGTAATAGGGTCCCGTTTTTACCCTTTGGGTACGGAAGCCCGTAGCCCCGACACCAGGCGCAGTGGTGGAACACCCTGGGTTTTTGGTGGGTATACCGTCCAGTCAGCGGAACTCCTACATAACCACCCACCTGCCCTCGAGGCGTGGTATACTAAGCGCCACAAAAATCGGCAGATGAGAAGTTAGCCGCAGATGACACTTCGCCGTGATTCGCTAATTATTGCGCATGTGAGCACAATGCGTAGGGAGCGCGCGGGAGGCATGAGGTTGGCGGGCGGGTGTGCCCCGGCGCAAGTCTTTGGCTCCCGCGCATACCTATATTTTGTTAGCGCATACCTAGTTAAATATAGTTCTTCCTATCCGCCGATTTGTGTGGCGCTTAGTATGAGTAAATCGCACGCTTACTGATACAAACCCACACGTTCGTTCGTCACTACGGCGCGCCCCTGCGACTATTGTATACCTCGCTCCGAGGCGCGTAGGTATGACTCGCGTTCCGACCGTTTGTATGAAGACGGAATACTGTTAGATATCATTACCGTGTTGTAGTGTTTTCCTCTCGTAGGCTTGTTGAATCTTCAAATTTTATCTATTCGATCCTAATCTATTGAGCCTTACTATTCTAGTACTAGGTTAAGTCTAGTAAAATTAAAAAAAAGACGGAATGTTGTGAACAAAAAAATGAGGCCGGAAAAACTACGCCTCGCCGTGTACATACACAATTACACACACATACGCGTACAACGAAACTACAGGCAGATTTACATTGAGTCAGTAACTAACGTCAGTGCACTGACTCGGCACTGCCATCGTGTAAATTGATATCAAGTCAGTACTGTCGCGTCAGTACTGACTTTTATATTCCCGCTTCATATTATTCGGCGTCAGTCCGCTCCCCCCGCCACCCGCGTCAGCGCAACTGACGCCGTGTAAATGCCGGAGTCAGTCGCTGCCGCTTTATTGTACGGGGACCACGCTGCGTTGCACATCACATCACAAAATGACGCAAATGTCCTCGACTACTGAAGAAATACTGACTTCGTGTAAATTGTATGAGACAGTTTTCGGCAACAGCTACTGACCCTGTGTAAATCTGCCATACGCCGTGGCTCGTCAGTCACACTATGGCAGCGAAACACCGACGCACTCACCATATGTAGATATAAAAAACCGGCCTCACTTGTCTGTTCACGACGTTATGTCTTGATTTTTTATTTGGTCGGAGGTTAAGTCTTGTGAAAATTAAAAATTATGTAAACCCCAACGCGAGATGGTTCCTAAAACAAAAGAGGTGTTAACTTTAAAACGGATGAACCGATTTTGATCAAATGTTTCAAAAACATTCCAAACTTATTTACCTATTAACCAAAAATATTAAATCAAAATCGGATGATCCGTTCAAAAGCTACGATACCACAGACAGGCTCACACATAGACACGCCAAGTGTATATAGGCCGCGCCACACAATTTGGCGAATGTGAAGTTAGCAACAAACTGCGCAATATTCAACCAACGCGCAGCTTTATGTGAGCTTCAGTCAGGATTGGATATTGCGCAGCTTGTAGCTAACTTCACATCCGCCAACTTGTGTGGCGCGGCCTATAACAGCTCGTTATTTTTGCGTCGGAGGTTAAGGTGGTTTCACTAGGACAACGCGCGAAATTAATTTGTTTTTGGGTATTGGCATTTACAGATAAATTGCTTAGTGTAAATTAAAACTTATTTAGCAGCCATAAATAGATGGAATGAACGAGGTATGATTAACCTAGAAACAAAAATATTGTAACGGCCCAGTACGAGTCGGACTCGCGCACGGAGGGTTCCGTACTGTATAAGAGCCCCCCTTAAATATTTATTTAATTTTAATTTTATTATTTATTATTAAAGAGAATATACAACTAAATATTCTGTGAATATTTCTTGCATCCACCTGTAACCGTTATTAAAACGGCTAATAAATCAGGTTTGTTGTATGAGAGCCCCAATTAAATATTTATTTTTTCTGTTTTTAGTATTTGTTGCTATAGCGGCAACAGAAATACATCATCTGTGAAAATTTCAACGTTCCAGCTATCACGGTTCTTGAGATACAGCCTGGTGTCAGACAGACGGACAGCGGAGTCTTAGTTATAGGGTCCCGTTTTTACTCTTTGGGTCAGGAACCCTAAAAACTAAGGTGAAAACACTGATTTGGTTTTTAAGTGTATGTAACTTGTAAACTCTACCTATTCATGCCTCGGTGGCTCAGTGGTTAGTGACCCTGACTGCTGGGTCAAAGAGGTGTGGGTTCGATCCCCACCCAGGGCAAGCATTTATGTGATGAACATAGGTGTTTGCTCTGTGTCTGGGTGTTATTTAGGTATTATCTATTTAAAAATGTATTCAAAAAAATATGTAGTAGTACACCAGTCTCTGGCAGCCATATCACAAGCTTTGCTTAGTTTGGGGTCAGAGACCGTGTGTAAGATGTCCCCAAATATTTATTTATTTATTTATTCATGGAGGCTAAATGAGTTTTTGTAATCTTAAAACAAGTAGTTTATCTGTAAAAGGCAAAAAACTCAAAAAACTTTGAATTTTGCGCTCTGATCGAAACGATCAACCATATATACCCAGGCATAGGCCGAATCATACTAGTCGATAGATGTGAAGTTAGCTAGCTACAAACTACGCAATACCCAATTGACGCGCAGCTATACCTACGTAAGCTTCAGTCAGAGGGCTAAGTTGGAGTTTCTCACTCAAACTCGATCGCGTTAACGTTTGATGTGATTTCTATGTAAATGGCACAGCGCCATCTTGTGTCACGTACAGAAAACTGACTAGCTAAGTGTGAGTATTTTTACGGTAATGTAACGAGCGCCAAACCGATCCAACACAAGCGCGGCAACGTCAGTGATTGGCTAACTCAAGCGTGCGTGTCAATGTGCTCGCGTGTGTGTGATTTGCAAAACTCCCACTTGACGCTCTGGATTGGATACTGCGCAGCGTGTAGCCAACTTTACATCCGCCGACTTGTATAATCGGCCTGCCGCGTACACGTCGCCACAATCGCATGACCGAACAGTCAAACTTAGTTTCACATTTTGGCGGCGTGACTTGATGATAAGACTTAGGTTAAGTATACAATTTTTGTCTTTCTTTAATTAATTTATGTAAGTATTTAAGCTACAAATCAATAAATAAAAATTTACTTTGATGTAAGAATTTTATTTAAATAGTTTTAATTTCGTTATTATGTCCTTTTCAGCTGTCGGTCCGCACTCGCCGTCGCCTTTTCTGTGTAGGCCTATAATCAGCAGTGTGTTATGGCCAATGGTCGGCTGAGCCGTACAAGCCGTTCCACTGGGATTATAATGCGGGAGATGTTTCCATAGGCTGGTAAAGGTAACAGAATAGCGGGATAGTAAAGAGACTAACCTTAAAGAGATGAAGAAGCTGCACAGCGGTATATCGGGATATTTGGTCTTTTATCCTTGTAGGTGCACTCACGGTTACTCCGAGATGTTTGCTTCTGGCCAGAGCTTCCTCGTTGATAATCTTGCAGATAGGTTTAGTTCTTCCTTTATTTAACTTCGACACAAACACTAATGTAAGTATATGAATGGTCACAATGTGCGGCGCGGGCTACAGAATATGGAGCTGGTGGTATCTTCACCGAGCGTCTATATATTATGTAAGTACGTGCGTTGAGAACGGAGCGTAGTTCCAGACTGATTTCTTGTCAATTCACACTGACCACCCGCATTTTTACCGTGCAGCGAATAAAATGTGGGTAGATTAAATAAATATTGGGTAAATTAGAATTGTCATGAAAAATGCCGTTAGCGGCGCGAACACTACTATTGAATAAAAATTGGCCAAGTGCAAGTCGGATTCGCGTCCAAAGCGTTCCGTACCGTATTGGAAATAACTTTTATTGTATGGCCCTCCTTAAATATTTATTTTATTTCGTTTTTAGGGTTCCGTACCCAAAGGGTAAAAACGGGACCCTATTACTAAGACTCCGCTGTGCGTCAATCCGTCTGTCTGTCGGTCTCCAGGCTGTATCTCATGAACCGTTATAGCTAGAAAGCTGAAATTTCCACAGATGGTGTATTTAGGTTGCCGTTATAACAACAAATACTAAAAACAGAATAACATTGATATTTAAGGCGGGCTACCATACAACGAACCCGAATTTTTAACCATTTTTCGCTCGATATTAATAATGGTAAAAGGTATGTGCTTGAAACATTCACAGAATGTTTAGTTGGATATACAATTCAACAAAAAATTATTAAATTAAAAAATATAAATATTTAAGGGGGGCTCCCATGCAGTACGGAACCCTGCGTGTACGAGTCCTACTCGTACTTGGCCGATTATTAGTATTTGTTGCTATAGCCGCAACAGAAACACATCACATGTGAAAATGTCAACTCTCTAGCTATCACGGTTCTTGAGATACAGCCTGGAGACAGACAGAAGGACAGCGGGGTCTTAGTAATAGGGTCCCGTTTTAACCCTTTGGGTACGGAACCCTAAAAATGAATGCCTATGCATTCATTTTAAAATGAAATGAAAAGACCGGAACCACGGTTGATATCTTAGATATAGCATTATCAGACATGAGGAGATTCGTAGAACAAAAGTTATTGATGTAATCCAGTGGATTTTCAAGTTGAAATGTCAGTGGGCAGGGCACACAGCACGGTTGTAAAGTTCTCGAGTGGTAACCCCGTGCCAGCAAGCGTAGGATATACCTACAAGGAGGACAAATGATCTCACTAAGACCGTAGGATGCGAGGTGCATAATAATCAGCCAAGTACGAGTCGAACTCGCGCACGGAGGATTCCGTACTGCATGGGAGCCCCCCTTAAATATTTATTTAATTTTAATTTTATTATTTATTATTGAAATGAATATACAATTAAATATTCTTTGAAAATTTCAGACATCTACCTCTTACCATTATTAATATAGAGCGAAAAACGGCTAACAAATCAGGTTTGTTGTATGGGGGAGCCCCACTTAATTTTTTTTTCGGTTTTTAGTATTTGTTGTTATAGCGGCAACAGACTTACAACATCTGTGAAAATTTCAGCTTTTTAGCTATAGCGGTTCTTGAGATACAGCCTGGAGACAGACAGACGGACAGCGGAGTCTTAGTAATAGGGTCCCGTTTTTACCCTTTGATTACGGAACCCTAAAAATGGAACGATCTTTTAGATCAAAACATGGCGATCAAGGATGTAACGGCAGCTTAAAAACTCTGACACCAGGGCCAGCCTCCCGGCCTATACGAACTTACTTACTTTGATATACAAAATCCCCTTGCAGGTCTGAAACCGCGTGCCTTCACAAGTAGTTTACTCCAAGTAATCTCGTAAAGATTGCATCCTAATCACATTTGGCGGCTCGAATTACCCTTAATGAGTTTAATGAGCAGATTAACGAGTTAACGGGTTAACGGGTTACCACCGTGGCGGATGGGCCTGATTGGTGGCTTATATAGACCGGTCGAGGACGCAGCACATCACACGGCTGCAGCATGGACCGCGTGATTGGTGAGCAAACGCTATTGTTTTCTATACAGGGTTATTTATAATCAATTAGCAGCCTTTCAGAGGCTTATTCTGTACATCAAAACTATAGTTCGGCCGTTCAGAGAATGCGTTTCTGACACGTCATCTTGAAAAAATGTTTTTGGCCGTTATCTCGGAAACTATGTACTTAAGGGCAAAAACAAAAAGACCATTATTGTAGAAAATAAATAAAATTTCAAGCATCTGCTTGAAATTTTCACAGAATATTTAGTTTTATATTCACTTCAATAATAAATAATAAAAATAAAATAAATATTTATGGGGGGCTCCCATACAGTACGGAACCCTCCGTGCGCGAGTCCGACTCGTACTTGGCCGATTATTAAACATGCCGTCACTTAATTCCCTAATACATCTCGGTATTTTATTGTACACAATGGGTGCCATACAGAAGACACTTTTGAGCATCAACGTCGTTTTTACACATGGTATACAAAGTTCAGTATTATCTCTTTTCCTACGGAAAAGATCTTTGATGTACAGAATAAGCCCCTAAGAGGATGCTAATTGATTAGAAATAACCCTGTATAATATTCCTTTACTACTTATTCCTATACTAGTTAGTTAGGCCGAATGCGGACCGCCAGGGAATGGAATGCCATGCTTCCGTCATTGTTTCCTGACAATTGTATTTAATAGTACATTATGATATAAGTGCGGTAAGTTGAAAATTACAACCGAGGCAATATTGCTAGCCCTAGAGGGCTGTAAGAAAGCAGAGACTGTAATTTTCAAAGCGCACGTATCGACGTTTTATAACATATTAGCGAGGAAATTAATAAAACTCTGACTTTGAGTGAAAGTCGTGTATCAGTCGAAGCATAGTGCTATTTACATTACCGCACAAGTGCCGTAATGTCTCTCACTCTCTTGAGTGAAAGTAGGAGAAACGAGACCACAGAGTTCTGCAGTCGGTGGCGGCGTGCGTTTTACATTACAATAATGCACAAGTGCGTAATGAAATACATTACGATATTGAAATTGGTGTAATTACAGCCACTTTTCGAGCAAATATGTTATAAAATATGTATATGTAGTATATCAGTCTCTGACAGCCATATCACAAGCTATGCTTAGTTTTTTGGGGTCAGAAACCGCATGTAAGATGTCCCCTAATATTTGTTGTTATTTATTAATTACAACTTGGATATCTTCAAGTCAACAGTGAATAGGTATCTTCTAGGTCTTTAAACTCCATCTTCGGTTACAACTTCGCTTTCCATCAGGCGAGTTGGTGGCCAAATGTAGACCACTACATAGTATAAAACAAAGTCGCTTCCCGCTGTCTGTCCCCATGTATGCTTATATCTTTAAAACTACGCAACGGATTTTGATGCGTTTTTTTTTAATAGATAAAGTGATTCAAGAGAAAGGTTTAAATGTGTAATACACCTGTGCGAAGCCGGGGCGGATCGCTAGTTCTACATTAAAAAAAACTTGCTGGCTACAAGCTGCGGACATAACCCAAAATCATCACGCAGATGTAAAGTGGGCTTCAATTAAGACTGATTATCTTTAGACTTTCAAGGGTCTTTGATTGATCCAATTGCTTTGAATGTAGTAGTAGCTTAATTAAGTAGTTTTGGCATAAGTAAGTAGGTAGTGTTACACAACACTGTAACACTTGTTGTAGTTAATTAAGGCACTTGCACTCATTTAATAGACTGTGTTATTTGCAACTTGCAGATAACATCACAGCCGTCAAGAAAATTTATTCGATCTACACCACTAACTAATTACTTAGATAAACTTTATTAATAGGCCACAAGTACAACGTGAGTGTCTTCAAATCCCGAGTAAATAGGTATCCAACAAAAACTTTTCATGTGAAATGGAGCCAGACTAATCACAGTTCACACTAACAAAAAGTTGTCAGATCTCACGTAAAGCCAAGCTTCTGACTTTAAACGCCTTACTCTACAAGTTCTTACTTCACAAACTCTACAGCTTAGTCAATATATGTGACTTAGCCGTTTTTTATAGGTAGGTTTTTAAACGTTAATATTTCATTAATGATTTTAGTAAAATTAATGAAATTTTGTATTGTAGATAAGCTAAAGAACTTTAGTAAATGTGCTAAATTTCATATATATATAAATATTTTTCATATATACAAAGCATAACACAGGTGTTATACTTAACCTAATTTTAGAGACCACCTAGTGCTATGCGAGGCGTGCTTGGACTCCGATCTTGAAAAAGATTGCCAAATGCGATCGAAACTATAGTTGCAGTTATCTACTATTTAATTTTAATAATTAAGCGTGAGTAATACGTAATTAAAATGTAGCGCTCGTAGCGTAGTTTTACTAGGTGTTTGTCAGCGATCACCGAAATTAAGCAACATTCCGCAAAGTCAGTATTTGGATGGGTGACCGCGGGTGGCATTTTCCAACTGAACGCTACCGTGGCTCGGATGACACGTTAAATTGTAGGTCCCGGTTGTTTAAACCGTTTAGCCAAGTCAGAGACCTTCAGGCGGTCTAAAAACTTTGACGCCAGTGCTAGCCACCCGGCCTATACGAACTTACTTTATTTAAAACTAGATTTTGCCCGCGGCTTCGCCCGCATGATATTTCGAGGCCCTATCTTACCAACCTTAATAAAGGAGGTGAAAAATAAAAAAAACAAAAAATCGATTTTACAGTTCTTTTTTGACATTTCATGGAGCGCACGCTAGAATAGCTCGCAGATGGCAGATTTTTTTCCACTTACTTAACACTTATTGTTATTATATGGAAAATTTATTTAATTTTTTTAATTTATATCATACTAGCTTTTACCCGCGGCTTCGCCCGCGTTATATTTTGATTTTCGCTAATGTTTATGTCGGCTGCGAAACCTAACCTAAGCGACAAACATCAAAATACCTTAGAGGAATGCTTTTGTTGGTTAAGTTACGGTTGGAGTGTATATACAACCCCCCTGTGTATTCCCGCCTTGTCGTGGCGGGGGAGGTCTAAGGCAGCTGAAAAGGCGGCGCTCGAAGTCTCCCTCTTCTTTGGGTCTTTCCCCCAAGGCAGCTTAGAGGCCGGCACTCGTTGTTCAGCCGCTTTTAACTAAAGCAGCTGAGTGGATGGCCGGTAGGTTGCCTGCCTTATGAGGAGTATTGCTTCAGAGGCGGGCTGCAGTGCCGCTCTTGCGACGCTGCAGCCGAGGATTAGGGGCTGCGGTGGGATGGAACTGGTTGTGTGGGTGCCGCCACCTACCCTACCTTCCGCTAGGTCGTTAACCTGTTCAAATTCAAATTTCTTTATTGAGGAAAAACGATCTGAATCAATTACATTTGCCTCACAATATTAAAGTAAAATAAAAAACCATCGGAAAAAAGAAAGCATAAAAAATACAGTACAAAATCAAAAAATAATATTAAAAATTGAATAAACATGAGTCACGCAATTTCAATAGTAAAATGTCAAAAAAAAAAAGTTGTTGGCAGACGCAGTGGGGCTGCAGGGGAAGAGAAGTGTCGGTATCGCGATGGCCGTTCTCACTGCCCTCTGCAGTTGAAGAGACAGGCGCTGGGCTACTATAACTAACCCGTTGCACTGGGATCAGGGCGTTGGAATGCTGTCCGACGCTCAGTGCTGGTTAGTCCCGAGTGGTGGATGACGATGTGTCTTGTGCTCCGAAACACACCGTCATTATGGCGGGAGCGCAAGCTCCGTTATGGAGCCCGAGTCTGGGCTAGCGCTGTTGAGTGCCGCGAAGGAGTGCGAAAAATGTAGGAACGTCCTAAACTTGAAATGACAGGTTATTTCTGGCGCTTAGACGGCTGCTACCGCGGCCCGCTCGCTTACTTTTCATCCTATCCTACGGGAACTGTTAAAGTTTTTGGGATAAAAAGTGTCTTTTGTCACTTTTCGTCTTTCAAACTATATTCATGCAATAAGTCAAGGCAATCCGTTGCTCCGTTGCTGAGAAAAAGTTATAGTCTTATCCTACGGGAACCGCAATTTTTTCGAAATGGAAAGTATTCTATGTCACTTTCCGTCTTCCAAACTATGCCCACCCCAAAAATCAAGTCAATCCGTTGCTCCATTGCTGAGAAACAGTTATTGTCCTATCCCATGGGAATCACGAATTTTCTCGGGATAAAAAAGTATTCTACTATCACTTTCTGTCTTTTAAACCATAGGTATCCATACCAAAAATCAAGTCAATCTTTTGCTCCGTTGCTGCGTAAAAGAGGAACAAACCAACAAACTTTTCGGATTGATAATATTAAAGTAGGTATGATGATTCTGTACCATAAAGGTAGAATAAAGAAACATGTTAAACCTCTAATGATAGTAGATTTAAAAATATTTTTAATGGCAGACAAAATGACGGCCTGGTATTAAACGTCATAGTAACATGTGGCATGCAGAGGGAAAAAAACATTTTATCCAATTTTAATGTCAGTTGTCATTTTCAATCCATACTTTTTTTCTCTTCAAGGGGATATAATGGTGGAAAAACAATTTGTCCCCTTGCCATGCTACCTGTGATTTATAAAAGTCTGCAGACAATGTCACCTGTCATCTAATTACGTTTCGCTGTGACGTTTCGTTAAGTGTCAAAGAGGAATTAATCACTTAGCGTCTTTGTGATAGTGGCGACAGTTTTGCTTTTGATAGTTTTTGTCCTGTCCTACAGGAACTATGCAATTTTTTGCTTAACGTCTAACGCATCTAAAATTCGACGCGCTTGGTTTTGCTCTTGAGTCTCAGCAGTTCTTTGCGCTGCGTGATGCTCGGCATCTAAAAGTTGCCGCGCTTGACTTTCTCCTTAAGACTGTACCGAACGAAAGATGCCGGCGCAAATTAGGTATTTACCGCGATCGAGCGGCCCGCTAACGGTGTGTGCGTCACACGCACACATTGACAAGTTCGCGTGGCGCGCGGCAGTCACACCGTGTCGTGCGTGATCCAAGCAAAACTGCGAATTCCGTAATTGCAATATTTTTAACAATAATATTCTATTTCAGGAATTTAAACTTTTGAGTATGATTTAAATATTTGCAGGGCTATTTGCTCGCCCTATACTAAGCCAAAAGGAATTAATTAAGACCATCGTAATGAACAACTTTTAATATGGGGCTAACCCGGAATTTGAGCAAATAAATCAGCTGTCCCATATAAAGACAGAATCGAAAATAAAAATAGACTGATTTTTTTGGTTCCGACTTTACATGGGACAGCTAATATTATTTTTCACACTTTTCTCGAATTCTGAGTTGGCTCCATATTAAATGTTGTCCATAAAGATGACTTTTGACCTCTCCCCTATTCAGTTTAGAACAAGGCAAGCAAATAAATATGTATACTTTTGTGTAAAAGTTGTTTTTTAGTTTTATACATGGTTATTTTTTATAAGCATCAAATACTTTCAGTGTACCTAGCTAACATACGTTTACGTGTAGAATGTTTGTACTAATTTTTATTGTAATGTTTGTACAGGGTTATGTGATTGCCTTGTGCTAAGCCGAAAGGGGGGTGATTGAGACCATCATTATGAACCACTTCCACTATGAGACCAACCTAGAATTTGATAAGTATAAACTGTATTGAGCATAAATAATGCTATATGTAACCCGATTTTGAGAAGGCGTTTTCCCTAGTCAGAACTAGATTTAACGGAATGCTATTGATACAACTAGTAATAAAATAATGGAACAACTATTTATAAAATAATGGAAATTTGAACTATAAATATAAAGAGAAACACATTTTACGCTTTCTGAATTTTTATTTTACTTCAATTTCAGTATTCGATGCGCGCTTTTATGTTTTTGTTTTTTTTTTCTACGGAGTCAAGTACGTACTGAGGTTCTCTTATTTCCATGTTCCTATCGAGTCGTGAGTCAATGATATCTGGCAGCAAACAATCAAAATAAAAGTTTCGTAGCTTTTCTTCCATTTTTTTCTGCCAAAATTCGTCGTCTTTCTCTATCCATTCTATTTTTTTTTCTTTTTCTGTCCAAACAGCGAATACACACTTTTTTTTGGTAATATGTACTTAATTGACCTTGAACCTGATACTACCAATCATGATTTTTATCGAGGTTAATTTCGCCATTTTTGTCATTTTCCAAAATGTGATTTTTTTTCGTTAATTCCCTCGTCTATTGTCATTTCTCTTGCCGAATAAGGGCACTTTATTTCGATAATTTTGTCTTCTTGCTCCCAAAAAGGGCAAATTTTCGTCAATAAATAGACCACAGGGTATTATATCCTGTTTCAATAAAGCTTTGAGTCGATCCCGAATAAATAAATCTACTATACGATTTCCTTCTAATATGAGTTCTTGTTCGTCTTCTTCAACTTCTTCTTCTAAAACGAAGTCGATGTCATCGATACTTTTTTGTGGTTCCTGAAAAAAAATATATTAAAAACAATAAATTACATAATTTGACGGAGTAAAGCTTCTCTATTTCAGTTTGGCATTTTTTTCTTTCATCTATTCAGATGTTAGTTTGTTTAAATAAATTATCTTTACAATTATAAAAAAAAAACAATGTTGTCATTATTAAACATTAACGAGGACTTCAGATAAATCAAGTTTATTTACACATACATCAATGCAGCAAGATCTTCTTTCACATGAGTGGTCTTCAAAGTGTTCTGGTGATACGACAGGGAGGGTTTGAGTAACACTGGCGGAAGAATCGGGAAGTACCTTTCCTTTGTCTTCTATAGAATCGTTTCCGGAATATAATATAAAAAAAAAAAATATCGACGATTTTCAAATTATTAATACTTGTATGTATATTGTATAATTAACCCTGTATACAATTTTGGTATTTGAATTTTTATACGTGAATTAGTCTGAGTGATAAAACGCTGGTAGCCGGCATTAAATCCTAGAAAATATAGGTAAAGATATTCTTCTTCATTGAAATAAAATGCTTGCTAATTACCGACTGAGAAAATGGTTGGTACCAATTCAGAACGAATAGTAAAAGCATCAGAAAATTAATTTCATATTTTCCTAAAAAAAGTTTCATACCTACATGATATAATTATATGAATAACCCTGTACAAACAGTTTCGGTCAGCCGGCATAGTATTATTTAAAAAAATTGTTTAGTATGTACTTACGTATTATTAATCATTGTTTCCGTATTGGACGGTAGATTTTGTAATAATTTTCTGCAAAAAGTTATTTTTATTTCGAAAAAAAACGCCGCCTTTCTTTTTGTAATAATTTTCCTTACGTTTTCCCATTGTCACTAAAACATAAATGAAGGAAAAATAAGTATAATTTTAACACAAGAAATATAATCAAATTATACGAAAAAAGTAAAAATCACAAAACTGAACTTACCTCATTTACTTGTTTGCAGCTGAATATTCGTACACAATAGATCGCGGTCGAGTGTTCACAGCGCGTCGCTCCGCAAATCGACGTGACCTCGCTCTGAGCTCCGGTGGTCGACTGATTTTCGGAGCGCATACGTCGCGTATATATTCAACATCGCGCGTCCATAGAAATAATGTATGGAGAATTTGAGACGAGATTTTTGGAAATTCATAGTTAAATTATCAGACGTTATTTTACAAATGTAATAAATACATTTAAAACTTTCAATATTAGAGATTAATATTAATTCAAGTTTGTATAGAAGTTCGATTGTTTATAATACAAATTCAGTTAAACGCAAGTATGCCATTTTACGCTTTTTGGTGTAAATTTACGATTTTTTTTAAATAAAGTGGAACATCATTATTTATTTCTGATAAATAGAAACGGTAAACTGATTCATTGTTGTATTTGTCATATTTTTTTTATGTCAACTAGTTTAGTAGTACTTATGGTATCGTTATAACCATGAATACAGATTTGATTGATTTTACTCGATCGCCCCTTAAGTCTCAGCAGCTCTCTGAGCTGCGTGACGCTCAGCATCTAAAATTCGACGCGCTTGGTTTTTTGCTCTTGAGTCTCAGCAGTTCTTTGCGTTGCGTGATGCTCAGCATCTAAAAGTCGCCGCGCTTGACTTTCAACTTCAGTCTCAGCAGCTCTCTGAGCTGCGTGACGCTCAGCATCTAAAATTCGACGCGCTTGGTTTTGCTCTTGAGTCTCAGCAGCTCTTTGAGATGCGTGGCGCTCGGCATCTAATGTCAAACGCGTTTAAGTGTGCTCTTCAGACTCTTGGCTTCTAGCAATTTTCTTTACGCGAGCTCCGCTAGAACTACGCGCTAGATTCGCAGATTTTGTAGGCATCCCTATTAGAATGAAAACTACGTAATTAAACTGAAAAAATACATGTAACCTTCTCTAAATTTTACAGGAAAAGATTGATTGACTTTGACATTTGCAACTTGAGCAGCCTTGAATGGGCATTGGGCATAGAGAATGTAATTTGGAAAGTCATGATGCAAATTGCCATTTGTCATGGTAGAAAATAAGTTTTTTCTTCTAAGATTCTAGCCAATGCGTTTTCATCCCCCCTTTTCAACCCTTTAAAACTATTTTTTCGAATCAAAAAGTAGCCTATGTCCTTTCTCAGGCTCTAGACTATCTGTGTACCAAATTTCATTCAAATCGGTGCAGTAGTTTTAGCGTGAAAGCGCGACAGACAGACAGACAGACAGACAGAGTTACTTTCGCATTTATAATATTAGTAAGGATGTGTTATTCTGATATATAATAAGCTATATAATTGAAAGTTTCATCTCAATTCGTTCAGTAGTTTTTGCGTGAAAGAGTAACAAACACCCATCCATCCATCCTTACAAATTTTCACCTTTATAATATTAGCAGGAAGTATGTGTAAATCCAGGCAACCATAAGAGGCACATTGGATATAAACGTTAAACTCGAAAGGTCACGCTTGATGAAGTCCACGCTCCGACCTACACCTTCCGATATCCAAAACCCCGAGAGCTTTCAGCTCGAGCTCTCAAATCGCTTTGCTTGCCTGGAGAACTTTGCGTCAGTGGACGAGATCAACAACGGGCTCGTAGAAACTGTCCAGACGGTGGGTGCTAAAATCTTTAGACCCCGTCGTACAAATAGACCTAAAAAATTTTCCGATCAAACTCTAAATCTCATGGCCGAACGACGCTTACAGAGACTGCAGTCTTCCGATGATGCAAAGTCATATAGGCAGATCAATAGACAAATTTCGAAATCCGTGAGGCGCGACATTCGTCTCTTTAATACTAAACATATTAAAGAGACCATAGAGCAGAACAAAGGCTCCAAAGTGTTCGCGAGGAATTTGTCTATTGGGCAAAGCCAGCTGACAAAGCTGAAGAGAGAAGATGGCAGTGTAGCGTCGACCAAGGCAGAGGTATTGGAGGAGATCGAAAAGTTCTACGGACAGTTATACGCCTCGGTAGCAAAGCCTGTAAACAGCACGGCTAAAGACCCAAGAGCCAAGCTGACCCGACACTTCACCGAAGACATCCCGGACGTCTGTACGAGATTAGAATGGCCCTAAATCAGCTCAAGAACAACAAGGCGCCGGGTGATGACGGTATCACATCAGAGCTTCTGAGAGCGGGTGGAACACTGGTACTAAAAGTCCTCCAGAAGCTTTTCAACACCGTCGTCCTCGAGGGCATCACGCCAGAAGCATGGAACAGAAGCGTGGTGGTGTTGTTTTTCAAGAAAGGTGACAACACCTTATTGAAGAACTACAGACCCATCTCGCTTCTGAGCCATGTTTATAAGCTGTTTTCAAGGGTCATTACGAACCGTCTCGAGCGCAGGCTTGATGACTTCCAGCCTTCCGAACAAGCCGGTTTCCGAAAGGGCACCATGGACCACATTCATACGCTGCGGCAGGTTATACAGAAGACCGAAGAGTATAACTTGCCACTTTGCTTAGCGTTTGTGGACTATGAGAAAGCCTTTGATTCGGTCGAGACTTGGGCTGTGCTCGAGTCTCTCCAACGATGCCGTGTTGACTATCGGTACATCGAAGTGTTGAAGTGTTTGTATAATAACGCCACTATGTCGGTCCGAGTACAGGAAGAGAGCTCCAAGGCGATCCCTTTAAAAAGAGGCGTAAGACAGGGAGACGTAATCTCTCCGAAACTGTTTACGGCTACTTTGGAAAACGCCTTCAAGCTCCTGGAATGGAAAGGATTCGGCATCAATGTCAATGGCGAATACCTCACTCACCTTCGGTTTGCTGACGATATAGTAGTCATGGCAAAATCGATGCAAGAGCTCAGCACGATGCTCGAAAGCCTCAATCGGGTTTCTCAACAGGTGGGTCTTAAGATGAACATGGACAAGACGAAAGTCATGTGTAATTCCCATGTTGTACCCACCCCGATCACTGTTGGGAACTCGGTTCTTGAAGTCGTTGACTCGTACGTCTACCTAGGACAAGTAGTCCAGTTAGGTAGGTCCGACTTCAAGAAAGAGGCCAATCGCCGAATCCAACTCGGCTGGGCAGCGTTCGGAAAATTGCGTAACGTCTTCTCGTCTGACATACCTCAGTGCCTCAAGTCGAAAGTGTTCGATCAGTGTGTGTTGCCAGTGATGACTTATGGCACTGAAACGTGGTCTCTTACTATGGGTCTTATTAATAAGCTCCAAATAGCCCAACGAGCTATGGAGAGGGCTATGCTCGGAGTCTCTCTGCGAGATCGAATCAGGAATGAGGAGATTCGCAGAAGAACCAAAGTTACCGACATAGCCCAGCGGATTGGCAAGTTGAAATGGCAGTGGGCAGGACACATAGCGCGGAGGACTGATGGCCGATGGGGTCGAAAAGTTCTCGAGTGGAGACCACGTACCGGCAAGCGCAGCGTAGGACGTCCACCCACAAGGTGGACGGATGACCTCATTAAGACCGCAGGATCACGCTGGATGCAAGCCGCTACCAACCGGTCTTATTGGCGATTCATAGGGGAGGCCTATGTCCAGCAGTGGACGTCCTATGGCTGATGGATGGATGGATGTGTAAAACCACGCTAGTTTGCATAGTCAGATATATTATCTGACTTATAAATTTTTATTTAATTTTATTAATAAAGAATCTGTATCTGTATCTGTATTACTATCCCGACGTTTCGACGGAGTTGCTTCGGTCGTGGTCACAGGTGGACAGGTTTCCTCTGTGCGATTGGTCCCGTAGTTTAAGAATGACTATGTTCAGTAATAATCGGCCAAGTACGAGTCGGACTCGCGCACGGAGGGTTCCGTACTGTATGGAAGCCCCCCTTAAATATTATTTTAATTTTGATTTTATTATTTATTATAGAAGTGAATATAAAACTAAATATTCTGTGAAAATTTCAAGCATCTACCTGTTACCATTATTAATATAGAGCGAAAAACGTCTGAAAAATCAGGTTTGTTGTATGGGAGCACCCCTTAGATATTTATTTTATTTTCTTTTTAGTATTTGTTGTTATAGCGGCAACAGAAATACATCATCTGTGAAAATTTCAGCTGCCTAGCTAACATGGTTCATGAGATACAGCCCGGTGACAGACAGAGAGACCGACAGACGGACAGACGGACATCGAAGTCTTAGTAATAGGGTCCCGTTTTCCCTTTGGGTGCGGAACCCTAATAAATAGAAGTTTCCTCATTTTTCACACTAATTGACGGAGCGAACGAAGTGAGGGAGTCACAGTTTTGACTCTACATAATATTTGCTTTCGTCTATTCGGATGTTGATTTTCCTTCACAGGTCACGTTTTTTTAAAAAAAATATTAATTTATAAAAGTTAGTGCACAGGTTCTACACAGGGTTATTTCTAATCAATTAGCATCCTTTTAGGGGCTCAAAACTCTAAAAAAAATCAGCTGTTCCATACATTTTGTCGCGCGTGAACGATATTTTTTTATGGAACAACAACATTTTTTTTGAGTTTTGACAAAAGTCGCAGAACAAAAGTTGTTAGTTTTGATGTACAGAATAAGCCCCTAAAAGGATGCTAATTGATTAGAAGTAACCCTGTATAAATCATTTTGGATTTTTGCCGTCGACCATTTTTGATTGGGGTGTATTTTCTTCGAAACAACTTCGGGGTGATTTTTATTAGACCGGGCTGGGCACAGGGCGTGTCCCGTCAGTGCCCCGTCCGTGCTGCGTCTGGGCCGTGGACGGGTCACTAACGTGAGACGTTGCATACATTTCGTATGAAACTGTTTATTAAAAATTAAATTAAAAATCATTTTATTTCAAAAATTAGTACAATCATGGATAGTGCAGCCATAGCCATGCAAACTAGGTGAGTACACACCTGTGTTTTGATGGATAGCCTTCCCTAGAGTGAAGCTTGATGTAGTATGTACCTACAGATGATCAATTATAATATAAATTTACAACTATGTAATCGAAATGATATCTTAGTTTTATATAATAGCAAATTTATAATGTTACCACTTAATATAACTTAACTACCTTTATATTACAAAGTGGCTTTACTAACTTTACTAACTTTTATATTACAAAGTGGCGTAGACATGCCCCGTCCAGGCCCGGACGCCACGTTCTATTTTAAATCATCCCTTAACCGGTTTTGATAATATTTTCAAAAAAGCTTGGTGGGTACCAATGTAAATTCTAACAAAATTTGCGAGTATGAACCAATCGGTCCAGAGCAAGTCCAGATATAGGATATGAAAATTTTGTTAAACAGATGCGAGGTCTACTGTTCGGAAAACTACTAGTAATAACACTATGAAATAACATTGTTTTTCAGCTATCACAGTGTTGGTCCTCGCACTGTTGACTTCGTCGCGCGGCCGACACCTCGACGACTACACGGAACCAAACCCCTCAGTAGACGAGCACGTCACAAACCATCATCATCACCACCACTCACCACCGGCAGCGACAGTAGAAGTTATTCAAGCAGAAGTAACCGCAGAAGATACTTTGGAAAACGACGCTTCGGTTGCCCACCAGTCTAGCGAGCGATACAGCTTCCTCCCTACACCAAATGTGGCTACACCTGTTTTAAATCCTCTGGTTTTTTCAACTACATTCCCCAAAAACCACCAACCAGACCCCAGCCTGATCAAATCTGAGTCCTCTACCCCAGTCTCTCACAACCACCGCGACCAGCTTCGATCCAAACACCGGCGCAAGATCAAAATTAACGACGATGGAACTCTCTGGACCAAACTCCCAAACATGAAGCATTTGGTGGAAATAGTGCCCATCAAGCATCAGTCGAAAGGGAAAGCGCTGGCGTACATAGTACCCAAGTCACATAGCGTCAAAAGTAAGCTAAAAAAACAGAAAAGAATTTCTGGTATAGTTTTAGATAGCGAGATGCCTGATTTGAGTGCCTTTGGAAGTAGCGATGAGTTCCTTAGACCTGAGAGTTTTGATAGTAAATCAAGTGTTTCTGAGAGCGATTCAGTAGAATCGAATAGCTCTGATTATGATAGTAGTACATCATCTGAAGATCACACAAACGTTCCTGTTCATAAAAATGTTCCTAATAAATCAGCCAGTGAGTATGATTCTATTTCAGAAAATCATATTAATGACAAGCTAAACGATGTTGTATCTTATTTCAAACGACATAAGAACGTCAACTTTGATAATATGATCCACGACGTTTTGCCAGATGATGCTGTTACTCCAGAATATCACGTACATTACATCATTCATAAGAAACATCCGTTAAATAAGAATCACAGTTCAAACAATGATCAATCGCATAACAATAAATTACATGCTAATCATGTTGAAGACAATGAAACCAATCATAAAGAAAATCACGTCAGTCATAAGCAAAATTATGACCATCCACAGTCTGATGATTACAAAGTTGAACACCATCATCATCACACCAAAAAAGACGCTGAGAGTTCAAGTGAAAAATTAATTTATTCTTCCCACAAACCTAATGAGCTAGCCTCTCATCATAATAACAAACACCACAATCACCACTCAAGCCACGATGCTTCACATTCAACTCACGACAGTGAAGAAAACTCACATCATTCTCACAGTTTAGAGAGTCTAAAATTCGATACAGAAGTAAGTAATGAAAACGTTCCTTTAGAAGAAACTCACAATTTGATTCATGAAGGCAGCGTTGAATCCGAAGCAGAACTGAAGCAGTTATACGAATTCCTATCAGAAATAGAAAGAGAACATGAAGCCTTGATAAGCCACGGCCCACTTAAATATCACGAAACGTCAGCCAGTCGTGAAACACGAGACAGTCTTGAACATAACAAATCAACATCTCAGGAAAATTACGAATCTAATATAAGCCATGACACTGATGACATTCACGAAGTTTTCATAAACTATGGAGAAAATTCGAAAGAGCATCACGCCACAAGCCACAGCAATGAACACAGCGACCAATCAGGTGACTCGGATGATTCTTCAAGTGAATACTACAGTGAAAGCGAAGCAGACGAAAATATTAGCGACAAAAGCCTAACTGATACTAACTTTAGTGATTTGACAGCAAAAGATTCAGCTGACAGTAATTCAAAAGAAGAATTAAATCATTCTTTCTTGAATGAACCAATAAGTACTTCAGATTCAGAAGGAAGCTCCGAAAGTATCTCATATAAATCTAGTAGTGCTGAAACTCGTGAAATTGTTTATCCTAATTCAGTAGATACAGAACCTGATTCTGATCAAAGTACATCAGAACATGAAAGTGAATCGAATTATTTTTCACATAGTGATGAAATCAACTCTGAAGAAAGAACATCCAATGAAAGTATAAATTCGAACTCGAATGAAATTGGCAATGAACATGCAGCAAAAGATATCACAGACCATGACTTTATATTTCCTAAATGTTTGAAATTGAAGAAAAAGAAAACAACAAAGTGTAGCCATGACTGCGGAGAACACAAATCGTACAAGCTCACATTTTTATTTAGCCGGTAAGAAAATAAATAACAACATCCCTCTCTGTATCAAGAATCACCATGACTTTCATGAAATAACAAAAAGCAATTATTGAAGGAAAAACTTGAACGTGAAAAATACGCAAATGATCCGCATTTTTGATCACAGTTCTGCCCACCCGAGCTTAAAGTGCAGTAATAGCCATTTTGTCAGTTTTAAGCTAAATACATATTCTGAAACCCCACTTCAAAACCTATAAAACAAATTAATCCTTATTTTAAAAACACCTTTAGAAGTATTTTTTTTAAACATTTATCGAATACGGAAATTGCAAAAATATGTCAAATTTACTAAAACTAAGCAGTTTTTACCAGCTAAATCGCAGTAAAAGACATACTGCATAAGATTTTTTTTAGTTCCCCACCTAAAGTGCAGTATTTCATCATGTTTTGTAATAATTTAAGTGGTAGTTTTAACTATAAGATATAATAAAAAAACATATTAAAGTGCAGTATTATTTGCCTCCATACAAGTTGATTATACTGCAAATGTTTAAAAAAACATTTTTTATTTGTATCCCCCATTAAAGTGCAGTTTAAGTACAGTACATACTGCACTTTAACTTGTGTAGAATTTTATAATGTCTGTGAAAAACCAAATAAAATGAAGTAATGAAGTATAATTCATGACGGTATATTTGACGAAACTACATAGAAAAGATGTTAAATCAAAAACTTTGCCTTTCCTTACTCAAAAACGGACCCGAAAGGTATCGATTAAGGAAGGAAACAAAACATAATAAAACAATTAGGTCAGTTCATGCCTGAAAACAGGTTGATAATTGAAAAAATCATCTTGTTTCCAAAAATGATACAAACAAATAGAATTTGACGAAGACGAATAAGCAGAATCACAAAATTATAATGTACTCGTAGATTAACATTTAAGTCAATAATATAAAGTCTCAAAGAGTTACTTTTTATGATAAACATTTCAAAAATTCGACTTTTTTAAATGTTTATCATAAAAAGTAACTCTTTGAGATAAACCTAGTGTGGGATGCACTGTAAAATTAAAATCATTTTAATATATAGTCTGATAATATAAAGTTACATAAATCTTATAATTACCCACCAAAAGTAATATTAATTAAGTAGTTTTAATTATGTTAAAATCCAACTTTAGTGATAGATTCCATTTTGGTATATCAGGCAGCTTCCAACCCGGCTTAATAAAAATCCATAGAGGAGGCCTATGTCCAGCAATGGACGTCCTACTGCTGAGAATGATTATGATATCTAAATGGGTTGTACCTTTTCTAATGCTCATCCCATTTATTCTTATTATTATATTCTAAGGAATATATTCTAAGGAATGAATATTCCTTAGAATATAGTAATCATAATGTACTTATTGTTAGGTATGACGGGGGGAGGTCCGGGGACCCGTCATCATGTGGGTCCAACATGTCAGGAACGCCGAAATTAACAAAGCGCGTTGTAGTTTACACGTTTATTCTTCAATAACAATTAGATTTAGATAGTTTTACTGCAGGATTGCGATGATAATTAAAGATTAAGGAAACGTGGAAAGTTCGACACAGCAGCCTTTTCAAAACCACGTCTTCGTTCCAGATTATATATTCTTTGGTTCCAGTCCCAGTTCTAAACTGCCGGCATTCATCGAACGAACCGAACGAATCTCCTCCACCATAGATCAACCAGAATGAGTGAACCAATTACTCGAGACCGAAGTTGTTATTTCCATACCACAGGCTCTGTGTCGACCTCACCCAAATGACAGTTGTTACTCGACGTTTAAATGACAGTAGACACTTGACGTTCAAATGAAAGCTCTCACTCGACGCCTAAATGACAGATGACATTTGACGTTTCCAACTATGCTATGTCTATCATTAATACTAGATGGCGCTGCTCCACTATCCGACAGGTACATAATAAGAATTATTTATTTTCACATACATACTTACATTTGTGATTATCAGTGCTTCTGATTGCTTGATTCTGATGATGTTGTATGTAAATAATAGTATTGTTAAAATTCTCAAAAATACTGATAATTTCAAAAGTCTGCAATGGTTGTCTGAGAAATACAGACTTTTAATAATTTTAAAGGTAGTTTTCTTGCGCTACACGTAAAAAACTTGAGTATTTAATTATAATAAAACCTATTATATAGCAGTATTTTCATATTGATACTGCATTTTAGTTAGCATAAACTACAGGTAAAAAGTCGAAAGTGCAGTAATAGCGGAATTTACTGCATTTTAATCAGTACTTTGACAGATTTAAAAAATAGATCACTAGCAGTAATAGGGGCAAAAAAAATGTTATGGTTATATTTACTGTATTTTAAAACAAAAATAAAGTAATAACTTTAAAAAATATAGTTTTTTATGCTACGTTTCACTTCGCATTCAAAATTTTATCAAATAACTCGTTTTGGTATTTTTTAGATAGTTTCTAATCTTTACGCGCGTTTTTCTCGAAATCGTGTTTGTGCTGTTACTGCACTTTAAGTTCGGGAGGGCAGAATTACAAACCAAGAGTACGCCGCAACCTTTACATGTAATATTGTCTAATACATTGCGACAGTGACGTCACGGGTCAATCAGTATTACTACATACATGTAAACAAAACGACTCACAAGGTGGACGGATGACCTCATTAAGAGCTCATTACCTCGCGCTGGATGCAAGCCTCTTCCAACCGGTCTTATTCGAGATCCATAGGGGAGGCCTATGTCCAGCAGTGAACTTCTTATGGCTAATGGATGGATGGGATACAATACGAATTAAACACATGTAAAATCCGCGTGCAAGCGTGGTTTATAACAAGTATGATGTTAAATGAAAACTATATTTCGGAAACTTATTATACAAAAGAGGGAGATAAAATTATATAAAAGGAGAAAACTTAATCAACAAAAAGAAATATGAAACGACCCAAGCGAGTTTAAGGATTCAGAGAATAAACTTAGTATAATAATTAAAGAAAGAATCATCAAACAAAAATACAAAAAAAATACCTAATGATCTCAATAAAGTTTTGATAGTGTTTTGTGGAAATAAAGTAAGCTTTTTTGAAACTTGTTTATATCATTTCTTATTATTATTTTATTATAAAACTAGCGCCCCTACTGTATCTGGGTTTTTATTGACTTCCAAATAATTACTTTTCGCAAAAAATGGCAAAACCACCTTCCATCGTGTGAAAAATGCGAACATTTCGCTCGAATTGTTTACATTATTGTTGATTTATCAAAAAAAACTCAGCTGATTTCTGTAAAATTGAAACGCGATCAACTTGGGAGTATATCCTTTCGAAATAAAAAATAATTTTTCGATTTGGTTCATAATTGGCGAAATTATCCATGGTTATAGTGTACTAAACTCGGATATTTTGCTCGAATTGCTTATATTATTGTTGGTTTTTAAAAAACGGCTGAGCCGATTTCTGTAAAATTTAAATGAGACCACCTCGGGTGTATATACTATTGAATTAAAAAAGAATTTTTCGATTCGGTTCACAATTGGCGAAATTATCGATTAACATACACAAAAAAAATACATACACACCCTTCAATCGCCTAGTGACTTCAATGAGGTCACTAGGCGATATAACGCATTAGCCTACTGACCTCATTGAGGTCGCTCGCTTATTTTTTTTTGTCTAATTGTCTAAGGAATCGTGAGGAATCGTGCTATCCTGTTTTTTTATATTAATAAATTTATATACTCATGAAATCTATCATGTTTAGCCAATATTACCTAGGCAAAGACGGGCAGCTAGGTTTCATTACAATAACAAGTTCCATTCAAATTAACGATTTATAAGAATATGTTTTAATCCCACACATTACATATTATATAATACGCCAATTAAAATCTCTACTCTAAGTTAATTTATTTGTCTACAGAATCAAAGATGGCAATTTGCTAAATTAATTAAAAAATAGATTAAGATACTGTTTTATAAGGAAATTAAAATACTAATGATTATTTTGATGAAAACATTTGTCAATAATTCAAAAAACCCCATGCTCTATAACTAAACCCTGAACCCTATGCTAATTGAAGTCTCTAGGTTAAACAAATAGTAAATTAACATTTTTCAAGGTAGATTAAGTAATTTCATAAAATTAATATCTAAAATATGAAAAACAGCACATCAAATGTATCCCACGAGTAGGTCTTGCTGTGGGTATCGCCGGAGCCCGCGTGAGGCCCTTCACTCAGACGTCAGCTTTTCTTCTTCTTTTCTCTTCTACTGGCCTGAAACAGCAAGAGAGTTATAAAGAGACCGTTATTTAAACTTGCACGTCACGTGACTTGCCGGGTATTATTATTATATTTTACTTTCACGAGTTTTGTTTGGAATAGGTAAAGTTGTTTATAACATATTTGCTCGTAAAGTGGCTGTAATTACACCAATTTCAATATCGTAATGTATTTCATTACGCACTTGTGCTTTATTGTAATGTAAAACGCACGCCGCCACCGACTGCAGAACTCTGTGGCCTCGTTTCTCCTACTTTCACTCAAGAGAGTGAGAGACATTACGGCACTTGTGCGGTAATGTAATGTAAAACGCACGATGCACGACGCTGATCCGACTGATGCACGACTTTCGCTCAAAGTCAGAGTTTTATTAATTTCCTCGCAAATATGTTATAAAACGTCGTATGACATACGTGCGCTCTGAAAATTACAGCCTCTGCTTCCTTACAGCCCTCTAGGGCTGTAATTTGTAATTTTCAACTTACCGCACTTATATCATAATGTACTATTATGTCAATTTGACATGAATTGACTGCCTCGGTAACCCAGTGGTTAGTGGCCCTGACTCCTGTGCCAAGAGGTGTGGGTTTGATTCCCGTTCAGGACAAGCATGTTGGTGATGATGGTGTTTGCATTATGCTGTACTAGCGACCCGCCCCGGCTTCGCACAGGTGTATTATTCATAGAAACCTTCCTCTTGAATCACTCTATCTATTAAAAAAAAACCGCATCAAAATCCGTTGCGTAGTATTAAAGATATAAGCATACATGGGGACAGACAGCGGGAAGCGACTTTGTTTTATACTTTGTAGTGACTATACCGTCTTTTTAATAGTTCACTGTTGAACGTATGCCTACTATATGAGCCATATCCACCACGCTGGCTCAGTGCGGGTTGGTGGATTCACATACGCCATCAAATGTCTTCTACGGATGTGTGCAAGTTGCCTCACGATGCTCAGCGGGCTGACCGCCTTAGGAATAGCAATACAAATGATCGAGTATGGAGATACCTGTGAAGCTGGCGGGACAGTCGTATAGAAGTTTAGCTGCGTAGTGCGACCCCGAGTACACGCTCCTCTGTATTAGTTCTCCCTCCTTCCTGGTGAAGTCCGCCGTGAACCACGGCTCGGGTTCACACTCGGCGCCTGCTGTCAGCTTGCCTGGAAACAGTGAGGGACACATTTACAACCGACTTTCAATAATATTGATTATTAGGCACAACCGACTTCAATCGTGTACAATTTTTTTTTTTTAATTTCGTATAGGCATGCGTTTGACTACATACTGCCTGATGTTAAGGAGAAATGCGCTCTAGGGTTACCTAGAAGATACCTATTTACTCGGGAATTTTCGCATAGTACGCTGGAATCGATGTGTACAATTTTTGATTATTGTTGATTTATCAAAAACGGTTCAGCCAATTTCAATAAAATTTAAATGAGGCCATCTCTGAAGTATGATCTAGCAAAAGAAAAAAGAATCATCAAAATCGGTAAATAATTGGCTCTGTACTCGCGTAACATACATACAAAAAAATCGGCCAAGTGCGAGTCGGACTCGCGCACGAAGGGTTCCGTACAGTGTTGGAACCCCCTTCGCCCCATTCCTCTTGCCGTTATTAATTGCAAGCAATAAACTCCTGATAAATCACGTCTGTAGTATGGGAGCCCCCCTTGAATATTTATTTTATGCTGCTTTTAGTATTTGTTGTTATAGCGGCAATATAAGAAATTTATCATCTGTGAAAACTTCAGCCTGTCTAGCTATCACAGTTCATGAGATACTGCCCGGTGACAGACAGACAGACGGACTTCGGAGTCTTAGTAATAGGGTCCCGTTTTTACACTTAGAGTACGAAACCCTCAAAAACTTACAGACGAATTGATAACCTCCTTTTTGAAGTCGGTTGAAAAAGAGGAGGCCACTAAACAACGGAGATAATATAATATGATAGCTCATACTTCGTTGTTTGTGCGCTGATTCTCGAATTTAGTTAATTATCTGTAGAGTAACATCGTGATAATATAGTCCTATAATAAATTTAATGTAAGTACCATTGATTAGTTATTTTCAAGCAATTCCAAAATTATATATAAACTAGTATTTTGGGGCGGTGCGCGGGCCGCAAGCGGCCCGCGAGGCACTCTTTTGTTATTTTGAAAAAAAAAAAAAAATTGTCATTTCTAATAGTTTCATCAAAACTACTTTCGAACCAATGTATGGCGAAAGTAAAAAAAAAAAATCCGCCATCTTGAATTTTCATTGACCCCACCAGGTAGCTCTCCCGATTCCCTATGACATTTGGTCAAACACTTCCCATCCAAGTTGTACCGTTCCCGAATGTTTTTTTGTTCGGAAGCCATCTTTTTTTTCAATTCTCCAAAGAGGTCCCAGGGTTTCTTCAATTTTTAATTCAAGTACTTTAGGTAAATTATTTACCGTTTTTGAGATACGAGGGCATCTCACCATCAGGGTACGACTTTCTTCCAATTTCGGATTTTTCCCAGAGGTTGTGAACCACTCCTAACACGACCCTATATTCACTTTTTCCCCCACACACCTCCTTATACCCTTTAGGTTTCTCTATGTCAGTCAGTCAGTCAGTGAGTCAGTCAGTGGTAATTTAGCTTTATATAGTATAAAACTAGTATTTTGGGGCGGTGCGCGGGCCGCAAGCGGCCCGCGAGGCACTCTTTTGTTATTTTGAAAAAAAAAAAAATTTTGTCATTTCTAATAGTTTCATCAAAACTACTTTCGAACCAATGTATGGCGAAAGTAAAAAAAAAAAAAAACCGCCATCTTGAATTTTCATCGACCCCACCAGGTAGCTCTCCCGATTCCCTATGACATTTGGTCAAACACTCCACATCCAAGTTGTACCGTTCCCGAGCTATTGAAGATCCAATTTTGTATGCCGGCCATTTTTTTTTGTTCGGAAGCCATCTTTTTTTTCCATTCTCCAAAAAGGTCCCAGGGTTTCTTCAATTTTTAGTTCAAGTGCTTTGGCAAAAATGTTCACAGTTTTTGAGATACGAGGGCATCTTACCATCAGGGTACGACTTTCTTCCAATTTCGGATTTTTCCCAGAGGTTGTGAACCACCCCCAACATGACCCTATATTCACTTTTCCCCCCACACACCTCCTTATACCCTTTAGGTTTCTCTATGTCAGTGAGTGAGTCAGTGAGTCAGTGGTAATTTAGCTTTATATAGTATACTAGTATTTTGGGGCGGTGCGCGGGCCGCAAGCGGCCCGCGAGGCACTCTTTTGTTATTTTGAAAAAAAATTTTTTTTCATTTCAAATGTATGGCGAAAGGAAAAAAAAAAAAAATCCGCCATCTTGAATTTTCATCGACCCCTCCAGGTAGCTCTCTCGATTCCCTATGACATTTGGTCAAACACTCCCCATCCAAGTTGTACCGTTCCCGAGCTATTGAAGATCCAATTTTGTATGGCGGCCATGTTTTTTTGTTCGGGGGCCATCTTTTTTTTTCAATTCTCTAAAGAGGTCCCAGGGTTTTATCAATTTTTAGTTCAAGTGTTTTACGAAAATTGTTTACCGTTTTCGAGATACGAGGGCATCTCACCATCAGGGTACGACTTTCTTCCAATTTCGGATTTTTCCCAGGGGTTGTGAACCACCCCCAACACGACCCTATATTCACTTTTCCCCCCACACACCTCCTTATACCCTTTAGGTTTCTCTATGTCAGTCAGTGAGTCAGTGAGTCAGTCAGTCAGTGGTAATTAAGCTTTATATAGTATAACTAGTATTTTGGGGCGGTGCGCGGGCCGCAAGCGGCCCGCGAGGCACTCTTTTGTTACTTTGAAAAAAAAAAATTTTTGTCATTTCAAATGTATGGCGAAAGTAAAAAAAAAAAAAAACCGCCATCTTGAATTTTCATCGACCCCACCAGGTAGCTCTCCCGATCCCCTATGACATTTGGTCAAACACTCTTCATCCAAGTTGTACCGTTCCCGAGCTATTGAAGATCCAATTTTGTATGGCGGCCATGTTTTTTTGTTCGGAAGCCATCTTTTTTTTCAATTCACCAAAGAGGTCCCAGGGTTTTATCAATTTTTAGTTCAAGAGCTTTGGCAAAATTGTTTACCGTTTTCGAGATACGAGGGCATCTCACCATCAGGGTACGACTTTCTTCCAATTTCGGATTTTTCCCAGGGGTTGTGAACCACCCCCAACACGACCCTATATTCACTTTTCCCCCCACACACCTCCTTATACCCTTTAGGTTTCTCTATGTCAGTGAGTGAGTCAGTCAGTCAGTGAGTGGTAATTAAGCTTTATATAGTATAACTAGTATTTTGGGGCGGTGCGCGGGCCGCAAGCGGCCCGCGAGGCATTCTTTTAATTTTTTTTATGTAAAAAATTTTTTGTCATATCTAATAGTTTCATCAAAACTACTTTCGAACCAATGTATGGCGAATATAAAAAAAAAAAAAATCCGCCATCTTGAATTTTCATCGACCCCAACAGGTAGCTCTCCCGATTCCCTATGACATTTGGTCAAACACTCTTCATCCAAGTTGTACCGTTCCCGAGCTATTGAAGATCCAATTTTGTATGGCGGCCATTTTTTTTTGTTCGGAAGCCATCTTTTTTTTCAATTCTCCAAAGAGGTCCCAGGGTTTTATCAATTTTTAGTTCAAGTGCTTTCGCAAAAATGTTCACAGTTTTTGAGATACGAGGGCATCTCACCATCAGGGTACGACTTTCTTCCAATTTCGGATTTTTCCCAGAGGTTGTGAACCACCCCCAACACGACCCTATATTCACTTTTCCCCCCACACACCCCCTTATACCCTTTAGGTTTCTCTATGTCAGTCAGTCAGTGAGTCAGTGAGTGGTAATTAAGCTTTATATAGTATAACTAGTATTTTGGGGCGGTGCGCGGGCCGCAAGCGGCCCGCGAGGCACTCTTTTAATTTTTTTTATGTAAAAATTTTTTTTGTCATTTCTAATAGTTTCCTCAAAACTACTTTCGAACCAATGTATGGCGAAAGTAAAAAAAAAAAAAATCCGCCATCTTGAATTTTCATCGACCCCACCAGGTAGCTCTCCCGATTCCCTATGACATTTGGTCAAACACTCTTCATCCAAGTTGTACCGTTCCCGAGCTATTGAAGATCCAATTTTGTATGGCGGCCATGTTTTTTTGTTCGGGGGCCATCTTTTTTTTCAATTCTCCAAAGAGGTCCCAGGGTTTCTTCAATTTTTAGTTCAAGTGCTTTGGCAAAATTGTTTACCGTTTTCGAGATACGAGGGCATCTCACCATCAGGGTAAGACTTTCTTCCAATTTCGGATTTTTCCCAGAGGTTGTGAACCACCCCCAACACGACCCTATATTCACTTTTCCCCCCACACACCTCCTTATACCCTTTAGGTTTCTCTATGTCAGTGAGTGAGTGAGTCAGTCAGTCAGTGAGTGGTAATTAAGCTTTATATAGTATAACTAGTGTTTTGGGGCGGTGCGCGGGCCGCAAGCGGCCCGCGAGGCACTCTTTTGTTATTTTGAAAAAAAAAAATTTTGTCATTTCAAATGTATGGCGAAATAAAAAAAAAAAAAAAATCCGCCATCTTGAATTTTCATCGACCCCACCAGGTAGCTCTCTCGATTCCCTATGACATTTGGTCAAACACTCCACATCCAAGTTGTACCGTTCCCGAGCTATTGAAGATCCAATTTAGTATGGTGGCCATGTTTTTTTCTTCGGAAGCCATCTTTTTTTTCAATTCTCTAAAGAGGTCCCAGGGTTTCTTCAATTTTTAGTTCAAGTGCTTTGGCAAAATTGTTCACAGTTTTTGAGATACGAGGGCATCTCACCATCAGGGTACGACTTTCTTCCAATTTCGGATTTTTCCCAGGGGTTGTGAACCACCCCCAACACGACCCTATATTCACTTTTCCCCCCACACACCTCCTTATACCCTTTAGGTTTCTCTATGTCAGTCAGTCAGTGAGTCAGTGAGTCAGTGAGTCAGTGGTAATTTAGCTTTATATAGTATAACTAGTATTTTGGGGCGGTGCGCGGGCCGCAAGCGGCCCGCGAGGCATTCTTTTAATTTTTTTTTATGTCAAAAAATTTTTTGTCATTTCTAATAGTTTCATCAAAACTACTTTCGAACCAATGTATGGCGAAAGTAAAAAAAAAAAAAATCCGCCATCTTGAATTTTCATCGACCCCAACAGGTAGCTCTCCCGATCCCCTATGACATTTGGTCAAACACTCTTCATCCAAGTTGTACCGTTCCCGAGCTATTGAAGATCCAATTTTGTATGGCGGCCATGTTTTTTTGTTCGGGGGCCATCTTTTTTTTCAATTCTCTAAAGAGGTCCCAGGGTTTTATCAATTTTTAGTTCAACTGCTTTGAGAAAAATGTTTACCATTTCCGAGATACGAGGGCATCTCACCATCAGGGTACGACTTTCTTCCAATTTCGGATTTTTCCCAGAGGTTGTGAACCACCCCCAACATGACCCTATATTCACTTTTCCCCCCACACACCTCCTTATACCCTTTAGGTTTCTCTATGTCAGTCAGTCAGTGAGTCAGTGAGTCAGTGAGTCAGTGGTAATTTAGCTTTATATAGTATAACTAGTATTTTGGGGCGGTGCGCGGGCCGCAAGCGGCCCGCGAGGCATTCTTTAATTTTTTTTTTATTTAAAAAATTTTTTGTCATTTCTAATAGTTTCATCAAAACTACTTTCGAACCAATGTATGGCGAAAGTAAAAAAAAAAAAAAAATCCGCCATCTTGAATTTTCATCGACCCCACCAGGTAGCTCTCTCGATTCCCTATGACATTTGGTCAAACACTCTTCATCCAAGTTGTACCGTTCCCGAGCTATTGAAGATCCAATTTTGTATGGCGGCCATTTTTTTTGTTCGGAAGCCATCTTTTTTTTCAATTCTCCAAAAAGGTCCCAGGGTTTCTTCAATTTTTAGTTCAAGTGCTTTGGCAAAAATGTTCACAGTTTTTGAGATACGAGGGCATCTCACCATCAGGGTACGACTTTCTTCCAATTTCGGATTTTTCCCAGAGGTTGTGAACCACCCCCAACATGACCCTATATTCACTTTTCCCCCCACACACCTCCTTATACCCTTTAGGTTTCTCTATGTCAGTGAGTGAGTCAGTGAGTGAGTCAGTGGTAATTCAGCTTTATATAGTATAACTAGTATTTTGGGGCGGTGCGCGGGCCGCAAGCGGCCCGCGAGGCACTCTTTTGTTATTTTGAAAAAAAAAATAATTTTGTCATTTCTAATAGTTTCATCAAAACTACTTTCGAACCAATGTATGGCGAAAGTAAAAAAAAAAAAAAAATCCGCCATCTTGAATTTTCATCGACCCCACCAGGTAGCTCTCTCGATTCCCTATGACATTTGGTCAAACACTCTTCATCCAAGTTGTACCGTTCCCGAGCTATTGAAGATCCAATTTTGTATGGCGGCCATGTTTTTTTGTTCGGGGGCCATCTTTTTTTTCAATTCTCTAAAGAGGTCCCAGGGTTTTATCAATTTTTAGTTCAAGTGCTTTGAAAAAAATGTTCACAGTTTTTGAGATACGAGGGCATCTTACCATCAGGGTACGACTTTCTTCCAATTTCGGATTTTTCCCAGGGGTTGTGAACCACCCCCAACACGACCCTATATTCACTTTTTCCCCCACACACCTCCTTATACCCTTTAGGTTTCTCTATGTCAGTGAGTGAGTCAGTGAGTCAGTCAGTGGTAATTTAGCTTTATATAGTATAATAATAATAATATATATAAATTCCAGTTTTTACTAAAATCGAGCTTATAGCGCCGATTGTATGTAGTCGGCTGTTACGTAGGTACTTGTCTAATAAAAATGTTACCTTAATAAATTACAAAAATGTATATATCATTTATTTTCGGTAAGGAAATTGCATTCGATACTAGACAAAATATACTACGAGCAACACCACACACATCGTCGTATAATAATTATTTGTTAAAGGCCAAATCATACAAGTTGGCGGCTGTGACGTTAGCTACAAGCTGCGGATAGCCAAATTCGGACTGAAGCTCACTTAACAGGTAACATTACAGCCGCCAAGTTGTATGATTTGGCCTACATGTAGGTACTTGTCGAAGAATAATGATTTCGCTTACCGTTTGCTATTTTCAGGTAGAGGGGTACGTAGCGGTCCTCAGCCAGCACCCCCGGCGTGGCCCGCACCGGGGACTGCCCGTGTACATGATCATTCAACCCCGACTTCGTGTTATTGTAGCCTCCTACCCCTATAAACACCAAGTTATTGCATTTCGTTAAGATAACGTCCAGTGATACTAAAATACTGTCAAATAATACAGGGTTATCCAGGACTGCTGTACTAAGCCGATTCACAATATCACTCTACAGGGTTATCTGCTTGCTCCGTACTAAGACAAAAGAAATGATTCAGACCATCATCATGAACAACTTTCACTATGGCACCAACTCGGAATTAAGAAAAACATCAGTTGGTCCATAAAAAAGTAAGTTCGTGTAGACCGGGTGGCCAGCCCTGGTGTCAGAGTCATCTAGACTCTGACACCAGGATTTGACTCTGAGATTTAGAGTCTTTAGAGAGATTTAGAGAGAGAGACATTTTGTCGATTTTTAGTTGCGATTTTGTATGTAACAGCTGATTTTCTTTCTCGAATTCCGTGTTGGCCCCATAGTAAGAGTCGTTCATAATGATGGTCTGAATCACCTCCTTTCGGCTTAGTACAGGGCAAGCAGATAACCCTGTATACAAGCTGTTGCTTTGCAAAGTGCATGGAGTTTTCAAAGGTATATGTACCTATACTCATCATCGGGAACAACTTGCAACATGGGACCAACCCTGACATCGCAAACACAAGTCAGCAGTAGCAGCAGGAAAAGGTTCATCGACTCTTGGAACTAAATGTAAAACTAAATGTTCGGAACAGCTGTTTCTCTTCATAGTCAGTAAGTTCGTATAGGCCGGGAGGCTAGCCCTGGTGTCAGAGTTTTTAAGCCGCCTAAAGGCCTCTGACGTCGCTAAACAGTTAAAACAACCGGGCCCTACAATTTAAAGTGTCGTCCGAGCCACGCTAGCGCTCAGTTGTAAATGCCAGCCTCGGTCACCCATCCGAAGACTGACCGTGCTGAACGTTGCTTAACTTGGATGATCGCTAAAGAACACCTAGTATAACTGCGGTATGAGCGCTAGTAAATGAAGTAAAAATAAAAATATATTTTTTTCATCCTGGTGGTCTGAATCTTCTCCTTACGATCTTCTCCTTATTGCACCAGTTTCGAATAACCCCGAATAAAGAATTTGTTTATGATATTATTATTTTCGCAAAAAATGGAATAACCGACTTCAACCGTGGACAGGATTCGAATAGTTCACACGGGCCGATGTAGTAATATTCACATTATTGTTGATTTATCAACAATGGCTCAGCCGATTTCGATAAAATTTAAACGGGACTACACACGAAGCAACATCTATCAAATAAAAAAGAATCATCATAATCGGTTCACCCAGTTCAATGTTCTGAGGTAATAAACATAAAATACAGTCGAATTGAGAACCTTCTCCTCTTTTGAAGTCGGTTTAAATTATGCACGTTTTGTAGTGTTTGTAGTTTTGTTTTTAAATCTCTTAATTTGCACAGTAGATCCAAAATAACATAAATTTATTGTATTATTTTTACCGACTTCCAAAAAGAAGGATCCTCCTTTTTGGAAGTCGGTAAAAAATTAAGAGGTGCTATCATATCCGTCCGTGTGTACTTTTTTTTTAATGTATGTTTATCGTTTCGCCAACTGTGAACCGATTTGATCTTTATTTCAAAAAGGTGTACCTACTCCCGATGTTGTCCCAATTAAATTTTATCGAAATCGGCTAAGCCGTTTTTGAAAACTTAACATTGATGTAAAAATTACTACATGGATGACATATTGATTCGTGCGAACTATTCGAATTCTGTATAATAATATGATGGAAGTCATTGGCGCCATTTTTGGCGAAAAATAATAATTATAAGATTTACTCGTACATATATGTCTGCCTCGGGGACTCAGTGGTTAGTGACCCCGACTCCTGGGCCAAAGTGGCGTGAGTTCGATTCCCACCCAGGGCGGACATTTGTGTGATGAGCATAGGTGCTTGCTCTGTGTCTGGATGTTGTTAGTTATTATCTATACAGGGTTATTTCTAATCAATTAGCATCCTTTTAGGGGCTTATTCTGTACATCAAAACTAACAACGTTTATTCTGCGACTTTTGTCAGAACTAAAAAAAATCAGCTGTTCCATACATTTTGTCGCGGGTGAAAGATATTTTTCTATGGAACAACAATTTTTTTTTGAGTTTTGACAAAAGTAGCACAACAAAAATTTTGATGTACAGAATAAGCCCCTAAATGGATGCTAATTGATTAGAAATAACCCTGTATACAGGGTTATTCAGAACTGATGTACTAAGCTGAAAGGAGGTGTTTCATATCATTATTATGAACACATTTACTATGGAGCCAACCCGAAATTGGAGAAAAAATCTGCTGTTTCATACTTTTGTTCGATTCCGAGTTCCAATGTTGTATGGTACAGCTGATATTATTTTCGCAATTTTAGAGTTTCCCATAGTAAAAGTTGTTTACAATGATGGCTTTAATAATCTCTTTTCGGCTTTGTACAGGGAAAGCATATAACCCTGTATACATATAAGTATGAAATATTTAAAAATATGTATACCTATGTAGTATATCAGTCTCTGGCAGCCATATCACAAGCTTTATTAATTTGGGGTCAGAGACCGTGTGTAAGATGTCCCCTAATATTTATATTTGTTTTATGCAATGTAAAATGCGTAATCTTATTTGGCATAACATTGGCCGTTAGAAGAAAAGTGTAACTCACAGAAGGCATATTTGTCAACCGAACCCCACCCGAGCCTCATGCGCGCCCACTCCGGCGCGCGCACCGCCACGCGCCACTCCAGCTGTCCGGGGAGGGGGCCGGCCGCGAGCGCGTGCTCCTTGCCGTACCCGAGAGCCAGGTACGAGCAGCCTGCAAACATTGTATTATACAAACTAACGTGCTTTCTGCACATTTGCCTTTATTGACCGAAGCGGAGCGACGATCTTCCTATTACGGACACGGCGATTTTGCTTTCGTCTGTCCGGATATTGGTTTTCGTCTACAGGTCGCATTTTTCAACGAATTAAATAAGCTTGGTACACAGGATCTTTACATGTACCTAATTATAGGTTTTTGTCGTCGGTGATTTTTGATAGCGGGAGTTTGTCTCGAAATGGCGGGAAACTTGCTGTCGCGCTATATACCAACCGATTTCGATAATATTTTGGCAAGGTCGATAAGTAACTAAATAAACAATATTCGCGAACCAACTGTGTCAATAATGATTAACCAAACTGGTTATATAGATTCGGCTAGAGATGCGCCGCGAGGTCTACTGTTCCGAGAACTACTAGTTTTAATATGTAAACGGGATACATTACTGAATCATTTTCAAATCTTTGTTTTAAATAAATCTTAACTGTATTTCTGTTCAATGCTGATATCAATCGTAAGGTCGTAGGTTCAAATCTCGGTCCCGTACCAATGTGTTCTTTGGACCTTATGTACGGAATTTCACACCACTGGCTTTTCTGTGAAGGAATACATCGTAAGGCAACCTGCATACTTTCGTAGAAGAAATTCGATGCCGTGTGTGAATTTGAGCTCCAGGCTGTGATCAAATAAACAATGAAACACTAAAACGAGCTGTCCATATATTAGCCCCACCAATTGCACACGTCTGTAATTTAAGCATGCTGCAAGGTATAGTACCAAACTGCTTCAAAACAGCTGATATCTGCCCAATTTACAAGTCTGGCCCCTCAACTTTAGTGTCTAACTACCGCCCAATTTCACTCTTGCCATCTCTTTCAAAAATTTTGGAAAAACTTATCAACAAGCGCCTCTTAGATTTCCTGAACAAGAACGAAATACTATCAGAAAATCAGTTTGGGTTTAGAACTGGCAAATCAACAGAGGACGCAGTAGTTGGACTGGTCAACCAAGTCACGAGCAACCTCGATTCAAAGAAGAAGTGTTTAGGCATATTTCTCGACTTGGCCAAGGCATTTGATACGGTGTCTTGGCCAATCTTGCTGAAGAAACTCGGGCTTCTGGGGATAAGAGGCATTGCACTAAAATGGTTCATGTCTTATTTGGCTGATAGGAAGCAAAGAGTTCGCATTGCCAACCAGTTTAGTAGTTATGAGGCTGTTTCATATGGTATCCCACAGGGAAGTGTGCTTGGTCCCACCCTGTTCATAATCTATCTAAATGACTTATGCCAAATGAAACTAGAAAAAGGTAACCTCTTTGCATTTGCAGACGATACTGCACTGGTATTCTATGGTGATAGCTGGGGCGAGGTATTTGACATAGCACAAAAAGGCATGTTTCGTATATCTTGCTGGCTACAAAACAACCTGCTTACGCTGAATGCAAGTAAAACAAAATATATGGCTTTCCACATTACCCAAAAATCACGTCCTCGAGGATTTAAAATTCAACTACATTCATGCGGATCGCATACAGAAACAACTTGCAAGTGCCCTGAATTGGAATGCGTAGACCACATTAAACATCTTGGTGTAGTGATTGACCATAGATTGACTTTTGAAAACCACATAATGACATTGCGAAACCGCCTCCGTAAGATGCTGCATATCTTTAAAAGATTAGGTACTGTTGCAGATACTAAAACGCTACGAATTGTTTATGTGGCCCTGTGTCAGTCGGTGGTTAGTTATTGCATTGTTTGCTGGGGTTCTGCCGCTTTGACTCGCTTCATAAAAGTAGAAAGAGCTCAAAGAGCCATATTGAAAGTGGCTTACAAAAAACCTTTTAGGTATCCCACACACAAACTCTATCAAGACACCAAATATCTCACTGCTCGCCAACTTTACATCATCGCTGTAGCACTTCGATTCCACAAAACTGCCATGACAAATACAATTCGTTCCAAGAAAAAGTCCGATCGTCGTAACTCCTGGCCACTACCCACTACAAGAACTGTATTTGCTCAAAATTGCTACTTGTTTAAAGGACCATTTCTCTATCAAATTATTGACAAAAAACTTCAAATACTGGAAACGTCACGATTCATTTGTAAAAAAAAGATCATTGAGTGGTTATTTACCTTGGATTTTGGTGAAACAGAAAAACTACTCAAAATAGTTAAGTAGATAGATTAATTCTGAACAAAAATTGTATTGGGTAAATCAATTGTTTATATATGTAGCTATATAATTATAATTATTTATATTACTTTCCTAGCTATATCTATTATTTTTATACATATAATGTTTAACACAAACTATAAATACATTAAAATATATATGTACCTTTATAATATAGATATATAAACGCATATTATAATTTATTTAATAATCATGTTTCTGTTCTCGGAACATACGTAGTAGTACATGCCATACTATAATATTTATAACTTCACAACTCTTATTACATACTTGACCTACTGCTTATTCTTACACTACACCACACATTCCACTACAATCGCGCGCGCGCCTACGGCAAAATACGGACTTTAGCCCGCATGATCGCCACACACAAAGGTAAACACATTAACACAACACGCGCTCACACAAAATGTGCCGCATCTATGGGTACACACACTCAGGAGCATCACAGCGAAGAATGACGTCACGAGCATAACCCGCCAAGCGGTATTGCTCCTGGTACTTCTACCCACTTTGCACATTGTTCAAAATAAACAATTTTGAATAATGTGTGGTGGAATCCATTGCATGTAGCACATATGTTGCGCCACTATGTTAAATAAGTATTTATGTAGGTAGGTGCTGTACTATTCGTATAAAATAATGATGTTAAGTTTATTAGTTTCCATAGTTGAAATGTAGCATTGTGTGAGTATTACCTTCCCCGTCTGGGAAGGAGCCTGGATCCTACGACACAAGTCATTTTAGTGTGGGATCCAGTGCACTATGAATATTAAATTAAGTTTGTATATGAGTGTAATTGTGAATTTGTTTTGTTAAGTACTATAAGGAAGAGCCTAGATCCCACGACACAGGTCACCCTAGTGTGGGATCTAGTGCACAACTTGTTTTGTGTTAACTTTTATGAACAACTAAACACAATTTATCCTGAAATTGAAATATTATTAACTACCTATTTGATAATGAGTAAATTAGTAATAATGTTTATTTCATTGATCCAAAAATAAGAGAACATTATGATTATTCTTCTCAAAAATGGCACCAACGACTTGCACCGTGGACAGAATTCGAATAGTCTGCGCGAATCGATGTGACATCCATGTACATTATTGTTGATTTATCAGAAACGGTTCAGCCGATTTCGATTCAATTTAAATGAGACTATCACGAGAATATACTTTTTTGAAATATAAAAGATTTTTTGGAAGCAGTTTTCAATTTTTAATTTCGCTCATTTTTTTTACATTGTTGTTGATTTATCAAATACGGCTCAGCCGAGTTCTGTAAAAATAAATGGGACCACTTCGGGTCGAGAGTATATCCTTTCGAATTAAAATATAATTTTTCGATTCGGTTCACAGTTGGCGAAATTATTATCGATAAACATACACAAAAAAACATACAGACGAACATAGCACCTCCTCCTTTTTGGAAGTTGGTAAAACTAGATAATTGTAATTGTAGTTGTAATTAAGGACAATGTAAACCGCTAAAGTACAATGTAGGTGTCTTCAAATCCTGAGTAAATAGGTATCTTCTAGGTAAACGTGTTACATCCTAGACCGCATATCTACTTAACATCAGGCAGTGTGTAGTCAAACGCAAACATATACGAAATAAAAAAAACAAAAAAAACAAGTCATTTACCTAACTGTCTATGATAGTAATAGTTAAAACTTATTTCTAACTAGCATCCTTATCCTCCCTCATAGCGCTCGAGCCCGCCGCCCTCCTGTCTCCATGGTAACGGGAAGTCACTCCCGTCATATTTACCCGACTTCAAATGAGGAGATTATCATTTCGACACAATGTTTTGTACGTATTTTACGCGATTAGGTACTTCTCCAATTATGAACCGATTTCGATTTCATTTTTATTCGGTAGATCATACTTCAGAAATGGTCCCCATTTAAATATCATCGAAATCGCCTAAGCCATTAATGTAAAATCTATAATCATCAAAAAATTACATAAATCGATTCGAGCGAACTACTTGTATTTTGTACACGATATAGGTCAGTTGTGCCATTTTTCGCAAAATAACACAATTATTGTGTCGGTAGTTCGGTGCGGCAACAGTTACAGCACGCGGCGTGCGCTATACTCGAACTTGCGGTCGGAACTACGATACGAGGTGTTGTTCATCAGCCGCTCCATATAATTATGTATATTGTCATGTGTCAGAAAAAAATATGTTTATTAAACTGTTCGTATGGAACAGCCGATTTCTTTTCGGTATTTCACAGTTGGTCCCATAGTATATGTTGTGCTCTTACACTTGCTAAGTACAGAAGTGCATCAAACAAAAATTAAGGTTTTGGTTTATGTACCTCGACACTTCCTATACAGGGTTGTCTGCTTACCCTGTACTAAGCCAAAAGGGGATGATTAAGACCATCATTACGAATAACTTTTATTTAGGGGCCAACTCAAAATTCTAGAAAAAAAACATATCAATTGCATACAAAATTGCAACTCGGAATCGAGAAAATGTATAAAACAGCTATTTTTTTCTCGTGTTTTGAGTTGGCCCCATAGTAAAAGTTGTTCGTAATAATGGTCTTAATCACTTCTTTACGGCTGAGTACACCAGTTCTGGATAACCCTGTATATGGTCGCGAAACTAGTTTTCGTTAACGACTTTAAGATAAGGATTCAGCTGTAAATTAATTTAAAAATAGAAAATTTGAATTCATATCAACAATAAAATAGAGTTCATATTAGCACAAAATAAAGTTTTTGATATCGAAAAAATATCGCTCACCTGTTTTGTTAATCAAGTAGGTGTCCAAGTCATCCTTTTCAGGGATCTGCCTGTACTTCCATATGTTGGGGTTAGGGACTATTGCAGCCGGCACTATTACGTCACAGAAGGAGGTAACCTTTGTAGCATTTAATTTTTCTTCTAGTTTTTGGAAGGTTTCGGATAAATTCATTACAGAGTTTTGAATTTTTTCAATGGTACCCAACATATCTTTATGTTCCTGACTGTCTGTGCTTGTTAAGTTTTCCAATTGAGCAATTTTATTGTTCAAACTTGCCATTGATTCACTTTGTTGTTTGTTGTTAACGTTTATTGTGTCAGTTAAATTGTTCAATATAACAATTTTGTTGTTCAGGCTTGCCATCGATTCACTTTGTTGTTTGTTGTTAACGTTTATTGTGTCAGTCAAATTGTTCAATATAACAATTTTGTTGTTCAGGCTTGCCATCGATTCACTTTGTTGTTTGTTGTTAACGTTTATTGTGTCGGTAAGCTCTTTTGTCTTATTAGAAAGTAAAGATATTTTGTCTTCTAATTCTTCTATTTGATTTTGATATACAATCAATTCATTGTGCATCTCAGTATCTACTACAACCTGTGAGTCATTTGGCTTTTCCATGGATTGTAATATTTTTCGAGTTATGTTTGAAGCGTGTAATGCAAGTTGAATAATTATTTTGTTAGCGGCGACTTGGATATCGCTGGCAATGTCATGTTCCTGCTCATCCAGGGTCTCCATCGCCAGCGGCAGACTGTCCTTGACCAGCACTTTTATGATGTCCTCTATATTTTTACGTATGTTGGGATCTTTTCCGTTATTGTATGTGCACGCGTTGTAGTACTCGTTTCTGTTTTCATAGATTTTATTTTCCATATCATCTTCAGTTTTATATAGTACTCCTCTGAGATCATCTGTGAATTAAAAATATTTATTGAGAAACGCAGAAAATAACTATAAAATCGGCCAAGTGGGAATCAGACTCGCGCAGTCAGGGTTCCGCTACGGCGCGGGTACCGTATTGTAAGCGGACGAACGGACCGACAAAACGATGTTGTAAGGGTTCCTCATTTTACTACGGAACCTTAAAAATATAAACATAGTTGATTCGTAACTGTAAAAATGATTATAAACATAGCACGTTATTTGTAGAACGGATAATCGATGGGATCGCAAAGTTCTCGAATAGATACCACAGCAATAGCAGCAAGGACGTTCACCGACAAGGTGGACTGACGATCTGGCTGCTCAAGACCGTAGGGACACGCTGGATACAAATTAGATTTAGCTGGAGCCTTATTTTAGGTCTATGGGGTAGGCCTCTGTATGAAAGAACTATTGAAATACCTTTGGGCACAGACCCTAGAGTCTGTAGGTCAAAATTTAAATGTAAAAAAAAAACCTTTGAAAATCTTACCATTCATCAGTGAGTTGTCTCCGCCTTCCACGATCCTACTGAGATTGAATATAATAAAGAAGAAAGAATAACACAACTTAATTCTAGTTTCCATTTTGCTGAATGTATAATTAAGCGATAAATATTAAACTTGGCTGCCGCGCGCACCGCTTGCTCGCTATTGACAGATTTATCTGGTTATTGTGATATTTATACGACTCGGGTGCGACTAATGTGTAATCTTATTTTTCAACAGGAAAACAGTAAATACCTAGTAAAACATGTACCTAGTTACCCCGATAAATTTACCCGGTGATAAGACGTAGTTTCAATAATAACTAAATTTATATAACTAAAAAATTAACACGAATTTGGCGCATGTAAATAAGTACATTTTGTTATATGTAGGTACTTGAGATTTCCTTCTTTTGCTTATCAACGTGGTTTCTTTGTTTTAAGTAAACAAAATTTATCTCTTGATGATAGGTACCAATAAGAATAAAATTGGTACCAATTTCATCAATAATAATGGCTCATGGAACGTACTGCTTTAATAGCAAACCTTTAGTTGAAGAAAACACATCCGTGATTTGAAAATCATTCTAGAAACTTATTATGTAGGATTCCAGACAATATCATCACGCTTCAGATTTTGGGTTACGCAATCGTATAGGTTTTTTCCTACCACCTGATGAAAATGACCAAGAACAAATTATCACAGGCACGTATCCAGCTTCGAGTTTCGGTGGGGGAAACTTACCGAAAGTCCGCCAAGTGCGAGTCAAACCTCGCTTTTAGGTGGACATCTACATAATTAAGGACAGATAATCAAATTAGGATCTAATTAAATCTTCGCACTTTTAAAAGAAGTATCGTTTTTACTACCAATAATATTACTTTGCCAAAGACAATCCTGAATTTAATACAGAAATATTTCTTTGATTTATTTGTTAATATTTCACTCAGCCCGGGAGCGACGGATCCACTTGACATTTTGCTCGAATATAGTTTCAAAGTCGGAGAGTGGCTAATAAATATCACGCAGGCGAAGTGGCGGGCCAAAGATAGTTTTACATAAAGCGAGAGCAATGTTGTCTAAAATCAATCCCAGTACATAAGATACATTTTTATATGAGGAAACTACAACATGTGTTAAAGAAATTGTATTGAATATACTAGTTTTTACTAGGTACAGTAGGTACTCAGTTTATCAGAAATGTGTATGTGTAAAAACTACAATATATTATAGGAAGCTCTTGTCAGCGCCCAAAATTCCAATTTTCTTGTTTTTTGCCATTTACAATTTACAGATATACTACTCTACCTCTGATACCAGGTACGTACTCATGGTCGCAAAATAATTTAACGTAAACTTACGATGAAAAAAATTACATTATTTAAATTACTTCATTTATATACCTAACTAAGGAAAATTCAAGACATATTAAAAAATGTATTACTGTACTGTACTGTTTCAGCCTTTTTTTAAAAGTCCACTTCAAGACATATGGATAATTACTTAAAGAGATATGACATTTGCATGCTTAAAGGCTCGATTTATATTGTCAACCTAATAATATCCGCAAATAAATGAAATATGAAGACGCAGGCCTACCCACGAAGGGTGATTGGGCCATACCCACCACGCTGGCCCAGTGCGGGTTGGTGGATTCACTACGCTATAGAATTTCTTCTACGGACGTATGCAGGTTGCCTCACGATGTTTTCCTTCACCAAAAAGCCAGTGGTGTGAAATTCCGTACACAAATTCCAAAGAATTCATTGGTACGGGACCGGCATTTGAACCCACGACCTCACAATTGTAAAGCGGGTGTCACTACCTCTAGACCACCACGGCTATAAAAATGTATTGTTTATGACAAATTACTTCCTAGAAAGACACCTACATAATTACCTCACAAGCAAACCATAAATGCGAGCCAGAATTAAAATAAAACCGGACAAATGCGAGTCAGGCTCGCTCATCGAGGGTTCCGTACAAATCCTGAAAATCGCACGAAACCGGGAACTAAGTTTAGTTCTAGTCATCGATTGTTTACGCAAAAGCGAACAAGATGGCGTTAATTGTTCCTTAAAACGCACGAATAAAAGGCCGAAAATATTTTTTTAGATGAATTCTCGTCATACATCGAAAGTCACATGGCGTAATAATAATAAAAAACCTGTTTTAGCTTGTACTAGTAAAGCTCTATCATATTTTATCGCACATGAGACGATTACATCCCTTTGAAATCTGGACCCTGTAATGTTGCAAACGGGGAAGCCGTTTGCAGCACCACAAGTTAAAAAAAGGTTTAAAGAACCCGTAATGTGGCAAGCGGGGGAGCCGGTTGCCACACCACAAGTTACGAGACTTCAGAAAAACCTAACCAACCTAAGAGTCCTACCTAGTGGATAGGATTCCTAACGGTTCGGAGAGAGGAGATTAAAACAGAAAACTAACCTTAGTATTTACACATTTATGTACACTAACACACACTGCACTTATAGTCTATTAAATCTTCAAGAAACGGAGAGAGAGAGAGAGAATTTTGAAGGAGTCCTTGGAATGTTAGCCAAAAAGGAAAGGGTAGCACTCGTAGAACCACGCTGGAGGCTGGCCGAGGATTTTCTATAGCCTGAGCTGGACCCGTCGATAGTGTGGCGCCAGCCAGGTAGCGCTAGGTGAGCGCTAGCGTGGAGGCATCTGTCGACTGAGGTGGAGGCGCCGGCCCAAACCGGCCGACAGGCGCCGGCCCAAACTGGCCGACAAGGTTCGAAGTCAGCGCCAGCCCAGTGCTCCAGGGTAAGGGGTAGTAGCCCCAAAACAAGAGATCCACCTGTAATCAAAGTCAAAGGGACCGGAGCCTCTCACCCTGACTGTTACCCGACGCTCATGCCGTTTACACTACGGGACTCGTCCACGCAAACTCAAATTCACACAGTCACTATTATCTATCTATATTATACATCTTTAAAGAAAAAATGGTGTCTTCAAGATGACCTCCAACTCAAGACTGCCCAATTTTACAAAACAAGGATCGCTGATCCTGTCAAAATAAAACATTTCAAAAATTTGAATTTCATAACTAGAATTGTAAGTTGGCAGTGTTATCGTTGAAAGAGTCTGAATGTAGAGAAGCTAACAAAAAGGATAGTTTCTCTACAACCCTCATCCATTGCATTTAGGCCCTATATTCACGTGATCTAATTTTCCGATTTATTCGTATATTAGCTACGCCCCGCGGTGTTTTCCGCGCTAGCCCGAGATAAAAAGTAGTCTATGTGTTAATCCAAGGTCTAAGCTACATACCGAATTTCATCCAAATCGGTTCAGCCGTTTGTGCGTGAAAGAATAACAAACATCCATACATGCTTACAAACTTTCGCGTTTATAATATTAGTAGGATAGTAGGATGTGTACTCTAAGACGATGCTCCTTGCTAAATAGTATTGTTTATAGGTAAAAGTTAGAGCCGTTTGTATATTTATACGACCCGGTACCGGCCCGATGAACTTCGCCTCACACCATCCGTCAACTGTCAATGACAACTTTTACACGCTGGAACATTTTGTAAGGGAAAATGAAATTAATGTTTTTACTATTTTTCTCGAAATTTTTATAAAATTTCTCACCGTTCAAACGTTCCCCTAACTTCCACAAATATTACAAGATCAAAATTAATCAAATCGGTTCAGCCGTTCTCGAGTTTTAGCGACATTAACAACCACGATTCATTTTTATAAATACAGGGTTATTACAATATTAAAATATTATAAATTAAAAAAAACAGCTGTTCTATGGAACAGCTGTTTTTATTAGCATTTTGTCTCGGTTGAACGATATTTTTCTATCAAACAATTTTTTTTTTTGTTTTGATAAAAGTCGTAGAACAAAAGTTGTTAGTTTTGATGTACAGAATAAGCCCCTAAAAGGATGCTAATTGATTAGGAATAACCCTGTATTTAGATGTTAATTACGTTGAAATAATATTTAGGTATACGACTCGGATGTGACAAATGAATAATTTTATTCTTAGTATTTTAACTAACAGGAAAACTGTGGTTACCTAGTGACACTGTAGTGTATCCGGTGATAGAGAATTATCAAGAGCAGCAAAAATGAGAACTGAAAAAACCAACACGAAATTTGCGCGTGTAGATAAAAATATTTTGTTAGTACTTGAATTTTTGTCATGTTGCTTAATGACACGGTTTCTTTTTTTAAGTACTTAAACAGCATTTATCTTTTGATGATAAGTAGTAAGTTTTTTAAAATAGTTGTACTGCAGGAACAGGAATGCCGCCCGTTGTAACGACGTCGATGTTTGGCGGAAGTGTCGAATGTAGAGTACCCACACGACCACACGCGAACGATCTCTTTCAGGAAACCTCAGCGTGAAAAGGATACCATAAATAAAGATATATCCATCAGCCGTAGGACGTCCACTGATGGACATAGGCCTAAATAAAGATGCTAAAGGATAATACCAGAAATAAGAATAACTTATAATTATTATTTAGCGCAAAAAATAGCACAACCGACTTTAATCGTGTACAAAATTCGAATAGTTCGCTCGAATCAAAGTATACACTATTGTTGATTTTTAGGGTTCCGTACAGAAAGGGAAAAAATGAGACTCTATTACTAAGACTCCGCTGTCCGTCTCTGTCCGAGATGGGAGGGGCTGGGCTGAATCATCTTGATGAGTAGTTCGTCTTCGAATGGTAACCAGGATCTGATGATGCTGCCGGGGCCGCGGAGGAGCAAGGAATCATCGTAGCCCCGACACACAGTGCAGAGGCGGAAACACCCAAGGTTTTAGTCGGTATACGGAGGTGATACGAACTCTGTAATGAAACGACGCAACCCCATCGAGTATGGGCTCGTTTGATTTGTCTGAACTCAGTACCTAACACAACCGCTTGGAGTTTGATTCGTCTTAATGGGTGGACCGTGATGGGTGAGGTGATTGGAAATGGTTTAATGGACGTGACTATGCGACCTCATCTTTAGAAAAAAAATACTTTTTCTTACTATATCTTGTTGTGTGTAGTAGTAAGTCCACAGCAGTCCACAGGTTGCATGTGGAGGCACAACGTAGTACAGTACTCGTAGCTTCCAATATAATCTATCAAGATTAAATAAAACATTTAAAAAACCCGCATTGAAATAAGATTCCTATTGCAGCTAACAAAAGAGCTAAGATGAGGCTACAGTAATAGGGTCCCGTTTTTGGGTACGGGTAAGGAACCCTAAAAAGAATCAGTAAAATCGGTTCATACCTAATAATCGCCAGAATAATCACGTGACGTACATTTGTATGATTTTTGTTGTTAAAAATCATAATTGAATTGAGAACCTCTTCTTTTGAAGTTGGTTAAAACAGTGAATGCCTATAAATTTAGAAGTGGGCAATCAAGTTACCCGAGAAATTAACCCGCTGATAAGACGCAGCTTCAAGGATAAATAAAATAAAACCCAACACGAGTTTGGCGCGTGTACCTACCTAGATAAGTATATTTAGTTATAGTTACTTGGGTTTTCCTTGTGTTGCTTATTAACATTGTTTCTTTATTCATTTTTTCTTTGATGATAAATACCAATACGAATAAAATATACCAAGTTCATCAAACATCATCTTACTTGAAGTAGAGCACATCTGTGATTTGGGAAACATTCTAGATAGTACCAACCTAGGACTTAGGTACAATACCTAACACCCTAGGTCCTAGATTGTTAGGTATTGTAAGTAAATCTAAGATATTCATCTACCATACGTTATGATAATATAGTAAGTAAACCAGTTTTGAAGCGCTCATAGTGTAGTTTGACTAGGTGTTCGTATGCAATCAGATTCAGATTCAGATATGTTTATTGTTAAACTGTGTTACAATATAAAGGTCTTAATAATAGCTTATAGTACCAACAGTTTCGCCCATAATGGACACACAATATGTTTAGTCGTCACCAAACATGTTAAAAATTTATACATTTACATTTCAATTTAATACTTACTCAATTGTAATTTAATTCACATTTCAATTTAATATAAGTAATAACATAAAAAGTAAAATAAAAGCGCAGAAAAAACAAAAACTTAAACCGTTCATAAAATATAAGTAGATATGTCTTATTTAGGTAGCTTATCCTTAAGAAACTCATCTACCCTGTAATAACTTTTTTGTATTAACAATTCAAAAACTTTCCCTTTAAATGTAGCTACGCAGTCCGAGTCCAGCACTGATTTGGGCAAATGATTATAAATTACTGGACCCATCCCTAAAAAACTTTTGTTAAATAATGCAGTAGTGTGAGGTGCCATACAAATTTTATTATGATTCCTTTTTGATGTCATGGTTTGAAACATATGCAAATTATTCCTAATAAACAGTGAGATTTCATCGAAGTTAAGCAGCGTTCGGCACGACCTGTCTTCGGATGGGTGACCGCGGGTGGCATTTACAACTGAGTGCTACCGTGGCTCGGATGACACGTTATATTGTGGCCCACGGTTGCTTTAATATTTTAGCCGTATCAGAGGCCTTCGTGGATATGGCCCAATCACCCTTCGTGGGTAGGCCTACATCCTGCAGTGGACTATTAAAAGCCTGATACAGTACATAACAGTACAGAGGCCTTCAGGTGGTTTAAAAACTCTGACACCAGGGCTTGCCACCCAGCCTATACGAACTTACTTACCGCGTTTGTGTTTCAATTGTATCGTCCATTTCCGCGAAGACAAATAGAAAGATACTTTTTGCGTAATTAAAAAAAAAAATTGTTTCGATTTGTCTTCGTGAAAATGGATGACACGATTTGATGTGTGCTCCGGATAAACCTAAAAATAAATCGTTCGACCAGCTCCAGCTGGTCACCATCGTCGGAGATCACCTAGGACCCAGGCGATAAGATATCGCGGAGCGACACTCGTCTCGTTTGGTCTCCGTCGTCGGGCACTGGCTGGAGTTCAGCTCATACTTGCAGCATCTCAAGCACTTAGTGGCCGGCCGTGCGCAGGACCGGCGCCGGCCCGGCCCGGCGGGACAACCGGCCGCGGGCTCGGCCGTGCGCAGGACCGGCGCCGGCCCGGCCCGGCGGGACAACCGGCCGCGGGCTCGGCCGTGCGCAGGACCGGCGCCGGCCCGGCCCGGCGGGACAACCGGCCGCGGGCTCGGCCGTGCGCAGGACCGGCGCCGGCCCGGCCCGGCGGGACAACCGGCCGCGGGCTCGGCCGTGCGCAGGACCGGCGGCGGCCCGGCCCGGCGGGTCAACCGGCCGCGGGCTCAGCCGTGCGCAGGACCGGCGCCGGCCCGGCCCGGCGGGACAACCGGCCGCGGGCTCGGCCGTGCGCAGGACCGGCGCCGGCCCGGCCCGGCGGGACAACCGGCCGCGGGCTCGGCCGTGCGCAGGACCGGCGCCGGCCCGGCCCGGCGGGACAACCGGCCGCGGGCTCGGCCGTGCGCAGGACCGGCGCCGGCCCGGCCCGGCGGGACAACCGGCCGCGGGCTCGGCCGTGCGCAGGACCGGCGGCGGCCCGGCCCGGCGGAACAAAAAAGTTAAAAGTTATATTATTATGTACTTAATAAGCCCGATTACAGAGGCGCCAGCGTAAATTAAATAGCAACGTAAAAAGCGTTCTCTCTATCGAACGCCTAAAGTGAAAAAGAAACAGAACTATGCTATTTAGCTAATATAATTACGCTGGCGCCTCTGTAATTGGGCTTATTATGTGGCTATGTGCAGGTAACTTTCCTAAAATTGGTTTGCTCACTTATAGCTTACATAAATTCCTACCTACTATCAATTGCTTAACCTTATTGCTAATCCTTAGTTTGTGATCTTTTACAAAAATACTTAAATTAATTTCATCAATATTTTTCTCCATGTGTTAATAGATTATGCTACAAAGAATACCTATAATTGTTGTTCATATATTTCAAGCCAATTTTAGCCTTCCAGGTTTCTATTTATGTTATAATACTTATTGTTTTTAGTCCCTCGTTACCTACATAAGTTATATATTTCTATGTTTAATGATGGCGCGGAGGCGAATGGTAGTACCTAGACATACCTACTGTGGTTTTTTGGTACTGTTATGTTTAAATTTAGTTGTATCATGTAATGGAAATAAATAATAAAAAAAAATGCCAAATAAATCTCTACTCTAATCAACGGCGACAATCTGATAAATTGACTGGAAAAAAGATAATGATACAGTTTTATAAGGAATTTAAAATATTGAATGGATGCTAAATGTTGAACTTGATAAAATACCTATTTGTCAATATTCCATTCTAATCCGTGTTAAAGCCTTTGTATCTATTATTTATAAGCTAGTTAATATCTTTATTCTTGGTTGAACAATTAGTAAATTAACATTTTAAATGTGTGATTAAGTATATACCGACATAAAATTATTAAATTTATAATATGAAATACAGCACATCAAATGTATCCCACGAGTAGGTCTTGCTGTGGGTATCGCCGGAGCCCGCGTGTGGCCCTTCACTCAGACGTCAGCTTTTCTTCTCCTTTTCTCTTCTACTGACCTGAAACAGCAAATAAGTTTAATTTAAACATACACGTCACGTAGTTAACTTAGGTACTTTTATTAAATTTTACTTTCGCGAGTTTTGTTTTGCCAATTTGACATGAACAACATAACCTATAAACTCTCTTTAATTGACTGCCTCGCTCGGTGGCACAGTGGTAAGCGACGCTGACTTCTGTACCAAAAGGTGGGTTTCTTTCCCGCCCAGGGCAAACATTTTGGTGATGATGTTCTTGTACTGTACAGTAACGGCTTTTAAAGTGAAACTTTTATTACATCGCCTCAAACTTTTCCGTCCCTCTATTGCATGTCGCGTGAGGTCGGCCGCGGAGAAGGGGTAAAGTGGAAGGCGCTCGACAGAGCATCCGAGGCCAAAATGGCGGCGCCTATGGTTCGCATCAGCTGACCGTGTTGTGATATTAGACTAGACTATTACTCATTTGTACCCAGGGACATTTTGTCTCAACTCTTACAAGTTTGTACCAATGATTGATTGTGCCAAAAAAATGATTGTGTGGTTATAATAATTAGGTACATGTGTGCTGCTGGCTGCCGTTTCGCTAGAGTGGTTCATCACTCTCAATGCACTAGATGGCGCTATAGTCGATGCCCCGACAAACTCATTGCTGGTTTGGACCATCTCCATTCTACCTACATAGTTGCGTCCTACTTTGTACTACACTCTGTTTTTGATCTTTGCAAAACATTGGGCATCAGTTCTAGGTACTTCTACGAATTGTGTGCCCTATCTACGACCTATTAAACTAGCTAACCCAATTAGTTGTGATGGAATGGATGGACATCCAACGTATTCCGGTGGTCTCGACCAGATCTTCGATCTACGAGTACCTACTCGTACGTTGTCTACATACATTCGTTTCTCAAACGACAGAAATTATTGATCGTTTGTATGTCGGTTCGCTTATATTAGGTTTTCCAAATTTGTGACTTACTAAGTAGGTACATACATATTATATAAGTCGGCCCACCAATAGCAGAGGTGGGTATGTAGCCGTGGTGGTCTAGTGGTAGTAATTAGTACCCGCCTTACAACTGTGTGGTGGTGGATTCAAACCCGATCCCGCTTCAATGAGTTTCTTTGGAATTTAAGTACGGAATTTCAAATGACTGGCTTTTCGGTGAAGGAAAACATAGTGAGGCAACCTGAACACGTCCATACAATAAATCCACTAACCCGCAAGGGGCCAGCGTGTTGGATATGGCCCAATCATCATTTGCGGGTAGGCCTATGTTCTGTAATAGACAGGACAGTGCAGGCACAATAATAGCGGAGACATAAGGTACAAAATAAGAATATTTAGTGTCACTGGCACTCTCGCTACTCAATAGATTGCTATTCGGTCGCGGTTACATACTTATTTCGTAATTATATGCAGTAGAACGGAAAAGTCTTTATTTTGAAACACTTGAAACGATAAATTTACTTATTTTGATAATAACTCATAATATAATCATACCGCTTTTAATCATCTAACGATTTGAAAAAAAAATATTAAAAAATCTGTTTATGGTGACGTCTATATAAAAGTTAGACATACCTATGCTATTGCTGACCTTTTAGTAGGAATTATTATGTTCTAAAACTTTTCTATACAACTCAACCATATACAGGATTATTTCTAATCAATTAGCATCATTTTAGGGGCTTATTCTGTACATCAAAATTAACAACTTTTGTTCTGCTACTTTAGTCAAAACTCAAAAAATAATTGTTGTTTTGTTCCATAGAAATATATTGTTCACCCGTTTTTGTGATTGTGTGACCCGTGTTTTTTTTGAGTTTTGACAAAAGTTGTAGAACAAAGGTTGTTAGTTTTGATGTACAGAATAAGCCCCTAAAAGGATGCTAATTGATAAGTAAAAACTCTATATATCTTATCGTTAAGGAAGTTTTAGTAAGAAACGTTTTTGTTCGATCGTTTTTTCTCCAGCTTACTTTGCAATACCAACTACTTTGTAAAACTGTTTTAATTTTTCGAGTTTATTTATAGCCTATGACACTCGCAAATAATGTTGCTATTACTTTATGTTCTGAGTGCTACTATGATAACTCATAAAGCCCTTCTGTTCCGCGAAGACTACGATTTCTTAATGGGTCGACGGACTTTTAGAATTCCTGTACCTAATTACATATCGCTACTAGGATTTAGAAGTCCAGAATTCGCTCATACAACCACCTACAACAATGTCTTTAAACAATGCGATATACTTAAATGCAACTCTAGGGCCTGCAAGCGGATCGTAAAAAAATGGCTTCTGACACTGTCGTACGACGAAACAGAGAAGCTTATGCTGTACAAGCTCCCGTTTATATCAAATTTGAAATTATTACCTCAAGCATCTGTATCAAGAATATAATATAAGCTCAAGTATATCAAAACGCATACAAGCACACACACACTCACACACACACACACACACACATTTTCACACACTACTTTCATCCAAATTACCTACAACTAACACTCAGTCCTTTAGCAATTGTATTTTCAATTTTCCCCAGTATTCCTACAGGACTTAATTGTCATAATCAATATCTTACCGATCTGTTAATACTTCATATCTAAAATTGTAAGCAACTCGTGCTCAGAACCCCGAAACACAGGCCTCATCGCCTAGTTCAGGGATCACTATTAATGTAAAAGTATGTAATGTGTTTTTTGGCAATAAATATATTATTATTCCTTTTATTCACATTAACTCACAAGCAAAGCTTGGTCCTTTGGTAGGCATCAGTGGAGCCGAAGCCAACACTGAGAGGCCCTTTTCCATCACTTTTTATAAAACATAAAATGTTGTGTACAAAAAGTAGAATGAAAATAATTATAAAAAAACTATTGCTAGATGTGACTTACAGGTTATCGGGCTATTGTGATGTAGTGATCGATGACTTAAAAAGATGGTGTATGGAATGAGGTACGGCACCCGCCAAATAATGCCTCATTTCAAATATCCAGGCGGGTGGTGACTTGCCATCCACTAAATGGGCCCCCCGTAATAGCTACCGAATATTGGTGGCGGAGGGGCAACATTGGTGTGGACGGCTTAGGGTGTCGAGAGGTGTGCTGCACTTTCACTAGACGCTACTCGCGGCGCTATGCCCTTTAACACTTCCACCCTGGAGCTTAGGTTCCTAGCTCTTGCGGTTTCCACTCCAAGCCGGCCGGTTAAGGCAAGAGAGGAGTCAGGGGTCTCATTTAACCCCAGAGAATCAGGGTTCGCGGTGTCGCCACTCACCGTCGCCACAAAGCCGCCCCTGCGTTATATTATTATTTTTAAAGCGTTTTACAACTCGAAATTATAAGAATTTCGGTAATAAATACACACCACGGGCCTAAACCAAGTGATGTGCACTTTCAGTAGTCGAAATTTGATTTGTCTCTTCCTGTGAAAATTTTCGTACGATCCGGCATGTATTTAAAATAGCGGCTTTCTGCATTGTTATAAAAGTATTTTTCGGTAGGTTTAGTAATTTTATTCCATGATGTAAGTATTTAGGTATCACACCTGTGCTAGAGAGCACCAACGGTATAATATATACTTTTTCCATTCTCCAAATTCTAATTATTTCCTCTTCCAGCTCTGTATATTTATTTATTTTATCTGTTATTGTTTTTTGCAGATTATGGGTATCAGGGATTGCTATGTCTATTAGGTATACAGTTTTTTCATTTTCGTCAGTTAGTGTGATATCTGGTCTGTTATTGTGGATAGTTTTATCAGTTAGTATGGCTCTGTCAAAGTATATTATTATTATTATTATTGGTGAAAGAATTTTAAAAATCGGTTCAGTAGATCCAGAGATTACCCCCTACAACCTCACAAACTTTACCTCTTCATAATATTAGTATTGACGTATAGATATGGAAGGATTAGATTAAATTCGTCAAATCTATTGAATGGAAGAGCCGATTTGAACAATTCATAAAGTAATCTATATGAATTGATACAGTCATACAGTCTTGAAAACAATTATGATTTATTTGGATAAGGAATGAAACAGAAGTATGTACCTAGAACATGGTCTAATATTGGTCGGTATTGCTATTAACTTTTAAAATGTAAAAAGTGGTTATTGTGACATAACGATAATAGTTGACTTGGTATTGCCATTTTTTGTAGATTTGATATGTTCTTTAATATTGCAAAACATATTTTTGTTCTATCATCAATAGTTTCCGCAGCGCATGCAACGGAAGACGTTTTTGGGCATTTATTTTAAAAGTTTTTTTTTTTTTTTAATTTTGCTCATAACATCTTTATATCTAAGTTGATTTATTTTTGTTTTCGTTAATCGGATCTGTTTGTGGTTAGCTGTTTCAAGAGGACATGAAAAAAATAGTGTTAACTAGCCTATTAAGGGCAATTTTTCTCTTTTAGGATTCTATCCCCTAAGAGCGTTTAGAGGTACCTGACTTACCTGGACTAGTTAAGAAATTACATTAGAATCATTGAACGTGATAGTAAGATTATTTTTAGTTTCATTTATCAAATTTATTCTAAGATTCTTCCACAGATTACTTTTACTATTAAGGGTTAATGATACTTTTTAGCTGCTTTACGAAACAGTTTTCAATTTCAACATGTCTTAGATTATTATAATCAGCCAAGTACGAGTCAGACTCGCGCACGAAGGGTTCCGCACCATATGGGGGGCTTCCCTTAAATATCTATTTTATTTTAATGTAACTTTTTATTTTTCAAGTTAATTTGGGAACATCTTACACACGGCCTCTGACCCCAAACAAAGCTTGTGATATGGCTGCCAGAGACTGATATACTACATAATTATACTTATTTATAAATATATACATACTTATATAGATAGTAACTAAATAACACCCAGACACAGAGCTGTTTGCTTTACTCTGCTTACGTTCATCACATAAATGTTTGCCCTGGGTGGGGATCGAACCCACGCCTCTTTGACCCAGAAGTTAGGATCACTAACCACTGAGCCACCGAAGCAGTCATCATCTGTAAAAATTTCGACTTTCTAGCTATCGCGGTTCATGAGATATAGCCTGGTGACAGACAGACAGACGGACGGACAGCGGAGTCTTAGTAATAGGGTCCCGTTATTACCCTTTGGGTCCGGAACCCTAATAATTGGCAATTTGATAAATATTGTTATATGTAGTTGACTGAAGTGTACGTGTGAGTGATAATAATTATAAGTACTAGTGCCAGTGATTATTTATCTATGCTTTATTTTTAAATTAATGTCTAAGGTCAATGCGCAGGTCTTATCATACAATACCTACTTGGAAACTTTGAATCTTAAAAAAATTGATAATGTTTATACTGGGTGTTTCTCTAAACGTATGACATATTCTAGAATATCATTGCACTCATCGTTATGATTAATAGGTATTACCATGGGTGGCCCGATTGTAAAATTAGTCGTAACCCGGAGTTGCGTGAAATATAGGTGTTACATACAAAAAGTCTATGGACTCACGACAAAATCTATGTACTTTTACAAAGCTTTATGTGATAAATGAGCTCATACACAATAGTTTTTACCGACTTCATAAAAAGGAGGAGGTATTATATTCATATAGTATATTCATATATATTCTATATTTATAGCCGTGGTAGTCTAGTGGTAACGACACCCATCTTACAATCGTCAGGTTCAAACCCGCTCCCGTACCAATGAAGTCCTTAGAATTTAAACCAAATACGTATATCTACGTAACGGCTTCTTGCAGTTGTGAAAAAAACATACTTCTCAGTTATCGAAAAAAAAGTTAGATCCGTTTATGTCGTAAAAAACGTGTATTTCGACACTCATCAAGGGAATCAAAACCTATAGGGTTACTTCCCGTTGACCTAGAACTATAACATTTAGCAAGGAGCATGGCCTCAGAGTACACAGAAGGGAATAAATCTGAAAACTGTACATTTTTAACTAAATCACAAAAAGAGCCTCAATGCGAAATAAAATGGGCTCTAATTTCAAAGTGAATTAATTGTATCATGTGGGGTATCATTTGAAAGATCTTGATTAGCACAAGCTAAAACAGGCTTTCAATTAGTTATTTTACAATGTGTGATTTACGATTCATGATAAGAAAAGTGAAAATTCGCTTATCGATGATTATGTCATAGTTACGCTTTGAAGTTTTAATAACTTAGTTCACAATTTTGTGCAATTTTCAAGATTTCTACGGAGCCCTCGGCGTGCGAGCCTGACTCGCACTTGTTCAGTTTTTTTAGGGTTCCGTACCCAAAGGGTAAAAACGGGAAACTAAGACTTCGATGTACGTCTGTCTGTCTGTCACCGGGCTGTATCTCATAAACCATGATAGCTAGGCAGCTGAAATTTTCACCGATGATGTATTTCTGTTGCCGCTATAACAACAAATACTAAAAATAGAATAAAATAAATATTTAAGGGGGTCATAAAACAAACGTGATTTTTAGGAGTTTTTTGCTCGCTATTATTAATAACGGCAACAGGAATGGGGCTCCCATACGGTACGGAACCCTTCATGCGCGAGTCCGACTCGCACTTGGCCGATTATTATTTTTAATGTATACTCATCGATTTATTTTCGCCAATTGTGAACCGATTTTAACAAAATCTTGTTTATTTCGAAGGGGTATACTCCCAAGGCGGTCCCATTTAAATTTTATTGAAATCTGCTGAGCCGTTTTTAAAAAATCAACAATCAACAGTAATTTATAAAATACTAAACGAATGACACATCTCTTCGTGCGAAATATCCTGTTTCTGTACACGGTGCATGGAAGTCGGTTATGCCATTTTTGGGGGAAAATAATTATGGCTTGTATCTTACAGTCTTAATGAGGTCATCCGTTCACCTCGTGGGCAGTCGTCCTATGCTATGCTACTCTTGCCGGTAAGTGGTCTCCGCTGGAGAACTTACGATCCTATCAACCAGACAGGCCAAGATTTCTAATAAGATCGGTTGGAAGCGGCTTGTATCCAGCTCGATCATGAAGTCTAAATAAGTCATCCATTCACCTTGTGCATAGACGTTGTAGAGAAACCAACCTCTTTGTTAGCTTCTCTACATTCAAACTTTTTTACTAGACAGTAGACGATAACACTGCCAACCTGCCAACCTGCCACTCAAATGAAAATTGTCCTTTGACGGGATCAGCTATCTTATCGATTTGTTTTGTCAGTCATCTGGAAGACACGAAAGATGGTGCATGTTTTGGTTATTTTTTTATGAATGTATGTGGTGTTAGTTTATTCTTGGTATGTGGACAGGTCCCGCCGTGAAGACGGTATTAGCGTCGAATAACGGGCTAGGGTGAGAGGCTCCGGTCTCTTTGACCTTGTTTCAGGACCTCATCTTGTGGGGCCGCTGTCCCCTAACCTGGAGCCCCGAGCTATCGCTACAGGCGCCTATACCTCAGGCGCCAGTACACCACCGCAGGCGTTTTCACGCTAACGCCGAGCTGGCGCACAGGCGCCTCCATCCACGCATCCTGCTGGCGCCCCACTATCGGCGGGTCCAGCTCATCCCACGCACAAACCTCGGCCACCCTCCAGCGTGGTTCTTCGAGTGCTAACTTCACCTCCTTTTTGGCTAAAATTCTACGGACTCCTCTCTTTTCAAAATATTTAACAAGAATCAAGATGTTATAGACTTTAAGTGCGTTGTGTTTTCTGTGGTGTAAAATAAATGTGTAAATACTAAGGTTAGTTTTTTATATTACTCTCCTTTCTCCGAACCGCTAGGAATTGTAACTTCTACGTTCTAGGCAGGAATCTTTAGGTAGGTTCTTAGATTTCTCTTAACTTGTGGTGCTGCAACCGGCTTCCCCGCTTGCAACGCTACAACGTCCTATGCTACGCTTGCCGGTAATTGGTCTCTATTAGAGAACTTACGATCTCATCGATTGATTTCAAACAAGACCGGTGGAAAGCGGCTGGCATCCAGCGTTATCCTGCCAGTTTTAATAAGTTACCTGTTCACCTCGTGGGTGGGTAGACGGTTACGCTTGCCAGTAAGTGGTCTCTATTCGAGAACTTACGGCCCCTTGACCACAATCATATCAGAGAACTGGACTCGATAATAAATAGGTTTCTAACTTGCTGTCTTATCGCTTTCGGAGTTGATCCCATAGTACAACTAGGTGATAATGATAAGTACAATTCATCCATCCATCGACACTAGGGTATTAACTGCTGGATACAGGCCTACCCTATAAATATTTGAAATAAAATCGCTTGCAAGCGGTTTGTATCCAGCGCGATCCTGCAATCTAATAAAGTCACCCGTTCACCTTGTGGGTAGACGTCCTGTGACAGCCACGGCCCAGGTTTTCTTAATGAAGTCATCCGTTCACCTGGTGGATAGACGTCCTGTGACGACCACGGCCCAGGTTTTCTTAGGGCCAGATGTCCCCTAACCCTTTCTTTTATAAGGATATTAATTAATAAGTACGTAGGTGGTAGACAGATATCGGTAGGTAGGTATGGTTACACATATTCATTATTTATATTACAGTCGAACTTCATACCTAACATAATAATCTTATCGAATAAATAGTAATACGAGTATTATAGGTAGTACCCATATCGATGAAAAAATTAACTATTGCATAAATAGGCATGATAGCTGAGAAAAATAAACATCATTATAAATAATTGGTCCGATAGATTATTGAAAGATGGAAACAAAAAATAAAATACTCAATATCATTTGTTTTGTCAATTTAAAGAGAAACGATAAAGATAAAGTCCATCAAATTTCAGGAGTTGGGGTCATTGACGTTACTCTGATATGAACAGGATATCTACGCCATTTTTTGTTTAGTTTGCAAAATAAAAAAAATATGAATAGAATATTTTTGAAAGTCTAAAAAACTGACGGACTAATTATATTTTAAGTCATCTACCATATTGTGGTTTCCTGCCATGTTTGATTTAGAATGACCTCACATAGCTGACCATGTATTGGCAAACAAGACAAGGATACTAAATTTCAGCTCAATGGGTTGATGCTATCTGCTTCAAAATTGCGTTGCAAGATTCCACCCGAAAAAACGAACTTAATTAAATACATTGCAAGTTAAATAAAAGTTTGTTTAAAAATCGAAATTAAAAATTGCAATTTAACCCACGACGGTTAAAAAGTAATTGAACAATCGGTCAAGTGCGAGTCGGACTCGCGCACGAAGGGTTCCGTACCGTATGGAAGCTCCCATTAGTATGTTTTATTTTAATTATTTATTTTTGAAGACATTATACAACTTAATATTCTGTGAAAATTTCACGCATCTTCCTGTTGCCGTTATTAATATCTAGCTAAAAATTATGTTTCTTGTATGGGAGCCCTTAATATCTAGTTTATTTTAATTTAATTATTTGTATTTGGAGTAGGTAAATATTTAACTAAATATTCTGTGAATATTAAGTTGTACCCGAGAATATCCGTCCGGGGCTTTTAGCGATTATACTCGTAGCTTTATCCACAACGAAGTTACATGGGGTTTAAAATAGCCTAATTGGCTTCCGGACAAGTATGCTACGGCTGAGCTCTTATGTGCAGGTGCACTGCCGTGCACCCAAACAAGTCGACACGTCAGACACTTGGAATGTACTTTCCATCTTGGAGGGGTACTTACCCCTCTATTTGTCACCAAGGGGCTTCCACTTCTCTAAATCTGGCCCTGATCAGACGTGTCTACGGGGTTCTTTATAAGACCGATATACATTTTGTAGTACTTTTTCGATAGAGTTTTTGTATAAAACAGTATTTTTCCGCAATCCCGGGTTGGCCCATACGAGTATAATGATGTTCTGGAATACCTATGTCTTACGTTTAGAGTCGCAAAAGTGGCACCACCGACTTCCACCGTGTACAGAATTCCAATTGTTTGCACGAATCGATGTGACCCATGTACATGAATGTTGATTTATCAAAAACGGCTCAACCATTTTCGATAAAATTAAATTGGACCTTAGCCATCAGTTTAATAACCACAATAGCTGACGCTGGAGCTTATAAATCTTATCTCGCGCGCGCCCCGGAGCCGGAGTGAACTCCAGCTCGTTACACAACTCGGAACAATCATCATCATCATTTTGAAGCCCGTACTCGCCGACTGCTGAGCATAGGACTTTGTTTTTCTTACCCAAGTGAAACATAACAAATTAGTTAAAAATGAGTTGTCAAGTGCGTGTCGAGACACGCGTATGATGGATTTCAGCAGATGGTGATTATGATGATTATGATGATGATAATAACCTTTGAATAATTGAGTATGAAAAGGTCAATGACCTCTGAGCTGTGTACAAGTTTATAAATTTTTCTTTGTACCACGGAGTTATAATTCAACAGTGTATAAAATAATTTTAAATGATAGTTTTTAGTTTGGTCTATAAACCCAGAAAGTAATAAAATTCCAAATTTATACTTTAAAACTAAAGGGGGGGGGGGGGGGGACACTCGTTTTAGGCTTCCGTACCCAAAGGGTAAAAACGGGACCCTAATACTAAAACTCCGCTGTCCGTCTGTCTGTCTATCACCAGGCTGTATCTCATGAACCGTTATAGCTAGACAGTTGAAATTTCCACAGATGATGTATTTCTGTTGCCGTTATAACAACAAATACTAATAACAGAAAAAAATAACTAGTTTAGGGGCGCTCCCTTACAACAAATCTAAATTTTTAGCTGTTTTTTGCTTGATATATATTTGGTAGTTACAGGTACATACTTGAAATATTCACATAATATTGATTCCCATACAAGAAACGTTATTTTTTTACTCGATTTCAATAACAACAACTGGAAGATGCTTGAAATATTCACAGAATGTTAACTATTACATTCCCTTTAATAAAAATTAAATAAAATATATTAAGGGAGGCTTCCATACTGTACGGAACCCTTCGTGTGCGAGTCCGACTCGCCCTTGGCCGATTATTTTATTTCAACTTTGGCGACCTATATCTCAGAAATGGTACATGTGACAATAAGTTGTCAAGTGCGTGTCGAGACACGCGTATGATAGGCTTCCGTAGATATGGTGAGGATGATTATGATGATGATAAAAACTATACTATCGAATATGCTATACATGTACCTATTTAATACCAGCGAGGTCTACTGTTCGGAAAACTACTAGTTAAGTTATATAATCAAAACGTATCTAAACTTATGATGTGTATGTTTTGACACCCACACAGGTCAGACTGATATCTCCCGGAATAGCGGCGAGGTCGAGGCCATAATTATTCTTATCTTAGTACATGAACAAACCTCGTGTTAGATTCTTAGGGTTCCGTAATAAAACAAGGAACGCGTATAATTTCGTTGTATCCATCCGTCTGTCCGTCCCTATGTCACAAAGCCTCATATCTCCCACATTTAGGTATCAACCAATTACCTACTTGTACATTATGAATGATAGTTTTAGTATGGATCTCAATTTCAAATAGGTACTTACTCAAAAAATCAGTACTGTGTAATTAAGGGATAGCTTTCATACGGATGGAAAGTGGGGGTGAGCTTAAAATGAATGTAAGGTTACAATAAACTTTTTTGTTTGACGTAGATATTGTTTCTGAGATAAAGGTCGCCAAACTTGAAATAATCCGCCAAGTGCGAGTCGGACTCGCGCACAAAGAGACCTGTACCGTATGGAAGGCCCCTTAACCCTCTGCAACTGACGTGAGGTCTGAGATACTCTTCAATACCTTTTTGTTGTTGCTAAATCACCGTTTGGTAGCGTATCATTCTATCTCTCCCTCTACCTTCCCGAGTCGACAAACGCCTCCCGTCAATGCAGCGACGGCAGCTGCAGCACACAGGTAGAGTTAGAGCTGTTCGGCGTCACCAGGTCAGCAGGTCAGTAGTAAGTGATGGGTCTGATATACGTGTGGTCTGTAATATCGCCATAACTCCATAGTGTCTTACATACCTCATGTCAATAAATTAATTATATCCATAGTAACAACCTTAGTTAAATATGTCGATCAAAAATTTTTTTTATAATGCATTTTTATGTATTGTCAGAAATAAATTAGTATTAGTTAGTATTTATAAGCAATGGTGAATTAGTTCCTTTTGGCATGAACAAAAAGTTTCTAGTGTAAAGATGCTGCGAAAATTAATAATGCTTTACGTCGTGTGTAGGCAGTGTAGGTCGTGATTTACCAAATCTACTACCTTCAAACGAACCTGAATGATCTTCTGCAAGAAATATGTATCATGTGTGTCCAAGTAAATTTAAGCAGCAAACAAAATCTGTGTGTTGTGTTTGTGCAAATTCAAGTGTACAGTGACTGCCTCGGTGACTCAGTGGTTAGTGACCCTGGCTCCTGGATCAAAGAGGCGTGGGTTCGATTCCCACCCAGGGCAAGCATTTTTGTGATGAACATAGGTGTTTGCTCGGTATCTTGTTGTTATTTAGGTATTATCTAATGTTATATAATATATAATGTTTACGAACTTTTATCCACAGTAAAAAAAGTTGCCTATGTGTTAATCCAAGGTTTAATAAGCTACCTTCGTACCGAATTTTATCCAAATCGGTTCAGCTGTTTTAGCGTGAAAGAGTAACAAATATCTATGCATACTCACAAACTTTCGCGCTTATTATATTAGTAGGAAGTAGGATTATAACTAATAGTTCTCTGAGCAGTAGATTTCGCGACAAATCACCTTAACTGAATCTTCGTAAGCCCATATTATTCCTATATGCTTACCTATATTATTCCTATAATTATGCCTATATTACTTCGTAGCCTCGGTCTTGACCGATTTGGTTCATAGTCGCATAATATCTTGTCAGAATTCAGATAGTAAACAATATTGCCAAATATTATCAAAATCGGCTGTTAAATAGTGCGAAAGCAATTTTCTCCATTTTTAAGGGAAATATCCAATCAACCCAATCAGACATTGCCGATGACAAAAAAATCTAATACACAAAACCGGTGTACCAAGTTTCGTCGAAATTGATTGAATAATGCGACCAGTAAACGAAAACATCTGGACAGACGAAAGCAAAATTGCCGTGTTTATACAAAGATCTTCGATTTAAAATAATTTAATTTAAATTTATTTAATATGGGCTCCCATACAACATACCAGAGTTTAAAGCCGTTTTTCGCTCGCTATTAATAACGGTGACTGGCAGATGCTTGAAATTTTCACAGAATATTTAGTTATACATTTACTTTAAGAATAAATAATTAAAATAAAATATATTAAGGGAGGCCACCACACGGTACGGAACCCTTCGTGCGCGAGTCCGACTCGCACTTAGCAGATTATTAGGGTTCCGTATCCAAAGGGTAAATACGGGACTCTATTACTAAGACTCGTCAGTCTGTCTGTCTGTCACCAGGCTGTATCTCATGCACTGTGATGGCTAGAAAGTTGAAATTTTCACAGATGATGTATTTTTGTTGCCGCTATAACAAATAATACTAAAAACATAATTAAAATAAATATTTAAGGGGGGCTCAACAACAGCACAACAGCTACAACAAACCTGAATTTTTCACCGGTTTTCGTTCAATATTAATGACAGTAACACGTCAACGCTTCAAATATTCACAGAATATTTAATTTTAATTATTACTTTAAAAATAAATAATTAAATTAAGATAAAATAATATTTAAGTGGGTCTCCCGTACAAAAAACGCAATTATTATTTAAATATTCAGAGAATATTTAGTTGTATATTCACTTCAAAAGTAAATAATTAATTTAAAATAAATTAAATTAAGGGTGCTCCCATACGGTACGGATCCTATCGTGCGCGAGTCCAACTCGCGCTTGGCCGATTTTTGGCATAGCTATAGTTCAAACCTCGGAGAGTGACTTTGATTAATTACTTATTATCTCGGAAAAACAAAAGGTTTCTATGTAATATCACAAAAATTAAAATATGACGCCGGCGAAGCCGCAGGCAAAAGCATATTATTGTATAATAGACCCGTTATGTAAGTTAGATTATTTATTTATCAAAACAATAAGTACGTGTATCAACAAATTAAAGTGCGTGACAAAGCAATGTTACCTAATTAAAAAGGCAATGATAAAGATAAGCTACAAAGGTCAGCGTCAAAGTTCGGAAGTCAGGGCTATTGATTATGAAAATGACGTCGATTATGAAATTGCTATAATTTCATCATTTTTTGTTTTGCGGAATAAATCATAGGAACGTGTAGAATAATTTTAGTGTTCCGCGTTTTAGTACGGGACCTTACACTTACTTATTCAACGAGTATTTTTACGTAGCCTTGTGGCGCCTTGAACCACCAGCTGTGTAAGATCTGGCGTTGAGGCTAGCTTGCGCGTTTCAAGCCCAGCATGGTTTGTGTCCAGGTATGGGTGAAGCCACTCCTTGTGGGTGGTGGCCATCAAAGTCCCCCAGGATCACTAATTGGTCCGAAGGGTAGCTGAGCTGAGCAGCATCCGCCGCCTCACTGCGATATTCACTGAGTCTAGTCGTCTCCTGGTCCCGGCTATGCGATCGGTATACAAATTACACAGGCATTAATTTTATTCTGTTTTTAGTATTTGTTGTTATAGCGGCAACAGAAATACATCATCTGTGAAAATTTCAGCTTTCTAGCTATAACGGTTTTGAGATACAGTTTGGAGACAGACAGTCAGACGGACAGACGGAATCTTAGTAATAGGTAATAGGTCGTTTTTACCCTTTGGGTACGGAACCCTAAAAAGAAACAACAAGGTACATTATGGACCTATCACATACAGTAATCACTCTTATTGGCGAGTAAACCAAAATCAAGCCAATCAGAGTAAAGGTTAGATATGGTTATCAAATCTTACTAAAGCAACTCGTATTTATGTAAAAATTCTAACTTTTTTCAGTAAGATTGAGAAATATCATAGCCAATGTCGAATTATCCGTGTTTTTGCAAAATTCCAAGGACTTTTGCAATAAAACGGATTATCAAATTTTTCTACGATATATATATATACATATATGTAGATGTTAATTAGGTTCAAATAATATTTAGGTATACGACTCGGATGTAACAAATGAGTTATTTTATTCTCAGTATTTTAACTAACAGGAAAACTGTGGTTACCTAGTGAACTGTAGTATATCAGGTGATAGAGAATTATCAAAAGCAGCAAAAACTGAAACATCCAACACGAATAACGCGCGTGTAGATAAAAATATTTTGTTATCTAATACCTAGTTAAGTTTCGAGAGCGTTTAATATTCTTTTTAAAAATTACAATTAAAATTAATCCTAACTTATTTAATGTACCGATGTTAGGCACGTCTTATTCCTAGTGAAGCTGATACTAAACTTGTTTAAACCTACGTCTTAAATTCTAACGAAAGCTCGGGCGCTTATCTTTGCTGACACTGCGTCTGGGCCGTGGAATGCGGTGGCGTGATATCGCGTGGGCCGACACAGTATCAACACTGAGCTAAGTTCGGGGAACGTAACGCCTTCCCCCTTAGACCGAAGTTATCGGAAAAATGTAGTTTTTCCGAGAACTTTGCTCTTTACAATTTCCCGACATTTTCTTATGCTACTAAAAGGGGAATTGGTACCCCATTAACATTTTCTTCAATGTTCTGTTCCATATTGTCTCTTCGCATGAAACACTTATATTTCCACCAAATCGCGTAAACTATAATGACCATAATCACCATATATAACACTATGGTGGCAACACTAACACTTTTCACACTAATTTCGCTGTTTCCGCGTCTGGGGCTTTTCTTCAATAATTCGTTGAGGCGTTGAATGGCGTCCAGGTCCACACTCTTAAGGCTTACCGGATCGGCATTCGCTTCGACGATTTTCTGGTTGTCGGGTAAACTAGGCAGGTTGACTATAGGTACGAAACGACTATAGGAATGAAACGGTGTCCGTAGATTAACAGGTTATCGATGAAGACGTCGCACGGCTTCTGTATAGTTAATATATATGTTCCTCGGATTCGTTCTTGTACTACGTCATCTCCACATCTCTGGGCTATGGTTTTCTCGATTTTCACAAATATTATCCACATATTTCGGCTAATTTTCTGGATTTTCAGGTTTTCCAGCTCGAATCGGTGGGGGTAGCATCTCGTGGCATTCTGTTGAAACTGCATTAGCTGCTCCTCGCAGGTTTCCGCTGTATGCATGGCTAGGGCTTTCTCTGGGCATAAAAATTCTCTAGCTGTTATTTCTCTGCATTCCTGGACTATTGGACGGTACTTATTACCTTCTACTATTAGGTAAGGGAATTCAGGGATAATGGCGTAAACTTCTTCGCTAGGATCATGGAACACAGGGAGTGGGTACAATTTGAAATAACTATAAGTAACGTTATCAACTAAAGGCACATTAATTATAAATATAACATCACTATCCCTAGCATAGGTTTTTACCGTAAATGTCTCTTCTAAGTTTACTAAATTTTGCTCATTTACTGGATACATTAATTGTTCAACATTACTTATTTCTTTTAACAACATTAATAATTCCTGTGAGTTTAGAACAACTTTATGTAGAACGGAAACTTTACTAAATGCTATTGCCGTCTCTATGTCACTGAGCTTCATAGAGATGGTTCTGAAATTAATTATAAATAAGTTAAATACATTAATTATATGAGACTGAAGTAATTCCGAGCTTTGCCTGTTTACGTTATTCTTATAAAATTGTTCTAAGTTCATAATCTTATCGCTTAGTATCTTAGTGTTTTTATCAATAACCTTAGTGGAGTTAACTACGTGATCTAACATTTCAGAAATGATTGTTATTTTATTAGATGTCGTGGTTTCGCGGCTATCTATGTCTGCTATAAGTGTATCGAAATGAACGGCGTCGTCATGGTCCAAATTGCCAGTTATAACTTTAACTAGTGAGCCTAACGGATTAATAAGGCCACGTTTGACCCTTTTCTGAGGGATTAATTGCTGGTTACAGCGAAAAGTTATTTTCGATAGCTTCATCCCTTACGTATTGCACCTGAATTTTGTTCTCATTTATACCACTTATTGCGGAAATATTTTGGAAAGTTTCTAAGTTTGTACAAAAATCGGAAAAGTGGTTTGAGTTCAGGTCTAAATCATAGGCTAATCCTTCTAATTTAATTGTTTTTACAATAGACCATTCGTTTCGCTCTAGAAATGCTTTTCCTAATTTCACGGGTAGAAGACCCGGATTACTTTCAATCCTTTGCAGTTGAAGGTCCTGGTCTTGGTGACTGTATCGATCCAGAAGGGCCTGGGTCGATGTCCATGCCATCAGAAGTAGGTAGCACCACCTGTGGAGGACGTTTCACGTTTTTAAGGGGAACTTTGGTCTGCCTGTTCCTGACTTCCACGGGGACTACGTTTCTAACTACGTCTCCTGTTACTACTGCCTTTTGGTATTTGGGTTTATCTTTTGCCTGTCTTTTGTTCACTGCCTTGGTGAAAACTACTTTTCCTGCCTCTAAATTCGGTCCTAATTCTCCTCCTCTTTTTCTAACTACATTTTCTTTTTCTTTGCTCATTTTCTGGGAAATGTGTTTGTATAATTCCTGAATCCTTTTTCTGTGGTCCTTAATTAATTGCTGCTTATAAGCTTTATCGAAATCTGTATCAAAAGCGGAGTTAACTGAGGTATGCCCGAATACTATTTCGAAAGGAGTTAGGTCAGTAGCGCTATGTATAGCATTATTGTACGCAAGTATAGCATAGGTCATTACGGAGGCGGCATCTGTGTATTTCCTCTCGTATTTAGCTATTCTGTAAATTTCTATGATGGTGGAATGGAAGCGCTCTACCATTCCCATAGAGTTTGAGTTATTGGGTGTTCCGATATGTAATTTAATTTTATGCAAATCTGTTAATTCCTTCATTAATTCATTATTAAATTCGGTTCCGGGGTCGCAACTGATTTTTCTGGGAATTCCATAAAAACTGAAATATTTTAGTAATGCTCTAACTATTTCCGGGGTAGATCGGGACGGTACTTCCAAAGCTTGTCCTAGTTTGCTGAAGGCATCAATAATGGTGAGATAATGTTTTGATTCTATTGAGAAAATATCAATGAATATTTCCTGAAATGGGGATTCTTGTGTTTCCGTAAGTTGAAGTACTGGTTTAATGGGTTTACGGTCGTATTTACTAACTTTACATTTTTCACAAGAATTTATAACAGCTGCTACTGTTTCCTGCATGTTCGGCCAATAGTAGTTTCGCTTTATTCTTTTAACCGTTTCTGATATGCCTCTATGGCATGTTTTACCGTCGTGTATTTTTTCTATTATTTGTTTTTGTTCGTTCTTGTCTTCTACATTTACTACGCGTTCTGTGCATTCATAAAAGTTAACAGTGCCTTATTTAAATAGTGTTATTATCGTTTTTCCGAAATCGCGCCTGTGTTCGAATTTCTCAAAGTAAATAAAATATTTAACTTTTGGTTTTACGTATTTCTTCAAAAATTCTTTAATTATTTCCAAATTATTTATTGGGAGAAACACTTCCAGAATTTTCTGGTGTTTTGTGGATAAGTCGGTTACTTGCATGTCGTTTCCAAATTTTTGAAAAACTAGTATTTGGTTTGGTTTTGTGTCTACGGCTTCTTGCAAAATGGGGATTCCAGGTGAATCTAAATCTTTACCTGAATGAATAGTTTGACTATGGCTAGATTCGGTTTCGGACCTAACTTGCCAATGTGATTCTTTACGTAATAACTCTTCGTTTACGCTTTCGTCGTCAGATAAACTTATAGGGCTAGCTGTAGCGGTTCGATTCGAGTCGGAGAGTATAATAGTGCCAGAGTCACTGTCGTTCTGTCTGTCAGTCGTTTGTTCGGTTGGTCTATCTAAGTTAACTATCATAGAGCGGTCGTCATTTTCTTCTGATTCCAGGGCATTTACCTTAAGCCTAGATAAGGCATCAGCATTTGTGTTTTTGCGGCCATTTTTGTATTTTATATCGAAATCGTATTCCTGGAGTCGTAATCTCCAGCGCGTTAATTTACTTCCTGGTTCTTTAAGTTGGTAAAGCCAAAGTAAAGGTCTGTGGTCTGTTACTATGTCGAATTTATGTCCGTAGAGGTAGGGGCGGAAATGTTTAGTGGCCCAAACTATAGCCAATAGTTCTCTTTCTATTGCGCTATATTTCCTCTCGGTATCTGTAAGCGTACGGCTGGCATAAGCTACAGGTTTATCTGTGCCTATGGTACCTTGGGAGAGAACAGCACCAATTGCTACTTCCGAGGCGTCAGTGGTGAGGATGAAAGGTTTCGTCATGTCTGGGTACTGTAAAATTGGGGCATTTACTAATAACTCTTTACATTTTTGGAAAGCTTCTTTGTATTTTTCTGTTATTTCCACCTTTTTACCCTTTTTCAGGCAGGCGGTTAGGGGTTGCGTTATTTTGGAAAAGTCTTTTATAAACCTACGGTAATATCCTATGAAACCTAGGAATCGTTTGATTTCAGTCTGAGTCTCTGGGATAGGATAGTTTAGTACTACCTTTATCTTGTCGTTATTCGGTTTGAGTCCGTCTTTAGTCAAAGTATGTCCTAGATATTGCACTTCTTTTCTCAGGAATTCAGATTTGTCAAGTTGTACTTTTAGGTTGGTTTGTCTGAGTCTGTCAAAAACCTTTCGGAGTTTTTCTAGGTGTTCTACTAGACCATTTGAATAGATTAAAATGTCGTCTAAGTAGACAAGGCAGTGTATTCCTTGTAGACCTCTCAACACATTATCCATAGCGCATTGGAACGTCGCCGGAGCTGTCTTTAAACCAAATGGCATTCTAAGGAATTCGTAATGTCCATTTTGGGTGGAAAATGCAGTTTTTTGTCTGTCTTGTTCTGCAATTTCAATTTGGTGGTATCCGGAAGCTAAGTCGAGAGTTGTAAAATAGCTACTTTTACCTAATTTATCAAATAAGTCGCAAATGTTGGGAAGTGGGTATCTATCGTCAGTCGTAATTTCGTTAAGTCTGCGGTAGTCAATAACCATTCTGTATTTAGGCTGTCCGGAAGCATCCATCTTTTTTGGAACTAGGTGAACGGGGGCGCTCCAGGGTGAATGTGACTCCTGGACCACATTATCCCTTAATAATTTGTCAACTTGTGCTTTAATTTCCTGGGCTTGGGCTGGAGCCTGTCTATATGGTTTTATATAGATAGGGTCCTCGTTGACTGTCCTGATATGATGTTTAACTTTGTTCGTAAAGGTTAACGGTAAGTCTTCACAGTAAAATATGTCTTTATATTCCTCACATAAGTCTCGTATAGCTTTGTTTTCCTCATAATTTAAATGGTCAAGTCGTAGTTTTTTCAAGTTTTCTTTCAATAAGTCATCTACGTCTACGTCAGTCATGTCATTATTGTAGTTTACGTCACAAATTTCATTTTCATCGCTAATTTTTGTCACTTTAAACGGTTTTGTAACTGTCATTGTCATGTCTCTTTCCGATGCGTTTTGGATCACGGTTGTCGCGAAATAGTTTTCACACCTAACTATTATATAGCTGAAGGCATACGTATGTTTTCGGATAATTGAGTAAAATTGATAATAGCGTCACCGTTTTCGAGATTCACCGGTAATTTCACTCGGTGCTCAGAACGAGCTTCTAAGTTAATTATGTATTCGCGGTCGTAAACGATAGGTATAGTAGTTTCCTCAGTTTTCAGAATTTTCCTACCTAAGTCCATGTTGGCTTTCAGTTTCGACATAAGGTCTAATCCAATTACACCATCGTATTTTCTATCCACGTCATAGATGAAAAATTTGTGGAAACCTGGTTTATTGAAAATTTGGAAATTCGGAATTTTCACGACTTCATTATGGGTGCTGGAAGCATGCGTACTAGTGACTGTAAATGGTTCGTACTGTTTCAGTTCACTATAGTACTCGTTAGCCTTTGTGGGGCTTATAAACGACCTGGTGCTTCCTGAATCTAACATAAATTTTCCGTCTATATCTGGTACGTATATGTATGGCAATTTTAGAGTAGCGTCGTAATTAATTTGAATTATCTCGGGTGATTTGGGGAGGCCGTCATATAAAAATTTTCATTTTCAATAACTTCGGCGTTTTCCGCATTTTCCGGGATTTCCTCGGGTTCCGGAAAATCATATGTAGGGTATTCTTCATAATAAACCGGGTAAGGGTCGTAGTGCTGTGCATACTCACCGTATTCAGCGTTGTAGTCCTGCGCGTCTGTAGTGTACATCTCATTTACTGGATGTCTAGGCGGGTGTGCAGGGACGTCATTGCTCCCTAGCTTTGGTGCTTGAGGCTGCGGTAGGCGGTAACCAAATTGAGCTGGTTGAGGGCGGTATCCAAATTGACCAGGCTGAGGGCGGAATCCAAATTGTGCAGGCTGCTGGGGTCTGAATCCGAACTGTCCAGGCTGCTGGGGTCTGAATCCGAACTGTCCAGGCTGAGGGCGGAAGCCCTGTGGACTTACCTGTGGCCCGAAGTTGGGTTTATATCCAAACTGCGGTCTGCTTACTGCTTGGTGTTGTGCAGGCTGTGTAGGCTGCCTAGGGGCTGGTACATATAAATTTTGGTTTCCGGGAATGCCAAATTTAAATTGTGTGGGAATTGTTGGTCTAAAATTGTTTTGATTTTGAAGCGGCATTGAAATTTGGGACCTATTGAGTAATTTTGAGCGGAGGTTATACTGCTCATGGAAGTTTACCTCTTCTAACACTATTTTTAAAGCGTCCTCAAGAGTTGCTGGATTTTTCAATCTGACAATTCGTACCATGTTTTCCGGTAAATTATATAAAAATATGTTAAGCGCGGTGTTGTCATAAATAATTTTCTTAGCAATTCTCATTTCTGCATTGTTACTCTGGAATACCTTGGAAAATAGGATAGCGCGGACATCCTGAATGCGGCTACAGAAATCTAAGTAGCTCTCGTTATTTCTTATTTTTAGAGACTCGAGTTCGATAGCGACACATTCTTCGCTGCGAGGATCTCCGAAATGTTGCACTAGTACCTCTCGCAGGGTGTCATAAGTTTCAAAATCGCTACGCTCGCTGATAACCGCGGCGGCTTTTCCGGTCAATTTACTGGTTATGTATTGCATGAGAAATTCATTGCGGGGCGGTGTGCCTTGTAGTTGACGTAAAACATATTCACATTTTCTTAGGAATAAATTTAATAATTTTGTTTCGCCATTGAATTCTGGGATTAATGATAACATTTCTTTAGGGATTTGAGCTTGTGGTAATACGGGTAAAGGCAAAGGGCCTCTATTTTCTTGTGCCATTTTAGTAATTCAGGTAAATACACAGTTATACACTTAATTAGACAATTTACTTAATTTCTACAAATCCTTAACTAAATGCAATAGATTTTATATTACAATAAATTTATGAAAATTAGGAAAGCTAATTTTCTAAAAATAATTAATTTTATTTTAACAATATTAACTAATTTATTTTGCTTAATTCTGCGCAATTTTCGTCGCAATTACTTAATTAATGTGCAGTTTTTGTCACAAATACTTAATTACTTAACTATGCGCAGTTTTCGTCGCAAATATTTAATTAATGTGCAATTTTCGTCACAAAACTTAATTAAATTACAAAAATCAGGGAAATGATGGGATAGAAAGGAAGTAGAAGGATTTTACTCGTACTCACAGTCCAATCGCCATGTTTCACTGCTCGAAGTAACGTATTTCTTTGGTTCGAGGATAGCCGGTTAACGGATGCACTGACTCTAGGATTTTTCTAGGTAGGCCGTTAAAACTTTTTGCTGCCACACACTAGAGGATTATCTATTTGAGAAAAATACTCCGCGATGGCAACAGCCAGCTATCCTACCGGCTGCGCCAGTTAACTTTCGAGAGCGTTTAATATTCTTTTTAAAAATTACAATTAAAATTAATCCTAACTTATTTAATGTACCGATGTTAGGCACGTCTTATTCCTAGTGAAGCTGATACTAAACTTGTTTAAACCTACGTCTTAAATTCTAACGAAAGCTCGGGCGCTTATCTTTGCTGACACTGCGTCTGGGCCGTGGAATGCGGTGGCGTGATATCGCGTGGGCCGACACAGTATCAACACTGAGCTAAGTTCGGGGAACGTAACGACCTACTTGAATTTTTGCATGTTGCTTAATGACACGGTTTCTTTGTTTTAAGTACTTAAACAACATTTATCTTTTGATGTTGAGTAGGTAACCACTAAGTTCATAAAAATGGATGTTCTGCAGGAACAGGAATGTCCGCCCGGTGTAACGACGTCGATGTTTGGCGGAAGTGTCGAAAGTAGTGTACAAACTTCTTTACAGTTACACCAAATTATAACTAGGTAAAATGAAAAAAAAACATTTTGATATGTGAGACAAAATGACGGCCTTATTGCTGCTAACGATCTCTTTTAGGAAACCTCAGCGTGGAAAGGATAACATTAATAAAGGTATATCCATCCATCCATCCATCAGCCATAGGACGTCCACTGATGGGCATAGGCCTTAATAAAGATATTAAAAGATAATACCAGAAACAAGAATAACTTAAAATAATAATTTTTAGCAAAAAACACACACAAACAACCGCCTTTACTCGTGTACAAAATTCGAATAGTTCGCTCGAATCAATGTATACAGCTTTAACATTAATGTTGTTTTTTCAAAAATGGCTGAGCCACTTTCGATAAAATTTAAATGGAGCCACCTCAGGAGTATACTTTTGAACTACAAAAATATTTTTTTTAATCAGTTAACAATTGGCGAAAATATCGACGAACGTACACAAAAAAAAAATCAAACTACAGACGAACATAGAACCTCCTCCTTTTCGAAAGTCAAATAGTCAAATACGAGTAATCATTACTAATTTTTGATCTATACATATTTTGCTGTACAACTTATTAGTATAATAATTAAAAATGATTATCTAAAACTATTTTTGTGTAACGTCAGGGTTAATGTTAATGCTTTTAATGTTACGAAATTCCTCCACAACTTATCAAAAAATTTTGAATATTTCGTATTTTTGGTCTCCACAGCACGGGCCCTCGAGCCTAGTGTGGGACCGCTGGAAATAGTAATAAGGAATTGTTTTTCTTGCTTTCTTTTATTTTGTCTGCATGCGATACTTAAGATTCCTTTGTAATTTGTGTTTGTGGAAATAAATGATTATTATTATTATTATTATTATTAGTATACATACTAGTAGTTCTCTGAACAGTAGACCTCGCGACACATCTCTTTAACTGAATCTTCATGAGACTATGTCTCGACTCGCTCTTGACCGATTTGGTTCATAATCACAAATATCGTTAGGGTTTAGATACTAAAGCTAAACAATCTCCTAATAATATCGAAATCAGCTGATAAATAGCGCGATAGCAAATTTTTCACCTTATTTAAAGAAAATATCCTTCCCCCTTATAAAATCGCCAACGACAAAAAATCTATTAATGAATAGAACCTGTGTACCAAATTTCGTCGAGATTTATTGAAAAATGCGACCTGTAGAGGAAAACCAACATTGAGACGGAAGAAAGCAAAATCGCCGTGTTAAAACAGAGACCTTCGCTTTCGCTCGGTCAACTACCTACTATTACTACATATTATTAAGCAGCATCCGTTTAATTCTGTCTGTGGATGTCTGTGTGTAAGTGTAGCTGCTGAGACCTTTTGAACTTCCGTGTGAGAGTATATAGGAGTAGAAATGTTCGTGTAGTTGTTGTTACGTTAGCTCAGTGATGCTCGTGCTGCCAAATCGGAAAACTCGTTCATCTTTCTCAGCATGTAAGTAGACACGCGTAGCGAGGACGGCGGCGGCGGCCGGTGCCCGCCCTACAAACTTCTCTGTCCACCACAATGAAAATTAAAGTCAATATTCGAACGTCGATCACCCTCCTTAATCTTTACTGGAAAACCAAACATGGACTCTTCCTAACATTGTGTTTCAAACCGTGAAACATCGCATAGCTCTCAGATGTTAAACAGTTTCCGAAGACCTCAAACCGAAGTGCTTAGGGCCACTATCGTCCCCGTAGCTTATGTTATTATAATTATTTTTTTCAAAAAATAGCACGACCGACTTCAACCGTGTACAGAATTCGCGAATATTTCGCACGGATAGATTTAACATTTTTCACATTATTGTCGATTTATCAAAAATGGCTCAGCCGATTTCGATAAAATTTAAATGGGACCAATTTCGAAGTACTTATACTTTTTCTTCCCAGTAAAAAAAAAGAATTATCAAAATCGAATTATTACGTAGTATGCGTAGTTATATATGAAATAATATATATAAAAAACATACATGTGTGAGGACGGATAAAAAACCCACGGAATTCGGGAACGGGATTTGAACCCACGACCTCGTGATTGTAAGGCGGATGTTACAACCACTAGACCACCACGACCACGGCTAAGATATGGTCAAACGTAAACCATAAACCATACTTATTATTTCATTTTATTTTTTTATTATGTATTAGTAGCAATGGCATCCGCGTAGCTATGGATGCGCGTAGCTTTGGGTGACAAATTACTTACTTACTTACTTACTATGTTGGCGCAGCGACCCAAATTGTGTCTTGGCCTCCGATACTACGTGTCGCCACTCTTCTCTGTCTTGGACAAGTTCCTGCCAGACATCAATCCCGAGCTTGCGAAGATCTTTTTCCACTTCAACTTTCCACCTTTACTTTGGACGGCCAACTGGCCTTCGGCCCTTCGGCAGTCCCAAGTAAGCCCTTTTTACGGCACGATCCTCTCCCATTCTTTCCAAGTGACCGAGCCAGCGGAGCCTATGGGATTTTATCTCACCAATAATATTGGGCTCCGCCACCAGCTCTTCTACTTCTTGGTTTTTGCGAATACTTAGACTGCCATCTTCGCGCCGAGTAGGTCCCAGTATTTTCCTAAGTACCTTGCGTTCCGCCACTAACAGCTTATTTTCCTCCTTTTGAGTTAATATCCAGGTTTCACAGCCGTACATGAGTATAGGTCGAATGACTGTTTTATAAATGCGGACTTTTGTACTTCTGCTGAGAAGCCTGGACACTAAGATCTTATGGAGGGCTGCACTACAGCGTAGGGTATTTTGAATTCGCGTCTCGATTTCATCTTCCCTCGTATTAGTATCTGTGACAGTGCAGCCAAGGTATTTAAATTTAGCTGTGTTAAATTTTACTGTGTTGTGTGCAAGCTTTAATCATCCTAATTAATTTTGTAAGTATTTTGAATATTTTAAGTATAGTATAATTTAATGAAATTTCATTAAATGGGCCATACTCGTAAATCGTAAACGGTAAGTTTTACAAAAAAGTTTACTGGCAACAAAAGATGCGATATTTTATTTTCTACAACAATGGTCTTAATGTTTTTGCCCTTAAGTACATAGTTTCCGAGATATCGGCCAAAAACATTTTTTCAAGATGACGTGTCCGGAACCCATTCTCTGAACGGCCGAACTATAACAACTTTTGTTCTACGGCTTTTATTAATTCTTAAAAAAAAAGTTGTTCCATAGAAAAATGTCGCTCACCCTCGACAAAATGTATGGAACAGCTGATTTTTAGGGTTCCGTACCCAAAAGGTAAAAACGGGACCCTACTACTAAGACTTCGATGTCCGTCTGTCCGTCTGTCTGTCACAGGGCTGTATTTCATGAACTGTGACAGCTAGGCAGCTGAAATTTTCACAGATGATGTATCTCTGTTGCCGCTATAACAACAAATACTATAAATTGAATATAATAGATATTTATGGGGGGCTCCCATACAACAAACCTGAATTTTTAGACGTTTTTCGCTCTATATTTACAATGGTAACAGATAGATGCTTGAAATTTTCACAGAATATTTAGTTTTATACTCACTTCAATAATAAATAATAAAAATAAAATAAATATTTATGGGGGGCTCCCATACAGTACGGAACCCTCCGTGCGCGAGTCCGACTCGTACTTGGCCGATTATTAAACATGCCGTCACTTAATTCCCTAATACATCTCGGTATTTTATTGTACACAATGGGTGCCGTACACAAGACACTTTTGAGCATCAACGTCGTTTTTACACATGGTATACAAAGTTTAGTATTATCTCTTTTCCTACGGAAAAGATCTTTGATGTACAGAATAAGCCCCTAAGAGGATGCTAATTGATTAGAAATAACTTTGTAAAATATTCCTTTACTATTTATTCCTATACTAGTTAGTTAGGCCGAATGCGGACCGCCAGGGAATGGAATGCCATGCTTCCGTCATTGTTTCCTGACAATTGTATTTAATAGTACATTATGATATAAGTGCGGTAAGTTGAAAATTACAGCCGACGCAATATTGCTAGCCCTAGAGGGCTGTAAGAAAGCAGAGGCTGTAATTTTCAAAGCGCACGTATGTCATACGACGTTTTATAACATATTAGAGAGGAAATTAATAAAACTCTGACTTTGAGTGAAAGTCGTGCATCAGTCGAAGCATCGTGCTATTTACATTACCGCACAAGTGCCGTAATGTCTCTCACTCTCTCGAGTGAAAGTAGAAAAAACGAGACCACAGAGTTCTGCAGTCGGTGGCGGCGTGCGTTTTACATTACAATAATGTACAAGTGCGAAAAGAAATACATTACAATATTGAAATTGGTGTAATTACAGCCACTTTACGAGCAAATATGTTATAAAATATGAAAATGTAGTATATCAGTCTCTGACAGCCATTATCACAAGCTATGCTTAGTTTGGGGTCAGAAACCGTACCTATGTAAGATGTCCCCTAATATTTATTATTATTTATTAATTACAATTTGGATATCTTCAAGTCAACAGTGAATAGGTAGACTTGTTTAGGGAAACGCCCTTTGTATTTTTAAAAACTAATTTTAATTAAAATTCAATTAATTATAAAAGGCGAGTGTGTCACGCAGTGACCGAATACAGAATGACGAAAATAAAATGTTATTTAAATCTAGAGCTTAGTCTAACTTATTGGGTGGTCGTGAGTCGCTGTGTCAGCATCCGGTGGTCTCATGATCACGCCATTTCCCGTGGGTGTCCAGACGTAAACATGATATGCTTACGAGACAAATATGCCATGACCGGTGGCTGGCGACATGACTCCTCCCTCCTCAAGTTCGGGATTATCCACAGGGTGGGGATGATCCCGAATAGTTTTACATAAAAACTTAATTTTACGCTTAAATGCTACTAATACAAGGCCGATTACAAGGATTACACAAAATATAAGGTTTCCTATGCTAACACTCCTATGATCTAATGCACTATAATGGCTTTCACTATCACTAAATTCACTTCCACTTTTCTGCAATAAATAATTCAGGAACTGCGTATCCGAAAGATCGACTCCGTTAAGGTTGACAGGTCTCATCCCATGCGTACAGTCTGACTCGTTCCGCAGTGTCGCAGGTAATTGAATGAGCTTGCTGTCAATAACGTTCTTTCCCTGATCTTGGTGTTTTTTGAGCTTCAATTCTTTTATCTTTACTTCACAGCCGTCGTCCATAGTTAATAGGTACGTTCCGGCTATGGTGTCTTGGATGGTTTCTTCTTCGCAATATTTAGTAAGGAGTGTGTCGGCATTCGCGTAAATGATCCAGCGATTGGGTTGTATTAAATCGGCTCTTACGTCTTTGATGATTACGGGAACCGGGTGACAACTTGAAATGTTCATGGAAAATTTCATTAGATCGGTGACGCACTTGTCTTCAATTAGTGGTGATGCGTCATTTTCGAAACACAGGAAACGGGCTTCGTCGACCTCACGGCATGGCTGGGAGAGCGGCTTAGCTTTCAACCCTTTCACAAGGATATAGGGATGCCTAGGGATGATTAGAGAGGTAAGGCCGGTGTCGGGATTACGAACGGGTAAGGGAATCAATTTTATGTAGTTAAAAACCTCGTTTCGTATTAAAGGAATATGCATAATAAATTTTATCTGATTTTGTTTTATGTACGCTTTCATCTCTATACACTGCTCTATTTTAACAATGTTTTCCATGTTTACCGTAAATACAAGTTTTTCAGTTTTCTCGATTTTCTTTAACAATGCGATTAGTTCATCTGTGTCTATAACTGATTGGTGTAATAGTTTAACTTTAGCAAAAGCAATAGCTGTTTCAATCTCGTTTAGTTTTAAGTAGAGGGTTTGGAAATTATGTATATATGCATTATAGATGTGAACAACTCTGTTATTGGTTTGTATTAATTTGGAGTCGTTGAGATTTCGATTGATATCTTGAATGCTTTCCTCAATGAGGTCAAAATTGCTTTTGGTAGAGTTAGCCATTTTCGTAAATGTACCCAACATTTCGGCAACTATCGTCATTTTGGTATCAAGATGATTTTGTTTTGACTTTACTTCCTGAATCAATTTTTCGTATTCTATAGCATCGTCATTGTCAAGATTACCAGTTATAGCTTTAATAAGTGAACCGAGGGGATTGATTAAGCCACGCTTATATCTTATTGACGGAATCAGTTCTTTATACTTTTCTATAGTTATATTCATAGTATAATCGGTTTGCTTCTCTATTTCGGTAAAGTCTATTTCAACGGTGTTGCCCTTAAAATAGTTCTTTACCTGGTTTTTTAAACTTTTGTAATTGTTAATATTAGATTCTAGTTCCTCATATAAAGATTTTAAGTCTAGGATCTTAATGACAGTCCAGGTGTCATGACTTACGACTGCTTGACCTTCTTTTATGGGTAACAGTCCAGGGTTCTTGTCAATCCGTTGCAGCTGGAGGGCTCCCGCTTGAGCCACCAGGACGATTAACCTGTGGAGGGCGCTTGATGTCTTTAATAGGAACTTTGGTAACTCGATTTTGAGTAGTAACTGGTACGACGTTCCTGTGTATGGCTCCGGTTATTTGAGCTTTTTGGTATCGCGGTTTGTCTTTACCTCGCCTAACGTTTACCCCTTTGATAAAAACCGTATCGCCTACATCTATGTCAAAATCTGTATCTCCCCCACGTTTCTTAATTTCGGCTTTTTTCGTATCAATAATTTTGTCGGTTAAGTATTCATACAGGTGTTTCGTTCGCCTCACGTGTTCTTTTACTAATTGTTGCGTAAATTGTTTGTTAAAGTCTACATGGAATGCCGTGTTTGCCTCAGTGTGTCCAAAAACTACCTCAAACGGAGTGAGGCCTGTGGTAGAGTGAATTGTATGGTTATATGACATAATTGCATAACTCATAACAGACGCGGCGTCCGTCATCTTTTGTTCGTACTTAGCAATTCGATATATCTCTATAATTGTTGAATGGAATCGCTCTACAACCCCCATAGAGTTAGGATTATGGGGTGTGCCGATGTGTAAATCTATTTTATGGAATGATAGCATTTCTTTCATCAATGCATTATTGAATTCAGTGCCTGGGTCTGCGCTGATTCTATTCGGTGTTCCGTACATGGAGAAATACTTTATGAGGGCTCTAACCACTTCAGGGGTGCTTTTTGCGCTGATTTCAAAGGCTTGTCCCAGCTTGCTGAAGGCATCTACTATTGTCAGATATGATTTTCCATCAATTGTGAAAGTATCGATAAATAATTCTTGGAATGGTCTGATTTGTGTTTGCGTTAATTGTAGTTCCGGTTTAAGTGGCTTTCGGTCATATTTCATTTTTTTACATAATTCACATGCATTTATGATGCATGACACTGTTTCGCTCATATTGTTCCAATAATATGTGCGTCTGAGGTGTACCAGAGTTTCCTTAATTCCTCTATGGCTATTTTTTCCTACATGATATTTAAGTACAATTTGGCGCTGTTCTTCCTCATCTTCTACATAAACTACACGCCTGGTACACTCGTAAAACTTTACTGTTCCTTTTTGGAAAAGAAATCTACTGGTTTCCGAAAACTGACTGCGATGTATTGGGTCTTCAAAATAGAAAAAGTATTTAATTTTGGGCCTGATATAATTTTTCAGGAATCGCTTAATCAGTTCTGTGTTATTTAGGGGTAGGTGGACTTCTAATACCTTTTGTTTATCTCTAGACAAATCTTTGACTGACAATTCGTTCCTGTTCCATGTGTGTATGAGTATCTGGTTAGGCTTGGTGTCTATAGCCTCCTGTAATATAAGGAAACCATCGGTGTCTAAGTTGTCGGCTGAATGGATTGTACCTATAGTATCTGTTTCGTCTTGGCCTTCAGAGGCAGTTGCAGTGACGCTGCCTTCGGATAGAATCGAATAGGGAGATCTTCTACCTGAGCTACATATGGATATTACCTCTTCAGAGTCAGTTGACGGTTCTATTATGGATGTAGGTTGTTCTCGTGACGTAGAGGGGACAGGTTCGGTTTCGCCTCTAGGTTGCTGTCGTTTAATTTTTTTCTCTTTTTTATCTATATTGACTTTCATCGAAACGTTGTCGCTTTCTCCTAGTGCGTTTACCTTAATTCTGGATAAAGCGTCGGCGTTACAGTTTTGTTTTCCCTGTTTATGTATTATATCGTAATCAAATTCCGCTAAGCGCAATTTCCATCTTGTTAGTTTACTATTAGGTTCAGTTATGGATTTTGCCCAAACTAGCGGCCTGTGATCTGTATAAATGGTAAATTTCTTTCCGTATAAGTAAGGTCTGAAATGCTTGGTTGCCCATACTATGGCAAGCAACTCTTTTTCTATTGTACTGTATCGTGTTTCTGCATCGTTTAGCGTGCGACTCGCATAGGCTACGGGCTTGTCGCTTCCTATAGGTCCTTGGGAAAGGACTGCGCCTATGGCAAAATTTGACGCATCGGTTGTAAGGACGAATGGTTTAGAGAAATCCGGGAATTGCAAGAGCGGTGCGTTTGTTAAAAGCTCTTTGCATTTTTCGAATGCGTCTATATATTCTTGTTTGGTACAGTCTATTTTATTTCTTTTTTTCAAACACGCGGTCATGGGTTGAGTGAGTTTGGCGAAATCTTTGATAAATTTTCTGTAGTAGCCAACTAAGCCAAGGAAGCTCTTAATTTCCGTAGCAGTTCGCGGGAGTGGGAAATTTAATACTGCCTTTATTTTATCATCGTTTGGCATGAGGCCGTCCTTGGTGATCGTATGTCCAAGGTAAAGGACCTCTTTTCTGAGAAATTCGCATTTATTACCTTTAGGTTTGTCTTTCTAAGCCTATCAAATACCTTTCGAAGTTTCTCGACGTGCTCTTCCAGGCTGTTAGAGAATACTATTATGTCGTCAAGATATACCAGGCAATGCATACCCTGTAGGCCTCGTAGTACATTGTCCATGGCTCTTTGAAAGGTTGCCGGTGCTGTTTTCAGGCCAAATGGCATTCTTTTAAACTCAAAATGTCCTGCTTGTGTTGTAAACGCGGTTTTTGCCCTATCACGTTCATTTACTTCAATTTGATGGTAGCCACTGGCGAGATCTATTGTTGTAAAGTATTGGGATTTGCCTATTTTATCGAAAAGATCCGTTATGTTAGGTAGAGGGTATTTATCGTCTACCGTTATTTCATTAAGACGTCGGTAATCTATGACCATTCTATACTTTTTTTCGCCTGATGCATCTAATTTTTTGGGCACTAAATGCACAGGTGCACTCCAGGGTGAGTGAGACTCTTCAATCACATTGTCTGTCAAAAGCTTATCTACTTGTTTTTGAATTTCTTCATTTATAACCGGTGGGTGTCTATATGGTCTGATATATATCGGGTCTTCGTTGGTTGTTCTAATTTGGTGCTTTACTTGGTTTGTAAAAGTCAGTGGTAGTTGGTCGCAATAGAATATATCTCGGTACTCGTAGCATAGTTTGGCAATAGCGTCACGTTCCTGTTTATTTGTATGGTCTAGGCGTAATTTTTTTAAATTTTCTTTCAGTAAATCATCAATCACACAGTCATCTTTCATAACGTTTACCTTACATTCCTCGTTTTCAAAAACCGTTACGTGGAAAGGTTCTTTGAACGTGATAATGGTCTTAGTTTCTGTTGTATTTTGTATAATTGTTTCCGCAAAATAATTCTCACACTTGACGAGTGCGGTTGGCATGCGGACGCCTTCCTGAAATTGTAAGAAATCTAAGATTGCTTCGCCGTGTTGCAAGTCCGTGGGAATTTTTACTTTCATTTCAGATCGCGGTGGAATCTCAACCTCGTAGGGTGGATTGTAGATAATTGGGATTTTCGCGTTGTGCGTTACCAACATTTGGTTACGCATATCAATATTTGCGCCTAGTCTCGACAGAAGGTCGGACCCTATCAAGCCGTCATAACGTTTGTCTACGTCATAGACATAAAATTTTTGACGAAGTGTGCTTTTAAATGTTTTCAGCAAGGGTATATATATTACTTCATCATGCGTGCTTTGCGCGTGTGTGCTAATCACCTTAAATGGTTCATAGTACCTAAAATCATCGAAAAACTCTTGCGCTTTGGCGGGGCTAATAAAAGATCGGCTACTTCCGGTATCGATTAAGAATTTTGAGTTTATTTCGGGGATTACCACGTGTGGTAATTTAAGGATACTATCGCAATAATTCAAATTAATTATTTCACCACATTCTGCGAGGCTGTTGCCTGAAAATTTTCCGCGTGGGCGGCTGTATCGATATCGTTACTATCGTTTTCAATTACAGGGTACGAATAGTCGAACTCGTTAACGTTTTCAGTATAATTACAATCATTCATAGCGTATTCTACGTTATCTTCGTAACCATAACCATACTCAGCTTGTTCTTGACTGGGCTCGTCGTAGAACAGTTCGTTAACCATAAAGTTTTGCCTAACAGGTGCCGTACGCATCGTGACGTCTGACTCCTGAAGTCTAGGTGGTTGTATCTGCTGGTTGGGTATGCCGAACTTGAACTGATTGGCATTCGGGTGGTGTTGGTTCGGGATGCCGAATTTAAAATTTTGTTGTTGGGGAATACCAAATCTGTAGCCACCGTACTGGAACGGTGCGCGTTGTGGGGGCGTTTGGCCGAAATTACGTTGGGGTAAACCTTGTGGTTGTCCAAATTTATGAGGATTTTGCATGGGTGGCATGAAACGTGGTTGTTGTGGTAAATTTGGTCTAAAACCTTGGTTCTGGGGAATGCCGAATTTAAATGTCGGCATTGGCGTCGGATTGATATTTTGCCTAAAAACTGGAGGTGCGCTGAACGGTTTTGGTGTAGCTTGTGAGCTCATCGTAGGTAGCTGTACTGAGGCTTGTTTAAGTAATTTATTTTTGGCGTCATATTGGAACTTAACCCGTCTGGTGCCCCCCGCTCGACTTGAAGGTCGCTGGTAATGTCAAGGTTATTTTCGAAAAATCAAAATTTGACAAGGCGCTTGACAAAATTGCTTATTTCGATATTGTAACTAGTTTTATTTAGAAAGAGTTATATACTACTAGAAAGCTACTGAAACGCAGAATGTTTTAATGTAATCTTAGTATTTATTAGACTTACTTGATAATAAAAAATATGATGATGAAAATCTTGTTTTGATTTTTTTCGCCGGCTCCCCACAAACATTTTGTTCTCACACTGTTATAACTAATTTTTACACAATTCACTCACTCAGGATATATACCTGCACCTTTTTACTACACAATTCACGCTTTTGTTTACTCGGAAACACGATATAATCACTAAAAAACACAATAACACTACGACGCAAAAAAATGGTGCGGCCATGTTTTTTCGCCGCGGAAACAAGACTGAACGAAGTACCGTTCGCAACGCAATTGCTCAACAACAATTTTTATACATTTATTTCTCAGACAAAAATCAAAGATTTATTTATATACACATAAAATGAACTATACAGATAATTATCATGAATTTTGGCGTTTATGAGGTAATCTTTGATTTTCGGTTATATGATTTTCGATGAAAAATCTTATTACGGCGATTACGGCCCAGCCGTTTTGCCGTAGCCAAATATGCCGTATGCCGTATCTCCGTCATTTATGAAACGATTTGAAAAATTCTTTCACTGTTGGGAATCTACACTGTCCCCGGTGAACATAGGCTATATTATAGTTATATATATATTATATAATACTATATATACATATTATAGGTGTAAAAAATACCTTGAAATATTCATTACTAGCTACGCCCTTGCGGTGTTACACGCGTTTACCCGGTATAAAAAGTAGCCTATGTATTGATCCAGGGTCTAAGCTATCTCCATACCAAATTTCATCAAAGTCCGTCTAGCCGTTTGAGCGTAAAAGAGTAACAAACATTTATACATCCAAACGTTCTTACAAACTTTAGCATTTATAATACATATTAGTAGGAAGTAGAGAAACTGTGATAATTTTGAATTTTGTGTGATATTTACGAGTACTTAGTTACTCCTAGATTAGTTACTTAGTTACTCCTAGATTAGTTACTTAGTTACCCCTAGATTCTTTCATACTTACCAACTTCGGCCAATATCGATCACCCGATTAGGAACTTTTGTTAGGAACACCTACCTACCTAGGGTACCTACTATGAGGGTACAAAATAAAATAAACATATTTTTTATATATTTTTTGTATATTTTTTATGTAAAACAGTGGTGGGCACAGGAAAAAAACTTAAGACTAGTACACAAATAAATTCAACTGCCTAAACAGTAAATGATATAAATAAAAACGTACATCGTCAATGTTATTATTACTAATTATGTATCGGCTAGTACACAAATAAATTCAACTGTCTGCAAAGTAAATGATATAAACAAAAACGTACATCGTCAATGTTATTCCTACTTATTATTACTAATTATATATCGGCTAGTACACAAATAAATTCAACTGTCTAAACAGTAAATGATATAAACAAAAACGTACAAAAACAAAAATGTTATTCCTACTTATTATTACTAATTATATATCGGCTAGTACACAAATAAATTCAACTGTCTGCAAAGTAAATGATATAAACAAAAACGTACAAAAACAAAAATGTTATTCCTACTTATTATTACTAATTATATATCGGCTAGTACACAAAAAAATTCAACTGTCTAAACAGTAAATGATATAAACAAAAACGTACATCGTCAATGTTATTATTACTAATTATATATCGGCTGGTCGGCTAGTACACAAATAAATTCAACTGTCTGCAAAGTAAATGATATAAACAAAAACGTACATCGTCAATGTTATTATTACTAATTATATATCGGCTAGTACACAAATAAATTCAACTGTCTGCACAGTAAAAATGTACATAGTCAACGTTATTCCGTCAGCCGACCACCGACAAACTAACCTAACCTAACCTACTTATCTAGATGAACTAGCCACACCTGGGCGAAAAATTATAACTTCTATTTTGCCCGGGACACAGAGTGCAGATGGAAAAGAAACGAAAAGAAAAAGGCATATATATAATGTTCATGGATTTGAAGGTTCATATCAAGATGAATATTCACGTGATACTTACAAACTTACTTGCAACCTCCCTAACCCTCCGCCTAGATGAAAAATGCCTGCTACTGACTACTAATCCAAAAGTAAAATCCGGTATTTACAATTGAATAAAGGATAGCAATTGTCCTGGCTATTGAAAGAAATTACTTGAGAAATATGCATCACAGATCATAAGGCATTCAAATCTCGCAATCACACACATCGTTCTCTCACAAATTGGTAAATACCTAGTCACGTTTCCTTTTCCGCCCACGAACTTCGTGTCCTTTGAGTTCAACCAAAGAATGCCATTGCGCCCAACAGCTGTCGGACGGAATGGCGTCTCCGGCACCAAAGCACAGAAATACGCCACAGGTCATGCACTTGGTATGAACCAATTTGGTTTCTGACAGCCGTTGGTGAACAACACAACGTTTTCGGTTACCTTGTTTCGTCAGAACCTGTGGCACGTGCGCGACATCCCGCCTCAACCTCATGATTTTCCCATCAGGCTCGCAAATCTCCACAGGAGCGGAGCGGTGTCGCTCCCACAAAGTGTTTGCTAGCTTTTTGCGAAAATCACGATGCGTCACAGCTGGCATGTCACGTCGTTTCAAAGAAGCGACGTACATAACGAAAGCATTGTGTATGCTCACGTTCAGCAACCTCTTGAACATCTTGACATACCATTTCACACATCTCTTGCGCTCCAACAAATACATTGACAGTTTTTGATCTTTCAGATCAACCCCTCCCATAGTATTGTTGTAGTCCCTCACGCTAATAGGCTTCACTAACGTTTTACCTGCCTTCGATCCGACGTAGGTATCGGCATTGTGGTAGGTGGAGATCATCGTGACCAGTTTGGAATCTTTCCATGTTACGATGGAAACATCACCAGAATGGCGCGCGATGATGGACCCCTTCGGCACATTTTTCGGTACCTTCGCGATTTCACTAGGCACGTTCCTACGATTCGTGCGCAAAGTTCCCAAGCAATCGTAACCCAAACTCTTGAGGTACCGCGCCAACGCTGGACAATTGTAAAAATTATCCATCGTAACGGAGTGCCCCCGATTTTCGAGTCCTCTCAATAACTCGAGTACAACCTGTGTACTCTTGCCAGCCAAGTCAATAGCAGGTGGGACGTCAACACCGTCCGAAGAAGAACCTTTTCCAGCGTAAATTTGAAACTTGTATAGGTACCCCGTATGTGATTCACAGAGCTCGTACGATTTAATTCCAAACCGCGCAGCCTTTGACCTTATTGCCTGAACCCAGGACAAGCGGCCTTTGAATAAGGTCAAGGACTCATCAATCGAAATTTCTCTATGCAAATTGTAAAGGGAGGCAAATTTTTTGTTGAGATGTGAAATCACGGGTGCCAATTTTGCTAATTTCGGTGATAGCTCAATCCCTTCACATTGTAGATAATCCCGACTCGCATCAGAATTGTCCACAAAGTGCAGAAACTTGCTAAGCAAAACATAGCGATTGAACGTCATAATGTTCTTGAATCTAGGCATTTCAAGAACATTTTCCGATTCCCAATATTCATTTTGTGATGTACGCTGATCGATACCCATGAACATATATATCGCGAAAAGAACCATCAGCTCGTCGGCATCAGTGTCAGTCCACCGATGAAGACGAGAGGATGGCTTCAATCCCTCTTCGAGTCTCAGACCACTGATTGTTTGCTGAGCGTACCTGTTAGTTTCCTGGGCAATTCGCTCCATGATGTCTCTATCCCAGATATCAATAAAGGCATCATAGGGCGAATCGTAATCTTTGAGTGGTCCTGCAGTAGGACCCGAAAAAACTTCGGGAACACCGCGGAACGACTCAAAGTTTTCTTCCCACGTGTAACTATCGGATACACCCGGCAAGCGACCAGCTTCTTCATCCATCGCACTCTCTACAGAAGCTACAATATTTTGCACACGTTCGTCTAACTCATCGTTATCTGGAATCTCTTTTCCCATTCCAGCGACAGCGTTTGAGATAATGTCTACGTCGAACTCGTCGTCGAAGTCACTATCAAAATCGCTGCCCTCGTGAGTCTTCCTTATAACTCGGGACCTTGGTGTTTTTCCTACTCCCGAGGTCGAAGGGAAAACACCGGCATCTGCTACAGAAACATCTGCAACGCTCCCTGGCTGAATAACAGTTCCCTGAGATAGGGAACTGTTATTGCCCGAAGCATCGCCTACGTTTCCGGTAGCAGTCGAGCTACAAGAAAGCGGCTTGGGTGTCAAGAATACCGGACCCTGCTGCACCCACCGCAATATCTGCCGCGCCTCCGCGTCGTCCACCTCGTCGTCGTCGTCGTCACTCACATCGAGCGCCTCTACGCGCTCTTCGACGCTGGTTCTGTAAGAGAGCAAATGTAACATTATTATTTTTATCCGAGGTACGAGTAAAAAAAGATGGAAAAATAAATTGCAAAAAAACTTACGCAAGTGACGACAACGGCCCGGTATCAACGGCTCTCCTTATGTGGCCGCCTGGGGTACTCTGCAGCGTCACAGTCTCGCCGGTAACGCCCAGAGTACCACCAGGCGTGTTATCTACGACCATGGCGCGTATTCTAAACAAACAAAAAAATAATGTGTAAATATGTCCCGTAAACTCATGTACTTTAGTTTGTAATGACTTGTAATATTCAAAATGTAATAAAATATACAAAATGCTCACTGCTTGGGGGTGCGGTGCTGCACTTCCGGCGGCATTTCGATGTCCCGTTCCTCGGCGGCATTGATCAACTGCGTGATCAAAGCACGCCGAGATGATGAGGGCTGCGGAGTGCTTGAGCGGGAGCCGGTCGGCGTCACCGACTGCGACCTTATGTCCGCGCTCGAAGCGCGCAGTCTTGCGAGTCTAAAATAAAAAAGGAAAATTAGAACACAAATGCTTATCTTAGTGTATCGTATTCTACTTATCAAGCCCTTTCATTTGATACCCATATTGATGAATTAAAAAAAAATTAAAAAAAAATTAAATTATAAATTTAAAATTTCATTTAAAATTTTTCATCAAACATAGCTAACAACACTCCCGAATAATTCACCTTTCAAACTAATAACAAAAACATTGATGAATTAAAAAAAATTTTTAAAAAAAAATTAATTATAAATTTAAAATTTCATTTAAAATTTTTCATCAAACATAGCTAACAACACTCCCGAATAATTCACCTTTCAAACAAAAACAAAATCGTAATCACGTAATCTATTACGGCAATGAATTTTGATGCTATCGGTACTTCTGCAATGAAAACAATGGCGAGTCACTTGTTTTTGGAAAAAAATGATTTCTATCCAATATTTTCACACTAAAATGAAAATATATTTAGCAGTACATATTCACAGATATATTATTTACAAACTTACATGCAGTAATCAACCAATTTACAACAAAAATATACAAAATCATAACCAAACATGCATGACGCATAGAAACGAAAACGGCTCCACGAAAGTTGAAATGGTTTTTTGCATATAAACTTGCAATTAATCAAAAAACTATTATCATAAATAGATTCCTTACACATTATTTAGTAATTTGATAGCTTTTTTACTTACCTACGCTTGTTTTGGTTCATTTTTCTTGATTTTCTTTGAACTTACAACTACACTTCACCGTGTCAAAATGGCGGAATAAAAGGGCGTCAGCGAAAAATCTTGGTTTATTATTTTTTTTAAATTATTGTCTCTGGACAGATGCTAAAGTTGCGTTCATTCGAATTGTAATGCATGAATATAGCCACGAGTGAAGAGAATTAGTCTGTGGATAGATGCATAGACGAAAAATAAAATGGAGAAATCTTACGTACATAGCTGTGTACGTAAGGCACGTCGTGCCATTTTTCCTTACGTACATAGCTGTGTACGTAAGACATTTGACGGGTTAAAGTTAACTTCCTCAGTTACGATACTCAGTGCAGCTTCCAATGAAGGGGCTCCTTTTAACCTCACGATGCGAATCATATCTTCCGGGAGGTTGTATAAAAATACGTTTAAAGCTGTATTGTTGTATACTATCATTTTTGCGGCTTTAATGCCTTCGTCAGCGAGTCTGTTAACTTTGGCAAATAGTGAGCTTCTAACGTTTTGTATGCGATGGCAAAACTGTATGTATGTTTCCCCGGTTTTTAATTTAAGGGTCTCTAATTCGATAGCAATGCACTCTTCTGAGCGCGGGTCGCCAAAATGTTGAGTAAGTAACTCTTTGAGAGCTTCATAATTGGTTATATTTGGGTGATCGCTAAGTAGAGTTGCGGCTCTACCAGTTAACCGACTGGTAATTGAATGAAATATATATAGCTCTTGGGCTAGGTTTCCCGCAATTCTACTTCCGTTGACCACATAATCACATTTTGAAAGGTATAAATTTAATTGCTGTTCATCTCCGTCATACTTCGGAATTATACCTAAAATTTCTTTGGGAATTACTCTATATTCCATTTTTATAAGTTACTTTACTTACTTAAATTACACTGAATTTTTACCGATACAAGTGTAAAACAAATCAGTTACTTAACTTACTTAAAATCATTTCGCACAATAATTTTAATTGCGGAAAGTTTACTTAATTAATATTTTAATTCACTTAATAATTGTGATTAAGAGAATTAACCTAAAACTAATCTGATTATTTACCTATTTGCGTGTAAAACAAAATCAGATAATCTTACTGCTATTCCACTCAATAATGTAAATCGAGGGGAAAATTTGGAAAAGTCACGGGAAAATAAGAGCAGGATGTGAAAAGGTTTACTCACATTAGGCTGCTCGATCCCATGTCCTCCTGATTCTGCGCCGGTCACTAGGTCCACGCGTTTCCCAGGGAGTCGTATTTGTTTGGTTCGTAGTTTTCCGTCTTCGCGAAATCACCGTATCGCGTACCGATTTAGGGGCGCTGCAACACCGTAACTCGCGAAAATTGTGGAAAATCCACAAGGCTGCGCCAGACTTGTTTAGGGAAACGCCCTTTGTATTTTTAAAAACTAATTTTAATTAAAATTCAATTAATTATAAAAGGCGAGTGTGTCACGCAGTGACCGAATACAGAATGACGAAAATAAAATGTTATTTAAATCTAGAGCTTAGTCTAACTTATTGGGTGGTCGTGAGTCGCTGTGTCAGCATCCGGTGGTCTCATGATCACGCCATTTCCCGTGGGTGTCCAGACGTAAACATGATATGCTTACGAGACAAATATGCCATGACCGGTGGCTGGCGACATGACTAGGTATCTTCTAGGTCTTTAAACTCCATCTTCGGTTACAACTTCGCTTACCATCAGGCGAGTTGGTGGCCAAATGTAGTCCTATCACTACATAGTATAAAACAAAGTCGCTTCCCGTTGTCCCCATGTCCACATGTATGCTTATATCTTTAAAACTACGCAACGGATTTTGATGCGGTTTTTTTTAATAGATAGAGTGATTCAAGAGAAAGGTTTATATGTGTAATACACCTGTGCGAAGCCGGGGCAGATCGCTAGTTCTACATAAAAAAAAAAAACTTGGTGGCTACAAGCTGAGGATAAAACCTTCAACTAAGACTGATTATCTTTAGACTTTCAAGGGTCTTTGATTGATCCAATTGCTTTGAATGTAGTAGTAGCTTAATTAAGTAGTTTTGGCATAAGTAAGTCGGTAGTGTTGTGTTTTGTTGTAGTTAATTAAGGCACTTGCACTCATTTAATAGACTGTTATTCGCAACTTGCAGATAACATCACAGCCGTCAAGAAAATTAATTCGATCTACACCACTAACTAATTACTTAGATAAACTTTATTAATAGGCCCCAAGTACAACGTGAGTGTCTTCAAATCCCGAGTAAATTAAATTAAATTAAATTAAATTAAATTAAATTAAATTAAATTAAATTAAATTAAATTAAATTAAATTAAATTAAATTAAATTAAATTAAATTAAATTAAATTAAATTAAATTAAATTAAATTAAATTAAATTAAATTAAATTAAATTAAATTAAATTAAATTAAATTAAATTAAATTAAATTAAATTAAATTAAATTAAATTAAATTAAATTAAATTAAATTAAATTAAATTAAATTAAATTAAATTAAATTAAATTAAATTAAATTAAATTAAATTAAATTAAATTAAATTAAATTAAATTAAATTAAATTAAATTAAATTAAATTAAATTAAATTAAATTAAATTAAATTAAATTAAATTAAATTAAATTAAATTAAATTAAATTAAATTAAATTAAATTAAATTAAATTAAATTAAATTAAATTAAATTAAATTAAATTAAATTAAATTAAATTAAATTAAATTAAATTAAATTAAATTAAATTAAATTAAATTAAATTAAATTAAATTAAATTAAATTAAATTAAATTAAATTAAATTAAATTAAATTAAATTAAATTAAATTAAATTAAATTAAATTAAATTAAATTAAATTAAATTAAATTAAATTAAATTAAATTAAATTAAATTAAATTACATTAAATTGTATTTATTGAGCCATTAAAACGGACATGCCAATTACATTAAAACTCACATATTACATTAACACATAAATAATTATCTTAAAAATTAGTAGGATGTCACAAAAATAAATGTCAAAATAATAATAACGCAAAAACCATAAATGTCAAAATAATAATAGAACAAAAATTGTCAACAAAATTAAAGTAACAAAAATAAGAACACACATTAAATAATACTCCCAAAAAACTGCACAATGTCAAGAGTCAATACTAAGGTCCGCATCCGTTCCTTCGCGCCCAGCCCACTGATCCAGAAGGGATTCGCCGTAGACTAGGAGCGATGCAACAATTTGCTTCCAGTTATCAGCCAATAAATCTATTTCGGTGTTAGCAGCAAGGAGTGCGTTGAGGTGGCGACGGGAGCGAAGTAAGGGCGACATAGAGCGCGCCACCGTGCGACTGCTATTGACGTAAAAAAGGTCATGCGGCCGTCCGCGCCTGTTTGCTGGCTCTCTGGGCTCGTTTGGCACAAATAACGAGCACAGGAGGTTGTGCAGGTCCGTAGAGTCGACCATTCCTCTGAGCACTTTGCAGCACACAGTGAGCTGATCGACCGTACGCCTCACCTCCAACGAGTTGTAACCGAGTTGACCGAGCAGGAACTTGGTCGGATACATGTATGGATAGTATCCGTAGACCTTTTTGTAAAGCGATCTCAAGAAGGCTTTTTGCACCTTTTCGAGCATACGCGTGTAGGTGACGTGATGAGGATTCCACACGCATGCAGCCGACTCTAGTTTACTTCTTACCAATGTGTTGTACAAAGTTTTTATGACTTGCGGGTTTTGAAAGTCTCGAGCATTTCGGAGAACAAAGCCTAGACGACGGAAAGCCTCTTTCGTGAGATCGGCAATGTGCTCATGAAATGTCAGTTTTCGGTCGAACTTTACCCCCAAATCTTTGATGGCACATACTCTGTTAATAGGCAAATTATTTAGTCTATAGTCAAAATGAATGGGTCTATCTTTACGGTCAAAAGTCATAGTATTACATTTACTAATATTGAATGTCATCTTATTTAATACGCTCCATTGAAATATGTTATTAATGTCATTTTGTAAGTTAATACAGTCCTGATGTAACGCTTATAAGGTGAGATGCTAGTTTCTGAGGTAAAAGGTAAAGCGTTCAACATAAAATGTAAGGTAGATAGAAAGCTATGCTAAGGTGTGATAAATAAAAGTTATAAAGTAAGTAATGTTGGTTTTATTAATGCTAATTTTAAGTTACATGCCTGAGGGGCGTAGATCGGTATGAGACACCTTATGATCTATGTGCCGGAAGGGCTTAATATTAAAAACTTAGGATTATTGATTGCCGGAGGGGCTTAAGATTAAATTACTAATTAAATGGTACAATAGAATGGGCGCCAGGACTATAGGTCCATAAAATACAAGGGCTGATAGTTGCCGGCTATCAGGGTAGAACAGGGCGTGTGGTCGAATACCTACTTCGCTGAGTTTGCAACCAATTTTAAATATGCTCTGTGTTAGTTAATTATTTAAGTTAATTGAGTAATAAAAGCACAGCACGAAAGGTAAGAAAGGCGCAGCCGTTGGCTGCGTTACCAATAATACTCGGGGGTAGATTCAAGTCGGGGCGGTAGCCACGTCGCCCACGGCGGAAACGCGCAGATAGAAGCAGCAAGAAGCTAGTAGCGGTCTCGGGGTGAGACGCAGAAAGAGGCCACGTCGCCGGCGTCGCCGCACGGTGAGGGACGCGCCGGAGGAGCTTGCCGCGCCTTGGAGTGCAGTTGTAGACCACAATTTCTATATGTAGAACAAAAAAAGAAACCCTGTCCGAAGACAGAAAACAAGTATGAATGTCTTGTTCTTTGGTCAGACCTCGCTTGAAGAGCGAGGCCCTCCATTTCAAGTTGGGGGTGGTAAGCCGACAATGATATCGGATGCGACACGTCATCGGGTCTAAGAAAATACTGACAAAGACAGAGCCTAACCGAGACAGTAGGAATAAGAGGCTAGTAAAAACTTACCCTAATGTCTTAGGGGTTTCTTTTCGAGGTTTCGAAATCAGTCCAGCCAAGCGAACTTGCGCCACGTCGCACGGTGTTCGTCGTTCGGGGAACCAGGGTGTCGGCGTGCGGTCCTGTTCTCACTCGATTTCGGTGGTTTTCTGTAGAATCAAGGGACAATTCCTTTGGTTCTTGTACAACAAGTGAATCGTTTAGAAAACCAACCTTGCCGACACGTACCTTCGTTAGGACGCCGCTACGGCCTTGTTTCCCCTACGACCCCGTGTACGCTCAGTTGGCTGCTTGCTGGACAAAGAAAGACTCCAGTCCGTGTAACACGGTTTTATGTGATTTTATTTCACTCCGACCGAATTTTAATATTTTGTTCTCGTTCCTGACCTAGTTTGTTGACACTTGACAGCCAAGTCGCCGGCAGATCCGACTTAAGCTGTCAGTGACTTTTTGTAAGTTTTTGGCACCAACGTACCCGATGATTTGCCAAACTAGAGTGTTTTGGCACCTATTTGCCAAAACAGGGTTACAATACCCCTCCACCCGGGGAAAGAATTCACGCAGTGAATTCGACGGCTGCCCTCAGCCGAAAAGTATAACAACAAGAACGAGTAGGGAGCAACAAAGAAATGGGCAACCTAGCCGCTAGAATAGTTAGTGGCTATTTGCCGAACAGACGAAATACAGACCAAACGATAAAAATAAAAGATCCTTATAACTAAAAAAGTGTCAAAGTACCCTGACTTTCTAGAGTTGAGTGAGATAATCAGGAAAGCAAACAACTGAGTGGAAATCTTACTTTGACTCCGCAGGGAATTTAAGATTGTTAAAAAACATAAAGGTACCAAATTATGGAGTCAGTTGGACCAAGAACCGAGGACTGACTCAAGCATAATTATGGCTTCTTTGTTTTTAACTGACAAGATTTTCCTGTAAGCGGTATCAATTAAGCTAAATTTTTTTTTTTTAGTTAGCATATAATCTGTGGTTAGAAGTAAAACAAGGGTGCATGAAAATTATGGAGTATGTTGGACCAACCCGAGGACAGACTCAAGCATAATTAAGGCACTGTTTTAACCACGATTTCTAATTTAAGCATGATTCGAGGTTGACTTGGTAAGTATTGCCAGTACAACTAAGAAACAAAGCTACTAAAATATATGCATTCTAATGCCCGCCTTTTTCTGGAGATTGAGCTTAAAATTGAGCGAATATGGGTTACTGAAGCTAAAATTGTTGGAATTTGAATGTTTACAAAGTCAGGGGTATTTCACTTCTAAGTCTAGGTGCATTTAACCTAAACTTAAGATACGGTGTAACTATTGTTACATGTTAGTGCTAAAAAATAAATATAGGTAAGTCAAAGTTTGGAGTGGGGTTCTTCCTACCTGAGGGTGGAATCCCTTATTTAAGTCATCGCCGGGGAAATCATACTATTATGATATGAAAAATTAGTCAATTTAGGTGTGACCATCGGTGTCAGTATACAGAGTAATGGTACTACCTATGGAGGGCAATACAAGAAGCTGAAAGGAAAATGTTTGCTAACATGATGTAGAAGGAAGTATAATAAGAGTAGTAGCCTAGAGACGGCAAAAGAAGTAGAAGGGAAAGTAAAAGATCGAAAGAAGAGATTTAGCATTTAGGTGGACCACATGTATCCGAAAGGTAGGAGACTAGAAAGAAAGGGATGCCTTTAGAGGAGGCTTATGTTGGAGGGTAATATAGCAAAAGTGGACGCCGATAGTTTAAGAAGGCAATGCCTTGAGGATGTGACCATCGTAGTGGGCACAGGAGGATCATTACTACTTAAGGTGCGCACAACCTTATTAGTGTAGTAAAGAAATGGGTGTGTTCATTTAGTGTGACCACATAGTGGATCAGACTAGTGGGCACAGCTAAATGATTAAGTGTAGTCAGGTATGTAGTTATAGGCTTCAGTTAAAGAGTTCTACCACCGCTCTGTTGTATGTCAAGTATGTAGTTATAGGCTTTAGTTAAAGAGTTCTACCACCGCTCTGTTATGTTGTCTACCTTTAGGGGGTAGCGAGTGCTAATCGGTACTGCCTTTACAGGACTTGCCTGTTGACAGGACCGACGCTAAGATACTACTCTTAGAGAGTAGCAAAGAGGCATCAGCACTGCCGTTAGTGGGCAGGGCTGAGCAAGAGATACTACCACATAGGGGTAGTATAGCAGATTGGTACTGCCTTTAGTTGACAGGACCAACGCTAAAGTACTACTTTTAGAGAGTAGCAAAGAGGCATCAGCGCTGCCGTTAGTGGGCAGGGCTGAGCAAAAGGTACTACCACGTAGGGGTCGTACATTAAGTGTCCAACGAGGTGGGCACACAAAAGGGTCAAGTAAGGTACTACTAGGGGTAGCACAAGTGGTAGAAGCAAGTTTTCAACAGTACTGCGTAGTACTGCGTACAGAATATGCAAGGTACTATCTTTAGAAGATAGTAGGACAGTACTGAGTAAGTAGTACATGTAAGTATCAGCAAGTAAATAGTACAAATACTGCCGGTAGTGGGTAGTATTGTCTATTTAAAGTAGTATTTATAAGCTAAGCTAAAATGATAATTGCTACCGAAAGTAGGAAGCTAAAGATTATAATTCTAGCTTAGAAGGGTAGTATTAAGGTACTAAGGGCTACAATATAATAGCTTATCTTAGTTTGTAAGACATAAGGACTGCACTCCAAGCGGTCTAAAGGGAAAGAAAGAAAAAAAATTTTACTACCGATTTTTAAATTAAATCCTTAACCCGTCAAATGTCTTACGTACACAGCTATGTACGTAAGGAAAAATGGCACGACGTGCCTTACGTACACAGCTATGTACGTAAGATTTCTCCATTTTATTTTTCGTCTATGCATCTATCCACAGACTAATTCTCTTCACTCGTGGCTATATTCATGCATTACAATTCGAATGAACGCAACTTTAGCATCTGTCCAGAGACAATAATTTAAAAAAAATAATAAACCAAGATTTTTCGCTGACGCCCTTTTATTCCGCCATTTTGACACGGTGAAGTGTAGTTGTAAGTTCAAAGAAAATCAAGAAAAATGAACCAAAACAAGCGTAGGTAAGTAAAAAAGCTATCAAATTACTAAATAATGTGTAAGGAATCTATTTATGATAATAGTTTTTTGATTAATTGCAAGTTTATATGCAAAAAACCATTTCAACTTTCGTGGAGCCGTTTTCGTTTCTATGCGTCATGCATGTTTGGTTATGATTTTGTATATTTTTGTTGTAAATTGGTTGATTACTGCATGTAAGTTTGTAAATAATATATCTGTGAATATGTACTGCTAAATATATTTTCATTTTAGTGTGAAAATATTGGATAGAAATCATTTTTTTCCAAAAACAAGTGACTCGCCATTGTTTTCATTGCAGAAGTACCGATAGCATCAAAATTCATTGCCGTAATAGATTACGTGATTACGATTTTGTTTTTGTTTGAAAGGTGAATTATTCGGGAGTGTTGTTAGCTATGTTTGATGAAAAATTTTAAATGAAATTTTAAATTTATAATTAATTTTTTTTTAAAAATTTTTTTTAATTCATCAATGTTTTTGTTATTAGTTTGAAAGGTGAATTATTCGGGAGTGTTGTTAGCTATGTTTGATGAAAAATTTTAAATGAAATTTTAAATTTATAATTTAATTTTTTTTAAATTTTTTTTTAATTCATCAATATGGGTATCAAATGAAAGGGCTTGATAAGTAGAATACGATACACTAAGATAAGCATTTGTGTTCTAATTTTCCTTTTTTATTTTAGACTCGCAAGACTGCGCGCTTCGAGCGCGGACATAAGGTCGCAGTCGGTGACGCCGACCGGCTCCCGCTCAAGCACTCCGCAGCCCTCATCATCTCGGCGTGCTTTGATCACGCAGTTGATCAATGCCGCCGAGGAACGGGACATCGAAATGCCGCCGGAAGTGCAGCACCGCACCCCCAAGCAGTGAGCATTTTGTATATTTTATTACATTTTGAATATTACAAGTCATTACAAACTAAAGTACATGAGTTTACGGGACATTTTTACACATTATTTTTTTGTTTGTTTAGAATACGCGCCATGGTCGTAGATAACACGCCTGGTGGTACTCTGGGCGTTACCGGCGAGACTGTGACGCTGCAGAGTACCCCAGGCGGCCACATAAGGAGAGCCGTTGATACCGGGCCGTTGTCGTCACTTGCGTAAGTTTTTTTGCAATTTATTTTTCCATCTTTTTTTACTCGTACCTCGGATAAAAATAATAATGTTACATTTGCTCTCTTACAGAACCAGCGTCGAAGAGCGCGTAGAGGCGCTCGATGTGAGTGACGACGACGACGACGAGGTGGACGACGCGGAGGCGCGGCAGATATTGCGGTGGGTGCAGCAGGGTCCGGTATTCTTGACACCCAAGCCGCTTTCTTGTAGCTCGACTGCTACCGGAAACGTAGGCGATGCTTCGGGCAATAACAGTTCCCTATCTCAGGGAACTGTTATTCAGCCAGGGAGCGTTGCAGATGTTTCTGTAGCAGATGCCGGTGTTTTCCCTTCGACCTCGGGAGTAGGAAAAACACCAAGGTCCCGAGTTATAAGGAAGACTCACGAGGGCAGCGATTTTGATAGTGACTTCGACGACGAGTTCGACGTAGACATTATCTCAAACGCTGTCGCTGGAATGGGAAAAGAGATTCCAGATAACGATGAGTTAGACGAACGTGTGCAAAATATTGTAGCTTCTGTAGAGAGTGCGATGGATGAAGAAGCTGGTCGCTTGCCGGGTGTATCCGATAGTTACACGTGGGAAGAAAACTTTGAGTCGTTCCGCGGTGTTCCCGAAGTTTTTTCGGGTCCTACTGCAGGACCACTCAAAGATTACGATTCGCCCTATGATGCCTTTATTGATATCTGGGATAGAGACATCATGGAGCGAATTGCCCAGGAAACTAACAGGTACGCTCAGCAAACAATCAGTGGTCTGAGACTCGAAGAGGGATTGAAGCCATCCTCTCGTCTTCATCGGTGGACTGACACTGATGCCGACGAGCTGATGGTTCTTTTCGCGATATATATGTTCATGGGTATCGATCAGCGTACATCACAAAATGAATATTGGGAATCGGAAAATGTTCTTGAAATGCCTAGATTCAAGAACATTATGACGTTCAATCGCTATGTTTTGCTTAGCAAGTTTCTGCACTTTGTGGACAATTCTGATGCGAGTCGGGATTATCTACAATGTGAAGGGATTGAGCTATCACCGAAATTAGCAAAATTGGCACCCGTGATTTCACATCTCAACAAAAAATTTGCCTCCCTTTACAATTTGCATAGAGAAATTTCGATTGATGAGTCCTTGACCTTATTCAAAGGCCGCTTGTCCTGGGTTCAGGCAATAAGGTCAAAGGCTGCGCGGTTTGGAATTAAATCGTACGAGCTCTGTGAATCACATACGGGGTACCTATACAAGTTTCAAATTTACGCTGGAAAAGGTTCTTCTTCGGACGGTGTTGACGTCCCACCTGCTATTGACTTGGCTGGCAAGAGTACACAGGTTGTACTCGAGTTATTGAGAGGACTCGAAAATCGGGGGCACTCCGTTACGATGGATAATTTTTACAATTGTCCAGCGTTGGCGCGGTACCTCAAGAGTTTGGGTTACGATTGCTTGGGAACTTTGCGCACGAATCGTAGGAACGTGCCTAGTGAAATCGCGAAGGTACCGAAAAATGTGCCGAAGGGGTCCATCATCGCGCGCCATTCTGGTGATGTTTCCATCGTAACATGGAAAGATTCCAAACTGGTCACGATGATCTCCACCTACCACAATGCCGATACCTACGTCGGATCGAAGGCAGGTAAAACGTTAGTGAAGCCTATTAGCGTGAGGGACTACAACAATACTATGGGAGGGGTTGATCTGAAAGATCAAAAACTGTCAATGTATTTGTTGGAGCGCAAGAGATGTGTGAAATGGTATGTCAAGATGTTCAAGAGGTTGCTGAACGTGAGCATACACAATGCTTTCGTTATGTACGTCGCTTCTTTGAAACGACGTGACATGCCAGCTGTGACGCATCGTGATTTTCGCAAAAAGCTAGCAAACACTTTGTGGGAGCGACACCGCTCCGCTCCTGTGGAGATTTGCGAGCCTGATGGGAAAATCATGAGGTTGAGGCGGGATGTCGCGCACGTGCCACAGGTTCTGACGAAACAAGGTAACCGAAAACGTTGTGTTGTTCACCAACGGCTGTCAGAAACCAAATTGGTTCATACCAAGTGCATGACCTGTGGCGTATTTCTGTGCTTTGGTGCCGGAGACGCCATTCCGTCCGACAGCTGTTGGGCGCAATGGCATTCTTTGGTTGAACTCAAAGGACACGAAGTTCGTGGGCGGAAAAGGAAACGTGACTAGGTATTTACCAATTTGTGAGAGAACGATGTGTGTGATTGCGAGATTTGAATGCCTTATGATCTGTGATGCATATTTCTCAAGTAATTTCTTTCAATAGCCAGGACAATTGCTATCCTTTATTCAATTGTAAATACCGGATTTTACTTTTGGATTAGTAGTCAGTAGCAGGCATTTTTCATCTAGGCGGAGGGTTAGGGAGGTTGCAAGTAAGTTTGTAAGTATCACGTGAATATTCATCTTGATATGAACCTTCAAATCCATGAACATTATATATATGCCTTTTTCTTTTCGTTTCTTTTCCATCTGCACTCTGTGTCCCGGGCAAAATAGAAGTTATAATTTTTCGCCCAGGTGTGGCTAGTTCATCTAGATAAGTAGGTTAGGTTAGGTTAGTTTGTCGGTGGTCGGCTGACGGAATAACGTTGACTATGTACATTTTTACTGTGCAGACAGTTGAATTTATTTGTGTACTAGCCGATATATAATTAGTAATAATAACATTGACGATGTACGTTTTTGTTTATATCATTTACTTTGCAGACAGTTGAATTTATTTGTGTACTAGCCGACCAGCCGATATATAATTAGTAATAATAACATTGACGATGTACGTTTTTGTTTATATCATTTACTGTTTAGACAGTTGAATTTTTTTGTGTACTAGCCGATATATAATTAGTAATAATAAGTAGGAATAACATTTTTGTTTTTGTACGTTTTTGTTTATATCATTTACTTTGCAGACAGTTGAATTTATTTGTGTACTAGCCGATATATAATTAGTAATAATAAGTAGGAATAACATTTTTGTTTTTGTACGTTTTTGTTTATATCATTTACTGTTTAGACAGTTGAATTTATTTGTGTACTAGCCGATATATAATTAGTAATAATAAGTAGGAATAACATTGACGATGTACGTTTTTGTTTATATCATTTACTTTGCAGACAGTTGAATTTATTTGTGTACTAGCCGATACATAATTAGTAATAATAACATTGACGATGTACGTTTTTATTTATATCATTTACTGTTTAGGCAGTTGAATTTATTTGTGTACTAGTCTTAAGTTTTTTTCCTGTGCCCACCACTGTTTTACATAAAAAATATACAAAAAATATATAAAAAATATGTTTATTTTATTTTGTACCCTCATAGTAGGTACCCTAGGTAGGTAGGTGTTCCTAACAAAAGTTCCTAATCGGGTGATCGATATTGGCCGAAGTTGGTAAGTATGAAAGAATCTAGGGGTAACTAAGTAACTAATCTAGGAGTAACTAAGTAACTAATCTAGGAGTAACTAAGTACTCGTAAATATCACACAAAATTCAAAATTATCACAGTTTCTCTACTTCCTACTAATATGTATTATAAATGCTAAAGTTTGTAAGAACGTTTGGATGTATAAATGTTTGTTACTCTTTTACGCTCAAACGGCTAGACGGACTTTGATGAAATTTGGTATGGAGATAGCTTAGACCCTGGATCAATACATAGGCTACTTTTTATACCGGGTAAACGCGTGTAACACCGCAAGGGCGTAGCTAGTAATGAATATTTCAAGGTATTTTTTACACCTATAATATGTATATATAGTATTATATAATATATATATAACTATAATATAGCCTATGTTCACCGGGGACAGTGTAGATTCCCAACAGTGAAAGAATTTTTCAAATCGTTTCATAAATGACGGAGATACGGCATACGGCATATTTGGCTACGGCAAAACGGCTGGGCCGTAATCGCCGTAATAAGATTTTTCATCGAAAATCATATAACCGAAAATCAAAGATTACCTCATAAACGCCAAAATTCATGATAATTATCTGTATAGTTCATTTTATGTGTATATAAATAAATCTTTGATTTTTGTCTGAGAAATAAATGTATAAAAATTGTTGTTGAGCAATTGCGTTGCGAACGGTACTTCGTTCAGTCTTGTTTCCGCGGCGAAAAAACATGGCCGCACCATTTTTTTGCGTCGTAGTGTTATTGTGTTTTTTAGTGATTATATCGTGTTTCCGAGTAAACAAAAGCGTGAATTGTGTAGTAAAAAGGTGCAGGTATATATCCTGAGTGAGTGAATTGTGTAAAAATTAGTTATAACAGTGTGAGAACAAAATGTTTGTGGGGAGCCGGCGAAAAAAATCAAAACAAGATTTTCATCATCATATTTTTTATTATCAAGTAAGTCTAATAAATACTAAGATTACATTAAAACATTCTGCGTTTCAGTAGCTTTCTAGTAGTATATAACTCTTTCTAAATAAAACTAGTTACAATATCGAAATAAGCAATTTTGTCAAGCGCCTTGTCAAATTTTGATTTTTCGAAAATAACCTTGACATTACCAGCGACCTTCAAGTCGAGCGGGGGGCACCAGACGGGTTAAGGACTTAGTTTCCAGGCACGAATTATGCGATAAAAGTTAACAGTCAAAGATTGAGAAAAAAAATATTTCATAACAAATTAAATTACGCAGTATTATTGTTTCTATATGGTTTACTGATAATATTCTTTAGTAAATTAGTAAAAGATTAGAAAAACATAATTGACATTGTTTTTCCTACCATCTTATAGAAAACAAAAGCGTTGTTACAAACTCCTTGTTTGCAAACAGAATAATCAACGAAGCTACAGTAAGTATTGCAAATGACAACTTCTGACCGTTGTTTTCCAAGAATTTAGTGCTACAAACAGTGTAACTGCAATTGTTTCTCCTTGTTTCAGGTTCCTGGAACGATAGAATGTGCAACGATACTAATCTATCTGAAAGATTTCTCAAGACAAATGTTTGTGGTAGACCAAGTGAAAAAGTGAACAAACAAAAGTTTACCAGAGGACTGCGAATCATCCTATAAAGATTTTCTACTGAAGATGAGAATATAAGAGACGTCCCTACTTGGAAGACTAGGATCAGTTCATAACGTCTGAAACATTTTGCTTCAGGTTCAGGCATGGTGACCTAACATCCTGATTATTCTGTTTCCGAGATTATGTAAAGATCGCTGTGAGAGCTGTCGAAGCTAACAATATATATGTTTATAGTGCTGTTTTTGTTTTATTGTGCCAAGATATAGAATTACTAGTAAAGTAAATGCCTGAGAATACTACAATATGTCGGTTACCAAAATGTTCAATGTCGAACATGATTCGATATACTGAACCCTTTGTTTCCGGCATATTCCTAAGAGGTAGTAAGATATTTTTTCTTTTAAAAGAACATTAAATCGTGCTGTTTAAGTTTAAAAGATATTCAATTTAAGTTAGACAAACAGAGGCTAAGTTGTAATAGTTTAAATAAAGTGGTTGCAGAATCAGCTTACAAATGTCTGAAATATCTAAAATACTAGCGCAGGTAGTTTTAAGTTGCCTAATTATTGCTTACAAACTGCTATGTTCACAATCTATACTAATCCTATAAACATAATACATTAAACAATATTTCACCGCAACAATTTCTTTGTGAAAACTACTTTAGCATTTATTTACAGTACATACTTTGCAACAATGCAGATAAAATGAATAATGTAGGTAAGTACTGTTAACAAAGTTTAGTTTCAGTACATTATTTTGTAATAATGCAAATAAAATGAATAGTGTAGGTAGGTAATGTTAACAAAATTTTGTTTCAGTACATTATTTTGTAACAATGCAAATAAAATGAATAATGTAGGTAGGTACTGTTAACAAAATAATGCAGGTATACTATAGCAATGAATCTGAAAATACAAAAACTGCCTAAAAATGAGAATTACAATACCTATTCTGTTAAATCTTACAGCTATAGGGTACACAAGGATTAAAACAACACAAATTTCTTTTTCAAAATTGTTCTTGTTTATTAGTATGTTAGTACATTCTAGCTGCCTAACAGATCCTACCTAATAATGAATTGATTGCAAATTCAGCTTAAAACCAGTTGAGGCGCCACTGTAACGCTTATAAGGTGAGATGCTAGTTTCTGAGGTAAAAGGTAAAGCGTTCAACATAAAATGTAAGGTAGATAGAAAGCTATGCTAAGGTGTGATAAATAAAAGTTATAAAGTAAGTAATGTTGGTTTTATTAATGCTAATTTTAAGTTACATGCCTGAGGGGCGTAGATCGGTATGAGACACCTTATGATCTATGTGCCGGAAGGGCTTAATATTAAAAACTTAGGATTATTGATTGCCGGAGGGGCTTAAGATTAAATTACTAATTAAATGGTACAATAGAATGGGCGCCAGGACTATAGGTCCATAAAATACAAGGGCTGATAGTTGCCGGCTATCAGGGTAGAACAGGGCGTGTGGTCGAATACCTACTTCGCTGAGTTTGCAACCAATTTTAAATATGCTCTGTGTTAGTTAATTATTTAAGTTAATTGAGTAATAAAAGCACAGCACGAAAGGTAAGAAAGGCGCAGCCGTTGGCTGCGTTACCAATAATACTCGGGGGTAGATTCAAGTCGGGGCGGTAGCCACGTCGCCCACGGCGGAAACGCGCAGATAGAAGCAGCAAGAAGCTAGTAGCGGTCTCGGGGTGAGACGCAGAAAGAGGCCACGTCGCCGGCGTCGCCGCACGGTGAGGGACGCGCCGGAGGAGCTTGCCGCGCCTTGGAGTGCAGTTGTAGACCACAATTTCTATATGTAGAACAAAAAAAGAAACCCTGTCCGAAGACAGAAAACAAGTATGAATGTCTTGTTCTTTGGTCAGACCTCGCTTGAAGAGCGAGGCCCTCCATTTCAAGTTGGGGGTGGTAAGCCGACAATGATATCGGATGCGACACGTCATCGGGTCTAAGAAAATACTGACAAAGACAGAGCCTAACCGAGACAGTAGGAATAAGAGGCTAGTAAAAACTTACCCTAATGTCTTAGGGGTTTCTTTTCGAGGTTTCGAAATCAGTCCAGCCAAGCGAACTTGCGCCACGTCGCACGGTGTTCGTCGTTCGGGGAACCAGGGTGTCGGCGTGCGGTCCTGTTCTCACTCGATTTCGGTGGTTTTCTGTAGAATCAAGGGACAATTCCTTTGGTTCTTGTACAACAAGTGAATCGTTTAGAAAACCAACCTTGCCGACACGTACCTTCGTTAGGACGCCGCTACGGCCTTGTTTCCCCTACGACCCCGTGTACGCTCAGTTGGCTGCTTGCTGGACAAAGAAAGACTCCAGTCCGTGTAACACGGTTTTATGTGATTTTATTTCACTCCGACCGAATTTTAATATTTTGTTCTCGTTCCTGACCTAGTTTGTTGACACTTGACAGCCAAGTCGCCGGCAGATCCGACTTAAGCTGTCAGTGACTTTTTGTAAGTTTTTGGCACCAACGTACCCGATGATTTGCCAAACTAGAGTGTTTTGGCACCTATTTGCCAAAACAGGGTTACACTGATAAGAATTTATTTCTAGGTAGAGTTTAAGATCATCGGCATACAACAAACATTTGGCGTTACTCAAGACTCTCGTTATCTTATAAATAATTATTTGAAACAACAAAGGTCCCGTAACGGAACCTTGAATTATACCGGATCTAGTAGGGTATGGGTTTGACTCATGTGTACCATACTTAACGTATTGACCTCGGTTTTTCATAAGGTCTGCAAAAAAACGTAGTAAACCTGGGCAAAAACCGATGTCACAGAGCTCACGAAGTAGTATATCGTTATCGATTTTGTCGAAGGCTTTCTGAAAATCAAAATAGATAACATCGACTTGTGACCCTCTATCCATAGCGCTGGAGATATAGTCAACAAGGCACAGCAAGTTTGTATTAACTGAGCGCCCCGATCTGAAGCCGTGCTGCTCTTCGCCTATCTGATGTTTCACCTGTCTGTATATTTCTTTGTCCAGAATGTACTCGAATATTTTAGCTGGCGCGCTGAGAATTGCTATCGGTCGATATTCTTCAACCGATGTAGTTTTACTACATTTAGGAATAGGGGTCACTCTGGATAATTTCCATTGTTTGGGGTACTTCCCATGTTTGAGCGACAGATTCAAAATATGGCCCAGTGGAGATGCCAAATATCTCTTACCTGCCTTTAAAATAAAGCTAGGCACACAGTCAGGACCAGGTGAGCTACTTAATTTTAATTTGTCAAAACCGCGCTCAACATCAGCTGAAGATACAGCAGGCACACTAACGTATCCACCGAGATAACCTTCCTCAGAGCATGCGTCAACGTTCAACTCAGGCATGTCATCCAAGAAGACACTAGAGAAGTATTTCGCGAACGCTTCCGCAGCTTCTGCGCCACTATGCATTTTGCCATTATATGATACACAAGGTTCAAACCCACCCTTGGACCGAAGATTGTGAACATGTTTCCAAAAATGCTGGGGCTGCACTTGTAAGTTTTGTTCAATCTGAGTCTGAATCTGAGTCGAATCTGAGTAAATAGGTATTCAACAAAAACTTTTCATGTGAAATGGAGCCAAGACTAAATCACAGTTCCTACTATCAAAAAGTTGTCAGATCTCACGTAAAGCCAAGCTTCTGACTTTAAACGCCTTACTCTACAAGTTCTTACTTCACAAACTCTACAGCTTAGTCAATATTTGTGACTTGGCCGTTTTTTATAGGTAGGTTTTAAATGTTAATATTTCATTAATTATTTTAGCAAAATTAATGAAGTTTTGTATCGTAGATGAGCTAAAGAACTTTAGTAAATGTGATAAACTTCATATATTTACGTCAGATAGTTTTCGAGTTATGAAGGGGTCAAAAGTGGCTCGAAATGGTTCGTGTAATATTACACACGTCGCGTCGCCAGTTCCTTTTCCTTAGTCTTGGCAGGACACGCTTCCGCGTGACTAGATCTTCTAGGTAAGCGTGGTTCACCTTAGACCGCATATCTGCTCAACATCAGGCAGTATGTAGTCAAACGCAAACCTATACGAAATAAAAAGAGCCAGAGAGCTATGCTCGGACACTAAGAGATTAAATCAGAAATCATGAGATCCGTAGAAGAACCCAAGTTACCGACATATCCCAGCGGGTTGGCAAGTTGCAGTTGGCAGTAGACAGGGCACATAGCATGGAGAACTGATGACGAATGGGCTGAAAGGTTCTCGAGTGGACACTACGTTCTGGCAGCGTAGATTGTCTACCCACAAGGTGGACGGATGGCCTCATTATGACCGCAAGATCGCGCTGGATGCTAACCACTACCTCGGTCTTATTAGAGATTTGTCGGGCAGGCCTATGTCCATCAGTGGACGTCCTATGCGTGAATCGACGACGATATATTACTATTTTTAACCGACTTCCAATTATGTTCATAGTTTAACTTCATCAACAATAAAGGAGGTAGAAAATAAAAAATAATTATAATTAAAGCAAAACAACAAAGTGTAGCCATGACTGCGGAGAACACAAATCGTACAAGCTCACATTTTTATTTAGCCGGTGAGAAAATAAATAACAACATCCCTCTCTGTATCAAGAATCACCATGACTTTCATGAAATAACAAAAAGCAATTATTGAAGGAAAAACTTGAACGTGAAAAATACGCAAATGATCCGCATTTTTGATCACAATTACAAACCAAGAGTACGCCGCAACCTTTACATGTAATATTGTCTAATAAATTGCGACAGTGACGTCACGGGTCAATCAGTATTACTACATACATGTAAACAAAACGACCCACAAGGTGGACGGATGACCTCATTAAGACCGCAGGATCGCGCTGGATGCAAGCCGCTTCCAACCGGTCTTGTTGGAGATCCATAGGGGAGGCCTATGTCCAGCAGTGAACTTCTTATGGCTAATGGATGGATGGGATACAATACGAATTAAACACATGTAAAATCCGCGTGCAAGCGTGGTTTATAACAAGTATGATGTTAAATGAAAACTATATTTCGGAAACTTATTATACAAAAGAGGGAGATAAAATTATATAAAAGGAGAAAACTTAATCAACAAAAAGAAATATGAAACGACCCAAGCGAGTTTAAGGATTTAGAGAATTGACTTAGTATAATAATTAAAGAAAGAAGCATAAAAAAATACAAAAAAAATACCTAATGATCTCAATAAAGTTTTGATAGTGTTTTGTGGAAATAAAGTAAGATTTTTTGAAACTTGTTCATATCGTTTCTTATTATTTTATCATAAAACTAGCGCCCCTACTGTATCTGGGTTTTTATTGACTTCCAAATAATTACTTTTCGCAAAAAATGGCAAAACCACCTTCCATCGTGTGGAAAATTCGAACATTTCGCTCGAATTGTTTACATTATTGTTGATTTTTCAAAAAAAAAAAAAACTCAGCCGATTTCTGTAAACGCGATCAACTTGGGAGTATATCCTTTCGAACTAAAAAATAATTTTTCGATTTGGTTCATAATTGGCGAAATTATCGATGGTTATAGTGTACTAAACTCGGATATTTTGCTCGAATTGCTTATATTATTGTTGGTTTTTAAAAAACGGCTGAGCCGATTTCTTTAAAATTTAAATTATAATATATAATAATTAAAATTTAAATTAAAATCGCCTAGTGACTTCAATGAGGTCACTAGGCGATATAACGCATTAGCCTACTGACCTCATTGAGGTCGCTCGCTTATTTTTTTTTTGTCTAATTTAATCGAAGTCTAAGGAATCGTGGGGAATCGTGCTATCCTGTTTTTTTATATTAATAAATTTATATACTCATGAAATCTATCATGTTTAGCCAATAGTACCTAGGCAAAGCCGGGCAGCTAGGTTTCATTACAATAACAAGTTCCATTCAAATTAACGATTTATTAGAATATGTTTTTTTTACCACACATTACATATTATATAATACGCCAATTAAAATATCTCTCTAAGTTAATTTATTTGTTTACAGAACCAAAGACGGCAATTTGCTAAATTAATTAAAAAATAGATTAAGATACTGTTTTATAAGGAAATTAAAATACTAATGATTATTTAAATGAAAACATTTGTCAATAATTCATAAAACCTCAAGCCCTATACCTAAACCCTAAACCCTATGCTAATTGAAGTCTCTAGGTTAAACAAATATGTAGTAAATTAACATTTTTCAAGGTAGATTAAGTAATTACATAAAATTAATATCTAAAATATGAAAAACAGCACATCAAATGTATCCCACGAGTAGGTCTTGCTGTGGGTATCGCCGGAGCCCGCGTGTGGCCCTTCACTCAGACGTCAGCTTTTCTTCTTCTTTTCTCTTCTACTGGCCTGAAACAGCAAGAGCGTTATAAAGAGGCCGTTATTTAAACTTACACGTCACGTGACTTGCCGGGTATTATTATTATATATTACTTTCACGAGTTTTGTTTGGAATAGGTAAAGTCTTTTTTTTAATACGGGCAAAAGTGCCTTTATTAACTACAACAAAACTACACTACTATTACACAAAAAGCATTGGATCACCCTCAGACCTTTGAAGGTCTAAAGATAATCCAAATGCTCAAGCCCACTGCCAGTTGGCAGCGTGCCCAGCATGCTGGCAGCATTGCCACGCTGAATGGCAATGCTTATGCGTTGAGCCAAATAAACACCAGCATTTTGGTCACGCGTCGCGTCCACCAGACGCCCAGAAAGACTTTTGAAAATGATATGAGCTCCCGGCCCCCACGGACCCAATGTCTCAACTCCAAATGGCTCAAATATGTAACCACTACCGAGGTTAGCATATTTGCGCCGCTTGTGCTGCTCCGCCGAATTGGCCGCAGCTCCAGCCCTACTCTGAGTCTCAGAAAGATGTGACGGTGCCAAAGTATCGACACAAGTTGCGTCCCATACTAAGGGCCGTCCACACTTCCATGGGACCAGCGTCATGCCGTCAGGCCTTTTGCCATCACCACGCGCGAGCCCACTCGGTAAAGTTGTTTATAACAAATTTGCTCGTAAAGTGTCTGTAATTACACCAATTTTAATATCATAATGTATTTCATTACGCACTTGTGCTTTATTGTAATGTAAAACGCACGCCGCCACCGACTGCAGAACTCTGTGGTCTCGTTTCTCCTACTTTCACTCAAGATAGTGAGAGACATTACGGAACTCGTGCGGTAATGTAATGTAAAACGCACGATGCACGACGCTGATCCGACTGATGCACGACTTTCGCTCAAAGTCAGAGTTTTATTAATTTCCTCGCAAATATGTTATAAAACGTCGTATGACATACGTGCGCTTTGAAAATTACCGCCTCTGCTTCCTTACAGCCCTCTAGGGCTGTAATTTGTAATTTTCAACTTACCGCACTTATATCATAATGTACTATTATGTCAATTTGCCATGAAATGACTGCTTCGGTAACCCAGTGGTTAGTGGCCCTGACTCCTGTGCCAAGAGGTGTGGGTTTGATTCCCGTTCAGGACAAGCATGTTGGTGATGATGGTGTTTGCATTATGCTGTACTAGCGACCCGCCCCGGCTTCGCACAGGTGTATTATTCATAGAAATCTTCCTCTTGAATCACTCTATCTATTAAAAAAAAACCGCATCAAAATCCGTTGCGTAGTATTAAAGATATAAGCATACATGGGGACAGACAGCGGGAAGCGACTTTGTTTTATACTTTGTAGTGACTATACCGTCTTTTTAATAGTTCACTGTTGAACGTATGCCTACTATATGAGCCATATCCACCACGCTGGCTCAGTGCGGGTTGGTGGATTCACATACGCCATCAAATGTCTTCTACGGATGTGTGCAAGTTGCCTCACGATGCTCAGCGGGCTGACTGCCTTAGGAATAGCAATACAAATGATCGAGTATGGAGATACCTGTGAAGCTGGCGGGACAGTCGTATAGAAGTTTAGCTCCGTAGTGCGACCCCGAGTACACGCTCCTCTGTATTAGTTCTCCCTCCTTCCTGGTGAAGTCCGCCGTGAACCACGGCTCGGGTTCACAGTCGGCGCCTGCTGTCAGCTTGCCTGGAAACAGTGAGGGACACATTTACAACCGACTTTCAATAATATTGATTATTAGGCACAACCGACTTCAATCGTGTACAATTTTTTTTTTTAATTTCGTATAGGTATGCGTTTGACTACATACTGCCTGATGTTAAGGAGAAATGCGCTCTAGGGTTACCTAGAAGATACCTATTTACTCGGGAATTTTCGCATAGTACGCTGGAATCGATGTGTACAATTTTTGATTATTGTTGATTTATCAAAAACGGTTCAGCCAATTTCAATAAAATTTAAATGAGGCCATCTCTGAAGTATGATCTAGCAAAAGAAAAAAGAATCATCAAAATCGGTAAATAATTGGCTCTGTACTCGCGTAACATACATACAAAAAAATCGGCCAAGTGCGAGTCGGACTCGCGCACGAAGGGTTCCGTACAGTGTTGGAACTCCCTTCGCCCCATTCCTCTTGCCGTTATTAATTGCAAGCAATAAACTCCTGATAAATCACGTCTGTAGTATGGGAGCCCCCCTTGAATATTTATTTTATGCTGCTTTTAGTATTTGTTGTTATAGCGGCAATATAAGAAATTTATCATCTGTGAAAACTTCAGCCTGTCTAGCTATCACAGTTCATGAGATACTGCCCGGTGACAGACAGACAGACGGACTTCGGAGTCTTAGTAATAGGGTCCCGTTTTTACACTTAGAGTACGAAACCCTCAAAAACTTACAGACGAATTGATAACCTCCTTTTTGAAGTCGGTTGAAAAAGAGGAGGCCACTAAACAACGGAGATAATATAATATGATAGCTCATACTTCGTTGTTTGTGCGCTGATTCTCGAATTTAGTTAATTATCTGTAGAGTAACATCGTGATATAGTCCTATAATAAATTTAATGTAAGTACCATTGATTAGTTATTTTCAAGCAATTCCAAAATTATATATAAATTCCAGTTTTTACTAAAATCGAGCTTTTAGCGTCGATTGTATGTCGTCGGCTGTTACGTAGGTACTTGTCTAATAAAAATGTTACCTTAATAAATTACAAAAATGTATATATCATTTATTTTCGGTAAGGAAATTGCATTCGATACTAGACAAAATATACTACGAGCAACACCACACACATCGTCGTATAATAATTATTTGTTAAAGGCCAAATCATACAAGTTGGCGGCTGTGACGTTAGCTACAAGCTGCGGATAGCCAAATTCGGACTGAAGCTCACTTAACAAGTAACATTACAGCCGCCAAGTTGTATGATTTGGCCTACATGTAGGTACTTGTCGAAGAATAATGATTTCGCTTACCGTTTGCTATTTTCAGGTAGAGGGGCACGTAGCGGTCCTCAGCCGGCACCCCCGGCGTGGCCCGCACCGGGGATTGGTGGTGTACATAATCTTTCAACCCCGACTTCGTGTTATTGTAGCCTCCTACCCCTATAAACACCAAGATATTGCATTCCGTTAAGATAACGTCCAGTGATACTAAAATACTGTCAAATAATACAGGGTTATCCAGGACTGCTGTACTGAGCCGATTCACAATATCACTCAACAGGGTTATCTGCTTGCTCTGTGCTAAGACAAAAGGGGATGATTCAGACCATCATAATGAACAACTTTTACTATGGGGCCAACTCGGAATTAAAAAAAAAAACATCAGTTGGTCCTTAAAAAAGTAAGTTCGTGTAGACCGGGTGGCCAGCCCTGGTGTCAGAGTTCTTAAGCTATACCTTTTATCGATTTTTAGTTGCGATTTTGTATGTGACAGCTGATTTTCTTTCTCGAATTCCGTGTTGGCCCCATAGTAAGAGTCGTTCATGATGATGGTCTGAATCTTCTCCTTACGACTTATTACACCGCAGTTTCGAATAACCCTGAATAGTGAATTTGTTTATGATATTTTTATTTTCGCAAAAAATGATATAAACGACTTCAACCCAGAACAGGATTCGAAAAGTTCACACGGATCGATGTAGTAATATTCACATTATTGTTGATTTATCAAAAATGGCTCAGCCAATTTCGACAGAATTTAAACGGGACTACACATGAAACAACATCTTTCAAATAAAAATAATCATCATAATCGGTTCACCCAGTTCAATGTTCTGAGGTAACAAACATAAAATACAGTCGAATTGAGAACCTTCTCCTCTTTTGAAGTCGGTTAAAATTATGCACGTTTTGTAGTGTTTGTAGTTTTGTTTTGTCTTAATTTGCATAGTACATCCAAAATAACATAAATTTAATGTTTAATTTTTTACCGACTTCCAAAAAGGAGGATCTTCCTTTTTGGAAGTCGGTAAAAAATTAAGAGGTGCTATCATATGTCCGTCTGTACTTTTTTTTAATGTATGTTTATCGATATTTTCGCCAACTGTGAACCGATTTGATCTATATTTCAAAAAGGTGTTCCTACTCCCGAGGTTATCCCAATTGAATTTTATCGAAATCGGCTAAGCCGTTTTTGAAAAATTTACATTGAAAAGAAAATTTCTACATGGATGACACATTGATTCGTGCGAACTATTCGAATTCTGTATAATAATATGATGGAAGTCGGTGGCGCCATTTTTAGCGAAAAATAATTATTAGATTTACATATGTCTGCCTCGGGGACTCAGTGGTTAGTGACCCTGACTCCTGGGGCAAAGTGGCGTGGGTTCGATTCCCACCCAGGAAGGACATTTATGTGATGAACATAGGTGCTTGCTCTGTGTCTGGATGTTATTAGTTATTATCTATACAGGGTTATTTCTAATCAATTAGCATCCTTTTAGGGGCTTATTCTGTACATCAAAACTAACAACTTTTGTTCTGCGACTTTTATCAGAACTCAAAAAAAAAATCCGTTGTTCCATACATCTTGTCGCGGGTGAAAGATACATATTTTTCCATGGAACATTTTTTTTTTTAGTTTTGACAAAAGTAGCAGATCAAAAGTTGTTAGTTTTTATGTACAGAATAAGCCCCTTTTTTTTTTTTTTTTACCAGGGGAAATCTTTTATAGATACCACCACACCTCGAGGGCAGGCGGGTGGTTATGTGGGAGTCCTGCCGACTGGACAGTATACCCACCAAAACCCCTGGGTGTTCCGCCACTGCGCCTGGTGTCGGGGCTACGGGCACGCTTGCGCACTCCTCCGCGGCACCCGACAGCGCTGGCCCAACTCGGGCCCCACCACGGAGCTTCGGCTCCCGCCAGAATGACGATGTGCCGAACACCAGACACATCGCCACCCACCACCTGGGACCAACCAGCACTGGGCGTCAGACAGCACCCGTGTCCGACAGCCCTGGTCCCGATGCAACGGGTCAATTAAAGTGGCCCCGCGCCTGCCACTACGGCTGCAGAGGATAGGGAGAACGGCCGTCGCGATACCGACACTCCTCTTCCCCTGCAGCCCCACCGCCTCCGCCAACACGTTGGCGGCACCCGTTAGGGCCGCTGGCAGGACGGATAGACAGCGGCACACTCGCCGCCCGTCCATCCCGTCGCCGCCCCCGCCTCGATGGGCTCGGCCAGTCCACCTCAGTCGACTAGCGACCTACTGGCCAGCCTCCGCACGGGCTTGTCTGGGCCCAAGACCCGGAGAGGCCGGCCCCACCTCGGGTTCCTCTTTGTTCACCAGGCTGGCGAGACCTGGCTACTAAGCCCCCCCGCCACGACAAGGCGGGAACCCACTCGGGGGGGACAGAATAAGCTCCTAAAAGAATGCTAATTGATTACAAATAACCCTGTATACAGGGTTATCTTGTACAGCGCAAACAGATAACCCGGTCTGTATATAAGTAGGTATTTTATAATAATTATCTTTCGCAAAAATGGCAAAACCGACTTCTATCTTGACAAAATTCGAACAGGTATCTCGAATTAATGTAGTTATACAATTTTTACATTATTGTTGATTTTTTAAAAACGGCTCAGCCGATTTCGATGAAATTTAAATGAAACCACTTCGAGAGTAAACCCTTTCAAACTAAAAAATAAGTTTTCGATTCGGTTCACAATCGGCAAAAATATCGATGAACATACACAAAAAAAATACATACGGACGAACATAGAACCTCTTCCTTTTTGGAAGTCGGTTAAAAATATGTATAATAATTTTGTAGTATATCGGTCTCTGGCAGCCATATCACAAGCTTTGTTAATTTGGGGTCAGAGACCGTGTGTAAGATGTCCCCTAATATTTATATTTATTTTATGAAATGTATAATGCGTAACCTTATTTGGCATAACATTGGCCGTTAGAAGAAAAGTGTAACTCACCGAAGGCATATTTGTAACCCGTATCCCACCCGAGCCACATGCCCGCCCCCCCCCGCGCGCGCACCGCCCCGCGCCACTCCAGCTGTCCGGGGAGGGGGCCGGCCGCGAGCTGGTGGTGCTTGCCGTACTCGAGAGCCAGGTACGAGCAGCCTGCAAACATTATATTATACAAACTAACGTGGTTTCTGCACAATTTGCATTATTGACCGAAGCGGAGCGAAGATCTTCCGATTACGGACACGGCGATTTTGCTTTCGTCTGTCCGGATGTTGGTTTTCGTCTACAGGTCGCATTTTTCAATGATTTAAATAAGCTTGGTACACAGGATATTTACTTAGAATTATAGATTTTTTGTTGTCGGTAAATGTTGATAGGGGAGTTTGTCTCAAAATGGCGGGAAATTTGCTGTCGCGCTATATACCAACCGATTTCGATAATATTTTGGCAAGGTCGATAAGTAACTAAACAATATTCGCGAACCAAATGTGTCAATAATTTTTAACGAAATTGGTCGAGAAAGAGTCGAGATATAGACTTATGAAGATTCAGTTACTTAAAGAGATGCACCGCGAGGTCAACTGTTCCGAGAACTACTAGTTTTAATATGTGAACGGGATACTTGACTGAATCATCTTCAAATATTTGTTTTAAATAAATCTTAACTGTATTTCCGTTCAGTGGTGATATCAATCGTAAGGTCGTGGGTTCAAATCTCGGTCCCGTACCAATACCAGTGTTCTTTGGACCTTATGTACGGAATTTCACACCACTGGCTTTTCGGTGAAGGAAAACATCGTGAGTATTCGTGAGGCAACCTGCATTATACGTCCGTAGAAGGAATTCGATAGCGTAGGTACGTGTGTAATTTTGTTCGTCGAAATTTTCGCCTTACTCTCGAGGTGGTTACATTTAAGTTTTATCGAAATCGGCTGAACCGTTTTTGATAAATCAAAAATAATCCACCAACCCGCACTGGGCCAGCGTGGTGGATTTAAACATCAATAAGGCCGGTACAGTACAGTAATATAAGCACGAGAATATAAAATTCTCGTGCTTATATTCTATTTTTCTATTCGACATCTATTAAAATAGTAAAGTCAAATCTAAATTCATACTGAATTATAATACCTAATCTAAAACAAAATCATTCCTGAAATTGAAATATTATTAACTACCTAAGTATTGGAGAATGAGTAAATTAGAAATATATTATTAAATCACTGATTCAAAATAGATCATAATAATAAATTTTTCGCAAAAAATAGCAACACCGACTTCCGTGTGCAGAATTAGATTAGTTTGCACAAATCGATGTGACATCCATGTACATTATTTTTGATTTATTAAAAACGGTTCAGCCGATTTCGATAAAACTTAAATGGAACCACCTCGAGAGTAATATCCTTTCAAAATGAAACAATTGGCGAAAATACCGATAAACAAAATTACACATAAAAAACATACCGACGCACAAAGTACCTCCTCCTTTTCGGAAGTCGGTATAAATGGATAAAGATAACTCATGTATTGAGAGATTGGCCGGCGGATTGGGGAAATTTGTGGTGACCCCCGCTCCAGCTGTGTCCTGGAGCAAAGGTTGGCCATTGCCATTCAACGCGGTAATGCGGCCAGTGATTTGTGAACCTTTGCCCCGGGAACAATTAGGGGCGGGTTTTGACTAAGTCTTTTGTTTCGACATTATTGTATTGACTTTTAATTTTGTAATAATAATTTTGTTTACTGATCTATTATATAAAAGGCTTCCCTGAGTGACTGACTGACAGACAGCCTACAGCCCAAACCGCTAAAGATAGGAACATGAAATTTGGAACAAAGATACATTGGACCACGTAATGGAGCACTAAGGACGGAATTTTGAAAAATCGACCTCTAAAGGGGTAAAACGGACCCTTTTCGTCTGTATGTAACTTTTTATTCCCTTTACCGATTGACTTGAAACTTTGTATACATGCTACTCAAACAAAATATAAGTTACGTTTGTTCCTGTTTTTCCGAATATTCCTTATCTAAGGGGTCAAATTGGGTCCCAAAGTTGGCGAAAAAAGCGTCTATTACATTCAACGAGCTGAACGGTTATGGATGAAATCTGGTATGGAGGAAGCACACAACATGTTTCAACACAGGAACTATTATAATCCCGGAAATTCTATGGGGATCCTTAGGGATAGCCAAAATTAATCAGTTTAGGCTACAACCCAATCCGCTAAAGATAGAGAGTTTAAATTTCGAACATAGGTACAATGTACGAGTACAACGTAATGAAGCACAAAGGACGCAAATTTCTAAAAATCGACCTCTAACGGGGTAAAACGGGCCCTTTTCGTTTGCATTAAATTTTTTATTACCTTTACCGATTGACTTAAAAACTTTGTATATATGCTTTGCTACAAAGAAAATAAAAGTTACGTTTATTCCTGTTTTTCCGAATTTTACTTATCTAAGGGGTCAGATAAGTTCCCAAAGTTGGTGAAAAAAGCATCAATAATTACATCAGACGAGCTGAACGGTTATAAATGAAATCTGGTAGGTATGTAGGAAGCACACACATGTTTCAATACAGTAACTATTTTATCCCGGAAAATCTATAGGGTTTCTTAGCAATAGCCAAAATAATCAATTATAAAGCTAAGATAAAAGGGGTAAATGAATTCTAACGAAATTTGGTACGACGCTAGACAATAACACAAATTACCACTTGGGGTACTGCTATCTCGGAAAATTTCAGTGGGTCCTTCAGGATATCAATTTCCTAAAAAAAGTACTAAATGACTGTTCGAAAACCGATGCAACATTGTTTGAAAATAGCTTACCCTTTTAACTAATTAAATATATGACTATTAACGTCCTGGGAAAAGTCCCGGATTACTTGTCTAACGCTAGACCAAACATCCTATGTAAGCGTGAAAAATAACTTGATCGCGTTTTTTTTAAACGTAGTGAAATATCTAGAATTAAATTGAGATAATTTAGATCCTTCAATGGGGGCAAAATGGGCCCCTAATAGTTTATGAACGATTTTATTTTGTGAGCCAATAGACTTGAACTTAGGGTACATACGGATCAATAACTACTTACTTTACTATGGGAACTACCCTGAAAAAGCTAAAATTACATATTCTTTACATTTTGTCGCGGGTCGATGAGTTTTTTGTGTTGAACAGCTAATTTTATTTACGTGATTTCTGGGTTGGTACTGTAACCGCCGTTATGTATCTATATATACACATAACCGCTGTTCCATGTACTTATGCTATATGTCGACTATTTACTTTATAAATTATTAACTAAAATTTTCTGTCTCTCTCAGACTTAGTAAAGTTGTTGTATTTGCTATCCTTTTCAGGCTAATGTTGATCTTTAAATATTTATTGTTCTTAAAAGATTAGAGTCGTGAGAAGTTCTAGACAAAATACCATGACAGTTTGCTGGTCAATGTTTGTTAGAGAGTCTAAAGCACTAAAGAATAAAGTCCAAAGTTGCTATTCTCTGACACAGGTCAACCGCAAATTATTAGAAGCTTTAAACTTTCGAGTGTCTGAAGTACTGGGGTCTCTAAAATTCTGTAGAACATGTTAGGAAGTCATGTTTTTCCCTTTTAATTTACTGCGTTGACAGAAATATAGTTTTGAAATAAATCGAACACTGAAGACAGGGTTGTCACTGTTTCAGAGATATTTAACTTTATGTAGTTTGTATGAAATATTATTATATTAAATAAGTAAACAAGTAAAAATTTGAATATGAGAAAGTAACGATTCGAAAATCATTGTTTTTTTCTGTTATTTTACATACATTCAACTTTTAGTCGTTTTACTTATTACCATGCTAATTTTGTAATAAGATAATCAATATTCATTTTAATTTCTGAATTTTTATGATAACATTAATTATAGAAGTCTTCATGCATTCCATATCAATATCTTGCTTACTTCGATTTTATGTCAGATTAAATATTATAATTATGATCTTACGTATTATTCTGAATACGAGTATGTAAATTATACTATTTTCTAGTAATATTTTGAAAATTTATAAGAGAGCGAAAGTATGTACAAATTGAGAACCTCTCTTCTTTTGTTAGTTGGTCAAACATATAAATGTGTTAACCCTAGTTGTTCTTTTTGCATCTATTCTGACTGCCATAAGAAACTTTGAGTGACAACTGTCGCGTAGAGACAGTATAAACTTAGACAGTAAGTCAACTTGGTACGGTATTAGGGTATTTAATTTCATGGCGAAAATAACTTTAAATTATTGAAATAATGGTAAGTTATGGTTAATTATGTGCTGATTGATAATAGTTTGAAACAGTTTTACGAAATAAATGAAGTATTATAGGAATGACGTCAGACTGTAATATAAATATAAACCTTATAGCAATATAAGATCAAATCACTTAATAATATAAGTAATGAAATACAAATAAAGTATTATGTTTAGATAGTAATCACATATTAGGTTTGTTTCTGTCGAAGATTCTATATTTGTGGCTAGTTGACTTACTGGTGAAGGGAATGATAAATAGCGCCAGAAATTTTGACAAAAACTAAAGTGATTTCAAGAGGTTCCATTTTTTCGTTCATTTTGCCAAAACAAATAAATATTTCTATAATTATTTTTTGAAGTGTTTGACAGGAATGGTATTCGTTGAGATTAGAATGATTTTACTGAAAATTAACTAGGACTTTTAGGGGCAGTTCGGGTTTGGTCGCGGTAAAGAATACTCGCTTTTGAAAATAGTTCAGGTGTTAAATTATAACGCGTGTGAAAATTTTGAAATTAGAGCTCGCTCGCTTTGCTCATTTCCCAAGTGTATAAGTGAAACAAAAGCCTTCGTCGATTAAGGCTTATTATAGTGTTTGTGTTGTGAAAGTGATACATCATAAATCTCTTTGAGACCTTTGGCGATGCTTTTCAAGGATTCATATTTGCAGTACTTAATAGCTTTGATCAAATCAGATATTTGATGATGTTATCTTTCATCTAAGTAATATAATCAATTTATAGCTACTTCCTGCTGTTCTCCAGTATCAAGGATAAAGTTTTGTGTTGCCCCAGGTCTCAGAAAGATTTCAAACTAATACATATTTTTTCAAGGTATTTATTTTCAGGCCTAATTTTCAAAGTATTTAACTTTCAGGTGGCGGTACCATAAGTACGGTTCTACCTTAGACTCCGTTTCTCTCCCATCATCTTATCAGATTACTTACTTGATAGGCAAATTACAATAGTGGTAGCGTAAAGTCCTTTTCTTTCAGAAGCAGCGCGCCACTACATTGTTTTGGGCCATCTAAGGGTAGACTATTTATTAGTTTTCCTTACGTTAGGACTCATAAGATGTATGTTTGGAAAGACTGATTGGATGAGTGCTACTAAACATTTAAATTCAGCAACATATAGCTAGGCTGTTTTATAGTTCCGGTACAAACAAAACAATAACATATTTGAATGAAAACTTTTGATAACCTCATATTGCACATCTGCTGATTTATTCTCATGATATTTGGATATATGAACACATTAAGCTGTACATATATTATTATGCTGTTATAAAAATATAACAGTATTTACCTTATTCCGGAGATAAGGAGATCAAAGATCTACATAAGAAGATCAAACATCTATGGAGATCAGACATAGGAGTTCAGAGTTCGTGTATATTGAACGAGATTCAAAATACTTATACGTTCTCGCTGCAAGTTCGTGTTTTATGAATGCTGTACGAGATTTGGGATATTTATCCCTACATGATTTCATATTTTGAAACAAACAAACATAATGGATAATTGTAATTGACAAAAGTATTCGGTTATTGAAGGTTTTCATCATAAACTAACACAAAACGGAAAATAATATTATTGGAATTAGGTCTCTTTTCCCCAAATAAAAATTAATATGAATAATCATTTTCTTACACACGTGCACACTAGATAACTCGAATAAGAGTCGGGCGAAGGTTTAAAGCTGGTCAGATGTGAGAGTCGGGCCCTTCGAACCCCACCCTTCCAGCAGGGAAAGCCGGCCGCCAGGAGCAGCAGCAGGGAGGGATACACAGGATATCCGGCCGAAATAGTGACCTGCTAGCGGTTGCTATCTCGCAACTGGATATCCGAACATGCACTAGGTACACACACCACACGACCATGATATTCCTGTAGGGATCATTCGAGTCATGAGGAATCTCTGGTTACAAACTACTTAGCTTAGGGAATCTTAAATAATAACAAAATTTGAGAACCTTAGGTTCTAACTTTAAATAATAAAGGGTGTTTGGATGTATGACTGGATTAAGAGATGAATGAATGACGATCGGTAAGAGATAAGAAGGTTTGAAGAATTAGTGTCTTTAGTGGCGTGGTTAGGGTTAAACTTGACGGATTTGTTGGTCAACTTTGGAGCAAGGTGTAGAGTTGGCAGGGAGCCTTGCATTCTATTTCACTTAGGTTTTCCCTTTATAGATCTTAAGGATCTAAACTCCAAATCCTATACCTGTTTTCCTTTCAGAGGATGGTGATAGCAGCGATGCAGTCTGGCGCAGCTCAGAGGGGCAGATAATATTATTCTCATTGTACTAATGTCATTAATCACTATTTCTTTTAGCATAATGTTGGCCACGAAGAGAGAAGAAGGACAGACTGCGGACCACCGATCGCCGCAACTGTAAGGTGTAGCAGATAGCCGGAAAACAAGCTAAGTTGCATGCTTTTATTTAACTTCACGACTGATTTTATATTTTCGTTTATATATTTCATGACGTATTGTGAGATAACATAAAAGTCCAATTGACTTTTATGTCATCTTACCAGATTTATATCCCATTAATTTCATTTCATAATGTGTTTATGTGCTAAGCGAATGTTTTCTTGTTTGTGCTGGCGTTTATTGACTTTTCGTTTATTTATTTTTGATACAATGAACTGACAATACCTATTTATTTCTGATTATACAATGAACTGGCAACACCTATTGTTTTCTATTGATTTATAAATTTATATAAGCTAGTGTCGGAACTACTTTACTACTTTAGGTTCACTATTTATTTCATAATTTATTTTAAAACACAACTTAAACCTTACACAACGTAAAAGGGTCCATTTGAGTTAAATACTTACTAGACGGTTACATTATAAAACTAGACGATCACGTTTATTTTTGGCCAAATATTAAATAAATAATTAATAAATAGCGAATAGACTTACAGTGGTGCCTTTAGACCAGGATTGCGTCATGAAAAATTTAATCAACTTGATTAAATTACGCAATAAAAGATACCTAAGTTACTACGGTAGTTAGAAAATTTATCAAAACAAATCTTATTACATTCCAATTAAATGTTCTTATTCCAATTCAAATAAAGAAAAATCTTATTAAATTTCTAGTCAAGGTTCTTATTAGTTTATTTTACACTGTAGGACTAATTGCAATAGAGAAATGATAAGATGTATGAAACCGCAAATGTTTAAAATAGCTTATCATTAGAATGTTATTGAATATGTCTTTCTTAGTCAGTCAAATTAATAAATATAAATGTATTAACTGGGATTTATTTAGATGATGTTATTCAGATCCGATGTAAGAACTATAATGTTGGCATATGTTATATTTTGCTTGACGATATTGGTATTTTGCATTGTCAGGTTAATATGTAGTTGCCGTTTAATTATCAATTTTTTTTGTGTCTTGTTTGTTTGTTTTATAACGATAGGACGTCTACTACCAGACATGAGTCTCTAAATATATCAAGTTGTAGTTCGATTAACATACCATATTTTGTTTCTTCGTATTGTTTTGTTGTTTGTTTGTTTGATAACGATAGAGCTTCCACTACCGGACATAGGCCTCCCCAAATAGATCAGATTGTAGTTTGAATAATAATCACATTGTATTTCTTTAAATTTTTTGTTGTTTGTTTGTTTGTTGGCAACAGGACGTCCACTACTGGACATAGGCTCCCACAGATAGATCACAGTGTAGTTCGAGTAAAAAATCTTATCTTGTGGTTGTGATACCCTGAAGTAACTTAATGTAAATATTTACTTTAAAACAGAGCACATCATTTTATTTAGGATAGTAATAAACCGGATGAAAAATAACATCGGTTGACGACTATCTAGTGTGTGACTATTTGACGGGTTTGAGCTGAACATAAGAGCAGCGTTTTATGCGGCAATAATATTTTTATACGATTGTCTGCGTTTTCGAGGAAAAATGTTTAGCCGATTTTTGTATGACGTTTCATTTATTAATGACAAACAAAAACGTTTCGAACATTTACCGTTTGTCAAACTTTTTAAATCAAACATAGTTGTTACTTACTACTAGACGAATAAAGTTTCGTCGAATACCGTCACATTTAAGATTAGGTGCAAAAAAAAAAAAAAATTAGGTTATGTTACGTTAGAACATGACAAACAACTCAGAAGCCGATCGAGCAAAGCGAGTGTGCCGAGGCAGCTGCCGGCGAAGTGCCAGAAGCAAATTGCTTATGTACGAGTAGATTAGGTGTGATACAAAAAGTTATCATCATTATTATCAGAAATAGGACCGATTGGAAGCGGCTTGCATCCAACATGATTTAGTTTAGTGGCTGATTTAGGCATTTGTTTTCTTTCGCTTTTTGTCACCCAATCAGTATTTTCGTATGCTTTTAATTCGAATCAATTTTCGCTTTGTTCCAATTAATACACTGGATAAAATACAACTATTTTATTTCACACAGTTTTCCCTCTTTCTGTAAATCTTAGGTGGTTTCAACTTTAGTTTAAACACTAATAAAGGACTAGTTTTAATATGCCATATTTGTCTAAATTGTATTGTCCTAAATATAATTATTTTATTTATTCAAACTCGGATCTCGTGAATCTCGAAATTTTGGAGAATTAAGATTTTATAGATTCTAGATAGAGTTCCTCTGTTAAGTTCATATAATTAAGTTATCGGTATAGGCAGTGTTTCCGATAACATGCGTTTTTTTTTTTCGTCTTTTGTAGCGGAGCTCAGTTGCCCTAGTTATCAGCTTCAGTTTCACTCGCGCCAAGTTTTGCATACCCATAGAGTAAATAAATATTGATAAATGTTTAGCTAGAAACATAATATAATTTCATTTCTCAGAAATAATTATTCAAATAGACTCTGAGTAAAAGTGAATTATTGTAGAAATATAACTTTTTAAATACAAGCTTTTGAGATCTTGGATATCATGTAGGAGCAGAGTGCTACCCAAGACAAGTAAAACGAGCCCAAACACAACGGTTCTGTCTTGTTTAGTACAGGAGTTCCTATGGCCGCCTTCCGACTTCATCATCAGAGTAGCGCCATGGCTCCATATTATTGCATTGTCACATGATGTGTGCGAAATTTCAGCTCAATCGGTTGGTCAAATTTGACTTGCGAGACTCCACCCGAATTTATATACATGCATAGGTACTTCCATTGCAGGTTAAATAAAAGCAGAAAAAAAATGTTAGTTTACAACTTGTACAAAAAAAATAGGTCAATAGACGATACGAGGTTTGGAATGTCATAGATGTGGCACTTAAGGGGGTAGAAAAAATGTTGGGTCGATGAACTTGAAAAAAAAAAGGGGGTCAACGAACGATGCAAGCGATGGAATGCACTTGAGGAAAAAAAAAAATGTGGTTGAACATATGGCTAGTTGCATCCATATAACAGTTTCTGTAGTATCAGTTTAGATTGACCTTAGGGATAACATTACATTTACATTACGTATTGTGTTACATTTTTTTTGTGTTTCTTTTCATTTTGCTTGCTTGCGAAATTTTTGTTTGTTACGTTTTAGATAATGTTCCTGTTGCAATTATATTTCAAAAATACAGATAGGATATTTTAATGGTAGGTAGTAAAGTAATATTAATATTTTAGTTAGACCCTTCACGTGGGTAAATGGATTGAATCTTTTAAGCTTATTTGAAGACCTTAGAAAATAAAGTTTGCGTTAAATTTAAAAAAATAATTGTATCAAAATCGACTAAGCAATTTTGGACAGATCTACAATAATGTGACTATCATATCGATACGTGCGGTCTGTACAGATTCTGTGCGCGACTGAGGCCAATTATGTAAATTTTGCGAAAAATAACTTATTATTTTTCTATTTTATTTATATCTCGATGCATAAAGAAAACAGTTAGAATGCACTTTTGGTTAGAATGACTTTATTATGTATCAAATAGATAAAATAACATGAATTATATTTTACACATTGACAAATTTCATAATAGTAAAACCGCAGAGAAAATTTTAAATTATTGCTATTGAGAGTGTTTACCGTCCTTCTTTCAAAAGGGGATTTATATTTTTTTTCTTGGGTGGTTGAACTTATTGCTGTTAAGAGTGTTTACCGTCTTTCTCTATAAGGGGTGATAGATTATATTTTCTTTTTAATGTGTTTAATGTCTAAAATCTAAGGGGTGAAGGGTTGATGTAGTTTTGTAGTGAGCAACATTGACTGGCGTGATTTAGCGATCGATGCTTTATGTGTCCAAAGGTCTAAGGGGTGATGTTATGTAGTAGGTTAGCTTGTGTAGTAAAAGGTGAACCGTTATCTAGTTGTAATTTTATGAGTTATGTTCTGTTTTATGTGATTTTCTCCGGGTTTCCAATTTTCAAAAAAAAATTTAAAACCCGTCTAAACTCAAAGGGGTGATCTGTAACCGCCGTTATGTATCTATATATACACATAACCGCTGTTCCATGTACTTATGCTATATGTCGACTATTTACTTTATAAATTATTAACTAAAATTTTCTGTCTCTCTCAGACTTAGTAAAGTTGTTGTATTTGCTATCCTTTTCAGGCTAATGTTGATCTTTAAATATTTATTGTTCTTAAAAGATTAGAGTCGTGAGAAGTTCTAGACAAAATACCATGACAGTTTGCTGGTCAATGTTTGTTAGAGAGTCTAAAGCACTAAAGAATAAAGTCCAAAGTTGCTATTCTCTGACACAGGTCAACCGCAAATTATTAGAAGCTTTAAACTTTCGAGTGTCTGAAGTACTGGGGTCTCTAAAATTCTGTAGAACATGTTAGGAAGTCATGTTTTTCCCTTTTAATTTACTGCGTTGACAGAAATATAGTTTTGAAATAAATCGAACACTGAAGACAGGGTTGTCACTGTTTCAGAGATATTTAACTTTATGTAGTTTGTATGAAATATTATTATATTAAATAAGTAAACAAGTAAAAATTTGAATATGAGAAAGTAACGATTCGAAAATCATTGTTTTTTTCTGTTATTTTACATACATTCAACTTTTAGTCGTTTTACTTATTACCATGCTAATTTTGTAATAAGATAATCAATATTCATTTTAATTTCTGAATTTTTATGATAACATTAATTATAGAAGTCTTCATGCATTCCATATCAATATCTTGCTTACTTCGATTTTATGTCAGATTAAATATTATAATTATGATCTTACGTATTATTCTGAATACGAGTATGTAAATTATACTATTTTCTAGTAATATTTTGAAAATTTATAAGAGAGCGAAAGTATGTACAAATTGAGAACCTCTCTTCTTTTGTTAGTTGGTCAAACATATAAATGTGTTAACCCTAGTTGTTCTTTTTGCATCTATTCTGACTGCCATAAGAAACTTTGAGTGACAACTGTCGCGTAGAGACAGTATAAACTTAGACAGTAAGTCAACTTGGTACGGTATTAGGGTATTTAATTTCATGGCGAAAATAACTTTAAATTATTGAAATAATGGTAAGTTATGGTTAATTATGTGCTGATTGATAATAGTTTGAAACAGTTTTACGAAATAAATGAAGTATTATAGGAATGACGTCAGACTGTAATATAAATATAAACCTTATAGCAATATAAGATCAAATCACTTAATAATATAAGTAATGAAATACAAATAAAGTATTATGTTTAGATAGTAATCACATATTAGGTTTGTTTCTGTCGAAGATTCTATATTTGTGGCTAGTTGACTTACTGGTGAAGGGAATGATAAATAGCGCCAGAAATTTTGACAAAAACTAAAGTGATTTCAAGAGGTTCCATTTTTTCGTTCATTTTGCCAAAACAAATAAATATTTCTATAATTATTTTTTGAAGTGTTTGACAGGAATGGTATTCGTTGAGATTAGAATGATTTTACTGAAAATTAACTAGGACTTTTAGGGGCAGTTCGGGTTTGGTCGCGGTAAAGAATACTCGCTTTTGAAAATAGTTCAGGTGTTAAATTATAACGCGTGTGAAAATTTTGAAATTAGAGCTCGCTCGCTTTGCTCATTTCCCAAGTGTATAAGTGAAACAAAAGCCTTCGTCGATTAAGGCTTATTATAGTGTTTGTGTTGTGAAAGTGATACATCATAAATCTCTTTGAGACCTTTGGCGATGCTTTTCAAGGATTCATATTTGCAGTACTTAATAGCTTTGATCAAATCAGATATTTGATGATGTTATCTTTCATCTAAGTAATATAATCAATTTATAGCTACTTCCTGCTGTTCTCCAGTATCAAGGATAAAGTTTTGTGTTGCCCCAGGTCTCAGAAAGATTTCAAACTAATACATATTTTTTCAAGGTATTTATTTTCAGGCCTAATTTTCAAAGTATTTAACTTTCAGGTGGCGGTACCATAAGTACGGTTCTACCTTAGACTCCGTTTCTCTCCCATCATCTTATCAGATTACTTACTTGATAGGCAAATTACAATAGTGGTAGCGTAAAGTCCTTTTCTTTCAGAAGCAGCGCGCCACTACATTGTTTTGGGCCATCTAAGGGTAGACTATTTATTAGTTTTCCTTACGTTAGGACTCATAAGATGTATGTTTGGAAAGACTGATTGGATGAGTGCTACTAAACATTTAAATTCAGCAACATATAGCTAGGCTGTTTTATAGTTCCGGTACAAACAAAACAATAACATATTTGAATGAAAACTTTTGATAACCTCATATTGCACATCTGCTGATTTATTCTCATGATATTTGGATATATGAACACATTAAGCTGTACATATATTATTATGCTGTTATAAAAATATAACAGTATTTACCTTATTCCGGAGATAAGGAGATCAAAGATCTACATAAGAAGATCAAACATCTATGGAGATCAGACATAGGAGTTCAGAGTTCGTGTATATTGAACGAGATTCAAAATACTTATACGTTCTCGCTGCAAGTTCGTGTTTTATGAATGCTGTACGAGATTTGGGATATTTATCCCTACATGATTTCATATTTTGAAACAAACAAACATAATGGATAATTGTAATTGACAAAAGTATTCGGTTATTGAAGGTTTTCATCATAAACTAACACAAAACGGAAAATAATATTATTGGAATTAGGTCTCTTTTCCCCAAATAAAAATTAATATGAATAATCATTTTCTTACACACGTGCACACTAGATAACTCGAATAAGAGTCGGGCGAAGGTTTAAAGCTGGTCAGATGTGAGAGTCGGGCCCTTCGAACCCCACCCTTCCAGCAGGGAAAGCCGGCCGCCAGGAGCAGCAGCAGGGAGGGATACACAGGATATCCGGCCGAAATAGTGACCTGCTAGCGGTTGCTATCTCGCAACTGGATATCCGAACATGCACTAGGTACACACACCACACGACCATGATATTCCTGTAGGGATCATTCGAGTCATGAGGAATCTCTGGTTACAAACTACTTAGCTTAGGGAATCTTAAATAATAACAAAATTTGAGAACCTTAGGTTCTAACTTTAAATAATAAAGGGTGTTTGGATGTATGACTGGATTAAGAGATGAATGAATGACGATCGGTAAGAGATAAGAAGGTTTGAAGAATTAGTGTCTTTAGTGGCGTGGTTAGGGTTAAACTTGACGGATTTGTTGGTCAACTTTGGAGCAAGGTGTAGAGTTGGCAGGGAGCCTTGCATTCTATTTCACTTAGGTTTTCCCTTTATAGATCTTAAGGATCTAAACTCCAAATCCTATACCTGTTTTCCTTTCAGAGGATGGTGATAGCAGCGATGCAGTCTGGCGCAGCTCAGAGGGGCAGATAATATTATTCTCATTGTACTAATGTCATTAATCACTATTTCTTTTAGCATAATGTTGGCCACGAAGAGAGAAGAAGGACAGACTGCGGACCACCGATCGCCGCAACTGTAAGGTGTAGCAGATAGCCGGAAAACAAGCTAAGTTGCATGCTTTTATTTAACTTCACGACTGATTTTATATTTTCGTTTATATATTTCATGACGTATTGTGAGATAACATAAAAGTCCAATTGACTTTTATGTCATCTTACCAGATTTATATCCCATTAATTTCATTTCATAATGTGTTTATGTGCTAAGCGAATGTTTTCTTGTTTGTGCTGGCGTTTATTGACTTTTCGTTTATTTATTTTTGATACAATGAACTGACAATACCTATTTATTTCTGATTATACAATGAACTGGCAACACCTATTGTTTTCTATTGATTTATAAATTTATATAAGCTAGTGTCGGAACTACTTTACTACTTTAGGTTCACTATTTATTTCATAATTTATTTTAAAACACAACTTAAACCTTACACAACGTAAAAGGGTCCATTTGAGTTAAATACTTACTAGACGGTTACATTATAAAACTAGACGATCACGTTTATTTTTGGCCAAATATTAAATAAATAATTAATAAATAGCGAATAGACTTACAGTACCATAGTAAAAGTTAGTCAAATGGTGAGTATAATGGAATCCTAGAACATGCCTGTCGTCTAGATGTAGGTGCGCTATGTATTTTTCAAATAAAATGTACCTTCTTGTGTGCTACTTTTTCGTCTGCCCTTGGTCAGAGAATGTCTGAAAGTCCTACAAGTGTCTCGATCACTTTTGACCGCGTAAACGGTTTTGGGCGAGATTGTCATTGGGTTCAGAATAATCGAAATTAAATTTCTAATGACTTAATCAAACATGATGAATACCTGTACTGGCCTTTTTTAGGGTTCCGTACCCAAAGGGTAAAAACGGGACCCTATTACTAAGACTTTGATGTCCGTCTGTCTGTCTGTCACCGGGCTGTATCTCATAAACCGTGATAGTTGGGCAGCTGAAATTTTCACAAATGATGTATTTCTGTTGTCGCTATAACAAAAAATACTAAAAATAGATTAAAATAAATATTTAAGGGAGTTTTTTGCTCGCTATTAATAACGGCAAGAGGAATGGGCTCCCATCCGGTACGGAACCCTTCGTGCGCGAGTCCGACTCGCACTTGGCCGATTTTTAATAGTCCACCACTGAACGTAGGCCTACCCAAGAAGGGTGATTAAGCCATATCCATTACGCTGGCCGAGCGCGGGTTGCTGAGTTCACATACGACATCGATTTTTCTCCAAGGACGTGCCTATGCGTGCCTAAGGTTGCTTCAATGTTTTCCATCAATGAAAAGCCAGTAGTATGAAATTCCGTACATAAGTTTCAAAGAGCTCAGTGGTCTGACCAGGATTAGGACCTTACGATTGTAATGTAGACCATGACATGCGAATGGAGTTGGATAAAATTTGGTATACGAGTGGGAAACTACATGGGTCAACTCATGATCGAGCAATATATCGAAAAATATTCTTTTCTCGATATAAAAAATCAGTAGGTATATTAAAATGTAACTTTGTTAAGTATTTATTTTATGACAAGTTATAAAATAACGCGGTACAAACCGTGGGCTATTAAAGTCAAAGAACATTTATTGTTGAACTGTGTTACATTGAGATCTTACTGCTAATCACAAAAATATTGAATCATCAGTTAGGTCCAATATGGCCATAAAATAATCATTAGAACATGAAAAAATTATACAATCATTATTATTAAATTAAATTCGAATATTTTGCAATTTGTTATCTAAAAATTGTCCTACTCCATAATAAGCTTTAGACACAAGTAAACTTAAGCAAATACTGAGACGAAGCAGGCCAATCCGTGGGCTAATTATAATCCTTGCAAGTAATACGACAACGTGGGCTAAACCAAGAGCTATTATTTGAAGCAAAAAAAGGACTAAGACAACGCGGGCCAAACTGTGGGAAATTACCATTTAAAGTAAGTACTAAGAAAATGCGGACCAAACCGTGCGCCATTATCATTTTGAGCAAATACTATAACGACGCGGGCCAGACCATGGGCTACTATCATTGCGATCAATACGACAACGCAAGCCATACGGCAGGCTATTGTAATTTTAAGCAAGTACTTAGACAACGCGAGCCAAGGTACGTACTATAAATTACCATAATAAGCAAGTAGGTACTAAGAATGCGCAGGCCAAACCGTGACCTATTATCATTCTAGTTAAACACTGGGACAATTAAGGCCAAACCGTAGGCAATGCCAATTACTTGAAAGATAATGCCTACTAAGCATTATTTTTTCAAGTAATACGTTATACGACAATGCAGGCGAAACCACGAACTATTATTATTTTAAGCAAGTGCCAAGACAACGCGGGCCAAACTGTGGCTTATTATCATTTTAAGCAGTTACTCAAACAAAGCGGCCAGACCGTGGGCTATTATTGCAAGTAATACGACAACGCGTGCCAAACGTTAGGCTATTATAATTTTGAGGAAGTATTAAGACAACGCAGGCTAAGCTGCGTGCTATAAATTACCATCTTAAGCGAGTACTAAGAATACGCAGGCCAAACCGCGACCTATTATCATTTTAGCCAAATACTAAGACAATTCAGGCCAAACCATAGGCATTATCCTTGCAAGTAATACGTTAAACGATAATGCTTTGCTAAACCACGACCTATTATTATTTTAAGGAAGTGCCAAGACAACGCAGGCTAACCGGCAGCCTTTTATAATTTTAAGCAAGTACTAAGACAAACGCGGTTCAAACCACGGGCTATTTTCATAAGCAAGTACATGTCTACTAAGACAACGCGGGCGAAGCCGCGGGTTTTAAGCTAGTTGTATATAGACATCTTAATAACTAAGATAAAAGATTCAAATGTAGTTACTCTGTGGCCTGTACCAGCCCTTTCAATAGTCCACTGCAGGACGTAGGCCTACTCACGAAATGTGATTGGGGCTTAAACACCACGCTGGCCCAGTGCGGGTTGGTGGTAGTTACTCATCTATAAATAATAGTAATAATTGTAATCACGTAGTCTAAATGAATAGTACACATTCTGTACCATATTTCAGTAATCTGCCTCAGTTTCTCGCGATACAGGCTAGCCCTAGTGCAAGGACTATTGACAAGGCAAACTATTCGAATTTTGTACACGATAGAAGCAAGTTGTGCAATTTTTAACGCAAAAATAATATAATAATTATTGAGTCGGTACTTCGGTGCGGCAACAGTTCCAGCACGCGGCGTGCGCTATACTTTGAGGAAATATTACTACAATATAGCTCGATGGCGCTATACTCGAACTTGCGGTCGGAACTACGAGGTGTTGTTCATCAGCCGCTCCATACATTTTGTCGTGACTCAATAAAAACATTATAAGCTCTTTGTACGAAACAGCCGATTTGTATTTGCTACTTCACAGTTGGTTCCATAGTATAAGTTGTGCCATGGTTGTGCTCTCACTACTCTCACACTTGCTATATGTAGGTACAGTAGAGAATCAAACAAAAACTAAGGTGAAAATCAGTTGATGCACTTGTTTACACAGACTGACCATTATATTGTTGTATCGGTGGTCGCCACAGAGGAGCTCGCGAAACCAGTTTTCGTAAACTCATGATGAGTATAGTTCAGCCATAAATTGGCAAAAAAACAAAGAAAACTATCGTGCTCTAATGTAAACGTTGGGACTCGAAATAACTTTTTAGGGTTCCGTAGCAAAACAAGGTGGCCAATTTTAAAGGCGCTATCGTAAATTTAATAGCAACATAAAAATATTGCACGCAACGAACTTTTTTGTATGGTAAAAATACAAAGTGTTTATTTTTACCCGACTGCCAAGGAAGGGTATTGTTTTTCGCGCGTATCTTGTTTTTTTTAAATAATTTTCAGGGTTACAGACAGACAGACAGCGGTGTCTTAGTAATAGGCTCCCATTTTTACCCATTGGGTACGGAACCCTAATAACGATTTTTTTCATTTAATTACTCAAATACAGTTATATTACTAGTTTACATTTTTATCTAAAAAATTATGTATTTTACATATTATGTAATTTCAAATTTTCTTCATGAAAAGATTATGTCGAGTTATTTATGGCAAAATAAGAAAACAAATTGTGTTAAATGAAAAAAAAAAAAACATTGTTTACCTGTTTTGTTTATCATGTAGGTGTCCAAGTCATCCTTTTCAGGAACCTGCCCGTGCTTCCAGATGTCGTGTTTAGCAACTATTGCAGCTGGCACTGTCACGTCACATAATGAGGTTACCTTTGTAACGTTCTGGCCTGTTTGAAGTTCTGAAAATTTTATCAGATCTTAAGACGGATTTGTCGATGGAAAGTTAAAGCGAAGCGAATTAACTACAACTTTTGCAATTAATAACATAATGTAGACTTCAAAGCAGATGGAAACTTTTTTATAACCCAGAGAAAATAGGTACTTTATATTTTTTACTTTACTTTTTTTAACTTTATATACCATTCTGCCCCGAGGAGGCGGGGTCGGTGTACTAAATAAAAACCCTGGGGTGTTTATTACTGGGGTGTTCTGGGGTTAAATATTAAATAATTATATTTCCCCAAAAATGGCAAAACCGATTTCCATCGTGTACAAGATTCGAATAGTTCGCTCGAATTTATGTCTAGAATTTTTACATTATTGTTGATTTATCAAAAACTGCACAGCCGATTTCGATAAAATTTAAATAGGACCACTTCGGGAGTATGTACCCCTTTGAAGTAATAAAAGAATTTTTTGATTTGGTTCACAATTGGCGAAAATATCGATGAAAATATAAAAAAAAAAAATACATACAGACAAACATAGAACCTCCGTCTTTTTGGAAGTCGGTTAAAAAAATACATGCGCGTACAATTGTCAACCTTCTCTGTTCCATCGGTTAAAATAAAAAGAAGAGAAAGCTGTAGCGCTATTTGGGAACCGATTTCGATAACATTTGACAAGATTATTTGAAATCCAAATCCTAATACGATTTGTGAGTCTGAATCAAATGAGTCAAAAGCGATTCGAGATATATGGCTTATATAGATTCAGTCAAACAGATGCAGGGTCTACTGTTCCAAATACTACTAGTAATAAACATATTATTAGCTAACTTCACAGACGCCATTAAGTTTGATTCAATCTGCAGCCAACGTCGCAGCTAGTCGATTATAAAAGCCTCGTATCGAGCTGGCAGCCGGCGCGGGCGCGCGGCGGTCGGCGGCGCCAGTTGAACCTCTCGACTAGTATAGGGCTTATACCTAATGAAAATAAAAAACAAAACAGAATGTCGTGAACAGACAAGTGAGGCTATTCATACATGTGGTGAGTGCGTCGGTGTTGCGCCGCCATAGTTTGACTGACGAGTTAGTTTCCTTGTTCGTGTATGTGTGTGTAATTGTGTCTGTACACGGCGAGGTTTTGTTTTGCCGGCCTCACTTGTTTTGTTCACAGCATTCTGTCTTGATTTTTTTTATTTGGTCTGAGGTACAAGTAGCGGCATATAAGTCTAGCGCTGGGCTAAGTGTGGAGGGGATGGCTGCGCATGTTGACCGCCATACAAAAGTCATGCGCAGCCACCCCCTCCACACTTCGCTCAACGCTAGACTTGTGACTGTATAGGGTGATGAAAACTGAGTATCGAGTACCAGTGCAGTGTTGACACGCGCACTGAGCGCCCTCACTGCGCTCGCGCTTGCAACTCGATACGAGGCTTAGCACGTACCTGTTTCACGATCACCATTTGTTTTCGATTCATTTAAACCTTTAATTTCATTAGTTATCTTACCTTTTTGGTTTGTTTTTTTTTCTGATATCTGTGTTGGCTTGGTCACATTCCATATAAGTTGAATGTGTTGTTCTAAGCTCTGAAATCTATCTAGCACTGTCACTTTTTGTTTTACTTCTTCTATTGATTTCAACACGTTGTCGTTTTTCGAAATAGCTATACGAATATCAGATATCTGGGCATTTATATTATTCATTTGCTCTGCAGTCATTTTTTCTATAGATTCTTGAGTTTCTTTGTATGTACTTCTCAAATTTGCAACTGATGACTGCATATTGTTATAAACATTCAACAAATCTTGGAAGTTTTGTTCTAAGCTCTGAAATCTTTCTAGCACCGTCACTTTTCGTTTTATTTCTTCTATTGTTTTCAACATGATTTCGTGTTTGGAAATATATAAACGAATATCAGACATCTGGAAAGTAATATTTTTTATTTGCTCTGTAGTCATGATTTCTATCGACTCTTGACATTTTCTGTATTTATTCAACTCGATGTTATTCTTTTCTAAATAATCTAATTGTTCGTTTAGTTTTGTTACCAATGTATCTGATTTTTGGTCCACTTTAGCTACTGATTTCTGTATTTCCGTATTGCTTTTGAATAGAAGATCATAAGCACGTTCTTCTAAGCTATGAAACCTATCCAGCACGGACACTTTTTGGTTTATATCTTCTATGGAATTCAGTTTACTTTCACATTTAGAAATATGCGCACGAATATCAGATACCTGGAAAGTAATGTTATTCATTTGCTGTGTGGTCATTTTTTCGATCGATGTTTTGTAATTACTCGACTCAATCTCATTATTTTTAATCACATTTATTTGTTGACTTATTTTTGCTTCCAAGGTTTGTATTTTTTCACTCACGTTCAATTTCAGTTCACGTATACTATCATGTACAGAGTTTACCTTTTCATTTAAGTACTGAGTGTTCGTCGCAAGTAAAATTTTGTGCTCTGATTCATTTGTATTTCTTTCAAACGTCTCTAATTTATTCTTAAGCTCAACAAGCTGATGACTTATTTTCGTAATATTTTTTGTTTGTTCTAAAAGTATTGTTGTTGTACTGTTCTTATATAATCCATTTATTGAATCTAATTTAGATGTTAAGTTATTTTGAATTTCTTTCATTGAATTATCTACTTTTAAATTTATTTTAGATTCCAATAATATAAGATTTTCTTTGAGCGCCGAGTCCATTTTACGACTCATTCTGTTAAAAATATTTGTAGACAATTCTGGAATAACATGATCAGTAATATGATCCATTTTCTGGTGGAGATTATGTAAACTTGACTCTGTATCTTTATTTGTGGTAATCAAGCTATTCTGTGAATTAAGTATTATTTCCAGTTTCTTATCCAAGATAGTTTCTATTACTTCTTGGATCTTTTGATAACTTTCATCCGTTAATTTACAGTTGCATTGTTCATTTTCATCATTGTTTTCCTTATAAAACAATGGTTGTTCTGTTAAATAATATGAAAATGTTATTACTTTTTTTTTACATATTTTTTTTTAACGGGCAAAAGTGCCTTTATTAACTACAACAAACTACAATAGGTACAACTACGGTAATAACTACAACAACTACAAACTACCTTATATTATTATGCTAAAACTACCTACACTACTACTACATAAAAAGCATTGGATCATCCACAGACCCTTGAAGGTCTAAAGATAATGTTATACCTAACTATTAAGTTTAAACTATTTCTTAAAGTTTAAAAGTTGTGGTGGCCCAATAAGGAAAATAGATGCAGGATTTCAACCCGATAGTTCTTTATTTTTGAATTTCCGAAGTTGTATTTTGTGCTAAATGTTAAATACCGCATTCTACTAATGAAACACAGTCATAATTATTTTTCCAAAAAATGGCATAACCGACTTCCAATTTCTGTTTTTAATTCGAATAATTTACATGAATCAATGTGTCATTGACGTAGTCATTTTCACGATTATGTTGATTTTAATAGACTTTCAAAAAGGAGGAGGTTCTATGTTCGTGTGTATGTATTTTTTTTGTGTATCGATAATTTTGCCAATTGTGAACCGAGTCGAAAAATTTTTTTTTAATTCGAAAGGGTATACTCCCGAGGTGGTTCCATTTAAATTTTACAGAAATCGGCTGAGCCATTTTCGAAATAATATACCTAATTAAAAAACCCCCGACACAAAAATATTTGACAACAAACTTTCAATTGACAACCATTTTGGGCACATTTGTAGAATTTTGGTTCTTCCATCCCCACTTTAACCCACCATAACTCTTAAACGGCTCAATCGATTTTTATAAAACATAGCTAAGAACACTCTCGATTAAGTCTCCTTTCATCCAAAAAAAACTAAACTGAAATTGGTTCAGTGGTTCGGGCGCTATGATGCCACAGACAGACAGACAGACAGACACACAGACAAACAGACACGTCAAACTTATAACACCCCTCTTTTTCGTCGGGGTTAAAAACCAACAATAATGTAAGCTATTCGAGCGAAATATCCGAATTTTGTACACGATGGAAGGCGGTTTGGTCATTTTTTGTGAAAAATAATTATTCACAAACGACTCACCCCATTACGTCATCTGAAGTGTGATATATCAACAAAAACCGATTTTTTAAATTGGTTTACAATTGGCGGAGTAATCGCGTAACATGCATACAAAATTAAACATCCAGTCGAATTGATAACTTTAGAGTGAGGGCGTGCTGAGCATTTTGCCAACCTCACCAAAAATCGTTTCCATCCATCCATCCATCAGCCATAAGAAGTCCACTGCTGGACATAGGCCTCCCCTATGGATCTCCAATAAGACCGGTTGGAAGCGGCTTGCATCCAGCGCGATCCTGCGGTCTTAATGAGGTCATCCGTCCACCTTGTGGGTGGTCATCAGTCGGTCATCAGTCCTCCGCGCTATGTGCCCTGCCCATTGCCATTTCAACTTGCCAATCCGTTGGGCTATGTCGGTAACTTTGGTTCTTCTACGGATCTCCTCATTTCTGATTCGATCTCGCAGAGAGACTCCGAGCATAGCCCTCTCCATAGCTCGTTGGGCTACTTGGAGCTTACTAAAAAGGCCCATAGTGAGAGACCACGTTTCTGTGCCATAAGTCATCACTGGCAACACACACTGGTCGAAAACTTTCGACTTGAGGCACTGAGGTATGTCGGACGAGAAGACGCTACGCAATTTTCCGAACGCTGCCCAGCCGAGTTGGATTCGGCGATTGGCCTCTTTCTTGAAGTCGGACCTACCTAACTGTACTACTTGTCCTAGGTAGACGTACGAGTCAACGACTTCAAGAACCGAGTTCCCAACAGAGATCGGGGTGGGTACAACATGGGAATTACACAGGACTTTCGTCTTGTCTATGTTCATCTTAAGACCCACCAAATCGTTTAAATCGTTTATAATTCGCGAAAACAATGGCCCGTTAAGTTTGCGCTCTGTAGTAGCTTAGTTAGCCTTTATCTTCGTTAGCGACTCGTCCCGAAAGACGGGCGCCACCAGGGCGCGGGGAGCCTCTGAAGGAGGAGGTTAGTTCCGTCGGTCGTCGTCAGGCGGCAATTTGCTTACCACGCGCCGACTCACAGTACAGGTTAAAATTCTATCATACCTAATAGATTCAGATTCAGATTCAGATACTTTGTTTGTCAGAACATGGCAAGTACACTTCATACAAAATAGCATACAAGTTTTAATATATTTTTGGCAAAATTAAATCTTGTCATATTTTACGGTGCATTTATTACAAAAACTGCAAAAAGTTTTGTCGTTTCAGCCACAGGGCTTCCACTGCTGGAAGAAACGGTCTCTCCAATAAATCTCCAACAAGACCGGTTGAAGGTGTTTTTGCATCTAGCACGAATAAAAGGATTTTATTTCATAATATAAAACGATCACGTCATAAAAATAACATAAAAAGAGCCATTAAGTTAACTTCTTTTTGCAGATATATCGAGAGTTTTGAAGAATATTAAGTTTTTTATCTATGATCTGGTTTAGAAACGGGCCTTTGAAATCAAAATAATTTTGTGCAAGTACTGTTCTCGTCATAGGAAGTGCCTACGTGTTCCGGCGGTCAGACTTACTTTTGGTACGCACCAGTTTGTTCAAAACGGTTTTGTGAAAGCGTAGGGCTAATGCTAGAATTATTATTATTATTTATTTAATAACTAAAATGGCACAATAGTTACCACTTACATTAGTTACGAACATCAATTAGAATGTAAAGTTGACGAACAGGGAGATAATTAGTGTCTTCGTACAATTTGTCGGACGGATATCTGAACGGTTTCTTATCGGTTGATTTTCAGTAGAGCTCTCTGAGCTCTCTCTATTTTCATCATGCGAAATTCCGCAGCAGAGCCCCAACAAACGATACAATAATTGGTAACTGATGATGATATGACATAATGATGTGTAAACTATTCTCAAGGTTTTTGGATCAGCACTGGAGCTAAGTCTTTTGAAAATGTGAAGCATCTTTCGAAGCCGTCCACGTAATGCAGTAATGTGATTGTCAATGGTTAGTTTATGCTCAATCATGACACCGAGACACTTTATACAGTCTGCAGCTTCAAGATCAGGACAATCGCACTTTGAGTTTTTATACGATCCACAATAGCGGAGTTTCAGTGAGAAAGGATTTGGTCGCGATTTATCTGTTATTCGAAATGATATGTATTTAGTTTTGCTGGCATAAAGTGTGAGCAAATTATTTTGAAGCCAGCTTGCCACTTGCGCAAGGCCTTGGTGTGCTAAATCGATTGCCTCGTCCCAACTATTGCCGTGAAAAATAATGGCAGTATCATCTGCGAAAGCGTAGATATTTGCTTTGTTGAATTGTAACAGACAAAGATCGTTAATGTACGCCAAAAATAGCGTTGGCCCGAGCACACTTCCCAGACTACAGAGAAGTAGTTACTGTGCTTATTCGAGATGCGGACTCGTTGTTTTCTATCACACAAATATGACTTAAACCAGTCTAGTGCAATTCCCCGAACTCCAAGAAGCTCTAGTTTCTTCAGTAAGATAGGCCAAGACACTGTATCAAATGCCTTAGCCATATCTAAAAATATTCCAATGCTCTTCTTCTTGGAGTCTAGGTTCGCAGTAACCTGATTTACTAGGGCTAATACCGCATCTTCGGTTGATTTGCTGTTTCGAAATCCAAATTGATTTTCTGACAAAATATTGTTTTTTTTCTAAAAAGCTTAAAAGGCGCTCATTTATCACCTTTTCTAATACAGAGAAGGTAACAAAGAGAGTGGACGATAGTTAGAAACCATCTTTGTTGTTCGTAATGATGGTTTTAATCGCCTCCTTTCGCCTTAGTACAGGGCAAAACGGGCAGTACAGTAAATACATGGTATAAATTAGATGTCATATAAAATATCTTAATCATTCCATACTAAAAAAAACATGTCAAATCCTTAGATACTATTGTAATTTTTAATATTATAATTCAGAAAATACATTTGTTGGCTTGTTACTCTTTCACGCAGCAACAAAGCAACGGATCGACTTGATTTTTGTCGTGTATATACAGGGTTACTAAGCCGAAAAGGGGTTAATTAGACCATGTTTATGAACAACTATAACTATTGGCCAACTCCAAATTCGAGAAAAAAACAGTTGTTTTAAACATTTTGTCGATTGAGAGTTGCGATTTTGTATGGAAAAGTTGATATTTTGTTCTCGATTTCCGGGTTGTACTTATTAATGGTCTGAACCACCCCCTTTCGGCTTAGTACAGAGCAAGCTGATCACCCCCGATGTGGTTCAAAAATCGGGATGTGACAGGCTACTTTTATCCCAAAATAAAAAAATAAATATTAGAGGACATCACACACACCGCCTCTGACCCCAAACTAAGCTAAGCTGATATGGCTGCCAAAGACTGATACTACATATACTTATTTTAAAAAAAATGTAATGTTTCCATGGGATTGAATAAAAATTAAAATATGCCACGCGGGCGAAGCCGCGGGCAAAGCCAGCTATATCTAAAAATATAAACACAGTGGATTCGTAAGTTGAAATGAAAATATACAGAGCACATATAATTCGTAGATCGGATAGTCGATGGGTGCGTCAAGTTCTCGAATAGAAACCACAGCAATAGCAGCAAGGACGTTCACCGACAAGGTGGACTGACGATTTGGTCAAGACCGTAAGGACACGCTAGATACAAACTGAATCCAACGAGCCTTATTATAAGTCTATGGGGTAGGCCTCCTTATGAAATAACTATTGAAATACGAGTATCTTTGAAAAACTTACCATTCATCAGTGAGTTGTCTCCGCCTTCCACTATCCTACTGATATTGAATATAATAAAGAAGAAAGAATAACAAAATTTAATTCTAGTTTCCATTTTGCTGAATGTATAATTAAGCGATAAATATTAAACTTGGCTGCCGCCCGCGCCGTTCGCTCGCTTTTGACAGATTTATCTGGTTATTGTGATATTTATACGACTCGGGTGCGACAAATGTGTAATCTTATTTTTCAACAAAAAGGAAAAGGAAAACAGTAAATACCTAGTAAAACATGTACCTAGTTACCCTAATAAATTTACCCGGTGATAAGACGTAGTTTCAATAATAGCTAAATTTATATAACTAAAAAATTAACACGAATTTGGCGCATGTAAATAAGTACATTTTTTTATATGTATGTAGGTACTTGAGTTATCCTTATTTTGCTTATCAACGTGGTTTCTTTGTTTTAAGTAAACAAAATGTATCTCTTGATGATAGCAATAAGAATAAAATTGGTACCAAGTTCATCAATAATAATGGCTCATGGAACGTACTGCTTTAATAGCAAACCTTTAGTTGAAGAAAACACATTTGTGATTTGAAAATTATTCTAGAACTTAGTAGGTTACGAGTATGTAGGATTCCAGACAATCGCTTCAGATTTTGGGTTACGCAATCGTATAGGTTTTTTCCTACCACCTGATGAAAATGACCAAGAACAAATTATCACAGGCACGTATCCAGCTTCGAGTTTCGGTGGGGGAAACTTACCGAAAGTCCGCCAAGTGCGAGTCAAACCTCGCTTTTAGGTGGACATCTACATAATTAAGGACAGATAATCTAATTAGGATCTAATTAAATCTTCGCACTTTTAAAGGGAGTATCGTTTTTACTACCAATAATATTACTTTGCCAAAGACAATCCTGAATTTAATACAGAAATATTTCGTTGATTTATTACAACACGGACGGACGGATCCACTTGACATTTTGCTCGAATATAGTTTCAAAGTCGGAGAGTGACTAATATCACGCAGGCGAAGTGGCGGGCCAAAGATAGTTTTACATAAAGCGAGAGCAATGTTGTCTAAAATCAATCCCAGTACAAAGGAGACATTTTTATGTGAGGAAACTACATTGTATTAAATATACTAGTTTTTACTAGATACAGTAGGTGCTCAGTTTATCAGAAATTTGTATGTGTAAAAACTACAATATATTATTATAGGAAGCTCTTGTCAGCGCCCGAAATTCCAATTTTCTTGTTTTTTGCCATTTACAATTTACAGAAATACTACTCTGCCTCTGATACCAGGTACCTAGTTATGTACTTGCAGCGTACACAACCGCCTCTAGTACTCTAGGCAATATGTTCCCACGTAATTTAATACTATAGATAAGCGGTCGGTTCCCAGTAACAAAACCGAGCAGTGGTCTTATCAGTAGAGCTGACTCTGACGTCTGCGAATAAGACCACCTAGATGCCTAAGTTAGCTTGTAAGATATCTCAATGTATTTTAATTCATTAATTATAGTGCCTTTGCATCGGCAACACGTTTGTTTAATTTCTAGTTTTTAAAAACATCCTCACGCGCTCCAGGAAGTTAACTGGCGCAGCCGGTAGGATAGTCGGCTGCTGTCAGCGCGAAAAGTTCGCTCTTAAATTCGGTGAATTTCCCCCGCGCTGTGCAGCATTAAGTAAACGGTGTAAATACTGAATTCAGTGATATCCGTTCCGGCTATCCTCACGAACCAAAAAAATAAGTTTTCTACGGGCGCAGAAGATGCAGGTCGGTTGGTGAGTAAGCCTTTTTCGCCATCCTTGACCTTCCACCCCATCTTCCTCGAATTTTGTAAATTTAGACCTTGGTTATCGGTCAGATTTGCTTGTGTTAATTGTAATTTTGGAAAATTTGGTCTTAAATTGATTAAATTGTGTTAATTAAGAATATTTAATATTAAGTAATAGGATTGGTATTAACTCTACCCAGACTTTAATTTAGGAGTGAATAATTTTAGTATAGTTGTGTTAAATTAAAATTAATTAAAATGGCGCAAGAACATAGAGTTGGCGCTCTTGCGCAAACGGAAATTCCAAAGGAAATGCTAGGGTTAATTCCTGTCTTCAATGGGGAAACTAAATTACTAAATTTGTTCATGAGAAAGTGTGAATATGTCCTCCGACAACTACAGGGCACCCCCACACGAAACGAATTTCTTATGCAATGCATCACGAGCAGATAACCGGTCACGACGACGAACAAAATTATTACCATGACGATACTTATCCCTACGACCACGAAAACGACATGTACGGACAATATGAATGTGACCCTACAAACGACTTTGAATACGACGTATACAACAACGACTTGACATACGAGACCCCACTGACAGATTCAGCTCAGGAACAGCTGGCTGAAAATTTTACAGCACAGGCCTCCATAGAGGACAAGAAGTGATAGAGCTAAACTGTGACCCCACACTAAAACTACCCCACATTTACATCCCTGAAATAGACGCGAAATTAATGATAGATACGGGTAGTACTAGATCATTTTTGAAACCCCAGAAAGCATACGAATTCTTCTACGAAAGCGTTAGGAACGAACCTTTCGAGGTAGTTAGTACGCACGCATCTAGCAGGCATAGCGAAGTAGTTGAAATTCCGCTTCTGCCCACATTCCGAACAGACGACAGCCACAAGTTTTACTTGTATAACGTTGACTCAAGATATGACGGACTGATAGGAAATGACTTACTAAGACAACTTGGTGCCATAATAGACTTAAAGCATTCCGTGCTTAGAACAAAAACGACCCATATTCCAATTATCAATACAAATTTGGACTATGAAATAGAGTTGCAACCCCGGTCGGAACAACGTGTCAGAATACCAATAGACCAACACTCCGGTGAGGCTATATTAGACTACCGAAATTTTGGTCCTGGTGTACGAATGCCCAGTGCCCTAGTAAACTGCATTAACGGATACGCAACCACCGTAATACAAAATACATCAGAGGAAATAGTGACTCTTACAGTAAAACGACCCTTACAAGTGACGAAATATGAGACCACCAAATGCGACCTCAATGCGACTAATGTGACTACTACAGACCCGCAAACAGACAGAATACTGACTGAAAATTTAGACAAGTTAAAACTAGAACACACTAACCCCGAAGAACATGAGAAAATTTATAGGCTTTGCAATGAGTACAAAGACATCTTTCATTGCGACGAATTGCCCCTGACCTTTTCCAACGCAGTAAAACATAAGATTAGGACAAAGAATGAAGACCCAATTTATGTAAAACCCTACAGGCAGGCACCCGCTCAAGCTCAAGAAATAAATCATCAAGTAAATAAAATGCTACAGGACAACATAGTCCAGGAGTCACACTCCCCCTGGAACGCCCCAGTGCATTTAGTGCCGAAAAAGAGGGACGCGTCCGGGGAACAAAAATGGCGACTAGTAATCGACTTTAGGCGCCTAAATGAGATAACAATAGACGACAAATATCCATTACCGAACATCAGCGATCTTTTTGACAAATTGGGTAAAAGCACGTACTTTAGTACGATAGATTTAGCTAGTGGATTCCACCAGGTCGAGGTAGAAGAGCGAGATAGACAGAAAACAGCTTTCAGTACGCAAAACGGCCATTTTGAGTTTTTAAGAATGCCGTTCGGGCTGAAAACAGCCCCCGCGACCTTCCAGCGTACAATGGACCATATCCTTCGAGGACTGCAAGGACTACACTGTATGGTGTACCTTGATGACGTAATCATCTTTTCGTCTAGCCTAGAAGAGCATATCCAAAAACTAAGACTAGTTTTTGACCGACTTAGGGAAACCAATTTAAAGGTACAGTTAGGGAAGTCTGAATTTCTGCGCAGGGAAGTGCTATACCTGGGACACATCATCACCAAGGATGGCCTAAAACCAAACGACGACAAAATTAAAGCTGTAATGAACTTTCCAATCCCACGGACTACGACGGAAATCAAAAGTTTCCTCGGACTTGTAGGTTACTACAGACGCTTCATCCCCAACTTTGCGAAAATTACCCAACCACTGACTTCGTGCTTAAAAAAACGCAACAAGGTTATAGTAGACCAAAATTACATCGACGCGTTTAATAAATGCAAAGAACTCTTGACACATGCACCCCTCTTACAGTACCCCGACTATGACAAACCTTTCATCTTAACAACAGATGCTTCGAACGTAGCCCTGGGGGCAGTTCTCTCCCAAGGACAAGTAGGCAGTGATAAACCTGTCGCGTACGCGAGCCGTACCTTAAGCGACACAGAATCTCGTTACAGCACCATAGAGCGAGAGTTGCTCGCTATTATCTGGGCAACAAAACATTTTCGCCCCTACCTGTATGGACGGAAATTCTTCATCTATACAGACCATCGACCCTTAGCTTGGTTAAACTCCCTGAAAGACCCCAATAGTAAATTGACACGATGGAGGTTACGCCTCCAGGACTTTGACTTTGAAATAATTTACAAAAAGGGAAAACAAAACACTAACGCTGACGCCCTAAGCAGAGTTAAAGTTAACGCCTTGACCGACGATGACTCAATGGTAGTGAACATAGGTGACCAAGAACCTAAACCACAGACGAGTAGGCAGACACGACAAAATCCGACAACCGTGGAATTATCTGAAGAAAGTGACGCAATTTCCATTGTGACCCTCTCAGACTCTGACGAATCCATCATATCGCTACCCGAGCTAGAGATAGAGAGGCCGGTTATTCCGTCCCCATCAGCAAGTAGTAGGACGCTCACAGTGCACTCTGCTGAAGATATGGACTCCACCGGGATACCAATCCTTCACGAGGCCATTGATACCAAACCCAATCAAATCCTGGTATACTCATGGCTAAAAAACGAACTTCATGTCAAAGACATTTCCATAGGGAAACACAAAATTTTGGAAGTTTTCTTGCCCATTAACAACCCCGAATTAATCAAAAACTTTCTGAAGGAATACGCTAAACCAAAAGCAAAACTCTTCATCTATTTCGAGAACGCAGAACACCGCAAACAATTTAGTACAACCGTTATAGAAATCTTTAGAAAAGGGACAATAAATCTAGTCGAGTGTACAGAGCGAGTAGTTTACGTAGACGACGAGAATGAACAGAAGGCAATAATAATAAAATATCATGAAGGAAAGACCTGCCACCGTGGTATTAAAGAAACGTTAGTAAGGCTTCGTAGGACTTACTACTGGGACAAAATGCAGGAAACAGTTTCAGCCGTGATAAATAATTGTGACGCATGTAGAAAGACCAAATATGATCGAAAACCGATAAAACCCGTATTGCAGCTTACTCAGACCCAAGATGCACCCTTTCAGGAAATTTTCATCGACCTTTTCAGCATCGAGGGAAAGTATTACCTCACCCTCGTAGATGCATTCAGTAAGCTAGGCCAAGCATTCGAAATCTCAAACAAATCCACACCTGAAGTTGTAAGAGCCCTAATGAAATACTTTTCATTCTACGGGATACCAAAGAAAATCAGTTCAGACCCCGGTACGGAGTTCAATAACGAGCTCATGAAAGAATTCCTCAGCCTACACAAAATACAGAGACACATAGGGACTGTCAACAACCCCAACTCCATGGGACTTATAGAACGGTTCCACTCGACCTTAATAGAAATTTATAGGTTAGCTAAGTACGAACAGAAATGCACAGACGCCGCGTCTGTCATGACTTATTCCATCATGGCTTACAACCACACCATACATACTGCAACGGGCCTAACGCCCTTCGAAGTTGTCTTTGGGCATACCGACACAGACAACCCGTTTAACTTAGAAGTTGAAAAAACTTATACACAGCAGTTAGTAAAAGACCACAGTAAACGAACAAAACACCTGTACACACACATATCAGAAAAACTTAAGGCGGACAAGGAAAAAGTTAGGTCGAAACGAGGTGGGGAAACCGACGTGGAACTCCCAGAAGTAGTGTTCGTAAAGGACATAAATAAGAGGAAAAGTAAAGAAAAACCCCGTTATAAGAAGGCCAAAGTAATAGGCCCTGTTGAGAAAAACGTTGTCCCTGTCAAGGTAGAAACCGAAAGGAAAAATAGTAAAGCACCCATTAAAAATATAAAACGACCTCCACAGGTGGTGCAGCGCGATGCTAGCAACAGCAGCAGTCGCCCTTCATCTGCAAAATCTTGATGGAAATCCGGGACTTCTGCCAGTAAAGAAAGGCCAAGCTCACATGCAAACCGACAGTTGGACAATTCTAAAAACTATTAAGTTAGACAATATTTGGACCGATCTCAACTTAGTCATTTCAAAATTAGCAGAATTTCAGCAATTAATTTCATCTAATAAAACATTTCCGCACGAATTCATAGGAATGTTTATGCACGCAGAATATATGCGCGACATAACCATAGACAAGTATCACCAACTAATTCCTCAACGATTCAAGCGTGGGATACTTAACCCATTAGGATCCATTATTAAGATTGTAACAGGCAACCTAGACCACGAGGACGCCCTTAAATATGATCGGTTGACCTCAGAATCGAGTCATAACCAAGTTATTTTGTCAAAGAAAATCACGATTGTTACTAAAATGCTAGACAGCCTAGTAAACGCCACAGAGTTAATTCAGCAAAACTCACTAACGATGGATTCCCGTCTAAGAAGGGTTGAAACTACCCTTAAAGAGACTGTAATCCGAGAAAATAATTTAAGTATATCATCTTACGCGTTAGGACTATATAATCTATTCATAAGTAGTTTTAGGACTATATTCATTAGATTAAGTGAAATCGAAACCGCTCTAGCTCTAAGCAAGAGCTCCATACTACACCAGTCTATAATTAATTCCACCGAACTGCTATACCATTTGAACTTGATAGCAGAATCTAGGAACCTGGTATATGTACCCAATGAATTTAATTTAATTAAAATTGAGGAAACTATTGATGTTAAATCTTTTATCAAAAAGGACCAAATTACCTTTATATTGGAAATCCCTCTGACCGATAATGTTACGTATAACTATTTTAAATTGTACACATTACCCATCCTCCTCAAACCTGAAAACCTAACCGTTGCCATATTTCCTAAATACCCATTCCTATTGGCGAAAGGGCTGAAGTATCAGCCGATCGTAAAGCCGTGCCGCTCACTCGCTGCTGGAGACGAGTTTCTCTGCGACGATGACAACCGCGCCCCATACAGCGGACCCTCATGCGAGGAAAAACTAATGAGGTACGAGGACGTCACTGGCATCTGCAAGCAACACCCCATTCACGTCGAGGACGTGAAGCTGCAGAAAATAGATAAAAACAACTGGATACTATACACCAGATCGGAAACAACCCTCACAGAGACCTGCGGCGAAGAGGCTTCGAAGCAGCAGATATGCGGAACACACGTTGTGACCCTGAACAGACCCTGTGATGTCACTATCAACGGGACGACCATCCGGTACCACCGTCTTTACACCGAAGCGGACCCAGGGACCCCACTACCCATCATCAACCTTCCGAAATTACGCGCAACCGAGAACCTATCCAGTGCACATGCACTCAACATGCGAGAGATTGCACTGGACGAAGTTAAATACATGGCCTTTGCTTTGAAGAACAGTGAAGTTTTTAGTGAAACCTATAACAGAGAAAATGACTCTACAATTAGTGTCATAGCGTTAGGATTAGTAGTCTTAAGTATAGTTTCGATTATTTCATATGTTTCTTACGCTAAAATTATCCCTTTTATACAAAATTATCGGAATCCCTCTCAAATCGAGCGCTCCGATAATTTTTCGCTTAGGGAGGGAGGAGTTATGTACTTGCAGCGTACACAACCGCCTCTAGTACTCTAGGCAATATGTTCCCACGTAATTTAATACTATAGATAAGCGGTCGGTTCCCAGTAACAAAACCGAGCAGTGGTCTTATCAGTAGAGCTGACTCTGACGTCTGCGAATAAGACCACCTAGATGCCTAAGTTAGCTTGTAAGATATCTCAATGTATTTTAATTCATTAATTATAGTGCCTTTGCATCGGCAACACGTTTGTTTAATTTCTAGTTTTTAAAAACATCCTCACGCGCTCCAGGAAGTTAACTACCTACTCATGGTCGCAAAATAATTTAACGTAAACTTACGATGAAATAAATTACATTATTTAAATTACTTCATTTATATGCCTAACTAAGGAAACTTCAAGACATTAAAAAATGTATTACTGTACTGTACTGTTTCAGCCTTTTTTTAAAAGTCCACTTCAAGACATAATTATGGATAATTACTTAAAGAGATTTAAGAATATTATGACATTTGCATGCCGAAAGGCAGAATATGGAGCTCGATTTATTTTGTCAACCTAATAATATCCGCAAATAAATGAAATATGAAAACGCAGGCCTACCCACGAAGGGTGATTGGGCCATATCCACCACGCTGGCCCAGTGCGGGTTGGTGGATTCACTACTATAGAATTTCTTCTATACGGACGTATGCAGGTTGCCTCACGATGTTTTCCTTCACCAAAAAGCTAGTGGTGTGAAATTCCGTACACAAATTCCAAAGAATTCATTGGTACGGGACCGGGATTTGAACCCCCGACCTCACGATTGTAAAGCGGGTGTCACTACCTTCAGACCACCACGGCTATAAAAATGGTGTTACCCGCGTTAGCCTGAGATAAAAAGTAGCATATGTGTTAATCCAAGGTCAAAGTGACCTTCATACCGAATTTCATCCAAATCGGTTTAGCCGTTTGTGCGTGAAAGAGTAACAAACATCCAAACATGCTTACAAACTTTCGCGTTTATAATATTAGTAGGATAGTAGGATGTGTACTCTAAGACGATTCTCCTTGCTAAATAGTATTGTTTATAGGTAAAAGTTAGAGCCGTTTGTATATATAAACGACAAGTATTAATCTTGATAGCCGCCCGCAGCGCTCACTCGCTAATCACGGATTTATAATAATACTAGCTGGCCCGGTGAACTTCGCCTCACACCATCCGTCAACTGTTACTGTCAATGACAACTTTTACATGCAAGAACATTTTGTATGGGAAAATGAAACTAATGTTTTTACTATTTTTCTCGAACATTTTATAAATTTTCGCACCGTTCAAACGTTCCCCAACTTCCACAAATATTACGAGATCAAAATTAATTAAATCGGTTCAGCCGTTCTCGAGTTTTAGCGAGATTAACAACCACGATTCATTTTTAAAAATACAGGGTTATTACAATATTAAAATATTATAAATTAAATTAATTATAAATTAAAAAAAAAAAACAGCTGTTCCATACATTTTGTCTCGGGTGAACTATATTTTTTTATCAAACAATTTTTTTTTGTTTTGATAAAAGTCGTAGAACAAAAGTTGTTAGTTTTGATGTACAGAATAAGCCCCTAAAAGGATGCTAATTGATTTGGAATAACCCTGTATTTAGATGTTAATTAGGTTAAAATAATATTTAGGTATACGACTCGGATGTGACAAATGAATAATTTTATTCTTAGTATTTTAATTAACAGGAAAAATGTGGATTCCTAGTGAACACTGTAGTGTATCCGGTGATAGAGAATTATCAAAGGCAGCAAAAATGAGAACTGAAAAATCCAACACGAAATTTGCGCGTGTAGATAAAAATATTTTGTTAGTACTTTAATTTTTGTCATGTTGCTTAATGACACGCTTTCTTTGGTTTAAGTACTTAAACAGCATTTATCTTTTGATGATAAGTAGTAAGTTTTTTAAAATAGTTGTACTGCAGGAACAGGAATGCCGCCCGTTGTAACGACGTCGATGTTTGGCGGAAGTGTCGAATGTAAAGTACCCACATACTTCTTTACAGTTACACCAAATTATAACTAAGTAAAATGAAAAAAAAATATTTTTCACAAAAAATGGCAAAACCCGCCTTCCATCGTGTACAAAATTCGAATATTTCGCTCGAATTGTTTACTTTATTCTTGATTTATCAAAAACGGCTCAGCCGATTTCTGTAAAATTTAAATGGGACCATCTCGGAGCATACCCTTTTGAACTAAAAAATAATTTTTCGATTCGGTTCACAATTGGCGAAATTTCGTTCACAATGTTCATCGTGTACGAAATTGGAATATTTCGCTCGAATCGCTTACATTAATTATTGTTGTTTTTTTCAGAAACGGCTCAGCCGATTTCTGTTAAATTTAAACGGGACCACTTCGGGAGTATACATTTTCGAACTAAAAATATTTTTTCGATTCGGTTCACCATTGGCAAAATTATCGATAAATATACACAAAAAAAATACATACACACGAACATCCACACACCTCCTGCTTTGTGGAAGTCGGTTAAAAACATTTTGATATGTAAGCCAAAATGTTTATGTGTTATTTAGGTATTATCTATATAAGTATGTATTTAAAATATGTATATGTAGTATCAGTATCATATCATGCAGTCTCTGGCAGCCAATCACAAGCTTTGCTTAGTTTGGGGTTAGGCCGTGTGTAAGATGTCCCCCAATATTTAAACGAACTGTAACAAACCTAGCCTAACCTGCCTAATTAACCTCATTTATAAACCTAAGAAGTGAAGAAACTATTTTAAAAAACCTGTCTAAAATAACATGTCATATTAAATGATTAAAGAACTTTGATTTACTTTCAATGAATCCTAGCTTTATGTCAAACTAGCTATGCGTCCTGGTTCCACCTGTCTGTGATGAAATTATAAATTGAACCTCTTGGAAGAAATATCCTAAAATATTAGGAACGCATTAAATATTGATACAGACATTCAATATGATCTCAGCTTACATTCCGTAATGAAAAATATCAAGAAATACTAAAAACGTAACCATGAACCTCGCAGGTTCAAGGTAGAATTATACTCCTAACGCCTTCTGCTTGATAAAAGACAGTCTACATTTTGATGCTAGTATTCTGCAGTGTGATTCCTGATTTATTTATATAATTTTTTTACCTATTTATACGTTAGTTTGGCCAGTGTTCGTCTAGTGGTTGATCCTACTTTATAGACCGCATAAACCTTAGGTAAAGGTGATTCGAAATACCTGCCTAATAGATTACCTAAGTTCAGAACGAAAACCCTATGTTTTACCTATTTTGAGTTTCTATGATCCTGAAAGTATATTACTAATCTCAGAGTGAAATGAAGTACCTATATAGCTAATGCCTCAAGAGCTATTTAGAAATAACGATTCTAGAGCTTCTCTGTTTTATATGGAGTTTATTTAGAATATTTTTGAATTATATAAATAAGCTTCAATAAAACTAGGTATAAAATATTGATTTAGTTGCTTAAGAAAATATTAGACATGAGATGAGAAGGATATTCCATTAAACTAGTACTTTAGAACAAAGAAACTCTATTATTGAACTAATAATATTATCAAACTACGAATATAATAAAAGATAAATTGCCAGATAGAATAGTATTAATTTATTTCTGACAGTTAGTTAGTTTTAATATTTTAAATTTATTCAATTTTATTTAGGTATCAGAGATTTATTTTATTTTATGTTTATCTCTGTTTATTTAGTCATGGCGCTCGAGAGAGCTGAAAACCATGAAAATGACTCTACTCTGCTTTCGTAAATCTAACGCCATCCTGGAAAAAGAAAGCAGGAAATAAAAAACCAGGAGTCGCGAGAGTCTGTTAATCTATAGTCAGTTAATTCGTCAACTTATCTACTTTACTTCATAAAGTCAGGAAAATCATAAAACTTGCATGAAATCCAGAGTGTTCTCAAGAAAAGCTCCAAGATTACTATAGATAAAGGTTCGAGAATCGACTTCGCCTTATAAAATAATATTCAAATCAATAAGCTATCAATAGCTTTATTTCAAAGTGATCAGAACTTACACTCTTAATACGGACACGGGTTATCCCTCCATTTCGGAAATGAGAAACACTGGCCAAGCTCTATCTGGCTTCAAGAGTTCTGCACACTAATGAAAATACAGCATTGATCAAGTAGCACTTACGGTTAGTATTTAAATAATGTGATGTAGCAATAATAAGATATAGCAATAGTCGACTCTGCAATCCCCATAACATAAATAAATGACATTTTATCTATGAACTCCCTGTCCTTCGCAAATTGTAGGTAGTCATGTCGTTATGTCAGGAAATTGTATTCTCAATCCGCTTGGATTATATATCTTTATAAGATTTTATGTTCACAAATAGTCGAAGCTGAAAAAGACAAATAATTTAAACATTTGTAATTCATACATAGAAATCATAAAGGGCGAGTGTTAGAAGCTTCTATCTTCTACTCATGAGTAAATGCTCAATAAAGGATAGTTTCGTCAGTAACATACTTCTATAGAGTAGGAAACATCGTAAGTCAACTTATGCAAGACCGCCATAGGAACCTGAAGACGTATGTGTATTTATCAGCCCGCAACTGTTCTGCATAGGTAATATTTTCCAGCCTCTAAAGTGTAGCGTAGCTCTGTAAGATCCTCGTTCAACCTCGTATGAAAATAGATACGTATAAGAAATCACCATACCACATCGAACCAGTGTGGCGGACATAGGCCCTTTCTTCCTATGATAGACCTCCTCTTTTCCTCTGATGTCCATTTGTACATTAATTCAACAGTAAATCATCCAGAAGTCTAATGCAATGCTAATCAGGACGAATATTAACCGCAGAACATATTCTATTTCTACAGTGAGACTTATCTATATAAAAAGAGATACGTTTATACGAAACCAAATCCTCTAGGAATATCCTCGTCCTTTGATCGAAAACAACTTTCTTCCAACTTCCACTTTTCTTCCACTCTTCTCTGCTTTTCCCTTCAAGAATTTGCGGCACCAAGTTAAATATTACCTAAAATCTAGAAAATTACAACATATTTCTACAACTTTTCCAAGTGAAGTCCCTCCTGTCAGTCCCGTCAAATTCTATGTTCTTTTTTTTTCTCTGATTTTAAATTCTGAAGTTATATGCTAAGCGTTTTGCAAAGAGTTTACATACCTAGATTGAAGATCTGTTGCTTTTTTAAAATGTATTTATTTACCTGCTTGTTTTTAAGTCATTTGAATGGAAAGTTTCTTTAGATAATATTAGAAAGAATTATATCCTAATGTGAGAGACACCTGACCTACAAGAATGCCTTCTTCCTATGCCTAGTTACTCAGATGTGGAAGATCAAACCATCTGAGGTTTGTTACAGAACGATCTCTTTCAGGAAACCTCAGCGTGAAAAGGATACCATAAATAAAGATATATCCATCAGCCGTAGGACGTCCACTGATGGACATAGGCCTAAATAAAGATGCTAAAGGATAATACCAGAAATAAGAATAACTTATAATTATTATTTAGCGCAAAAAATAGCACAACCGACTTTAATCGTGTACAAAATTCGAATAGTTCGCTCGAATCAAAGTATACACTATTGTTGATTTTTAGGGTTCCGTACAGCAAGGGAAAAAATGAGACTCTATTACTAAGACTCCGCTGTCCGTCTCTGTCCGAGATGGGAGGGGCTGGGCTGAATCATCTTGATGAGTAGTTCGTCTTCGAATGGTAACCAGGATCTGATGATGCTGCCGGGGCCGCGGAGGAGCAAGGAATCATCGTAGCCCCGACACACAGTGCAGAGGCGGAAACACCCAAGGTTTTAGTCGGTATACGGAGGTGATACGAACTCTGTAATGAAACGACGCAACCCCATCGAGTATGGGCTCGTTTGATTTGTCTGAACTCAGTACCTAACACAACCGCTTGGAGTTTGATTCGTCTTAATGGGTGGACCGTGATGGGTGAGGTGATTGGAAATGGTTTAATGGACGTGACTATGCGACCTCATCTTTAGAAAAAAAATACTTTTTCTTACTAAATCTTGTTGTGTGTAGTAGTAAGTCCACAGCAGTCCACAGGTTGCATGTGGAGGCACAACGTAGTACAGTAGCTTCCAATATAATCCATCAAGATTAAATAAAACATTTAAAAAACCCGCATTGAAATAAGATTCCTATTGCAGCTAACAAAAGAGCTAAGATGAGGCTACAGTAATAGGGTCCCGTTTTTGGGTACGGGTAAGGAACCCTAAAAAGAATCAGTAAAATCGGTTCATACCTAATAATCTCCAGAATAATCACGTGACGTACATTTGTATGATTTTTGTTGTTAAAAATCATAGTTGAATTGAGAACCTCTTCTTTTGAAGTTGGTTAAAACAGTGAATGCCTATAAATTTAGAAGTGGGCAATCAAGTTACCCGAGAAATTAACCCGCTGATAAGACGCAGCTTCAAGGATAAATAAAATAAAACCCAACACGAGTTTGGCGCGTGTACCTACCTAGATAAGTATATTTAGTTATAGTTACTTGGGTTTTCCTTGTGTTGCTTATTAACATTGTTTCTTTATTTTAGGTAAACAACATTTATCCTTTGATGATAAATACCAATACGAATAAAATATTATACCAAGTTCATCAAACACCATGGCTACCTGGTAGAACGTACCTACTGTATTAATGGCAAACCTTAGTTGAAGTAGAGCACATCTGTTATTTGGGAAACATTCTAGATAGTACCTACCTAGGACCTAGGTACAATACCTAACACCCTAGGTCCTAGATTGTTAGGTATTGTAGGTAAACCTAAGATATTCATCTACCATACGTTATGATAACATAGTTAGTAAACCAGTTTTGAAGCGCTCATAGTGTAGTTTGACTAGGTGTTCGTAAGCAATCATCGAAGTTAAGCAGCGTTCGGCATGGCCTGACTTCGGCTGGGTGACCGCGGGTGGCATTTACAACTGAGTGCTACCGTGGCTCGGATGACACGTTAAATTGTGGCCCACGGTTGCTTTAACCTGTTAGCCGTATCAGAGGCCTTCGTGGATATGGCCCAATCACCCTTCGTGGGTAGGCCTACGTCCTGCAGTGGACTATTAAAAGGCTGATACAGTACATAACAGTACTGTACACGGGGGTACAAATAAGACAAATTGGTCAATGGTAATACGGATTTATTTCGTATCCACCCGAAGACTACAAATATTTTCAAACCTTAACCGAGACTTAGATGCTAGGCGAAAAACGTTTGCTTGTTTTAAGCATGTACAACGCCATCTACAATTTTTGTACCGAAACTACATATTGGTTCGATTAATATGTTAAGAGAAAATCGTTTGCGCGTTTTAAGAACGCACAGCGCCATCTACATTTTGGAACCCGAACTATTTACTTAAACATACCGCCCACCAAGGACGAATCAAATTTGTCCTTAACCCTGGTGAGGGTAGATTACAATCATTACAATGGTTTACTAATGAGAATCCTAATTAAACTTTACAATGAATCGGCTGGTGGCAGCGTACATAATTTTGACGTTGGCCGTTTTATTACACCATTCCTCGTGCGCAATGAGACGACCCGAGTGATATGGTCTGCCCCTGAATGTTTAGCAACCACTCTGCCAAGCAGCCATCTACATGGCGACACATTTTCTTCTCTGACTAAAACTACATCTCCTATCTCAGGTTCCGGAGTCTGATAAGCCCATTTATAACGATGTAGAAATTTAGTCAGGTACTCTTGAGACCACTTTCTCCAAAAGTTCTGCAACATTCTTTGGGTTAGTTGCCACCTCCGCAAGCAATTCGTATTTGACGCCTCAAAATTATGATCAGGGGGTGTTATGAGGGGCTCACCCACCAGAAAGTGTCCAGGTGTCAGAACCTCAATCGCATCCGATTCCGTGTCAAGCCGCGCCAGTGGTCTCGAGTTTAAACAGGCTTCAATCTGTATCAAGACTGTTGCCAACTCTTCATATGTTAAGGTAGTGTCCCCGATTACCCGTTTGAGGTAAAATTTTGTTGATTTAATTCCAGCCTCCCACAATCCTCCAAAATTATTGGAATGGGGGGGAATAAAATGCCATGAAGTGCCGTTAGTCGCCAGAGCTTCAGAAATTTCTTTCAGGATGCCTGATTTTTCAGAAGCATGATGCGGTAAATATACCGCCTCCACATTACACTTTTGGGTTTCAGGTACCTTCTCCATGAACCCTAACTGTAAGTACTCCGCTATTACTTCTTTATATTTGTCTTTTAACTCTTTGCTTTTCTTAAAACGCCCTTGTAATCCGTTAAGTCTTTTTTCAGCTATCATTCTGGAGTGACCATCTACACATTCAGGCCTCTCTGACTTGAATGGGAGTTTGACTACGTACCTTCCCTCAGAATCACATACTGTTCACATAGTGTTTCTTCTTCCGTCATTATCTTCTTGCTAGACTTTGGCTCAGCTTCAATTTCCCAAAATTTCTTTAGCATTTCATTGTCTTCCACGCACACATGCATCGCGAGTACCTTTGATGGTCTTTGCTGAGAGAATATCTCGCCTGTGCCAGACAATATCCATCCCAAAGATGTGGCTTGAGCCAAAGGATATCCTTGAGGTCCCTTTCTTATTCCCTGTTGTATAACCTGTGCGTAAATATCTGCCCCTAATAAAACGTCAATTTTGTTGGGAGTGTGATATTGAGGATCTGCTAGACTCATGTTCTTGTCTAGCCAGTCAAGTTGTTCCACTTTGCAGTTTGGAAGGGACGTAGTGATAGATTTAAGTACATACGCTTGCACCTTAATAACCACATTGCTATCTATCCTCGACTGAATGTTCAGTTCTACCATATATTTGGACACGGTAGTGTTGTTACCTTCTAATACCGATATTATTCCCTTGACTGGGTTTTTCTTAATCCCTAGATGTTGAACCGTCGCTCCTGAGACAAAGGAGGCCTGAGAGCCTTGATCTAATAATGCCCTGATATAATACCTTTGTCCTCGGCGTGTTTGTGTGCAAACAACGGCTGTTGCTAAAAACACCTGTTTCTTGACGGATACCTGTCCAAAACAAGATACCATTGGCGCTGCCTCAACATCTGAAGGAGCCGTTGATGTTGTTGATAAACCGACTGAACCTACCCCGGAGGTTGAATTTGCGAAATATGGCTTGCCAATCTCTGAACCGCTGGGATGGAGTATTGAGTGATGCTTTCCCCTGCATACTCGGCAATTTGTTTTACTTGGGCAGAACCTAGCAGAGTGGTTGCTTCCCAAACAGTTGTAACATAATCGCTGGGTAAGGTATTGAAAGAAGGAGCACAATTTTAGGGGGGCTGGGGGGCGGAGAGGGGGGGTAGGGGAGGGGGAGTCACCCCCCCACTACCACCCCCCCCGGCGAAGCGTAGTTTTTTTTAAATTAATTTTAAAAATTTATGAAATTTTAACGGTTAAACTATAGCCGCCCGGTACCCGCGGGGAGGGGTGAAGGGGGAAGGGTTGAGGGAGGGGGGAAGCCCCTCCCTGCAACTCCCCCCAGCCGCAGGCCCTTAGTTTTTGAGTAATTTTTTTTTAGTACTTAACCTCACTTTCGGCTATATCAGAATTTTTAACCTGTTTTTTGTTTCACACCTAATCTATCAAGGCAGTTTACTTCTGGCACTTCGCCGGCCGCTGCCGCGGCACGCTCGCTTCGCTCGCTCGGCTCGTGCGTTGTTTGTCATGTTCTAACCTAACCTAACCTATTTTTTGTTTCACACCTAATCTATCAAGGCAGTTTAGAATTTTGCTAAATATACGTTTTGTTTTACGGGTTGAGAAGTAATTAGCGAAGTGTTTTGTTAACCTCTAAATCGAATTTTTCAACATTTTGTAAAATTAACTAAATATACTTCGGCGCAACTCCGGCAGCCAGAATGCATAGGAACGATTGAAAAACACCACCGTGACTCCCCCATAGTGTCGCAATCCTTAGGTTTGTGCTCCTCGTTTTAATACCCAACCCTAATCGCTTGTTTACAACAAATTCGCGTCGTTTGTCAACGTCTTCTTTCATAAATTCTTTACATGAATACACTTTATGGCCTTCCGTACAAAATTCACAACTAACGTTAGCCACGTGTAAAACTTTATGCGTTTGCGGCTTATTGTTTGTTGGAATTGAAGTTCGCGATCTGGTCTCAGGTTCGATAAATTCGAGCGCTCTAAACCTGCCCTCCAAAAACCCTTTAAGAGAAGAAAATTTAGGGAGCTCACTCGCGTTTCCATCTGCGACCTTCAATTCCAACTGCTTACGAGTTTCCGCGTCCAATTTATTCGCAACAATATAAATAACAATGATGTCCCAAGATGTCGTATCAATCCCGATATTTTTAAGTGCATGTAAGCAGTCTGAAGTTGTATCCGCTAATTCCTTGAGAAGTACTGAGGATTCTTTAGACGCACCTTTTTGAGTAAATAAGCGCTTTAAAATGCAATTTGCCAAATAATTTTTATTATTATATCTAGCTTCCAGTTGGCTCCAGCATTCGTTATAATTGTCAGCAGTGATAGGCAGCTGCCGTATCAAGAGCTCGGCCTCACCGGTTAAATGCCCCTTAAGGTAGTGCAGACGTTGCACATCATCCAACGAAGAATTAGAGTGAATCAATGACACGAACATGTCTCGAAAAGTGATCCACTCTTCATACCTTCTCGAAAAATTGGGAATAGTAATTTTTGGAAGCTTGACATTGGACGTTCCACTATTACCATTTCCGGTGCCCTGACCTGCCCTTGACTGCTGAGCCAACCTTGGCTTATGTTTTAAAATGTCCGTTTTGCAAACGCTCTTTAGGAGATTTTTAAAGTTTACATGCGCCTTTACAATTTTGTCTTGCTGATCTTTTTGTATATTAATGTTTTTCTGCATGATGAAATATTTAAAAGTTCCGAACCAAACTAAAGTTAAGCACAAGTTAGGTTACCTAACCGTCTTACCGAACGAATATTTTTACAAATTAATAAAATGAACAAATTTTTCTAAGTTGAAGAAATCCGTAAAATTTTTAAAAGTGTTTGACAATTTAACCACTTTTATAAAATTGGGCGTGGATTCCCCGTCTCAACCAAATTTCCCAACCAAAGTCCCTAAACTTATTTGCAAGAATTATTCTAAGTTCTCTAAATTTACTCACAAATATTAAAGTTAATTTATTCTAAGCAATAAAGTCCAAATTAAATTTCTCACTTTATAATTATTTTGAAAGTACTTACTTTTTATTTTCACTCACACTTGACGTTTTTCCTTGCCGTTACTTCCTTTGCGTCTGCGGGGCTCCCCCCGCGCTGCCGCTGCCGGTCTCCTTGCAGGCTCACTGCGCCGTCTGCCGCTGCCGCTCCCGGTCTCCTTGCTGGCTCCCTGCGCCGTCTGCCAACCTTCCTCTTCAGCACCAGCTGCTCCACTCTTCCCGTGGAACCGCTTCAATGGTTCGCCCCGAACAGCGACCCACTGCCCATAGGTGCGAAGCGTAGTCCAAACTGACAACTGAGTCAACGATCCGACCATGAAGGACCAAAATTTGTACACGGGGGTACAAATAAGACAAATTGGTCAATGGTAATACGGATTTATTTCGTATCCACCCGAAGACTACAAATATTTTCAAACCTTAACCGAGACTTAGATGCTAGGCGAAAAACGTTTGCTTGTTTTAAGCATGTACAACGCCATCTACAATTTTTGTACCGAAACTACATATTGGTTCGATTAATATGTTAAGAGAAAATCGTTTGCGCGTTTTAAGAACGCACAGCGCCATCTACATTTTGGAACCCGAACTATTTACCTAAACAGTACAGCAGGGTTATTCTCAAGGCAGTGGAATCGAATACGGGAACGTTCCCGACACGAATTTCATTTCAGCGATTCTCGTTTCCGAATTCGAGATCGTTTGACATTTCAATTCGAGAACTCAGACTGCATCAGCTGATTTTTGTCGGAAAAGTTCCCGACAGCTAATTGCTCTCGGAAAGCATTCCGATAACTGTGAGTGCAACATAAAAAGTACTTTTTGAGGCCTTTTCAGCGGTTTTTTCCAGGTTTTTTATCAATAATGCTTTCCTTCTTGAAGCGTCGGCACCGGCGACTCGACCACGGGCCAAGTCGTCGTGCCCCATCATGTACCTATTCCAGCATTCTCTCCCGCTGTTCTAATGACACCCTTGTCCTCTAGGAATCATAGGGAACTATGATATTATTAGATGCTACAGTCACGATAATAAAATAATATGAATCCAAATAAATTAAACAGGTACCTAAAACTACTTTAAGTAATTATACTTACTGTGTTCGTTTTTATTATTTTAACTCAATTCAATTCTTGTTTTTTGGCTTTTGCGAGGTTGTTACACAATTTCAATATAAGTTTTCACAATTTCGCCAATATCTTTAACGCACGCAAGTAGGTAAACAAAAGAAAGTTAAAGAAACGTAAACAAAAGTCAACTGCAACCTTTTATAGGTATTCTAAGACTGCAACTGTGGAGTTTTGGCGGGAACGCGGAAAAATCATGTCGCCTCATTGTATTATTTTGTTAAACTTGTGTTTTTATCAGCGATTATTAGTGAAAAATTGTGGTATTTCGTTGATTATGAGCTGATTTACGTGCATGAGTGTAGGCAAGTGATATAATGTGACGTATCATGTTGTTACCAATACTCCATAGACGCCTCTAGTAAAGTTCCCACTGCTTTACCGAGGTATGACTTGAACTATGTTTGGAATTAACCGCGACTTTATTGGACTATGACGTGACTACGACAGTGACTATTTTGATGAAATATCAAAAAATATTAAAACTAAATACTTGACACTTGCAAATATACAATTATGCGACGCCAAAACATAAAAGAAGAAGAAGACTGCAACTGAAAACTGGAAAGTCAAGAGTGACAATGACAGTTATAAACCACCATGTTTTTGTTTACGAAGTATGTTCCTGCAAAATGCAGTCGACGCAAGTAATCTTAAACGTCGCTTATGTGAAATATTCATAAGTTTATATATTCATAGACGTCTGCTTTATTTAAAAGATCATGTACTTTGATAATTGATGGTCGTAATTGACTACAATTCCATACATTTAAATTTCTACCATAGTCTCTTTTTTCTACCAATACGAATCATTCTCTGTAAATGTTTCCTCGATGTAATATCTACCTTGACTATGGTATTTCAATCGGAAAAACCCGAAGAATGCCGAAGTTCATTCCGAACGGATTCTAGAATGCAGTTTCACGGCTCCTTCGGAAGCGAATCCGTATCCGACGGAAAATATAGATCTCGATTCGGAAGTGAGTTCGGAAACGAGAATATGGCTGCAGATGCCTTCAGGTGGTTTAAAAACTCTGACACCAGGGCTAGCCACCCAGCCTATACGAACTTATTTAACGCATTTGTGTTTCAATTACATCGTCCATTTCCGCGAAGACAAATAGAAAGATACTTTTTGCGTAATTAAAAAAAAATTGTTTCGATTTTTTTTTTTGTTGTCTTCGTGAAAATGGATGACACGATTTGATGTGTGCTCCGGATAAACCTGAAAATAAATCGTTCGACCATGCGCAAAACCGGCGCCGGCCCGGCCCGGCGGGACAACCGGCCGCGGGCTCGGCCGTGCGCAGGACCGGCGCCGGCCCGGCCCGGCGGGACAAAAAAGTTAAAAGTTATACTTATTATGTAGCTATGTGCAGGTAACTTTCCTTAAACAGGTTTGCTCACTTATAGCTTACATGAATTCCTACCTACTATCGATTGCTTAACCTCATTGCTAATCCTTAGTTTGTGATATTTTACAAAAATACCTTTCATCAATATTTTTCTTCATGTGTTTATAGATAGATTATGCTACAAAGAATACCTATAATTATTGTTCATAATATTTCAAGTTAATTTTAGCGTTCCAGGTTTCTATTTATGTTAAAATACTTATTGTTTATAGTCCTTCGTTACCTACATATATACATACAATACAATATTAATTTACAATATTTTATTTACGAAAACAAAACACAGGAAATACAGCAACAAAGATTGGAAATACACTAAAAACTAAACTACCTAGTGTTTTATTTTCGTCACCAGCCGGTCCCATCTCATATATTATATACTAGCTTAACCCGTGAGAAGGCGCGCTATGAGCATTTTGCTCACGCAAAATTTCGTTCAGAATATTTTTGCTACTACGGACTTCATAGCGCGTCAAGCGTCTAGGTACCTTCCTAACTATTCAACCCCTCTTCCCTGACTCAACTCACGCGACGCTCAGTGCCGCGGTGGCCCCGTAGTGAAGGGCTTGTTGGGGGTGTGAACCGCTGCGCGGCGTTTTGCTCATCGCGCGCCTATCCACGTAAGTATTTTTTTCTTCATTAATTAAATGTTTTTATATTTTATTACTTTTAATTTCTGTTTGAATGTTTACAAATCTGTTAATACTTTTCATCATATGATTTTACAATCAAAATAATATTGTAATGGAATGATTATTTGGTTTTTAGCTAACAATGAGCGATAGATATGAAAGACAAGATGCTCAAGTTTCTTCGTGGCTGGGTGAGCTTTCTGATGATCATTCCGTACTAGAAGCGTTTTGTACCAGTTCCCAATCCTTGCCAACGACCATGGACCAAGTGGATTTTGTGTCATATGCCCCAGAAGAAAAAATAGACGATCTAAAAAAGCGTGTATTTCGTGTCAAAAATGACTCTGCACGGAGCACGTCACGTTCATGTGTCAACCGTGTTATGAAAGGCACACTTGTCGAGATTTGATGGAAAAAATATTTTGGTTGTGTATGCAATTTTATTTCTATACAGTGTTTTTTTTTAAGATTGCCAAAAAAATCGGCCAAAGTTTACAATATTTGAATTTTATAGAGAAACTGCATTAATGTTACTCATTTTTAATAAAACGTCTATTTTATAGTAAAAATAATGTCGTTTTACCAAAGCCAACCAAATTTTAATCAATTAATATGATAAAATAGGTAGATAATGACATTTGAAATAGTGTGAGCAAATTGCTCGCGCGCGCCCATCCGTGTAATTTTTAAGGCGCGCCTCCTCACGGGTTAAAACCCGCGGCTTCGCCCGCGTTATATTAGTACTTAGGTACTTGCTTAAAATGCAAATAGCCCGCGGTTTGACTCGCGTTGTCTTGGTACTTGCTTATAATTATAAAATTATAAAAGGCTGCCGGTTGGCCTGCGTTGTCATATTACTTGCAATGATAATTAGTATACTAGCTTAAGATGGTAATTTATAGCACGCAGCTTAGCCCGAGTTGTCTTAATACTTGCTTAAAATTAAAATAGCTTACCATTTGGCCTGTGTTGCTGTATTTACAATGATAATAACCCACAGTTTGGCCCGCGTTGTCTTGGCGCTTGATTACAATAATAGTTCGTGGTTTCGTCCGCATTGTCGTATAACGTATTACTTAAAAGGATAATGCCTACGGTTTGGCCTGACTTGTCCGAGTACTTGTCTAGAATGATAGGTTATATAGAAGTTAGGTTAGGTTAGGTTAGGTTAGGTTAGGTTAGGTTAGGTTAGGTTAGGTTAGGTTAGGTTAGGTTAGGTTAGGTTAGGTTAGGTTAGGTTTTTTTTTTTTTTTTTTATATTTCCTGTCCCGGTGCATAGACCGGGCCCGCGAGCTAAGTTCCCTCGAATATTATCCTTGGCCAGCTCGTCCGCTCTCTCGTTTCCCTCTAATCCCGCATGTGCTTTTATCCAAAAAAGATCAACTTTTTTGCCCAACTTACAGCTCTTTTTTAAGTTGGATCGAGTTTGGACAGCGAGGGGATGGAGAGAGCGGCCGTTGACCACCGTTTCTAACGCCGACCTTGAGTCACTATAGATTCCAAAGCTGGTTTTCGGGATCTTCAGTACCTCTTCCGTTGCCCTATGTATTGCCAGCAACTCCGCCTGATAAACCGTGCAGTAGGACGACAGCTTCAATTTCAGGCTTTTGGTTTCCGCGGCATCACTCCAAAGAGACAGTGCCGCTCCAACCTTGCCTTCGATTTTGCTGCCGTCCGTGAATATTCGTACTGCTTGACCACTGTGCCTGTCTACGTCTTGTTGGTCTTCCAAGCACACAAATTGCAGGCCCATGCACTGCGCCGGGTGCGGGGTTTCGGTAAACGCCGTGCGTCGCTCGATCTCCCCATCCCCCGGTACTGGCCGGGACACTCCCCTTTTTGCTTCGTACAGGGCGGCTGCCTCCTGTATTTTGAGGTCTAAGGGTAGTATTCCAGCCAGCACCAAAGCGGAGTTTAGGGAGACCGTGCGATAGGCTTTGCACAGTTTCTGCGCAAAACCTCTTTGCACGGCATTTAGCTGCCTCTGTATGCCCAGTTTCTCTGTTGCAGGAGCCCAGACACTTGCTGCGTACGTCATTACTGGCTCTACAACGGCGGTATATATGATACGCACGACCTCTGGGTGGAGACCCCAGCTTACTCTGGCTGCCGTGGACAGCTGTCTATAGATGCTTGCGGATTTGGTGCAGATGCTGGACACATGACTGTTCCAGGTCAATTTCTCGTCAATAGTGACCCCGAGAAGCTTGATTTCCGTAGACATGCCAATGTCGACCCCGCCCATAGTCAGTAAAGGGGTGTCGTACTTTATTTTTCGCGTTACTACCATCGCTTTGGTCTTGTGCGGGGCGAATTTCAGCTTGTTTCGGACCCCCCAATCCCGAACATAGGCGAGGGCGGCATTGGCATCTCTCTGGACTTCCAGCGCCGTGTCGCCGTCAAACACCAGGACCACATCATCAGCGAAAGCCTGGACGTAGGTTCCTCTGTTTTCCAATCCTTTCAGCAGGGGGTCCAGGAGCAAGTTCCACAGGATCGGTCCTCCTATGGAGCCCTGGACACATCCCTTGGTTGTACTTTTTGCGTACTCCTCTCCCGCGTACCTTACGCTGACGCTGCGACCATTCAGATAACCATCCACAAGCTTTCTGAGATTTATCGGACTCTTTTCCTCAGCCAGTCGTACTTTGATTGCGGGCCACCAAGCGCTATCGAATGCTCCCTCTATGTCCAATGATACAATTGTGAGTAGCTTTTTCTGCCTCAGTTTCTCCTGTACGTGTTGCATTAGATCATAGAGGGAGTCCTCGGTGCTCTTTTGGGGCATAAAGCCGTACTGGCGAGTACTCATCCGCTTAATCAAGTGCCATTTCAGCCTTTTCACCAACATCTTCTCCAACATCTTCCCCATCACGGGAAGGAGACCGATGGGTCTATATGACTTCGGGTTTGTATAGTCTTCTTTGCCCGGCTTTCGAAGAACTATAACCGTGGCTTCCTTCCAGATGATGGGGAAGTGGCCAAGTTCCAAGCATTTGTTGGCAATAGTGAGGAACAGTTCGGGGTCGCCCAGGATGGCGTGAGCGCAGATGTCAGCCGTGAGACCATCCGCCCCGGGGGCCTTCTTGGGATTGAAGCTTTCCACCGACTCTTTCAGCTCTTCCAACGTAAACAGCGGGTCATGTTGTTCATCATGGCCTCTGTTTACTTGGGCCGCTAATTCTCTGGTTCGTCGGTGGTCTACGTTATCCTCGCACTCCAGGTCCTCCGGGTAGAAGGTCTCTGCCAACATTCTAGCTGACTCTTTCGGGTCCTTCACCTTTCCATCTTTGACTAGCGGCAAGTCTTCATGCCGCTTAGCTGTCCTCCCAATAACCCGGTATATGCCTTCCCATAACCCTTCTCCATCCTGCTTCTCACAGAACTGTTTCCAGCTCCGGATTTGTGCCCCTTTTGCCTCTTCCTCATAATTTTCTTTTGTTTTCAGGTACTCCGCGACGACCTTTGCGTGACGGACCGCCGCTGCCCACCGGATCCTGTGCTTGCATCGGACGACTTCTTTCATGAGGGTTTCGAGTTCCTCAGACCACCACGGTAAGTTAAAATTTGTTTTGGCTTTAAATTTGGGTATACATTCTTCACATGCTTTTATTATTAAACTAACGTATAGTTTTGTTTTATTTTCTAAGTCTATTTCATTATCTATTTTATTTAACTCTATTTTATTTATGTTATTTTCTTGCAATAACTGTGCCACTCTCTCGCGAAAGTGACCCCAGTTTACTTTCTTAGTGTTATATATTCTTGTAGTCCTGCTAATACTTATTCCTTTCGCTCTTGTTTTTCTTATTTTGAATTTAATAGTGTTGTGGTCTGAGGTAGTCATTCCCTCGTCTATTTGCCAGTCCTCTACCAGCTGAAGGAGATCCGGTGTGCACGCCGTCACGTCAACAAAACTGCTGTAAGTTTTTCCACCCCTGATAGTGAAGAAAGTAGGGGTGGTAGGGTCGCTGTTGAGCACCTCCATGTCCATTTCTTCTAGGGCTCCTTGCATGACCTCTCCTCTGTCATCTATAGTTGGGCTACCCCACCATGGGTTCTTGGCATTTGTGTCCCCTCCCATGATTGTGCCAATGCGGAAGTGTTTCCTGATTTTGTCCAGCTGCTCCAGGTATGGCTCAAGAGGCTCAGGCCGAGGTTCGAAATAGAAGGAAATTGCGAGAATCTCCCACGCACTTGTCCCGATCTTTACCACGACGATGTTTGGTGTGGTAAACTCAGGACACTGGACAACGTCCAAATTCGGGTCGAACACCGCTATGGCGGCCTTGACCGGACCGTCACTAGGTTTTGTGCTCTGGAAGACTCTCACACCCCTAAAGTCCTTCACCCGACCTTTTGCCCCGACGTAGGGCTCCTGGAGCAGTGCGAAGGCCATTTTGTTTTTGTGTGCCTCAAGCATTAATTCGTTTGTTGCCAGTTCCTTTCTTTGCAAATTCGCTTGGGCTACAGCATATGGCCTCGCATTGTCTGGATCAGAGTGTCCGCCAGGGACCACCTTAGCAGTAAGCTACCGCTGCTCTAGCCAACGCGTCCCACTTCCGCCTCACCGCACACTCTTGGCTAAAAGCGTTGTGGTCCGTTTTTTCCAGCTTGGCGTGTGTGCAGTTGCAGCAAGAGGGGGGAGCGCTAGCCAGCCAGTCTGCGCACTGGGCCTTGAGGTGAGGACCGCCGCAGTGGCTGCACTTCTCCAGCGCCTCTTTACAAAAGCGCCGGCCGTGTCCATAGCCAAGGCAGAGCGAGCACTGAACCAGCGGCGATTGGTCCGCCACCCTTATTCGCTGCAGATCTATGTGGACTGCCTCAGCTTCGATCATGCGCTGCCACAACTTTGGAGAGACCCTCATCACAATGTGGTTTGTGTGCGGGTTCCTCGTGCGCTTTTTGTAGGCAATTTCTGCCCGGTCATCCTCTTTGGGGAAATCCCTGAAAAGAGACCTGTTTTGGGTTCGGAGTGCCTTTAAGACGTCTTCATCCTTGTTCAACTGAAGGACGTCTCTGAGGATAACCAAGGGGTCTTTGTTTTTGACATCTTCTACAAGAAGTTCCTTGTCAAGATTTAGCCTCTCCTTGATTTTCTTTCTCTCCTCTTCTGTTCTACACCCTACTATGATCTTTCTATCCTTTGCTTTCCTAATTCTCTCCACTTCGACACCACCTTCCTTAGCATTCACAGTCCTTCTAATCCTATCCAGAACCTCCTCCCCCGTCTCCGTCTCATCTTTGGCAGTGACGACCACCGAGTGCAGGGCCATCCGAGGCGGTACCTGGGTCTTGGCGGTCGCCGCTGCCACGGTTGCATATGTCCTCTTTTCCAAACATTCCCGCAGAGTTTCCATCTTCAAATTATTTTCTAACAGGAGTTGGGTGTGTGTCTCTAGAATTTTTTCTAACTCCTCTGTGTCACGCACTTTAGTTACTTGTCCTTCATGTTTTCCTTCCTCATTTCTAATCTCTTTGTTTTTGTTTCTAGACGCTGCCACTGACGACGCCGCCGCCTCCTGCTTCATCAGCTGATACATCCTGTCCACGGCCAGAGCGATTCCCGCCTTGAGCTCCGTCTTCATATTGCGAGACTCACTCAGGTGATTTTTCACTTTTAGAAGCCATTTCCGGCACTCAGTCACTCTGTCCGCGGGCCTTGATGCATCAGCCGCTTTCGGCGCTCCCCCTGCAGTCTCAATGGATGCCCTCTGAGCTGCCGGCTTTGCTGCCGAGGGTGTGGGCATCTGTTTTGATGGCCCTTGTCTTGGTGGTGACAGTGTGTACGTCACGGGGGCAATTGATTTGGAAGCAGTTGCACCACTTTCCCACTCTCCTATGCTTTTCCTTACGTTTAAGGCTTGCATCTTTCCAGAAGGAGAGGGTCCCGCCCTCCCTGTTGCAACAGGTGATACGGACGGACTCTTTTCTGATTCTTTCTTCTGTGGTGATCGGGTCACAAACATTGTTATAAAATGTGAGCAACGTCAGAAATTAATATAATGATAAATGAAATAGATATTATTAAAATAATTATTTATATTAAAATTATTTAAACTTTTTGATTGGAAGTCAAATATACTTTACAAGCAAGACAAGCAGTCAAATTTTGTATTTTTTTATCACTATGTGTTCAGGTCAAAAGACCGTGAGCACAAAAGAAAGTCGAATATTAACGTCCCTAACTAGAGAACAAGATTCTAATAATAGTCGCTCTGGACAAAAGTCTCAGAGGAAAAAGTCGAAATAAAAAAGTGTAAATAGTTCTGGTGTTAGATCTCACCAGGGTTGTCTAATACTCTGGTAACACCAGAGAGTCTATAAATAAATACGTATAGATAAAACTAATTTAAGTTACAGTACACACAATAAAACTAAGTATAAAAACACAGTGGTAGAGTAACGTAGAGTCGAAAAGCGGCTCTACCGTCAGATTAATATAATAATAAATAAAAGTTAAAACAAGTAATTTATAAATCTAAGTGAACTAGTCAAAGGACACAGTTCACTGTCCAAACACGAAATTTTTAAGTCACGGGGGGGATGGGGCGGGGGGACTGGTGAGAGGAGGGCCAGATGATGCTAAGTGTGTCCGTATGTCCGTTTGGTGCGTTTTTGCAAAAGAGGGGAAATCGAAAAAAGAGGGGTAGAGGGGGGGGGGTTGGTGTCGAACAGGGTATTAGGTCTATAATACTACCCCGTTTACAGAATATTTTTATGTCGCACCGTTCTCAACTTATGGGGACTCAAAATTTAAGGGGAAGCGGGGAGAGGGAAGGGAGGGGTCCGGCCAGAAAGCGCCTTCCCTGTACTATTTTTTGGAAAAAACCGCGTTGTCGTAGGACGTACGGGTCAAAAGTTACGACTATTTAATTGTTCGCAAAACCAGGTGACCAGTCCTGGTGTCAGAATTCCAATAAACTGGGTCAAATATGTAGGTCAGGGGAAATTTCGCCAAAAGAGTGACTGGTCAAATTAATTTATAAATTGTGAAAATGATAAAAATTTTGACAAAAGTGGGTCCTCGGAGTATGTCTAGTCCGTCTGTTGGGGTTGTTAATGATTTTGGGGGGGCAGGGGTGGGGGTAATGAAAACGTCAAAAAGTAAGTAAAGGGGGGCGCCTCGGGGAGGGGAGTGGTATCGGTGGGTGCAGGGTCAATTACTGTCCCCGATTCCGAAAACAGAGTCCCGCTAGTTGCCTCCGTTCACGAGCTATGCAGTCGGAAGAAAACAGGGCTGCCGATGATGATGGTGCAAGAACGCTTCACCCTTGACCGTTTTTTTTTCCTTACTTGTTTTGCGGCTGAGGCCAAAATCGGGGTTCACGGCGGGGGCTCCTGCAGCGAGGGGGAGCGTGGCGCGCGGGTTCTGCAACTGCAGCGACGCGCGGACTGGATTGCTTCTCCTGAATTTTTTAAAATGTCCACTGTTTTTGTTCCCGGTGTCCGATTCACACGGGAAAAACTGCTACGGGCTGCTCCAGACGTCCCGCAGCCGAGTCTGCAGTTGATTCCCGTGGGTTCGTCCGGGAAAGGGTTGCACGTGGCACGTGGTTTTTCGTTTTTTCGGGATTTACATCGGGAAAAGTCCCGGAAAAAAATCCCGAAAAATTCCCGAGGGTGTCGGGCGTGTATCTGCTTCTGTTGAAGTCCTCAAAAGTGGGGGTCGTCGATCGCTATCCAGCGGCGTGCGGCTCCGAAGTGGTCTGGGCGAGGTCTTGAGCAGGTTCCCAGAGATATCTCTAGAACCGCTCAACGCTCGAGCCCAGGACTTGTACCGCTGGATAGGTGGCTTCACTACGCACACACCGATATGCGACACTTCACTGTTTGAGGGGAAAAACCCAACGTTATTGATATTTAAAGTGCACAGAAAATTGTAAATAAATTTTTGACGCGCGGAGCGGGTTGGCGATGAGCGCTCGGGTCGGCAGGGCGCACGCGACTCGGTTTTTTTTTTTTTTTTTTTTTTTTTTTTTTTTTTTTTTTTTTTTTCCAGCTCCTTTCCCCGGTTATGTGTCCCAGGATTGTAATACTTTATTTAATTCTTATACTATTACATCGTCTTAACCTATAAATTTATTGCTGCATCTGTTGTTTACATATCTCATGTTCATATACTATCAAAAAAGTCTCTCTATTTATTATACTTCTACTTTGGTTATTACAATATTATTTCAAAAACTATTTCAAAAACTATAACTAATTTGGAATATCTATTAACTTAAAACAAAGCTGCTATAATTATCTATTTACTAAATACTATCAGTTAACCATCTATTCTATCCTATCCTGTATTTATCTCCTATATCTTATATATATATCTATGTTTTTATATTTCTAACATATTTTTATTACATCTTTACATCTTTATTACCAGCCTCTTACTTCTAACTCTTATATAAACTTCTATAAACTTCTATACTTATCTTATTTAATCTTAATTTTATATCTATTAAAGTTTCGTTTGCTATACATATATATATAACAATATATATTCTAACAAAATTATATATCTTATGTTGCATTACGCTTATTCACAATTTTACATATTTTTGTACAGTAGTCAATGAATTCAGAGCTACTCAATTTGCCGGTAAGGAGGTCACTGAGTGAGTCTCTTTCAATTTTCTCTCCTAACGTTTGCTCTAGGTTGAACCTATCTTCGGCGTGGATGGGACAATGGAGAAGGATGTGGGGGACATCTTCTATAGCATCGGTGTCACAGAGGCATGATGGACTCTCCTTGCACTTGAATCGGTTCAAGTATTGGGAGAATCCACCATGCCCCGTGAGGATCTGGGTGAGCATACCCGCTGGCTTGGCTACACGAACGAACCTGTACGCTCTCTCGACGCTCGGGAGAAACAGTTTAGTGATGGACGCGGTGTTCCCTAACCTATATCTTTCGTCCCATTCTATCAAGAATGATTCGCGTATCCTTCTTTTTAAATACGAAACTGGGCACCGGTCGTAATCAGGCTTCCTCTTGAGCGTCAGTGCGGCCTCCTTCGCCAGATCGTCAGCGCGTTCGTTGCCCGGCAGACCCGCGTGAGCCTTAACCCAGAACAAAGATACCTCCTTGCCCTGAGTCTTGGCCATTCGCAGATTTCTCCGCGTCTCGACGGCCAGTGGATGGGGGGAGCTATGGTTAACGATCGTCTCCAGTGCGGCTCTCGAATCGCTGTATAGACCATAACTCACCTCCTCCCTGCTGAGGATTATTCCCGAGGCTTTACATATGGCTAGGAGCTCCGCCTGGTAGACTGTGCAGTACGCGGACAGACTGAGCTTGAGGTTCTTTGTCTCGGCCTCGCCGTTCCACAAGGACAGCGCGGCTCCGACCTTTCCCTCAATCTTGCTGCCGTCGGTGAATATTCGCACCTGCTGCACATTATACCTGTCTACAAGGCTTTGGTCTTCCAGTCGGGTGAATTCCAGGTCCATATGCTCAGCTGGGTGAGGAGTATCTGCAAATCTTACCGGACGCTCGGTCTCTCTGTCTCCTAGGTATGGAGGGGGCGACCCTCTCTTCGCCTCGTACAGTGCGGCTGCTTCCTGTATCCTGAGGTCGAGAGGCAGTATCCCCGCCAAGACCAGAGCCGAGTGTAGAGAGACAGTTCGATATGATTTGCAGAGCTTCTGCGCGAATCCTCTCTGAACCGTATTAAGCAACTTACACACCCCGATCTTTTTTGCTGCGGATGCCCACACCGGCGCGGCGTACATAATAACGGGCTCAATCGCGGCCGTGTAAATCGAGCGGATGACATCTGGATGCAAGCCCCAGTCCACTTTAGCAGCCTTGGCCAGCTGCTTATATATATCCAGCGCCTTCCTACACTGAAGTGCGACGTGCGTGTTGAAAGTCAGTTTGTCATCAATCGTCAGTCCTAGGATCTTGATCTCCCGAGACATACCGACGCTCACTCGTCCCATGGTCAACAGTGGGGTATCGTACTTAAGCTTCTATCCAGTAGCCTCCTGGTATTGACCCGGCACTCTTCCTCAGCCAGACGTATTCTAATGATCGGCCACCACGCGCTATCGAAGGCCCCCTCTATATCCAATGACACTAGGGTTACCAGCTTCTTCAGCTCAATCTTACCCTTGATACGGTGTATTAGCGTATAGAGGGCGTCCTCGGTGCTCCTTTGGGGCATGAATCCGAACTGGCGAGTACTAATCCGCGGTGCTAACTGCCATTTAATCCGTGCTACTGTCATCTTCTCCAGGATCTTCCCCAGGACCGGCAATAGACCAATAGGTCTGTAAGCCTTGGGGTTCGTGTAATCATCCTTGCCCGGTTTTCTCAGGACTACCACGGTTGCCTGCTTCCAGATGTCCGGGTAGTGGCCTATCTCTAGGCACTTGTTGTAGAGGGCAAGGGATGCGTCCAGATCCTGGTAGATAGCTCTGCTGCAGATGTCCGCAGTGAAGCCATCCGCTCCTGGGGCCTTCTTTGGGTTGAAACTCCCCACCGCGGTCTTCAGCTCCAACAGTGTAAACGGTGGATCATGCAACTCACCATGCTTCCATTCGTTTACCCGCCTTGCCGCCTCTCTGGCGCGGCGGTGATCTTCATTGTCAGTTTCGGTTAGGTTAGGTTAGGTTAGGTTTTTTTTTTTTTTTTTTTTTTTTTTTTTTTTTTTTTTTTTTTTTTTTTTTTTTTTCAGCTCCTTTCCCCGGTTATGTGTCCCAGGATTGTAGTACTTTATTTAATTCTTATGCTATTACATCGTCTTATCCTATAAATTTATTGCTGCATCTGTTGTTTACATATCTCATGTTCATATACTATCAAAAAAGTCTCTCTATTTATTATACTTCTTCTTTGGTTATTACAATATTATTTCAAAAACTATTTCAAAAACTAATACTAATTTGGAATATCTATTAACTTAAAACAAAACTGCTATAATTATCTATTTACTATATACTATCAGTTAACCATCTATCCTATCCTATCCTGTATTTATCTCCTATATCTTATATATATATCTATGTTTTTATATTTCTAACATATTTTTATTACATCTTTACATCTTTATTACCAGCCTCTTACATATAACTCTTATATAAACTTCTATAAACTTCTATACTTATCTTATTTAATCTTAATTTTATATCTATTAAAGTTTCATTTGCTATACATATATATGTAATAATATATATTCTAACAAAATTATACATCTTATGTTGCATTACGCTTATTCACGGTTTTACATATTTTTGTACAGTAGTCAATGAATACAGAGCTACTCAATTTGCCGGTAAGGAGGTCACTGAGTGAGTCTCTTTCAATTTTCTCTCCTAACGTTTGCTCTATGTTGAACCTATCTTCGGCGTGGATGGGACAATGGAGAAGGATGTGGGGGACATCTTCTATAGCATCGGTGTCACAGAGGCATGATGGACTCTCCTTGCACTTGAATCGGTTCAAGTATTGGGAGAATCCACCATGCCCCGTGAGGATCTGGGTGAGCATACCCGCTGGCTTGGCTACACGAACGAACCTGTACGCTCTCTCGACGCTCGGGAGAAACAGTTTAGTGATGGACGCGGTGTTCCCTAACCTGTATCTTTCGTCCCATTCTATCAAGAATGATTCGCGTATCCTTCTTTTTAAATACGAAACTGGGCACCGGTCGTAATCAGGCTTCCTCTTAAGCGTCAGTGCGGCCTCCTTCGCCAGATCGTCAGCGCGTTCGTTGCCCGGCAGACCCGCGTGAGCCTTAACCCAGAACAAAGATACCTCCTTGCCCTGAGTCTTGGCCATTCGCAGATTTCTCCGCGTCTCGACGGCCAGTGGATGGGGGGAGCTATGGTTAACGATCGTCTCCAGTGCGGCTCTCGAATCGCTGTATAGACCATAACTCACCTCCTCCCTGCTGAGGATTATTCCCGAGGCTTTACATATGGCTAGGAGCTCCGCCTGGTAGACTGTGCAGTACGCGGACAGACTGAGCTTGAGGTTCTTTGTCTCGGCCTCGCCGTTCCACAAGGACAGCGCGGCTCCGACCTTTCCCTCAATCTTGCTGCCGTCGGTGAATATTCGCACCTGCTGCACATTATACCTGTCCACAAGGCTTTGGTCTTCCAGTAGGGTGAATTCCAGGTCCATATGCTCAGCTGGGTGAGGAGTATCTGCAAATCTTACCGGACGCTCGGTCTCTCTGTCTCCTAGGTATGGAGGGGGCGACCCTCTCTTCGCCTCGTACAGTGCGGCTGCTTCCTGTATCCTGAGGTCGAGAGGCAGTATCCCCGCCAAGACCAGAGCCGAGTGTAGAGAGACAGTTCGATATGATTTGCAGAGCTTCTGCGCGAATCCTCTCTGAACCGTATTGAGCAACTTACACACCCCGATCTTTTTTGCTGCGGATGCCCACACCGGCGCGGCGTACATAATAACGGGCTCAATCGCGGCCGTGTAAATCGAGCGGATGACATCTGGATGCAAGCCCCAGTCCACTTTAGCAGCCTTGGCCAGCTGCTTATATATATCCAGCGCCTTCCTACACTGAAGTGCGACATGCGTGTTGAAAGTCAGTTTGTCATCAATCGTCAGTCCTAGGATCTTGATCTCCCGAGACATACCGACGCTCACTCGTCCCATGGTCAACAGTGGGGTGTCGTACTTAAGCTTCCTGGTCAAGACCATTGCGCAAGTTTTGTGCGGCGCAAACTTCAGCTTGTTCCGAACGCCCCACTGCTGCACATGAGCCAGCGCAGCGTTGGCCTGTATCGAGACGTCAAGTCCAGAGTCTCCGTCAAAAAGTAACACTACGTCGTCAGCGAAGGCCTGCGCATACACCCCCATCCCCTCCAGTTCCCGCAGCAGAGGGTCCAGAAGAAGGTCCCACAGGATGGGACCACCTATTGACCCTTGCACACATCCTTTGTTGGTGCTCCTGGTGCATTCTTCCCCGGCAAATCTTACACTGACTTTTCTGCAGTCCATGTAGCTATCCAGTAGCCTCCTGGTATTGACCCGGCACTCTTCCTCAGCCAGACGTATTCTAATGATCGGCCACCACGCGCTATCGAAGGCCCCCTCTATATCCAATGACACTAGGGTTACCAGCTTCTTCAGCTCAATCTTACCCTTGATACGGTGTATTAGCGTATAGAGGGCGTCCTCGGTGCTCCTCTGGGGCATGAATCCGAACTGGCGAGTACTAATCCGCGGTGCTAACTGCCATTTAATCCGTGCTACTGTCATCTTCTCCAGGATCTTCCCCAGGACCGGCAATAGACCAATAGGTCTGTAAGCCTTGGGGTTCGTGTAATCATCCTTGCCCGGTTTTCTCAGGACTACCACGGTTGCCTGCTTCCAGATGTCCGGGAAGTGGCCTATCTCTAGGCACTTGTTGAAGAGGGCAAGGGATGCGTCCAGATCCTGGTAGATAGCTCTGCTGCAGATGTCCGCAGTGAAGCCATCCGCTCCTGGGGCCTTCTTTGGGTTGAAACTCCCCACCGCGGTCTTCAGCTCCAACAGTGTAAACGGTGGATCATGCAACTCACCATGCTTCCATTCGTTTACCCGCCTTGCGGCCTCTCTGGCGCGGCGGTGATCTTCATTGTCAGTTTCCTCCAGGTCTTGTGGGTAGAATGTCTCCGCTAGTAAGTTTGCCGACTCTTTTGGGTTTAGAAATGCACCTTCTTTGGTTAGGGTCAAGTCTTCTTGTCTCCTGGTGGTCCGACGGATAACACGGTAAATACCGTCCCATACTCCTTCCCTGTCCTGTCTTCTACAGAACTCCTTCCAACTTTCTGTTTGGGCTTTCTTGGCTTCGCACTCATACTCTTCTTTTTTCTTCATGTACTCAGCTGCCACTATATCTCTGAGGTACAGAGCCGCGTTCTTGATCTTACGCCTGAAGGTAGTGGCAACTTTAAACAGCTTTTCGAGCTCGTCATTCCACCATGGGATCTTGAGTATCTCTGTACTCTTCTTAAGCGGCATGCTGTCCGTACATGCTTTTGTTATTGCGTCTGTAAATTTAATAATTGTCTGTTCCAGATCGTGTTTTGTTTGCACATTCTCAATAAAGTTTATCGTTAAATTTTGATTTAATTTTGATTCCGAAAATGACGCGTCAAATGTATCCCAATCTGCGTGTTTAGTATTGTAGAGCCTCGTCGTTCTCTGGACTCTTAGGCCTCTACTTTTGCGGAGTTTAATATCAAATGTTATAGTATTGTGGTCAGAGCTCGTTATCTCCTGGTCTACCCTCCAGTTGTCTACTAGTTCAAGTAGATCCTCCGTGCAAGCTGTTATATCGACAAAGCTGGTGTACACTCTATTACCTCTCACGGTGTCGAACGTGGGTGTATCACCTCTGTTGAGTACATGTAATCCAGACTCTTCCAGGGTCCCGGACATCTCTACGCCCCTGTGGTCTTCAATGGTGCTACCCCACCAGGTACTCTTGGCGTTGCTATCGCCTCCGATCAGCAGTCTTCTTGAGCCCAGCTCCTCTCTAATCACTTTCATCTGTTCCAGGTAGGTTAGGTTAGGTTAGGTTAGGTTAGGTTAGGTTAGGTTAGGTTAGGTTAGGTTAGGTTAGGTTAGGTTAGGTTAGGTTAGGTTAGGTTAGGTTAGGTTAGGTTTTTTTTTTTTTTTTTTTTATTTTTTTTTTTTTTTTTCTTAGTTTCCTCGGACTTGATCGGAGGCTTTGTTTATTTTAAAGTTTAAATTTTTAACCAGTACAAATTTACATAATATATATGATATAAAGTTTACCAATTTCGTATCTATTTTTCGCAGGTTTCCAAAAGACTATCCAAAAACTTAACTAAATATTTTTAACGGCAGTCGCACATACTTATGGCTCATTAGAGTCATACGTTGTGCTCCTGTTTGTCTATACCTATATTATTTCTATTTATATTTTTGTACATTTTCCTTATTTATTTCTTAACTCCTATGTCTACTATTATTGATATAATTATATCTTATGATATAATATTCAATAATGCTTATTTATCTATTTATTTCTTTTTATTACTTTATTAGCTATGTTTATACAAAATTTCATAAAACTATCTCTTATATTTTTATCCTGCATATATTCTCTGAATTTACTAATAATTATTTTCTCCCCTATCATTTTTTCAACTTCAAATCTTTCGAGGCCGTAGGCAGGGCACTCCGCTATAATGTGTGGTACTGTCTCCGCCTTTTCTGGATCACAGACGCACGATGGGTTCCCCTTGCACTTAAATCGATGTAAGTACTCGGAGAACCCACCGTGCCCCGTCAAAATTTGTGTACTGGTGCCGGAAATTTCCATCTTTCTTACTACTCTGTAGGCAGAGATTGCATCGGGGAAGAATAATTTAGTGGTTCCCGCTGTGTGCTCTGAATTGTATCTCCGATTCCATTCGTCAAGCGCTTCCATGCGGATCTGTCGCTTGACGAATGAAATCGGATACTTATCGTAGCTGGGCTTGGTTTTGGACTTCAAGGCCGCGTCCTTGGCTAACTCGTCCGCCCTTTCGTTCCCCTCGAGACCCGCGTGCGCCTTTATCCAAAAGAGTTCAACTCTTTTGTTCAACTTGTTGCACTCTGTCAAGTTGCTACGGATTCGGGTTGCGAGGGGATGGAAAGAGCGGTTTCCGACCACCGTTTCCAGCGACGACCTTGAGTCGCTGAAGATGCCTATACTATTTTGGGGTTTTTTAATCGCCTCCTCGGTTGCTTTACATAAAGCCAGCAATTCTGCCTGGTAGACCGTGCAGTAGGACGACAGCTTCAATTTGTGGCTCCTGGTTTCGGCAGCGTCGTTCCAAATGGACACTGCGGCCCCGACTTTGCCCTCAATTTTGCTGCCGTCCGTATACATGCGTACTGCTTGACCACTGTTCCTATCGACGTCATTTTGGTCTACCAAGCAAATGAATTGCAGTCCCTTATACCGCGCTGGATGAGGAGTGTCGGTAAACGCTGTTTTTCGCTCGATCTCACCGTATCCTAGTACTGGCTGGGGTACCCCTCTTTTGGCTTCATACAAATTAGATGCCTCTTGCACTCTTATGTCGAGTGGCAGTATCCCAGCCAGCACCAGTGCCGAGTTCAGAGAGACCGTTCGATAAGCTTTGCATAGTTTTTGTGCAAAGCCTCTTTGGACAGCGTTTAGCTGCTTCCGAACCCCCAGTTTCTTGGCCGCCGATCCCCAGACACCTGCCGCGTACAGCATTACGGGTTCCACAACCGCGTTGTAGATGACCCGCACCACTTCCGGATGAAGTCCCCAGCTGATCCTTGCCGTCAAGGACAGCTGCTTGTAGATGTTGACGGCTTTTCTACAAACGTTGGACACATGGCTGTTCCAGGTTAACTTATTGTCCATCGTTACACCCAGAAGCTTGATTTCAGAAGACATGCCAATGCCGATCCCGCCCATTTCCAGGAGTGGAGTGTCATACTTCAACTTTCGCGTCATCACCATGGCTTTGGTTTTATGCGGAGCGAATTTCAGTTTGTTACTGACACCCCACTCCAAGACGTAGGCGAGAGCGGCATTAGCCTGCCTCTGGACATCTAGAGCCGTGTCGCCGTCGAAAACCAAGACCACATCGTCAGCAAATGCCTGGGCGTAGTATCCTCGGTTCTCAAGGCCTTTTAGGAGTGGGTCCAGTAGAAGGTTCCAGAGGATTGGTCCTGCAATGGATCCCTGGACACACCCCTTGCTTGTGCCCTTTGAGAAATTCTCGCCCGCATACCGTACGCTGACGTTGCGATCCAGGAGATAGCTGTCCATCAGCTTCCTGATGTTTATTGGACACTCTTCCTCAGCCAGCCGTACTTTTATGGCTGGCCACCAAGCGCTGTCGAAGGCTCCTTCTATGTCTAGCGAGACCATTGTGAGCAGTTTTTTTTGGCTAAGTTTATCCTGGATATGCTGCATAAGGTCGTAGAGGGAGTCTTCGGTGCTCCTTTGGGGCATAAAACCGTACTGGCGAGTACTTATCCGTCTAATCAGGTGCCATTTTAGCCTTCCCACTATCATCTTTTCCAGTATCTTCCCCAACACTGGAAGAAGCCCTATCGGTCTGTATGATTTCGGACTAGTATAATCGTCCTTCCCAGGCTTACGAAGAACGATCACCGTGGCCTCCTTCCAGATATTGGGGAAGTGTCCCAGTTCCAGGCATTTGTTGGCCAAGGCAAGGAATAGTTGGGGGTCCTCGAGAATGGCATGGGCGCAAATGTCAGCGGTGAGACCATCCGCTCCCGGGGCTTTTTTGGGATCGAAGCTTTCCACCGACGCTTTTAGTTCATCCAACGTAAACAACGGATCATGTATTCCATCATGATTGCTGTTTACTTGGGCAGCAAGACTTCTAGTTCGTCGATGGCCTGCATTGTCCTCGCTCTCCGAATCCGCCGGGTAGAAAGTGTCCGCCAAGATCTTTGCCGATTCTTTCGGATCAGTTGCCTTCCCGTCCCTCATCAGTGGCAGGTCCTCGTGACGTTTGGCTGTTTTCCCTATCACCCTATAAATGCCCTGCCACATCCCTTCCCTATCCTGCTTGGTGCAAAACCCCTTCCAACCCTGGATCTGTGCCATTTTAGCCTCACTTTCATATTTTTCTTTTGCTTGCAGGTACTCATCAGCAACTTTCTTCCTGCGGACCGGCGCTGCACATCCAAGCCTACGTTTCTTCCTGGCGACATCCTTCTTCAGCGCGGCGAGCTCTTTGGACCACCAAGGTAAGTGAACAACACTTTTGTTTTTTAATTTAGGTATACTTTCTTCTGCCGAATTTATAACTAATTTTGAATACATTTTAATTTTTTCTTCCAAATCGGTCTTTGTACTAATTTTCTCTATTTCCGAACTGTTCATTTTATTTTCATTGAGTAACTGGGTCACCTTCTCACGAAAGAGACTCCAGTTAGCTTTTTTGGTATTGAATATTCGTGTTGTCCTACTTATGTTTATACCGCTTGCCCTGATTTTCCTAATTTTGAAAACAATGGTGTTGTGATCCGAACTCGTCACACTACCCTCTATGTGCCAGTCTTCCACGTAGTTCAGTAGTTCTGGTGTACAGGCCGTCACGTCCACGAAGCTACTAAATATTTTCCCGCCTCTGACGGTGAAAAAGGTAGGAGTGGTGATGTCGCTGTTGAGTACCTGCATGTTCATGTCTTCGAGGACTCCCGCCATAGCATCGCCTCTATCGTCCAGGGTTGGACTACCCCACCAAGGACTCTTTGAGTTGGCGTCTCCTCCTATTATAATATTATGACGGAACTGCGCTTTAATCCTGTCCAGGTGCTCCAGGTATGGCTCCAACGGTTCCGGTTGTGGTTCGAAATAAAAGGACACCACGAGGATCTCCCACGCGCTTGTCCTAATCTTCACTACTGCGATGTTAGGTGTGGTGAAATCAGGACACTGGATGACGTCCAAGTCGGGGTCGAAGACAGCTATAGCTGCTTTGATTGGCCCGTCACCAGCTTTCACGCTTTGGAAGATCCTCGCGCCTCTATAGTCTTTCATTCGTCCCACTCCCCCGATGTAGGGCTCCTGGAGTAGTGCAAAAGCCATACCTCTCTTGTGTGCCTCAAGCATGAGTTCATTTGTTGCCAGTGCCTTTCTCTGCAAGTTAGCTTGGGCAACAAGATACGGCTTCACGTTCGCCGGAACAGGATTTCCGCCCGGGACAACTTTAGCAGTACGCGACTGCGGACCTAGCTAGCGCATCCCACTTCTTCCTGATCGCACAGTCTTGGCTGAATGCGTTATGCTCTGTCTTTTCAAGTTTGGCAGCAGTGCAATTACAACAGGACGGGGACGCACCCGCAAGCCAGAGCTCGCACTGCGATTTAAGATGAGGGCCTCCGCAGTGGCTACACTTTTCCAGCGTTTCTTTACAGAAACGCCGGCCATGCCCGTAGCCGAGACAAAGCGAACATTGGACGAGCGGCGACTGGTCTGCCACTCGTACTCGCTGCAGGTCAATGTGGACTGCCTCGGTCTGGGTTAAGCGCTGCCATAATTGTGGAGAGACCCTCATCACTATATGTTGAGTGTGTGGGTTTCTTGCGCGCTTTTTGTAAGCGATTTCTGCTCTATCCCCTTCCTTGCTTAAGTCCCTAAAGAGGGCTTTATTTTGGGTCCTCAGTGCTCTGAGGACGTCTTCGTCACTATTGTGTTGAAGAATGTCTCTAAGGATTACCAAGGGGTCCTTATTTTTAACGTCTTCGACGTTAAGTTCTGCAGCCCCATGCAGCCTTTCCTTAATTTTCCTTCTCTCTTCCTCGGTCCTGCACCCCACTATAATCTTCCTGTCTTTTGCCTTTCTAATTCTTTCCACTTCTATTCCCCCGTCCTTTGCGTTTACAGCCTTTCTAATTCTGTTTAAAATCTCTTCCCCCGATTCCGTTTCATCCTTCGCGGTGACGACCACTGAATGCAGCGCCGTCTGTACCGGAGTCTGCGCTCTAGTGGTCGCCGCCGCGACGCTTGCGTAAGTTTTCCTCTCTAGGCTTTCTCTCAGAGTTTCCATTTTTTGATTGTTTTCCTTTATAAGTTCTGTGTGCCTTTCTAATATTTCTTCTAACTTTTTTGTGTCAAACTCTTTTAAATTTACTCTCTTTTCTATTTCAATTTCATCTTCTTTATTAATCTTCTGTTTCTTCCTTTCAGGTGCAGCCGCTTCTTCCTTCATCAGCTGATACATTTTCTCCACGGCCAGAGCAATTCCCGCCTTGAGCTCCGCCTTCATGTTGCGAGACTCGCTTAGGTGGCTCTTCGCTTTCAGTAGCCACCTCCGGCATTCGGTCACTCTGTCCACGGGTTTTATTGTAACAGCTATCTTCGGCGATCCATCTGCAGCCTCGGTAGACGGTCTGAGAGGCGTTGTCTTCTGCACGGATGTTTTCTTTGGTGCCTTCTTTGGCGGAGATATGGTAAGCATCGCCGAAGCTCCCGATTTAGGGGCTGCCGCGGCGCTCTCCCACTCTCCTATGCTCCGCCTTACGTCTGGAGCACGCGTCTCGCTTTTAGGGGAAGGGCTTGCCTTTCCTTTGTCGGTCGGGGACACCATTGTGTTTGTATTTGCAGTCTTTTTCATGGGTGTATGGGCAAGAAACATGGTCGATGAAACTACGTACGTATTTAAAAGTATAAATATACACTTATTGTACTATAATAGTTTACTGATTATCGTGTAGAAAGCGATAATATAGTACTGAAGTCCTAAAATAACCTAGGTTACTAAGTAAGTCACGTATTACAATTTCCTTTTTAAGTCGTCTTAAAAATACTCTAGCGAGCTAAATCTTGCGTTCGCGTTGGCTGATATCACACAAATTTGGTGAGCGCGTCTAAAAAGGTTGCTCAACAACCGTACGTTAAAAGACAAAATAGTCAAAAAAAAAAAGTCAAAACAAAATAAAAAAAAAAACAAAAAAAAAAAAAAAATTTCTTCGGAACTCCCGTCCCGGACGTCCAATCTTCACCGGAAAAGTGTCTCCCGGCAGCGGCCGACGTCTTCTTCCTTGCTCAACCGTCAGATCCCGGGGGGGAACGCCTGGAGCGGGTTGCACGTGGCCACGTGGCGGCGAATTTCGGCGGACTTCGTGGGTGTTTTGTATGGGGGATGTTCCCGGAAAAATCCCAAAAATTCAGGGAAGGTACTCCTTGTCCATGCGCTTCTTTTGGCGGTATCGAACCGGGGGGTCGTCGATTGTTTTTCGGCAGCGCACGACTTCAAAGTGGCCCGGGCGAGGTTGTCTGCGGTTTCCCGGGGGAATATCTCAGGAACCGCTCAACCTTCGAACCCAGGACCGGTGCCGTTAAAAAGGGCGCTTCAGTGCGAATCCAACGGTATCCAACACTTCACCAGTTGTTCACTGCACTACGCGTCAAAAGCCAAAGCAAAAATGTAAACAATAAAAATTCTAAAAAATAATATTTTTGTGCGCGGAGCGGTTTGTTTCGCTTGTAAGTGGGCGCTCCGGTCGAGCGTTCGCTTGCGACTTTTTCGGTTAGGTTAGGTTAGGTTAGGTTAGGTTAGGTTAGGTTAGGTTAGGTTAGGTTAGGTTAGGTTAGGTTAGGTTAGGTTAGGTTAGGTTAGGTTAGGTTAGGTTAGGTTAGGTTAGGTTAGGTTAGGTTTTTTTTTTTTTTTTTTTTTTTTTTTTTTTTTTTTTTTCCTGTCCCGGTGCATAGACCGGGCCCGCGAGCTAATTTCCTAACTAGTAAGGGTCAGGAGTGATTGACAACACATTTATTTATTTAATTTAGAGCTTAAACTTATTATACCATGTTCCTTAAATCTAAGTTAATACTAATACATTTCCAATGTAAAAGTTTAACCTGTTGCTTATTTATCTATGCTATTTATTACTATATTACATTTTTACTCTTATACAACACTACATATACTTTAATCTAATAATATTCTGAACTACAATTATACACATGTGCCTTATACTAAGCTAATACTAAAACATTATAAATGTTAGAGTTTAGCCTATTGCTTATTTATCTATTGTTTTTAATTGCTACTTTACATACTCTTATACAATATTTTATGAACTTATCTCTTATATACTTATTTTTTATAATCCTATGAATATTTTCTCTTTCTATATTTACGTCTAGTTCCTGCTCCATGTCAAATCTTACTTTCCCAAACACTGGGCATTCCGCTATTATATGGATAGGGGTTTGTTCCTTTTCAGGTTCGCATGTGCATGATGGACTCTCCCTTAACCCGTCTGGTGCCCCCCGCTCGACTTGAAGGTCGCTGGTAATGTCAAGGTTATTTTCGAAAAATCAAAATTTGACAAGGCGCTTGACAAAATTGCTTATTTCGATATTGTAACTAGTTTTATTTAGAAAGAGTTATATACTACTAGAAAGCTACTGAAACGCAGAATGTTTTAATGTAATCTTAGTATTTATTAGACTTACTTGATAATAAAAAATATGATGATGAAAATCTTGTTTTGATTTTTTTCGCCGGCTCCCCACAAACATTTTGTTCTCACACTGTTATAACTAATTTTTACACAATTCACTCACTCAGGATATATACCTGCACCTTTTTACTACACAATTCACGCTTTTGTTTACTCGGAAACACGATATAATCACTAAAAAACACAATAACACTACGACGCAAAAAAATGGTGCGGCCATGTTTTTTCGCCGCGGAAACAAGACTGAACGAAGTACCGTTCGCAACGCAATTGCTCAACAACAATTTTTATACATTTATTTCTCAGACAAAAATCAAAGATTTATTTATATACACATAAAATGAACTATACAGATAATTATCATGAATTTTGGCGTTTATGAGGTAATCTTTGATTTTCGGTTATATGATTTTCGATGAAAAATCTTATTACGGCGATTACGGCCCAGCCGTTTTGCCGTAGCCAAATATGCCGTATGCCGTATCTCCGTCATTTATGAAACGATTTGAAAAATTCTTTCACTGTTGGGAATCTACACTGTCCCCGGTGAACATAGGCTATATTATAGTTATATATATATTATATAATACTATATATACATATTATAGGTGTAAAAAATACCTTGAAATATTCATTACTAGCTACGCCCTTGCGGTGTTACACGCGTTTACCTGGTATAAAAAGTAGCCTATGTATTGATCCAGGGTCTAAGCTATCTCCATACCAAATTTCATCAAAGTCCGTCTAGCCGTTTGAGCGTAAAAGAGTAACAAACATTTATACATCCAAACGTTCTTACAAACTTTAGCATTTATAATACATATTAGTAGGAAGTAGAGAAACTGTGATAATTTTGAATTTTGTGTGATATTTACGAGTACTTAGTTACTCCTAGATTAGTTACTTAGTTACTCCTAGATTAGTTACTTAGTTACCCCTAGATTCTTTCATACTTACCAACTTCGGCCAATATCGATCACCCGATTAGGAACTTTTGTTAGGAACACCTACCTACCTAGGGTACCTACTATGAGGGTACAAAATAAAATAAACATATTTTTTATATATTTTTTGTATATTTTTTATGTAAAACAGTGGTGGGCACAGGAAAAAAACTTAAGACTAGTACACAAATAAATTCAACTGCCTAAACAGTAAATGATATAAATAAAAACGTACATCGTCAATGTTATTATTACTAATTATGTATCGGCTAGTACACAAATAAATTCAACTGTCTGCAAAGTAAATGATATAAACAAAAACGTACATCGTCAATGTTATTCCTACTTATTATTACTAATTATATATCGGCTAGTACACAAATAAATTCAACTGTCTAAACAGTAAATGATATAAACAAAAACGTACAAAAACAAAAATGTTATTCCTACTTATTATTACTAATTATATATCGGCTAGTACACAAATAAATTCAACTGTCTGCAAAGTAAATGATATAAACAAAAACGTACAAAAACAAAAATGTTATTCCTACTTATTATTACTAATTATATATCGGCTAGTACACAAAAAAATTCAACTGTCTAAACAGTAAATGATATAAACAAAAACGTACATCGTCAATGTTATTATTACTAATTATATATCGGCTGGTCGGCTAGTACACAAATAAATTCAACTGTCTGCAAAGTAAATGATATAAACAAAAACGTACATCGTCAATGTTATTATTACTAATTATATATCGGCTAGTACACAAATAAATTCAACTGTCTGCACAGTAAAAATGTACATAGTCAACGTTATTCCGTCAGCCGACCACCGACAAACTAACCTAACCTAACCTACTTATCTAGATGAACTAGCCACACCTGGGCGAAAAATTATAACTTCTATTTTGCCCGGGACACAGAGTGCAGATGGAAAAGAAACGAAAAGAAAAAGGCATATATATAATGTTCATGGATTTGAAGGTTCATATCAAGATGAATATTCACGTGATACTTACAAACTTACTTGCAACCTCCCTAACCCTCCGCCTAGATGAAAAATGCCTGCTACTGACTACTAATCCAAAAGTAAAATCCGGTATTTACAATTGAATAAAGGATAGCAATTGTCCTGGCTATTGAAAGAAATTACTTGAGAAATATGCATCACAGATCATAAGGCATTCAAATCTCGCAATCACACACATCGTTCTCTCACAAATTGGTAAATACCTAGTCACGTTTCCTTTTCCGCCCACGAACTTCGTGTCCTTTGAGTTCAACCAAAGAATGCCATTGCGCCCAACAGCTGTCGGACGGAATGGCGTCTCCGGCACCAAAGCACAGAAATACGCCACAGGTCATGCACTTGGTATGAACCAATTTGGTTTCTGACAGCCGTTGGTGAACAACACAACGTTTTCGGTTACCTTGTTTCGTCAGAACCTGTGGCACGTGCGCGACATCCCGCCTCAACCTCATGATTTTCCCATCAGGCTCGCAAATCTCCACAGGAGCGGAGCGGTGTCGCTCCCACAAAGTGTTTGCTAGCTTTTTGCGAAAATCACGATGCGTCACAGCTGGCATGTCACGTCGTTTCAAAGAAGCGACGTACATAACGAAAGCATTGTGTATGCTCACGTTCAGCAACCTCTTGAACATCTTGACATACCATTTCACACATCTCTTGCGCTCCAACAAATACATTGACAGTTTTTGATCTTTCAGATCAACCCCTCCCATAGTATTGTTGTAGTCCCTCACGCTAATAGGCTTCACTAACGTTTTACCTGCCTTCGATCCGACGTAGGTATCGGCATTGTGGTAGGTGGAGATCATCGTGACCAGTTTGGAATCTTTCCATGTTACGATGGAAACATCACCAGAATGGCGCGCGATGATGGACCCCTTCGGCACATTTTTCGGTACCTTCGCGATTTCACTAGGCACGTTCCTACGATTCGTGCGCAAAGTTCCCAAGCAATCGTAACCCAAACCTTGAGGTACCGCGCCAACGCTGGACAATTGTAAAAATTATCCATCGTAACGGAGTGCCCCCGATTTTCGAGTCCTCTCAATAACTCGAGTACAACCTGTGTACTCTTGCCAGCCAAGTCAATAGCAGGTGGGACGTCAACACCGTCCGAAGAAGAACCTTTTCCAGCGTAAATTTGAAACTTGTATAGGTACCCCGTATGTGATTCACAGAGCTCGTACGATTTAATTCCAAACCGCGCAGCCTTTGACCTTATTGCCTGAACCCAGGACAAGCGGCCTTTGAATAAGGTCAAGGACTCATCAATCGAAATTTCTCTATGCAAATTGTAAAGGGAGGCAAATTTTTTGTTGAGATGTGAAATCACGGGTGCCAATTTTGCTAATTTCGGTGATAGCTCAATCCCTTCACATTGTAGATAATCCCGACTCGCATCAGAATTGTCCACAAAGTGCAGAAACTTGCTAAGCAAAACATAGCGATTGAACGTCATAATGTTCTTGAATCTAGGCATTTCAAGAACATTTTCCGATTCCCAATATTCATTTTGTGATGTACGCTGATCGATACCCATGAACATATATATCGCGAAAAGAACCATCAGCTCGTCGGCATCAGTGTCAGTCCACCGATGAAGACGAGAGGATGGCTTCAATCCCTCTTCGAGTCTCAGACCACTGATTGTTTGCTGAGCGTACCTGTTAGTTTCCTGGGCAATTCGCTCCATGATGTCTCTATCCCAGATATCAATAAAGGCATCATAGGGCGAATCGTAATCTTTGAGTGGTCCTGCAGTAGGACCCGAAAAAACTTCGGGAACACCGCGGAACGACTCAAAGTTTTCTTCCCACGTGTAACTATCGGATACACCCGGCAAGCGACCAGCTTCTTCATCCATCGCACTCTCTACAGAAGCTACAATATTTTGCACACGTTCGTCTAACTCATCGTTATCTGGAATCTCTTTTCCCATTCCAGCGACAGCGTTTGAGATAATGTCTACGTCGAACTCGTCGTCGAAGTCACTATCAAAATCGCTGCCCTCGTGAGTCTTCCTTATAACTCGGGACCTTGGTGTTTTTCCTACTCCCGAGGTCGAAGGGAAAACACCGGCATCTGCTACAGAAACATCTGCAACGCTCCCTGGCTGAATAACAGTTCCCTGAGATAGGGAACTGTTATTGCCCGAAGCATCGCCTACGTTTCCGGTAGCAGTCGAGCTACAAGAAAGCGGCTTGGGTGTCAAGAATACCGGACCCTGCTGCACCCACCGCAATATCTGCCGCGCCTCCGCGTCGTCCACCTCGTCGTCGTCGTCGTCACTCACATCGAGCGCCTCTACGCGCTCTTCGACGCTGGTTCTGTAAGAGAGCAAATGTAACATTATTATTTTTATCCGAGGTACGAGTAAAAAAAGATGGAAAAATAAATTGCAAAAAAACTTACGCAAGTGACGACAACGGCCCGGTATCAACGGCTCTCCTTATGTGGCCGCCTGGGGTACTCTGCAGCGTCACAGTCTCGCCGGTAACGCCCAGAGTACCACCAGGCGTGTTATCTACGACCATGGCGCGTATTCTAAACAAACAAAAAAATAATGTGTAAAAATGTCCCGTAAACTCATGTACTTTAGTTTGTAATGACTTGTAATATTCAAAATGTAATAAAATATACAAAATGCTCACTGCTTGGGGGTGCGGTGCTGCACTTCCGGCGGCATTTCGATGTCCCGTTCCTCGGCGGCATTGATCAACTGCGTGATCAAAGCACGCCGAGATGATGAGGGCTGCGGAGTGCTTGAGCGGGAGCCGGTCGGCGTCACCGACTGCGACCTTATGTCCGCGCTCGAAGCGCGCAGTCTTGCGAGTCTAAAATAAAAAAGGAAAATTAGAACACAAATGCTTATCTTAGTGTATCGTATTCTACTTATCAAGCCCTTTCATTTGATACCCATATTGATGAATTAAAAAAAAATTTAAAAAAAATTAAATTATAAATTTAAAATTTCATTTAAAATTTTTCATCAAACATAGCTAACAACACTCCCGAATAATTCACCTTTCAAACTAATAACAAAAACATTGATGAATTAAAAAAAATTTTTAAAAAAAAATTAATTATAAATTTAAAATTTCATTTAAAATTTTTCATCAAACATAGCTAACAACACTCCCGAATAATTCACCTTTCAAACAAAAACAAAATCGTAATCACGTAATCTATTACGGCAATGAATTTTGATGCTATCGGTACTTCTGCAATGAAAACAATGGCGAGTCACTTGTTTTTGGAAAAAAATGATTTCTATCCAATATTTTCACACTAAAATGAAAATATATTTAGCAGTACATATTCACAGATATATTATTTACAAACTTACATGCAGTAATCAACCAATTTACAACAAAAATATACAAAATCATAACCAAACATGCATGACGCATAGAAACGAAAACGGCTCCACGAAAGTTGAAATGGTTTTTTGCATATAAACTTGCAATTAATCAAAAAACTATTATCATAAATAGATTCCTTACACATTATTTAGTAATTTGATAGCTTTTTTACTTACCTACGCTTGTTTTGGTTCATTTTTCTTGATTTTCTTTGAACTTACAACTACACTTCACCGTGTCAAAATGGCGGAATAAAAGGGCGTCAGCGAAAAATCTTGGTTTATTATTTTTTTTAAATTATTGTCTCTGGACAGATGCTAAAGTTGCGTTCATTCGAATTGTAATGCATGAATATAGCCACGAGTGAAGAGAATTAGTCTGTGGATAGATGCATAGACGAAAAATAAAATGGAGAAATCTTACGTACATAGCTGTGTACGTAAGGCACGTCGTGCCATTTTTCCTTACGTACATAGCTGTGTACGTAAGACATTTGACGGGTTAACTTGAATCTGTGAAGATATTGGGAGAATCCACCATGACCCGTCATTATTTGCGATAGTATCCCCGACGGCCTCAGCTCCCTCACAATCGGGTAGGCGCCGAGAACGTCCGGGAAGAACAGCTTGGTGACCGATCCTGTTGTGCCTTCTCGATACCGCCGGTCCCATTCGTCCAGCGAATCCAATCGGATCTGCCGCTTGACGAATGAGACCGGACATCGGTCATAGTCGGGCCTACGTTTAAGATGTAGAGCCGCAGCCTTCGCCAACTCATCCGCCCTTTCATTTCCCTCCATCCCCGCGTGAGCCTTGATCCAATAGAGTTGTATTGATTTATTTTGCTCTTTTAGCATTTTTAAATTGACTCTACTCTTCACTGCTAAGGGATGGAGGGAACCGTTGTTAGTGACCGTTTCCAGGGCGGACCTCGAGTCACAGAAGATGCTGCAGCTCGCCGCCGGGAGCTTCATTGCTCTCTCTGTCGCCTCCGACAAGGCCAGCAGCTCTGCTTGATAGACAGAGCAGCAGTCAGACAGCTTCAGTTTTCGGTTACTCGTCTCGGCAGCACCCTCCCAGATGGAAAGTGCTGCGCCGACTTTCCCCTCGATCTTACTACCATCTGTGAAAATGTTTAAGCCGCTGCTGTAGTGTTGGTCTAACGCTGCTCTGTCTGACAAGCCCACAAAGTTGATCCGAGCTTGCTCTGCCGGATGCGGTTTTTCAATATAGGGCACAGGCCTCTCCACGTCCCGATCCCCTATTGCCCGCCGGGAATAACCTTTCTTTACCTCAAAAAGCGAGGCTGCTTCCCGGACACGAATGTCCAGGGGAAGCAGCCCAGCGAGCAATAGCGCCGAGTGTAGTGAGACCGTGCGGTGTGCTTTTATTATCTTTTGCGCGAAACCCCGTTGGACCGAATCAAATTGATTTTTAACACCTATTTTTTGTGTTGCCGGAGCCCAAGCGCTCGCCGCGTACAAAATAGTTGGCTCTACCACGGCAGTATAAATGGTTTTAATAATTTCAGGGTTAAGCCCCCAGGTGACCCTAGCCGCAGTCGACAATTGCCTATAGAAGGCGAGAGCCTTCCTGCAAACGTTTGCGACATGAGTGTTGAAGGTGAGCTTGTCGTCGATAGTGAGACCCAGCAGCTTGATCTCCTTGACCATGCCAACGCCCACGCCTCCCATCGTCAGGTGTGGGGTGTCATGCTTAAGCTTGCGCGTGACCACCATTGCCATGGTTTTATGCGGCGCAAAATTCAACTTATTCATGACCCCCCAGGCCCTGACCTCCTCCAGCGTGGCGTTGGCATGCCCCTGGATTTCCTGCGCGGTCTCACCATCGAAGACAAGCACGACGTCATCCGCAAACGCCTGCACGTACACCCCTTTACTCTCCAGCTGTTTAAGGAGGGGATCCAGCAGCACATCCCAGAGGATCGGGCCACCGATAGATCCCTGGACGCAGCCTTTTTCGGTCTTTCGACATATCTCCTCTCCCGCGTACCGAACGCGGACCCCCCGGCAACTCATGTAGCTATCTAGTACCCGCCTCAAGTTGACAGGGCAGTCCTCCTCCGCCAATCGAACACGTATTTGTGGCCACCATGCGCTATCAAAAGCTCCCTCTATATCCAACGAAACAATTGTGACAATTTTCTTTTCGTCAATCTTTTTACGAATGTGTTGCATCAAGATATAGAGGGAGTCTTCCGTGCTCTTCTGGGGTATGAAGCCGAATTGGCGTGGACTCATTCCTGGCAGTAAGTGGAACTTGAGTCGGGTAACTATCATTTTTTCGTAGACTTTTCCTAGTACCGGGAGAAGTCCTATCGGTCGATAGGATTTTGGAGCGGTGTAAGTCGCCTTCCCCGGCTTCCTTAGTACCACTACTGTCGCCTCCTTCCAGGGCTCAGGAAAGTGGCCAAGCTCGAGGCACTTATTTAGGATTTTCAGGAAGAGTTCTGGGTCGTTGTTGATCGCCTCCCGGCATATGTCGGCCGTGAGACCGTCAGCGCCTGGGGCTTTCTTGGGGTTGAAGGAGTTTGTCGCGTACATCAGTTCGGTCAAAGTGAATGGTGGGTCCCATTGTTCACCATGTTTCCTTTCATTCACTGTCTCCGCTTTGGTCCTGATTTCGCGATGTTCGGTGTTGTCGCTGTCCTCAAAGTCTCTTGGATAAAAAGTTTCCGCCAGTACTTTGGCCGACTCCCTAGAGTTCAACACTCTCCCATCAACCTCCAACGGTAAGTCCTCCTCCCTACTCTGTGTTCTACCTATCACCCTATAAATCCCGTCCCAAACCCCCTCCCGATCCTGCTTCCCGCAGAATCCCTTCCAACTCTCAACCCTCGCTATCCCAGCGGCCAATTCATATTCTGTTTTCTTTTCCAGGTATTGTTCGTAGACCATCTGGCTCCGGTCGGGCGCGGCGCAGCGGGCTCTCCTCTTCATGGTGAAGACCTTCTTTTTCATTTTGACGAGTTCTTTGGACATCCACGGCATAGTAAGTGTTTCTGTGTGTTTCTTTTTTGGTATAGTTTCAGTGCACGCGTTTGTAATAGAGTCTGTGTATTTGTGTACTAGTGTGTTTAATTGCTCTGCGTTGTGTGTTTGTTCTATCGTTGTGTGTGTAATGTGTTTTTCCTGATTAACTTGGTCCAGTTTCGTACGAAACTGGGTCCAATTTGCTTTTTTGGTGTTGTAGAGTCGTGTTGTTCTAATGATTTGCGTGCCTTTTGATTTCTGTAGTTGAATTTTGAATGTTATGCCGTTATGATCTGCGCTCGTCAAACCTTCATCCACTCTCCAGTCCTTCACCAGGCCGAGGAGGTCCGCCGAGCAGGCCGTCACGTCGACGAAACTGACGTATCTTTTGTTTCCCCTGATGGTGTCGAAAGTCGGTACTAGTCCTGTGTTCAGTATTTGCAGGTCCAACTCGTCGAGGGCGCCACCAAAGTCCTCGCCCCTGTGATTCGTCGTCGGACTTCCCCACCAAGTACTCCAGGCGTTCACATCACCGCCCACTACCAACTTGGTCTTCCCCAGGACTTCGACGATCTTGGCCATGTGCTGCAGGTATGGGGCTATGGGCTCATCTTTCTCGAAATAGAGAGATACTAGGGTGATCCTCCAAGCGCTGGTTTGGATCCCCACCACTGTGATGTTTTTCGTGGTGAGTTGCGGGTACGGTATCACGTCTAGTGTAGAGTCTAGTACCGCTATAGCCGTTTTTACCGTCCCTTCTCCTTGGGCAGCGCACTGAAAGATCCTGACTCCCCTGTATCCCCTCATCCGTCCCTTATTACCCACATATGGCTCTTGAAGGAGAGCAGCAGCAAACCCACGCTTTGTAGCCTCCATGAGTACCTCCTCGGTCGCCAGTCGCTTTCTCTGTAAGTTGGCTTGCGCGATTTTGTAAAAGACGCCCTTAGCAGTAGGCCACGGTGGATCTCGCAAGCGTGTCCCACTTGCGCCGCACCGGGCATTCGCTGCTAAAGGCGTTGTGCTCTACACTATCTAGTTTGGCCTTTTTGCAGTTCACACAGCAGGGCGGGGCCTCCGTAAGCCAGTCGGCGCAGTCCGTTTTTAGGTGGTCCCCCCCGCAGTGGCTGCACACGTCGACCGCCTCGTGGCAGAACCGCTTTCCGTGTCCGTACCCCAAACAGCGCGAGCACTGTATGAGGGGGGACTGGTCGGCGACCCTGATTCGCTGCAGGTCCACGTGTACAGCCCCCGCACCGGTCAGACACTGCCAGATGCGCGGCGACACCCTCGCTACCACATGTGAGGTGAGGTGGTTACGCGCTTTTCGCCTAAATCGTACCTCTATCCTGTCCTCCCCATCCCTAAGTTGTCCCAATATGTTTTTGTTTTGGTTGCGAATAGCCTTTACAATATCCTCGTCCGTATTACTGTTTAAGACACTATACAATATGACGAGAGGGTCCTTGTTTTTTACTTCCTCTACATTTAGTTGGCTATCCGCTTCCCTAATCCTATCCCTGACCTTTTTTAATTCATCCTGATTTCGGCACCCGACTATTATTTTTCTGTCCCTCGCCTTCCGCACTCTATCTATCTGTACTCCTCCCTCCCTTGCGTTGACTACTTTTCTTATTTGGTCGAAGACCTGGTCGCCAGTTTCCTTCTCGTTTTTGGACGTGACGATGATGGAGTGCAGTGCACTTCGTTCCGGTGCCAGTCTTGCGGGGGGGGCGGCTGTAACGGCGGCGTAAGTGGCCTGCTGCTGCATGGTCACCTGGTGCAACGCGATGGTTTCCTTTAGCTTTTCCATTTCTAAATTTGTCTTGTCTATCTTTTCACCCTGTTCCTTCATCATTTTAACAAGTTCTATTCCCTCCTTTCCCATGATCCCATTTTCTAGGTTACCCTGTTTACTAATTAATTTTTCCCCTTTTCCCTCAATATTAATATTTCGTCTTTTGTTTTCAGATGCCGCCTCATCTTTCATCAGCTGGTACATTTTGTCCAGCGCCTCCGCGATGCCCATCTTGATTTCACCTTTTAGGTTCCGGGATTCGCTCAGGTGCATCTTCGCCTTGTTGAGCCAGATCCTGCACTCTGCGACTCTATCGACCGGTTTGGGGGCGCTGGACGACTTCGGGGACACGCTCGCGCTTCCTGCGGAAACTATCCGCGTTGTCGGTTTGGCGGCGAGAGGCGCCGCCTTCTTCAAACAGGCCGAGGCCGGGGCCGGTGCCGGCACCGAGGCCGGGGCCGGGGCCGAAGCTGGGGCCGGGGCCGGAGCCGGGGCCGGGGCCGGGGCTGAAGCCGGGGCCGGGGCCGGGGCTGAAGCCGGGGCCGGGGCCGGGGCCGGTGCCGGAACCGGGACCGGAACCGGAGCCGGAGCCGGGGCCGGGGCCAGAGTCAATTTGCGCGGCGAGTGCCCGTGCGACACGTTAGGAGCCTGCTCCATGCTGCGCTCTGGAGAGGGACGTACCCCTTCCAGGGTCTCAGGAGAGACCGTCTTGCCCCTATAGGAGCCCTTCTTAACGGGGGTGTGTGCAATAGGCATGGTCGGGGGGGATACGAGTAAGTTAGTCTTAATAATAACTGTTGTAAAACAGTAATATGTCGGCAAACTAATACTAAGTGATCCGGTCAAAAGACACGGTTCACGGTCGCAAACACAAGAAAGACACAAAGATAATAAAAGCACTAAGTGATCCGGTCAATAATCACACAAATAAAATAAAATTACAGATACAGTACACACAATAAAACAAATATAAAAACACAGTGGTAGAGCAAAGTAGAGTCAAATAGTGACTCTACCGTCAGCTTGTTATATTTACTAATATAAACAACAAATTAATAGCAGTTAAAACAGTAATTTATAAATCTAAGTGAACTGGTTAAAGGACACAGTTCACTGTCCAAACACGAATAATCTCTTAAGTTACGGGGGGATGGGGCGGGGGGACCAATGAGAAGGGGGCCAGATGATGCCAAGTGTGTCCGTATGTCCGTTTGGTGCGTTTTTGCAAAAGAGGGGAAATCGAAAAAAAGAGGGGTAGAGGGGGGGGGGGTTGGTGTCGGACAGGGTATCGGGTCTGCAATACTACCCCGTTAACAGAATATTTCTATGTCGCACCGTTCTCAAGTTACGGGGACTCAAAATTTAAGGGGAAGCGGGGAGAGAGAAGGGAGGGGTCCGGCCAGAAAGCGCCTTCCCTATACTATTTTTTGGGAAAAACCGCGTTGTCGTAGGACGTACGGGTCAAAAGTTACGATTATTTTATTGTTCGCAAAACCAGGTGACCAGTCCTGGTGTCAGAATTCCAATAAACTGGGTCAAATATGTAGGTCAGGGGAATTTTCGCCAAAAGAGTGACTGGTCAATTTAATTAATAAAATATGAAAATGAAAAAAATTTTGACAAAAGTGGGTCCTCGGTGTATGTCTAGTCCGTCTGTTGGGGTTGTTAATGATTTTGGGGGGGGAAGGGTGGGGGTGATGAAATCGTCAAAAAGTAAGTAAAGGGGGGCGTTTCGGGGAGGGGAGTGGTATCGGTGGGTGCAGGGTCAATTACTGTCCCCGATTCCGAAAACAGAGTCCCGCTAGTTGCCTCCGTTCACGAGCTATGCAGTCGGAAGAAAACAGGGCTGCCGATGATGATGGTGCAAGAACGCTTCACCCTTGACCGTTTTTTCCTTACTTGTTTTGCGGCTGAGGCCAAAATCGGGGTTCACGGCGGGGGCTCCTGCAGCGAGGGGGAGCGTGGCGCGCGGGTTCTGCAACTGCAGCAACGCGCGGACTGGATTGCTTCTCCTGCTGGCCCAAGTTCAGATTTTTCTGGAGTTTCTGGACTCTCCTGGACGCCTTTTTATTCCAGTGACAGAGTTTACCAACCGCAAACTGCTTGGTTTTACGGCTGAGAAACTACTTTCTGGAATAACTTCCGAACCACTCGCACTAAAAATCTATAATTTTGCACAATCGTTCTTGGCACAGGGTCCTATTTTTTGGTTATTTTTAATTTCAGGGTTGTCGATCTGGTTTTTTATTTAGGGCTGTCACAGTACCTGAATTTTTTAAAATGTCCACTGTTTTTGTTCCCGGTGTCCGATTCACACGGGAAAAACTGCTCCGGGCTGCTCCAGACGTCCCGCAGCCGAGTCTGCAGTTGATTCCCGTGGGTTCGTCCGGGAAAGGGTTGCACGTGGCACGTGGTTTTTCGTTTTTTCGGGATTTACATCGGGAAAAGTCCCGGAAAAAATCCCGAAAAATTCCCGAGGGTGTCGGGCGTGTATATGCTTCTGCTGAAGTCCTCAAAAGTGGGGGTCGTCGATCACTATCCAGCGGCGTGCGGCTCCGAAGTGGTCTGGGCGAGGTCTTGAGCAGGTTCCCAGAGATATCTCTGGAACCGCTCAACGCTCGAGCCCAGGACTGGTACCGCTGGATAGGTGGCTTCACTACGCACACACCGATATGCAACACTTCACTGTTTGGGGGGAAAAACCCAACGTTATTGATTTTTAAAAGTGCACAGAAAAATGTAAATAAATTTTTGACGCGCGGAGCGGGTTGGCGATGAGCGCTCGGGTCGGCAGGGCGCACGCGACTGGTTAGGTTAGGTTAGGTTAGGTTAGGTTTTTTTTTTTTTTTTTTTTTTTTTTTTCAGCTCCTTCCCCTGGTTATATGTCCCAGGATTGTATTACTTTTTATTTATTTCTTACTCTATTACAATTTTCTTATTCTATAATTTATTGCTTAATCTTTCTCTAAATTTTATCTTACATATTTTGGTATCGAATGTACCTTATATTCTATTACACTTTTAACAAAACGTTTTTTGCGACATGTACATACTTGTGGCTCATTAGAGCCGCACGTTGTACGAACAATTACTAGTCTAGTTTTATTAATCTATCTTTACATTTACATTTATACTAAATCTTACTTAATATTATATCGTGTACATATTGAGATTTCTTGGCAGCGACATTGTGACATGTACATACTTGTGGCTCATTAGAGCCACACGTTGCACTAAAATGTCGTTACAGGGTTAAAAAATTTATCTCATTAACCTATTCGCTCGCTCTCATTTACAAACTACTAAACTTACTTAACCAATATTTTATATCTATAACATTTATTTTTGCTATACATATATATATACTAATATATATTCTAGCAAACTTATCTATCTAGTTGCATTACGCTTGTTCACAATATTACATATGCTAAGGCAATAGTCTATAAACACTGAGCTGCTCGTTTTGCCGGTAAGGAGATCACCTAGTGCTTCTCTATCGAGTTTAACACCTAGGGTCTGTTCTAGGTCAAACCTAGCTTCAGCGTGGATTGGGCAGTGGAGTAGGATGTGGGGGACGTCCTCTATCTCGTCATTGTCACAGAGGCATGATGGACTTTCCCTACACTTGAATCGGTTCAAGTATTGGGAAAATCCCCCATGCCCCGTGAGGATCTGGGTAAGCTTACCCGCTGGCTTGGCTTCACGTACGAACCTATATGCACTACCTACGCTCGGAAGAAACAGTTTTGTTATTGACGCGGTATCTCCAGCCTTATATCGTCTATCCCATTCTTCCAAGAATGTTCCACGAATATGCCGTTTTAAATGCGAGATTGGGCACCGGTCGTACTCAGGCTTCTTCTTCAGCGTCAACGCAGCCTCCTTCGCTAGATCGTCAGCGCGCTCGTTGCCCGGCAGACCCGCGTGAGCCTTGACCCAGAACAACGATACCTCCTTGCCCTGAGTCTTGGCCATTCGCAGATTACTCCGCGTCTCGACGGCCAGGGGATGGAGGGAGCTATGGTTAACGATCGTCTCCAGTGCGGCTCTCGAATCGCTATATAGACCATAACTCACCTCCTTCCTGCTGAGGATCAATCCCGAGGCTTTGCATATGGCTAGGAGCTCCGCCTGGTAGACTGTGCAGTACGCGGACAGACTTAGCTTGAGGTTCTTGGTCTCGGCCTCGCCGTTCCATAAGGAGAGCGCGGCTCCGACCTTTCCCTCAATCTTGCTGCCGTCGGTGAATATTCTCACCTGCTGCACGTTGTACCTGTCTACAAGGCTTTGGTCTTCCAGTCGGATAAATTCCAGATCCATATGCTCGGCTGGGTGAGGAGTCTCTGCAAATCTTACCGGACACTCAGGCTCTCTGTCTCCTAGGTCCGGCAGGGGCGACCCTCTCTTCGCCTCGTACAGTGCGGCTGCTTCCTGTATTCTGAGGTCGAGAGGTAGTATCCCCGCCAAGACCAGCGCCGAGTGTAGAGAGACAGTCCGATACGATTTGCAGAGCTTCTGTGCAAATCCTCTCTGGACCGTATCGAGCAACTTACGCACCCCGATCTTCTTCGTTGCGGACGCCCACACTGGCGCGGCGTACATTATGATTGGCTCGATTGTGGCCGTATAAATCGAGCGGATAACGTCGGGATGCAAGCCCCAGTCCACCTTTGCGGCCTTCGAAAGCTGCCTATAAATATCTAGCGCTTTCCTACATTGCAATGCGACGTGCGTGTTAAATGTCAATTTGTCGTCAATCGTCAGTCCTAGGATCTTAACCTCCCGAGACATGCCGACGCTCACTCCTCCCATGGTCAATCGTGGGGTGTCGTACTTAAGTTTCTTGGTCAAGACCATTGCGCAGGTTTTGTGCGGCGCAAACTTCAACTTGTTCCGAACACCCCACTCTTGCACATGAGCCAGCGCAGCGTTGGCCTGTATCGAGACGTCAAGTCCAGAGTCTCCGTCAAACAGTAACACTACGTCGTCAGCGAAGGCTTGCACGTACACCCCCATTCCCTCCAGTTCCTGCAGTAGTGGGTCTAACAGAAGATTCCATAGGATGGGACCACCTATTGACCCTTGCACACATCCTTTATTGGTGCTCCTGGTGCATTCTTCCCCGGCAAATCTTACACTGACATTTCTGCAGTCCATATAGCTATCCAGTAGCCTCCTCGTGTTCACGCGGCACTCTTCCTCAGCCAGACGTATTCTTATGATCGGCCACCACGCGCTATCGAAGGCCCCCTCTATATCCAATGACACTAGGGTTACCAGCTTCTTCAGCTCAATCTTACCCTTGATTCGGTGTATTAGCGTATAGAGGGCGTCCTCGGTGCTCCTCTGGGGCATGAATCCGAACTGGCGAGTACTAATCCGCGGTGCTAACTGCCATTTGATCCTTGCTACTGTCATCTTCTCCAGGACCTTCCCCAGGACCGGCAATAGACCGATTGGTCTGTAAGCCTTGGGGTTCGTATAGTCATCCTTGCCCGGTTTTCTCAGGACTACCACGGTTGCCTGCTTCCAGATGTCCGGGAAGTGGCCTAATTCTAGGCACTTGTTGAAGAGGGCAAGGGATGCGTCCAGGTCCTGGTAGATAGCTCGGCTGCAGATATCTGATGTGAAGCCATCCGCTCCTGGGGCCTTCTTCGGGTTGAAACTCCCCACCGCGGTCTTCAGCTCCAGCAGTGTAAACGGTGGATCATGGAGCTCATCATGCTTCCATTCGTTTACCCGCTTTGCCGCTTCTCTAACGCGGCGGTGCTCGTCATTGTCAGTTTCCTCCAGGTCTTGTGGGTAGAATGTCTCCGCAAGTAAGTTCACCGACTCTCTTGGGTTTAGATATGCACCTTCTTTGGTTAGGGTCAAGTCTTCTTGTCTCCTGGTGGTCCGACGGATCACACGGTAAATACCGTCCCATACTCCCTCCCTGTCCTGTCTTCTACAGAACTCCTTCCAACTTTCTATTTGGGCTTTCTTGGCTTCGCACTCATATTCTTCCTTTTTCTTCATGTACTCAGCTGCCACTATATCTCTGCGGTACGGTGCCGCGTTCTTAATCTTACGCCTGAAGGTAGTGGCAACTTTAAACAGCTTTTCGAGCTCGTCATTCCACCATGGGATCTTGAGTATCTCTGTACTCTTCTTAATTGGCATGCTGTCCTTGCATGCGTCCGTGATTGCATTTGTGAATTTAGTAATAATTTGTTCCAGCTCTAATTTTGATCGAATGTTGTTAATGGTCTCTGTGCAAATATTTTTATCTAATTTGAAATCCGAAAGTACTAAATCGAAATGATCCCAATTCGCCTTTTTCGTGTTGTAGAGCCTCGTCGTTCTCTGGACTCTCAGGCCTCTACTTTTGCGGAGCTTTATATCGTACAGAATGGCGTTGTGGTCGGAGCTCGTCATCTCCTGGTCTACCCTCCAGTTGTCTACCAGTTCAAGTAGATCTTCCGTGCAGGCTGTTATATCTATATAACTGGTGTACACCTTGTTACCTCTCACGGTGTCGAACGTAGGTGTATCGCCTCTGTTGAGTACATGTAATCCAGACTCTTCCAGGGTCCCGGACATCTCTACGCCCCTGTGGTCTTCTATGGTGCTGCCCCACCAGGTACTCTTGGCGTTGCTATCGCCTCCAACAAGCAGTCCTCTTGGGCCCAGCTCCTCTCTAATCGCTTTGATCTGTTCCAGGTATGGCTCTATGGGCTGATCCGGTTCGAAGTAGAAGGAGACCGCCGCGATTTCCCAGGCGCTGGTTCGGATCCTCACTACAACAATATTGTTAGTCGTGAGTTTCGGGCACTGGACGACGTCAAGCTCGTCATCAAAGACGACTATTGCCGCCTTCACAGTCCCATCTCCTACTGCTGCGCACTGGAAGACTCTCGCCCCACGGTAGTCCTTCATCCTTCTAACCCCACCCACATACGGCTCCTGGACCAGTGCAAACGCGATTTTCCGACTACCGGCATGAGTCATAAGCTCCGTGGTGGCTAGCTCTTTCCTCTGGAGGTTCGCTTGGGCTACTGCATAGCTTCTGGTGGGGTGGTTGCCTACCCTGGAGCGCCCTGGAACCACCTTAGCAATACGCTACTTTAGCCCGCGCCAGCGCCTCCCACCTCCTACGCACCGGGCACTCGGAGCTAAATGCGTTGTGCTCTGCATTCTCCATCTTGGCGGCCACGCAATTGCAGCAGGTCGGCACTGCAGATGCTAGAAAGTCCGCACATTTGCTTCGCATGTGCGGGCCGCCGCAATGGCTGCACTTTGGAATAGTGTCCTTGCAGAACCTCCGACCGTGGCCATAGGCTAGGCACATCGAGCACTGCACAAGAGGGGATTGATCTGCAACCCTCACCTTCTGCATGTCAATGTGGACCGCCTCTTTGGCCATCAGTCGGCTGTAAATTTGCGGGGACACCTTCAATGCTACGTGGTTCATGAGCGGGTTTCTAGCACGTCTCTTGAACTTGACGTCTACTCTATCGTCCTTCTTGTCGAGGCCCTGAAAAACATCCCCATTCTGGCGTCTCAGTGCGACCAACACGTCCTCGTCGCTGATGTACGTCAATACATCCCTAAGTACCACCATGGGGTCGTGGTTTTTCATTTCCTCGACAACAAGTCGACCGCCTGCGCTCTCGAGTCGCTCCTTGATCTTTTTTCTCTCCTCCTCCGTCTTGCATCCTATTATAACTTTCTTGTTTTTTATCTTCCGGACCCTTTCCACTGTCACCCACCCGTCCTTCGCGTTGACCGCCTTCCGCACCTCACCCATCACCTCGTCCCCAGTATGCGCCTCGTCCTTCGACGAGATAACAATGGAGTGCAATGCACTTCGTTCCGGCGCCAGTCTCGCGGGGGGGGCGGCTGTAACGGCGGCGTAAGTGGCCTGCTGCTGCATGGTCACATGATGCAACGCGATGGTTTCTTTTAACCTTTCCAATTCTAAATTTGTCTTGTCTATCTTTTCACCCTGTTCTTTCATAATTTTAACAAATTCTATTCCCTCCTTTCCCATGATCCCATTTTCTAAATTACCCTGTTTACTAATTAATTTTTCCCCTTTTTCCTCAATATTAATATTTTTTATTTTGTCTCCAGATGCCGCTTCATCTTTCATCAGTTGGTACATCTTGTCCAGCGCCTCCGCGATGCCCATCTTAATTTCACCTTTTAAGTTCCGGGATTCGCTCAGGTGCATCTTCGCCTTTTTTAGCCAGATCCTGCACTCTGCGACTCTATCGACCGGTTTGGGGGCGCTGGACGACTTCGGGGACACGCTCGCGCTCCCTGCGGAAACTCTCCGCGTTGTCGGCTTCGAAGCGAGAGGCGCTGCCTTCTTCAAACAGGCCGAGGCCGGGGCCGGCGCCGGGGCCGGGGCCGGTGCCGGCGCCGAGGCCGGGGCCGGGGCCGGGGCCGGGGCCGAAGCCGGGGCCGGGGCCGGGGCCGGGGCCGGGGCCGGAACCGGAACCGGAACCGGGGCCGGAGCCGGAGCCGGGGCCGGGGCCGGAGTCAATTTGCGCGGCGAGTGTCCGTGCGACGTCGAGCTGCATGGTTTAGGTTTGGAGCCGCTTTCCCATTCTCCGATGCTCCTCCGCACGTTAGGAGCCTGCGCCATTCTGCGCTCAGGAGAGGGACGTACCCTTTCCAGGGCCTCAGGAGAGACCGGCTCGCCCCTGTTGGAGCTCTTCTTAACGGGGGTGTGTGCAATAGGCATGGTCGGGGGGGATATGAGTAAGTCAGTCACTTAAAATATTATATCAAACAATATTATTCTAATTGTCTAGTCTAGTTGTCTTATTGGTCGGGGGGAGCTACGTCAGTCGGTTAAAATTGATATGTCAAAAAACTATATCAGTCTAGTTATCCTATCTAGTAAGTGTGCCAGTCAAAAAACTCAGTCACACGCACGTCAATAAAATAGAGAATTAAACAAATTAAAGTAATATAGAATAAAATAACTGTTGTAAAACAGTAATATGTCGACAAACTAATACTAAGTGATCCGGTCAAAAGACACGGTTCACGGTCACAAACACAAGAAAGCAATTATAACAATTTAAATATACACAAGGATAATAAAATAAATAAAGTAATAGAATAAAGTATAATTTCAGTATGCCTAATATTAATAACGTTCTGCTTTCTATTTCAGGTCGCGCGTTCCAGCCAGCCAGCAGGCGCCCACCGGGCTACGGTGTGTCAATGCGTAGGTCGTCTGCGGGGGAAGAGGGCAGGGGGGGGCGAGTGAAAGTGGGCCACAAGTTGCTACGTATGTCTGTAAGTATGTTAGGTGCGTTTCCAATAAAGAGGGGAAATTCGAAAGATGCGGGGAGGGGGGGGGGGGTAAGTGTCGGGTCGGGGAACAGAGTCGAATACCAACCCTGTTTTCAAAATTTTGCTCCGTCGCACCTCTCCGGAGATATGGAGGATTCAAATTTTAAGGGGAAGTGGGTATGACGGGGGAGGGGAAGGGGGGTGGGTCGGGTAGAGGATCGCTTGCTCTTTCCGACGCAAAAAACCGCGTCGCCGTAGGATGTCGGACGACGTAGTTATTAATTTTCCAAACTATGGCACACCTGAGTTGTGTGACCTAGATATTTAAGGCCAAGTGCGTGACTTGTCAATTTACAAATTTTTAAAAACTAAAAAATATTTTTATATTAAATCAATATATACAACAATAATAATTTTGGATTCTGATGAGCGCAAAGGGGGGAAACGATTTTGGGGGGGGCAGGGGTGTGGACAATGTAAACGCCAAAGGGGGGGCGTTTCGGGGAGGGGAGTGGTATCAGTGGGTGCAGGGTCAAATACTGTCCCGGATTCCGAAAACAGAGGCCAGCTAGCTGCCTCCGTTCACGAGCTATGCAGCCGGAAGAAAACACAGCTGCCGATGATGATGGTCCAAGAACGCTTCACCCTTGACCGTTTTTTGGCTTACTTGTTTTGCAGCTGGGGCCAAAATCGGGGTTCACGGCGGGGCCTCCTGCAGCGAGGGGGAGCGTGGCGCGCGGATTCTGCAACTGCAGCGACGCGCGGACTGGATTGCTTCTCCTGCTGGCCTAAGTTCAAATTTTTCTGGAGTTCCTGGACTCTCCTGGACGCTTTTGTATTCCAGTGACAGAGTTTACCAACCGCAAACCGGTTGGTTTAACGGCCGAGAAACTACTTTCTGGAATAACTTCCAAACCACTCACACTAAAAAATTGAAATTTGGCACAATCGTTCCTGGCACAGGGTCCTATTTTTTGGTTATTTTTAATTTCAGGGTTGTCGATCTGGTTTTTTATTTAGGGCTGTCACAGTACCTGAATTTTTTAAAATGTCCACTGTTTCTGTTCCCGGTGTCCGATTCACACGGGAAAAACTGCTCCGGGCTGCTCCAGACGTCCCGCAGCCGAGTCTGCAGTTGATTCCCGTGGGTTCGTCCGGGAAAGGGTTGCACGTGGCACGTGGTTTTTTGTTTTTTCGGGATTTACGTCGGGAAAAGTCCCGGAAAAAATCCCGAAAAATTCCCGAGGATGTCGGTCGTGTATATGCTTCTGTTGAAGTCCTCAAAAAAGTGGGGGTCGTCGATCGCTATCCAGCGGCGTGCGGCTCCGAAGTGGTCTGGGCGAGGTCTTGAGCAGGTTCCCAGAGATATCTCTGGAACCGCTCAACGCTCGAGCCCAGGACTGGTACCGCTGGATAGGTGGCTTCACCACAAACACACCGATATGCGACACTTCACTGTTTGATCGAAAAAACCACACGTTATCGAATTTTTAAAATGCACACAGAAAATTGTAAATAAAATTTTGACGCGCGGAGCGGGTTGGCGATGAGCGCTCGGGTCGACGGTTAGGTTAGGTTAGGTTAGGTTAGGTTAGGTTAGGTTAGGTTAGGTTAGGTTAGGTGGGGTGCTGTGGCCGGAAACCTCCTCGTGGTGCACCCTGGGAATCACTTGGTAACTTCCTTCGCGGGTTCTTGCTGGGTGATTGCAGATGTCCGGTCGGGGGTCTTCTCTGCGCGCCCCTCTACATTACATTGAGGAGCGCGTGCAGAAGACATTGGGGGGGGAGGAGCTCAGTTCTGTCCTGAGCTCGTTTGAGATTATGATGGATCAGTAGTTTCAGTCATAGATTCTACTGATAAATCATAGTCTCAAACAGGGGTTGGAGACCTTCTGTGGTCTCAGGCAGTTGGCGATGTGAGCTCTCCACGGATCCCTCTGTTCAGCAGAGGGGCCAGTGGATGTGAGCTCTCGCCGGTGCCGGGAGGGACGTGCTCGGTATGTACTAACACTACTGCCGAGCAGGCTCTTCGCGAGCCAGCGTCGGAAATCGGAGCCCTGCTTGCGGCTACGGTCACGTCTCGTGGCTTGCGGTAGGACCGAGGGTCTTGGCTTGGTTGCCCGGACCGCGAGGAAGAAAACCTCTATAAAAAATCACCCCAAATCCCAAGCTGCGGCGCACGGCGAGGGGATGCATGGCCACTGGGTAGGGTTGGTCACGAGTGCGAACCACCGCCAGAGTACCGGCCGACACTCTGGTGTACTTAGGCTTACCCGGGTACAGGGGGCACTGCCTGGGTGGACTTTTTATTTCCCCCATACTCGTGGGACTAGTATGGAAAGTTCAAAAAACAAAAACCAAAATGAAGAAGAGGGTTCGGGGCTCTTTTTGAGTCCAGCTGAGGAGTCTGACTCCTCAGCGATGAGTTTGGTGACCGTGTCATCACGGTCATCAGAAAAGATTGGCGCTTCTAAGCGCAAGCGTAGCTTACGCAAAGGAGGAAGTGGCGACGAGGTCAACCTGAGCTCCAGTGGTGAGTCGGACGCTCCAGCCGCCAAGGCCGTTGCCGTCGCAAGGCGAGGTCGAGGCCGCCCGCCCACAACGGGCGAATACGTTGGCCTCGCTAAAGCCAAAGCGGACTTAGTGGCCGCTCAGAGAGAGGAAATGAAGCTGAGGGTAGAGCAAGAGGCTGCTCGATTAACCCAGAGGCTCCGTTCATCAGGGTCGGCACCATGCCTCCTCTCCGCTGTAGCTTCAGAGACAGCGGGCGGGGAGCTGGCCTCCGACCTACAACAGAAGGTGCAAGACAGTCTGGCCGCCATTCACCTCGTGGCCACCAAGTCCGGCCAGCTGAAGGGTACCTTTACCAAGGCCCTTAAGGAAGCGGCTTCCAGCATACAGGCGGCTATGGAGGACCTCCAGAAGAGGACCTCCACTGAAGAGACACGGAATCTGCAGGCCGCCAACAAGCGCCTGCAGTCCGAAGTGGCGGACCTCCGCAAAGAAATTGTGGAGCTCCGCAAGATGATGGAGACGCGCGCCACACCTGTCTCCCCGCCCACTGGACAGTTCTGGGCGAGGGAACCGGGGACTGCGGATCCCGATGACTTGACGCAGTCCATCATGCGTCAAGTCGGGGGTATGGTGAGCGCACGGTTTGAGGCACTCGAAGACCGCCTCCTTCCTGAAGTGCGCCAGCGCCCGCCTCTTGCTGCTGACCGAAAGGTGGCCGCGAAACCTGGGGCCCCCGCGATCGCGCCTGCGAACAGAAGGAAGGAATTCCTAAAGCCCGCGAGCGCGTCGCAGGACTCGGGCACGTCGGAAATGGCGGACCTGCCTGCCGTAAGCCTCCCCTCTGCCAAAGCCCCTAAGGGTAAGGGCAAAGGCAAGGGGAAGGGCAAAAAGGCCGCGACCAAGGGCAGCCAGCCTGAGCCCCCGAGTGCGGGGCCAGCCAGCCGCCCAGCGACGGAAGTGCAGCCACTTCCCTCAACTAGCAATAGTTGGGTGGAGGTAGCCAAAAAGCAGACTCGGAAGAAGACGAGCGGTGGAGGGGCTGCTTCTAAACAGCAGCCCAAGGCTAAACCACCACAAGGCGCAACACAGCGCGCAGCCACAGCGGTGCCCAAGACAAAGCTCCGCGTGCCCCGCTCTTCGGCTGTGGTTATAACCATACAGCCGGAGGCCCTAAAGAAGGGCATCACATACGCGGACGCGTTGTCAGAGGCTAAACGGAGAGTGGACCTGAGCCAGATTGGCATCACGTCCCTCCAATTCCGAAGGGCGGCTACGGGTGGTCGGATGCTGGAGATTCCCGGCACCACCACCGGTGAGAAGGCAGATTCCCTCGCTGCAAAGCTGAGGGAAATATACAACTCTGAGGAGATCCGGGTCACCAGGCCAACTAAGTGCGCAGATCTGCGCATCAGCGGGCTGGACGACTCGGTCTCCAAAGAGGAAGTGGTGGCGGCAATCTCCAGTTCTGGACAGTGCCAGGCCGATGTTATTAAGGCCGGAGATATTCGCTGGAACGCGGCTGGGGTGGGGACGATTTTCGTCAGCTGCCCGGTGACTGCCGTTAAAAGGGTTGTTGGCAATGGTCGCCTGAAGATTGGGTGGATTTCGGCCCAAGTTAAGCTTCTGGCAGCAAAGCCGATGCGCTGCTTCCGGTGCCTCGAAGTGGGGCATGTCAGGGAGCAATGCACCTCGGAGGCGGACCGTAGCAGTCTCTGCTACCGCTGTGGCCAGCCTGGCCACAAGGCGAGCGAGTGCTCAGGCGTGCCGCACTGCGTAGTTTGCGCGGCTGCGGGTAAACCACCTGGGCATCGCGTTGGGACCAAGGCATGCGCCTTGCCCTCCAAAAAGAAAGGCCGGAAGGCGGCTGCTGCGGCCAAGTCCCAGCAGCGACCATCCCCACCCTCAACGCAGGGCGAGACGGCGTCAATGGACGCCGATTAGTATGGCCCTTAGGGTACTACAGGCGAACATCAACCACTCCGCCAGGGCTCAGGACCTCCTGGTCCAGAGCATGGCGGAGTGGTTGATTCCCATTGCAATTGTGGCGGAGCCCTATCGTGTCCCCCCACGGGATAATTGGTCGGGTGACAATGAGGGTCTTGTGGTGATCGTGACCCAAGCAGCGGCGGGCTTTCCTCCAGTCGAGAAGGTAGTGAAGAGGCGAGGCTGTGTAGCTGTTGTGGCGGGGGGTGTCGCCTATATAGGCACTTACTTCTCCCCCAACAAAAGCCTCGCCGATTTCGAGGGCTGGCTTTCCGAGTTGGAGTCTCTCGTCCTACAGTGTCGTCCTCACCAGGTGCTGATTGCTGGCGACTTTAACGCCAAGTCAGCCATGTGGGGATCGCCTGTTGCGAACGAGAGAGGCCAGCCATTGGAGGAATGGGCAGCTGCCCTTGGTCTGCTGCTGCTCAACAGAGGGGCGGTGCAAACGTGCGTGCGTCAGCAGGGAGGGTCCATAGTGGACCTCACGTTCGCTAGCCCTACCCTGGCGCGCCGTGTGCAGGACTGGGAGGTACTGGAGGGAGTGGAGACGTTGTCCGATCACCGGTACATCCGGATGACCGTTTCCCCCCCAGGAATCCCGGGAGGTCCAAGCCGCCCTCGAACGGAGCGGTCACCACGATGGGCCCTCAAACGCCTGGACAGCGAGGTCCTGCTGGAGGCAGCCATCGTCCAGGCGTGGATCCCGAGGTCGGATGCAGTGGAGGTTGACGCCGAGGCGGAGTGGTTCCGGGGGGCGTTAACAGAGATCTGTGACGCCTCGATGCCCCGAGTGGGTTCCCTGCCGCCGCGCCGCAGCGTGCACTGGTGGACGCCCGAGCTAGCCCACCTCCGCGAGGAGTGTGTGGCGGCTAGGCGTGAATACGCCAGACAGCGCAGGCGCCGGCATTGGGACCCGGACCGGGAGGACGAACTGTACGCCCTGTACAGACAAATGGTCACCTCCCTGCAGACGGACATAGCGCGAGCCAAAGACGGTGCCCGAGAGCAGATGCTCGATGCCTTGGACCGCGATCCGTGGGGAAGGCCATACAAGATGGTCCGCAAGAAGCTCCGCGCATGGGCGCCACCACTGACGCAGACCATGCAGCCGGACTTCTTGGAAGACGTGGTCACTACGCTGTTCCCACAGGCGGGCGACTACGCTACCCCAGCGATGGCCTTCCCTAGGCGTCGCGCCGAGGTCGATGCAGAGGCCGAGGAAGTCCCGCCAGTTTCCCAGGGGGAACTCGCAGCGGCGGTGCTGAGGCTCAGGGCCAAAAACACAGCCCCAGGTCCGGACGGAATACCCGGACGCGCCTGGGTGCTGGCGTTGGAAGCCCTCGAGCCTCGCTTTCGTGACTTCCTCACGAACTGCCTGAGGCAGGGTCGCTTTCCGCGCCGGTACAAGAGCGGTAAGCTCGTACTGCTGCGCAAGGAAGGCAGACCCGCCGATTCGCCGGGGGCTTACCGCCCGATCGTGCTGTTAGACGAGGCCGGCAAGCTCTTAGAGCGTATCATCGCCGCCCGTCTCAACAGGCACTTGGAACAAGTTGGGCCGAACCTGTCCGAATCGCAGTTCGGGTTCCGCAGAGGCAGGTCCACCATCGATGCGATATCGAGGGTGAGGGCCTTTGCGGAATCGGCCGTATCCCGGGGAGAGGTTGTATTGGCGGTGTCGTTGGACATTGCCAACGCCTTTAACTCCCTCCCCTGGGACTGCATCAAGGAGGCACTGCGCTGCCACGAAGCGCCCCCCTACCTGTGCCGGACCCTCGATGACTACTTCTCGGACAGGGAAGTAGTCTACCCCACGAGAGAGGGATGGGGCAGGAGGAAGATGTCTCTCGGAGTTCCACAGGGCTCGGTCTTGGGACCAGTCTCGTGGAACTTCGGTTACAACTGGGTGCTTCGTGGTGGCCACCTGCGTGGCATCGACATCGTGTGCTATGCCGATGACACGCTGGTGTTGGCTCGCGGGGCGACGTACAGGGACGCGTCGATCCTGGCTACGGCGGGCACGGCTCAGTTGGTGAGCCGCATCCGGCGCTTGGGGCTGGAAGTGGCCCTCAGTAAGTCCGAGGCCGTGTGTTTCCACGGCCCTCGGAAAGCGCCGCCAGCTGGAGCGGAGCTGGTCGTAGGAGGTGTTCCCATCGTCGTCGGCAAGACGATGAAGTACCTCGGTCTTGTCCTAGACAGCCGATGGAACTTCCGGGAACATTTCACACGACTGGCTCCGCGGCTCGTCGGAGCGGCTTCGGCCCTGGGCAGCCTTCTCCCAAATGTGGGAGGGCCGAATGCCGCATGCCGCCGCCTCTACATGGGCGTGGTAAGGTCCATGGCGCTCTATGGAGCGCCGATCTGGGCGGACGCTCTGAGCGCCCACAACATCAAACTGCTGCGCAGACCGCAGCGGTTCATGGCGCTCAGGGTGATACGGGGCTACCGCACCGTATCTTATGAGGCGGCGTGCGTTCTGGCCGGGACGAGTCCATGGGACCTGGACGCTGAGATGCTGGCGAGCATCTACCGCCAACTGTCCGATACACGGGCCAGGGGTGATTCTGCTCCCCCTGAGGTGGTGAGACGTTGGCGGAGGCGGGGCCGAGAAACGGTCATGGAGCGGTGGGCGCGCAGGCTCGAGGAGCCGTCTGCTGGTCGCCGCACTGTCGAGGCTTTCCGACCGATCCTCCGGGATTGGGTCACTCGTGAGGATGGGGTTCTCTCGTTTAGGCTCGTGCAGGTGCTCACAGGGCACGGTTGCTTTGGGGAGTACCTGCATCGAGTTGCCGGGAGAGAACCCACACCGGTCTGCCACCAGTGTGGCGACCAGACAGATACGGCGCAGCATACGCTGGAGGTGTGTCCGGCGTGGACAGCCCAGCGGGCCCAGCTCATGGCCATAGTGGGGGCGGACCTCTCGCTGCCAACCGTTGCCGCGGCCATGGTTGGTAGCGAAAGATCCTGGAATGCAGTCCGGGACTTCTGTGAAGAAGTCCTGGAACGCAAAGAAACCGACGAGCGCATGAGGGAGGACGACATTGCGAGCCTCCCCATGCGCAGAAGGCGCCCCCGAGGCAGGCGTCTAGCACATGACCGCCTGCCTCCATAAGGGGAACTCTGGGTGGTTGGGCTTGGGGAAGCCCGCCACCCGTTCGAGAGTTCCCCGAGACTGGACGATGTGCTCCGTGTTTCGGCACATCGTCGCAATACCGGGTAGAGCTCCCTGAGGGTTGAGCTCCCCGAGGAGGGTCCGGGTGCGGACAGCGCTGTCGGGGCCGCGGAAGAGTGCGGAAGCGTGCCCGTAGCCCCGACAGATGGCGCAGTGGCGGAAACACCCCAGGTTTTTAGTGGGTATGCCACCGATTAGCGGTGGAGACTCCCACATAACCACCGGCCTCCCCAGGTTTGGTGGTATCCATAAAGGATTTTCCTGGGTCAAAAAAAAAAAAAAAAAGGTTAGGTTAGGTGATACGGGGCTACCGCACCGTATCCTATGAGGCGGCGTGCGTTCTGGCCGGGACGAGTCCATGGGACCTGGACGCTGAGATGCTGGCGAGCATCTACCGCCAACTGTCCGATACACGGGCCAGGGGTGATTCTGCTCCCCCTGAGGTGGTGAGACGTTGGCGGAGGCGGGGCCGAGAAACGGTCATGGAACGGTGGGCGCGCAGGCTCGAGGAGCCGTCTGCTGGTCGCCGCACTGTCGAGGCTTTCCGACCGATCCTCCGGGATTGGGTCACTCGTGAGGATGGGGTTCTCTCGTTTAGGCTCGTGCAGGTGCTCACAGGGCACGGTTGCTTTGGGGAGTACCTGCATCGAGTTGCCGGGAGAGAACCCACACCGGTCTGCCACCAGTGTGGCGACCAGACAGACACGGCGCAGCATACGCTGGAGGTGTGTCCGGCGTGGACAGTCCAGCGGGCCCAGCTCATGGCCATAGTGGGGGCGGACCTCTCGCTGCCAACCGTTGCCGCGGCCATGGTTGGTAGCGAAAGATCCTGGAATGCAGTCCGGGACTTCTGTGAAGAAGTCCTGGAACGCAAAGAAGCCGACGAGCGCATGAGGGAGGACGACATTGCGAGCCTCCCCATGCGCAGAAGGCGCCCCCGAGGCAGGCGTCTAGCACATGACCGCCTGCCTCCATAAGGGGAACTCTGGGTGGTTGGGCTTGGGGAAGCCCGCCACCCGTTCGAGAGTTCCCCGAGACTGGACGATGTGCTCCGTGTTTCGGCACATCGTCGCAATACCGGGTAGAGCTCCCTGAGGGTTGAGCTCCCCGAGGAGGGTCCGGGTGCGGACAGCGCTGTCGGGGCCGCGGAAGAGTGCGGAAGCGTGCCCGTAGCCCCGACAGATGGCGCAGTGGCGGAAACACCCCAGGTTTTTAGTGGGTATGCCACCGACTAGCGGTGGAGACTCCCACATAACCACCGGCCTCCCCAGGTTTGGTGGTATCCATAAAGGATTTTCCTGGGTCAAAAAAAAAAAAAAAAAAAAAAAAAGGTTAGGTTAGGTTGGGGTGCTGTCCCCCCCGAGTGGGTTCCCGCCTTGTCGTGGCGGGGGGGCTTAGTAGCCAGGTCTCGCCAGCCTGGTGAACGAAGAGGAACCCGAGGTGGGGCCGGCCTCTCCGGGTCTTGGGCCTCGACAAGCCCGTGCGGAGGCTGGCCAGTAGGTCGCAAGTCGACTGAGGTGGACTGCGGTGTCGCGCTCGTCGCGATACCGCGGCCGAGCCCATCGAGGCGGGGGCGGCGACGGGATGGACGGGCGGCGAGAAGACCGCTGCCTATCCGTCCTGCCAGCGGCCCTAACGGGTGCCGCCAACGTGTTGGCGGAGGCGGTGGGGCTGCAGGGGAAGAGGAGTGTCGGTATCGCGACGGCCGTTCTCCCTATCCTCTGCAGCCGTAGTGGCAGGCGCGGGGCCACTTTAATTGACCCGTTGCATCGGGACCAGGGCTGTCGGACACGGGTGCTGTCTGACGCCCAGTGCTGGTTGGTCCTAGGTGGTGGATGACGATGTGTCTGGTGTTCGGCACATCGTTATTCTGGCGGGAGCCGAAGCTCCGTGGTGGGGCCCAAGTTGGGCCAGCGCTGTCGGGTGCCGCGGAGGAGTGCGCAAGCGTGCCCGTAGCCCCGACACCAAGCGCAGTGGCGGAACACCCAGGGGTTTTGGTGGGTATACTGTCCAGTCGGCAGGACTCCCACATAACCACCCGCCTGCCCTCGAGGTGCGGTGGTATCTATAAAAGATTTCCCCTGGTAAAAAAAAAAAAAAAAAAAAAAAAAAAAAAAAAAAAAAAAAAAAAAAAAGGTTGGGGTGCTGTGGCCGGAAACCTCCTCGTGGTGCACCCTGGGAATCACTTGGTAACTTCCTTCGCGGGTTCTTGCCGGGTGATTGCAGATGTCCGGTCGGGGGTCTTCTCTGCGCGCCCCTCTACATTACATTGAGGAGCGCGTGCAGAAGACATTGGGGGGTCAGCTCGGTTCTGTCCTGAGCTCGTTTGGGATTATGATGGATCAGTAGTTTCAGTCATAGATTCTACTGATAAATCATAGTCTCAAACAGGGGTTGGAGGCCTTCTGTGGTCTCAGGCAGTTGGCGATGTGAGCTCTCCACGGATCCCTCTGTTCAGCAGAGGGGCCAGTGGATGTGAGCTCTCGCCGGTGCCGGGAGGGACGTGCTCGGTATGTACTCACACTACTGCCGAGCAGGCTCTTCGCGAGCCAGCGTCGTAAATCGGAGCCCTGCTTGCGGCTACGGTCACGTCTCGTGGCTTGCGGCAGGACCGAGGGTCTTGGCTTGGTTGCCCGGACCGCGAGGAAGAAAACCTCTATAAAAAATCACCCCAAATCCCAAGCTGCGGCGCACGGCGAGGGGATGCATGGCCACTGGGTAGGGTTGGTCACGAGTGTGAACCACCGCCAGAGTACCGGCCGACACTCTGGTGTACTTAGGCTTACCTAGGTACAGGGGGCACTGCCTGGGTGGACTTTTATTTCCCCCACACTCGTGGGAACAGTATGAATAGTAAAAATAAAAATAATAATGATGAAGAGGGATGTGGGCTCTTTTTGAGTCCGGCTGAGGAGTCTGACTCCTCAGCGATGAGTCTGGTGACCGTGGGATCACGGTCATCATCAAGGTTGGGTGCGTCCAAACGCAAACGCGGGACGCGAAACCAGATGGAGGATAGCGACGATGATGGCAAGGCAAGCTCCGGGGGTGATTCGGACGCTCCAGCCGCCAAGGCCATTGCCGTCGCAAGACGAGGTCGAGGCCGCCCGCCCACAACGGGCGAATACGTCGGTCTCGCTAAAGCTAAAGCGGACTTAGTGGCCGCTCAGAGAGAGGAAATGGAGCTGAGGGTCGAGCAAGAGGTAGCTCGTATGACCCAGAAGCTCCGTTCGTCTGGATCGGCACCATGCCTCTTGTCTTTGACTTCAGAGACAAGTACAGAGCTGGCATCCGACCTAAATCAGCGGGTGATGGATTGCGTGGCCACTATCAATCTGGTGGCCACAAAATCAGGAAAATTGAAGGGCACCTGCACGAAGGCCCTCAAAGAGGCGGCGGCCACTATACAGGTGGCAGTGGAAGACCTCCATAAGAGGAATTCCACAGAAGAGACCCGTCACTTGCAGGCCGCTAACAAGCGCCTGCAGACGGAGGTTGCGGATCTCCGAAAGGAGATATCGGAGCTCCGCAAAATGATGGAGGGATGTGCGGCCGCTGCCCCAACGTCTTCCGGACTGACAGTCCAGACGGTATCGAGGAGCGCGGACCCTGACGACTTGTCGCAGTCGATTATGCGACAAGTTGGCAATATGGTCAGCGCACGATTTGAGGCACTGGAAGAGAGGCTTCTTCCAGAGAAGCGCGTTCGCCCACCGCTGGCGGCCGATAAGAAGATGGCTGCAAGGGCCGGCCCTGCGACTGCCCCTGCGAACCGGAGGAAGGAATTCCTTAAGTCCGCGGCTGCGTCCCAGGAGCCGGGCCCATCAGGCATGGCGGATTTGCCAGCCGTAAGCCTCCCCTCTGCCAACAGCCCTAAGGGTAAGGGCAAAGGCAAAAGGAAAGGCAAGGGCAAGGGCAAAGGACATACCACGCCAGTGGTAATAGAAGAGGTACTGCCGGTCCCTTCAACGAGCCCCAGCTGGGTTCAGGTTGCGAAGGCTCCGAAGAAGGCAAGCGGCAAAACGGCGCCGGCTGCACCACAGAAGCGGCCAACTCAGCCAACCCAGAGGGCTCAGCCACAAAAGAGTGGACCTCAACGTGGTGCGGCAGCAGCCGGGCCAAAGATCCGGGTGCCCCGCTCTTCGGCCGTTATCATAACGATACAGCCGGAGGCTCTAAAAAGGGGCGCGACGTATGCCGATGCTTTGACAGAGGCAAAGAGGAGGGTCGACTTGTCCCAACTTGGGATCACGTCCCTCCAGTTCCGCAGGGCAGCCACTGGCGGCCGGGTACTGGAAATACCCGGTGTGACCTCTGGAGGAAAGGCGGACTCCCTCGCTGCAAAGTTGAGGGAGATATACAATGCGGAGGATATTCGGGTCTCCAGACCGTCTAAGTGTGCGGATTTGCGCATAAACGGTCTGGACGACTCCGTCACCAAGGAAGAACTGGTGACCGCCATCTCTGGAGTCGCGGAGTGCCAAGCCGACGTGGTAAAGGTTGGCGAGATCCGCCGAAACGCAGCAGGCATAGGCTCGGCCTTTGTTAGCTGCCCGGCGGCGGTGGCTAAGAAGGTAGCGAGTGGTGGCCGCCTCAGGGTGGGATGGGTATCGGCCCAAGTCAAGGTGCTGACCCCAAAGCCGATGCGTTGCTTCCGGTGCCTAGAAGTGGGGCACGTCCGGGAGCAATGCACCTCAGACGTCGATCGTAGCGACCTCTGCTATCGATGCGGCCAATCTGGCCACAAGGCGGGTGATTGTTCGGGCGTGCCGCACTGCGCAGTATGTGCCGCAGCGGGTAAGCCGCCCGGACATCGCATCGGAAGCAAGGCCTGTGCCCTGCCTTCCAAGAAGAAAGGCAGGAAGGGAGTTGCCGTGGCCATGACCCAGCAGCGCCCATCCCCACCCTCAACACAGGGCGAGAGTGCTCAAATGGAAGCCGATTGATAATGGCCCTGAAAGTACTTCAGGCTAATATCAACCACTCCGCCAGGGCTCAGGACCTCTTGGTTCAGAGCATGGCGGAGTGGTTGATACCGATTTCAATCGTGGCGGAACCGTATTTTGTCCCCCCACGGGACAATTGGTCAGGCGACATTGAGGGACGAGTGGTGATCGTGACCCAAGCAGCGGCGGGCTTTCCTCCACTCGAAAAGGTGATGAGGAGGCGAGGCTGTGTAGCTGTTGTGGCGGGGGGTGTCGCCTACATAGGCACTTACTTCTCCCCCAACAGGAGCCTCGCCGAGTTCGAGGGCTGGCTTTCCGAGTTGGAGAGTCTCGTCCAACAGTGCCGTCCATACCACGTGCTGATTGCTGGCGACTTCAACGCCAAATCAGCATTGTGGGGATCGCCTGTTGCGAACGAGAGAGGCCAGCCATTGGAGGAATGGGCAGCTGCCCTTGGTCTGCTGCTGCTCAACAGAGGGGCGGTGCAAACGTGCGTGCGTCAGCAGGGCGGGTCCATAGTGGACCTCACGTTCGCTAGCCCTACCCTGGCGCGCCGTGTGCAGGACTGGGAGGTACTGGAGGGAGTGGAGACGTTGTCCGATCACCGGTACATCCGGATGACCGTTTCCCCCCCAGGAATCCCGGGAGGTCCAAGCCGCCCTCGAACGGAGCGGTCACCACGATGGGCCCTCAAACGCCTGGACAGCGAGGTCCTGCTGGAGGCAGCCATCGTCCAGGCGTGGATCCCGAGGTCGGATGCAGTGGAGGTTGACGCCGAGGCGGAGTGGTTCCGGGGGGCGTTAACAGAGATCTGTGACGCCTCGATGCCCCGAGTGGGTTCCCTGCCGCCGCGCCGCAGCGTGCACTGGTGGACGCCCGAGCTAGCCCACCTCCGCGAGGAGTGTGTGGCGGCTAGGCGTGAATACGCCAGACAGCGCAGGCGCCGGCATTGGGACCCGGACCGGGAGGACGAACTGTACGCCCTGTACAGACAAATGGTCACCTCCCTGCAGACGGACATAGCGCGAGCCAAAGACGGTGCCCGAGAGCAGATGCTCGATGCCTTGGACCGCGATCCGTGGGGAAGACCATATAAGTGGGTCCGGAACAAGATCCGCCCATGGGCGCCACCTCTTACGCAGACCATGAGGCCGGACTTGTTGGAGAACGTGGTTGCCACCCTGTTTCCGCAGGCGGGCGACCACGTGGCCCCGAGGATGGCTTTCCCTTCGAATCGCGGGAGGGACGAGGATGCAGAGGCCGAGGAAGTGCCGCCCATTTCCCAGGGGGAACTCGCGGCGGCAGTCCTGCGGCTCAGGGCCAAAAACACGGCTCCTGGCCCGGACGGAATACCCGGACGGGCTTGGGTGCTGGCGTTGGAGGCCCTCGAGCCCCGGTTCAGGGAGTTCCTCACGGACTGCCTAAAGCAGGGCCGCTTTCCGCGAAGTTACAAGAGCGGTAAGCTCGTGCTGCTGCGCAAAGCGGGCAGACCTGCCGACTCGCCGGGGGCCTACCGCCCGATCGTGCTGCTGGACGAGGCTGGCAAGCTCTTGGAGCGGGTCATTGCCGCCCGTCTCAGCGAGCACTTGGAGCAGGTCGGGCCAAACCTGTCTGAGTCGCAGTTCGGCTTCCGCAAGGGCAGGTCCACCATCGATGCCATATCGAGGGTGAGGGCCTTTGCGGAAGTGGCCGTATCCCGGGGCGAGGTCGTCTTGGCTGTGTCATTAGACATAGCCAACGCCTTCAATACCCTCCCCTGGGGCTGCATTAGGACGGCACTGCGCTGTCACGAGGTGCCCACTTACCTGCGCCGGACCCTCGATGACTACTTCTCTGACAGAGATGTAGTCTACCCCACGAGGGAAGGATGGGGCAGGTGGGAGGTGTCGCGCGGAGTTCCGCAGGGCTCGGTCCTTGGACCAGTCATGTGGGACTTCGGCTACAATTGGGTACTTCGAGGCGGGCGCCTGAGTGGCATCGACATTGTGTGCTACGCCGATGACACTCTGGTCCTGGCTCGCGGGTCGACGTACCGTGATGCGTCGATCCTGGTCACGGCGGGTACGGCTCAAATAGTGAGCCGAATCCGGCGCTTGGGGCTAGAGGTGGCCCTGAGTAAGTCCGAGGCCGTATGCTTTCACGGTCCTCGGAACGCGCCACCAGCCGGAGCGGAGCTGGTCGTGGGAGGTGTTCCCATCGTCGTCGGCAAGACGATGAAGTACCTCGGTCTTGTTTTAGACAGCCGATGGGACTTCCGGGAGCATTTTAAGCAGCTAGCTCCGCGGCTCGTCGGAGCGGCGTCGGCTCTGGGTAGCCTGCTCCCAAATGTGGGAGGGCCGAACGCTGCATGCCGCCGCCTCTACACGGGGGTGGTGAGGTCTATGGCGCTCTACGGAGCGCCGATCTGGGCGGACGCTCTGAGTGCCCATAACACCCAACTGCTGCGGAGACCGCAGCGGTGTATGGCGCTCAGAGTGATACGTGCGTACCGCACAGTATCATTTGAGGCGGCGTGCATCTTGGCCGGGACATGTCCATGGGATCTGGACGCAGAGATGTTGGCGAACATCTACCGCCAACTGTCCGATACACGGTCCAGGGGTGATTCTGCTCCCCCTGAGGTGGTGAGACGTTGGCGGAGGCAGGGCCGAGAAAAGGCCATGGAGCGGTGGGCGCGCAGGCTCGAGGAGCCGTCCGCTGGTCGCCGCACTGTGGAGGCTTTCCGACCGATCCTCCGGGATTGGGTCAACCGTGAGGGTGGGGTTCTCTCGTTTAGGCTCGTGCAAGTGCTCACAGGGCATGGTTGCTTTGGTGAGTATCTGCATCGAGTTGCCGTGAGAGAACCCACACCGGTTTGCCACCAGTGTGGCGACCAGTCCGACACGGCGCAGCATACGCTGGAGGTGTGTCCGGCGTGGACAGCCCAGCGGGCCCAGCTCTTGGCCATAGTGGGGGTGGATCTCTCGCTTCCAACCGTTGCCGCGGCTATGGTTGGCAGCGAGAGATCCTGGAATGCGGTCCGGGACTTCTGCGAAGAAGTCCTGGAACGCAAAGAGGCCGAAGAGCGCATGAGAGAGGACGACATTGCGAGCCTCCCCATGCGCAGAAGGCGCCCCCGAGGCAGGCGTCTTGCACACGACCGCCTGCCTCCATAAGGGGAACTCTGGGTGGTTGGGCTTGGGGAAGCCCGCCATCCGTTTGAGAGTTCCCCGAGACTGCACGATGTGCTCTGTGTTTCAGCACATCGTAGCAATGCCGGGTGGAGCTCCCTAAGGGTTGAGCTCCCCGAGGAGGGTCCGGTAGCGGACAGCGCTGTTGGGGCCGCGGAGGAGTGCGCAAGCGTGCCCGTAGCCCCGACACATATAGCGCAGTGGCGGAAACACCCCAGGTTTTTAGTGGGTATGCCACCGATTAGCGGTGGAGACTCCCACATAACCACCGGCCTCCCCAGGTTTGGTGGTATCCATAAAGGATTTTCCTGGGTCAAAAAAAAAAAAAAAAAAAAAAAAAAAAGGTTAGGTTAGGTTGGGGTGCTGTGGCCGGAAACCTCCTCGTGGTGCACCCTGGGAATCACTTGGTAACTTCCTTCGCGGGTTCTTGCCGAGTGATTGCAGATGTCCGGTCGGGGGTCTTCTCTGCGCGCCCCTCTACCCTTCATTGAGGAGCGCGTGCAGAAGACATTGGGGGGTTAGCTCGGTTCTGTCCTGAGCTCGTTTGGGATTATGATGGATCAGTAGTTTCAGTTATAGATTCTACTGATAAATCATAGTCTCAAACAGGGGTTGGAGGCCTTCTGTGGTCTCAGGCAGTTGGCGATGTGAGCTCTCCACGGATCCCTCTGTTCAGCAGAGGGGCCAGTGGATGTGAGCTCTCGCCGGTGCCGGGAGGGACGTGCTCGGTATGTACTAACACTACTGCCGAGCAGGCTCTTCGCGAGCCAGCGTCGGAAATCGGAGCCCTGCTTGCGGCTACGGTCACGTCTCGTGGCTTGCGGCAGGACCGAGGGTCTTGGCTTGGTTGCCCGGACCGCGAGGAAGAAAACCTCTATAAAAAATCACCCCAAATCCCAAGCTGCGGCGCACGGCGAGGGGATGCATGGCCACTGGGTAGGGTTGGTCACGAGTGCGAACCACCGCCAGAGTACCGGCCGACACTCTGGTGTACTTAGGCTTACCCAGGTACAGGGGGCACTGCCTGGGTGGACTTTTTATTTCCCCCACACTCGTGGGAACAATATGGAAAGTTCGAACAATATTAATAAAAATTTAGAAGAGGGTTGTGAGCTCTTTTTGAGTTCGGCTGAGGAGTCTGACTCCTCAGCGATGAGTTTAGTGACCGTGTCATCACGGTCATCGTCAAGGTTGGCCGCGTCCAAGCGCAAGCGTGCGGCGCGACAGAATGAGGATGGTGACGGAGATGGCCAGGCGAGCTCCGGGGGCGACTCAGACGCCCCGGCTGCCAAGGCTGTGGCCGTCATGAAGAGAGGTCGAGGCCGCCCGCCCACAACGGGCGAGTATGTAGGCCTCGCTAAGGCCAAAGCAGAGCTTGTTGCCGCTGAGCGGGAGGAAATGGAGCTGAGGGTCGAGCAGGAGGTTGCTCAGATGACCCAGAGGCTCCGATCGGCAGGGTCAGCCCCATGCCTCCTCTCAGCTGCTACGACTGAGTTGGGTGCAGAACCCGCCTCAGTCTTAAATAAGAGGGTGCTGGACTGCGTGGCTACGATTAACCTCGTGGCTACTAAGTCTGGCAAACTGAAAGGGACCTTTACCAAGGCCCTCAAGGAGGCAGCGTCCACAATTAAGGACATCGTTGAGGACCTCCACACAAGGTCCGCAACGGATGAGACCCGCAAGCTGCAGGCCGCCAACGAGCGCCTGCAATCCGAGGTGTCAGATCTCCGAAAGGAAATAGTGGAGCTCCGTAAGATGATGGAGACGCGCACTCCTGCCTCCCAGCCCATTGGACAATTCTGGGCGAGGGAATCTGCGGATCCCGATGACTTGACGCAGTCCATCATGCGTCAAGTCGGGGGTATGATGAGCGCACGGTTTGAGGCACTCGAAGACCGCCTCCTTCCTGAAGTGCGCCAGCGCCCGCCCCTCGCCGCTGACCGAATGTTGGCCGCGAAACCCGGGGCCGCCGCGATCGCGCCTGCGAACAGAAGGAAGGAATTCCTAAAGTCTGCGAGCGCGTCGCGGGACCCGGGCACATCGGGCATGGCGGACTTGCCAGCCGTAAGCCTCCCCTCTGCCAAAGCCCCTAAGGGTAAGGGCAAAGGCAAGGGGAAGGGCAAAAAGGCCGCGATCAAGGGCAGCCAGCCTGAGCCCCCGAGTGCGGGGCCAGCCAGCCGCCCAGCGACTGAGGTGCAGCCACTTCCCTCAACTAGCAATAGTTGGGTGGAGGTTGCCAAGAAGAAGGCTCCAAAGAAGTCGAGTGGTAGAGGTGCTGCTTCTAAACAGCAGCCCAAGGCTAAACTACCACAAGGCGCAACACAGCGCGCAGCCACAGCGGTGCCCAAGACAAAGCTCCGCGTGCCCCGCTCTTCGGCTGTGGTTATAACCATACAGCCGGAGGCCCTAAAGAAGGGCATCACATACGCGGACGCGTTGTCAGAAGCTAAACGGAGAGTGGACCTGAGCCAGATTGGCATCACGTCCCTCCAATTCCGAAGGGCGGCTACGGGTGGTCGGATGCTGGAGATTCCCGGCACCACCACCGGTGAGAAGGCAGATTCCCTCGCTGCAAAGCTGAGGGAAATATATAACTCTGAGGAGATCCGGGTCACCAGGCCAACTAAGTGCGCGGATCTGCGCATCAGCGGGCTGGACGACTCGGTCTCCAAAGAGGAAGTGGTGGCGGCAATCTCCAGTTCTGGACAGTGTCAGGCCGATGTTATTAAGGCCGGAGATATTCGCTGGAACGCGGCTGGGGTTGGGACGATTTTCGTCAGCTGCCCAGTGACTGCCGTAAAAAGGGTTGTTGGCAATGGTCGCCTGAAGGTTGGGTGGATTTCGGCCCAAATTAAACTTCTGGCAGCAAAGCCGATGCGCTGCTTCCGGTGCCTCGAAGTGGGGCATGTCAGGGAGCAGTGCACCTCGGAGGCGGATCGTAGCAGTCTCTGCTACCGCTGTGGCCAACCTGGCCACAAGGCGAGCGAGTGCTCAGGCGTGCCGCACTGCGTAGTTTGCGCGGCTGCGGGTAAACCACCTGGGCATCGCATCGGAAGCAAGGCCTGTGCCCTGCCTTCCAAGAAGAAAGGTAGGAAGGGAGTTGCCGTGGCCATGACCCAGCAGCGCCCATCCCCACCCTCAACACAGGGCGAGAGTGCTCAAATGGAAGCCGATTGATAATGGCCCTGAAAGTACTTCAGGCTAATATCAACCACTCCGCCAGGGCTCAGGACCTCCTGGTCCAGAGCATGGCGGAGTGGTTGATACCCATTGCAATTGTGGCGGAGCCCTATCGTGTCCCCCCACGGGATAATTGGTCGTGTGACAATGAGGGTCTTGTGGTGATCGTGACCCAAGCAGCTGCGGGCTTTCCTCCGGTCGAAAAGGTGATGAAGAGGCGAGGCTGTGTAGCTGTTGTGGCGGGGGGTGTCGCCTATATAGGCACTTACTTCTCCCCCAACAGAAGCCTCGCCGATTTCGAGGGCTGGCTTTCCGAGTTGGAGTCTCTCGTCCTACAGTGTCGTCCCCACCAGGTGCTGATTGCTGGCGACTTTAACGCCAAGTCAGCCATGTGGGGATCGCCTGTTGCAAACGAGAGAGGCCAGCCATTGGAGGAATGGGCAGCTGCCCTTGGTCTGCTGCTGCTCAACAGAGGGGCGGTGCACACGTGCGTGCGTCAGCAGGGAGGGTCCATCGTGGACCTCACGTTCGCTAGCCCTACCCTGGCGCGCCGTGTGCAGGACTGGGAGGTACTGGAGGGAGTGGAGACGTTGTCCGATCACCGGTACATCCGGATGACCGTCTCCCCCTCAGGAATCCCGGGAGGTCCAAACCGCCCTCGAACGGAGCGGTCGCCACGATGGGCCCTCAAACGCCTGGACAGTGAGGTCCTGCTGGAGGCAGCCATTGTCCAGGCGTGGATCCCGAGGTCGGATGCAGTGGAGGTTGACGCCGAGGCGGAGTGGTTCCAGGGGGCGTTAACAGAGATCTGTGACGCCTCGATGCCCCGAGTGGGTTCCCTGCCGCCGCACCGCAGTGTGCACTGGTGGACGCCCGAGCTGGCCCACCTCCGCGAGGAGTGTGTGGCGGCTAGGCGTGAATACGCCAGACAGCGCAGGCGCCGGCATTGGGACCCGGACCGGGAGGACGAACTGTACGCCTTGTACAGACAAGTGGTCACCTCCCTGCAGACCGAGATGGCGAGGGCTAAGGAAAGTGCCAGGCAGAGTATGCTCGACGCCTTGGACCGCGATCCGTGGGGAAGGCCATATAAGTGGGTCCGGGACAAGATCCGCCCATGGGCGCCACCTTTGACGCAGACCATGAGGCCGGACTTGTTGGAGAGCGTGGTTGCCACCCTGTTTCCGCAGGCGGGTGACCACGTGGCCCCAAGGATGGCCTTCCCCTCTAATCGCGGGAGGGTCGAGGATGCAGAGGCCGAGGAAGTGCCGCCCATTTCCCAAGGGGAACTCGCGGCGGCAGTCCTGCGGCTCAGGGCCAAAGACACGGCTCCTGGCCCGGACGGAATACCCGGACGGGCTTGGGTGCTGGCGTTGGAGGCCCTCGAGCCCCGGTTCAGGGAGTTCCTCACGGAGTGCCTAAAGCAGGGCCGCTTTCCGCGGCGCTACAAGAGCGGTAAGCTAGTGCTGCTGCGCAAGGCGGGCAGACCTGCCGAGTCGCCGGGGGCCTACCGCCCGATCGTGCTGTTGGACGAGGCTGGCAAGCTCTTGGAGCGGGTCATTGCCGCCCGTCTCAACAGGCACTTGGAGCAGGTCGGGCCAAACCTGTCTGACTCGCAGTTCGGTTTCCGCAAGGGCAGGTCCACCATCGATGCCATATCGAGGGTGAGGGCCTTTGCGGAAGTGGCCGTATCCCGGGGCGAGGTCGTCTTGGCTGTGTCATTAGACATAGCCAACGCCTTCAATACCCTCCCCTGGGGCTGCATTAGGACGGCACTGCGCTGTCACGAGGTGCCCCCCTACCTGCGCCGGACCCTCGATGACTACTTCTCTGACAGAGATGTAGTCTACCCCACGAGGGAAGGATGGGGCAGGTGGGCGGTGTCGCTCGGAGTTCCGCAGGGCTCGGTCCTTGGACCAGTCATGTGGGACTTCGGCTACAATTGGGTACTTCGAGGCGGGCGCTTGAGTGGCATCGACGTTGTGTGCTATGCCGATGACACTCTGGTCCTGGCTCGCGGTTCGACGTACCGTGATGCGTCGATCCTGGCCACGGCGGGCACGGCTCAAATAGTGAGCCGAATCCGGCGCTTGGGGCTAGAGGTGGCCCTGAGTAAGTCCGAGGCCGTGTGCTTTCACGGTCCTCGGAATGCGCCACCGGCCGGAGCGGAGCTGGTCGTGGGAGGTGTTCCCATCGTCGTCGGCAAGACGATGAAGTACCTCGGTCTTGTTTTAGACAGCCGATGGGACTTCCGGGAGCATTTTAAGCAGCTAGCTCCGCGGCTCGTCGGAGCGGCGTCGGCTCTGAGTAGCCTTCTCCCGAATGTGGGAGGGCCGAACGCTGCATGCCGCCGCCTCTACACGGGGGTGGTGAGGTCTATGGCGCTCTACGGAGCGCCGATCTGGGCGGACGCTCTGAGCGCCCATAACACCCAACTGCTGCGGAGACCGCAGCGGTGTATGGCGCTCAGAGTGATACGTGCGTACCGCACAGTATCATTTGAGGCGGCGTGCATCTTGGCCGGGACATGTCCATGGGACCTGGACGCAGAGATGTTGGCGAACATCTACCGCCAACTGTCTGATACACGGGCCAGGGGTGATTCTGCTCCCCCTGAGGTGGTGAGACGTTGGCGGAGGCAGGGCCGAGAAAAGGCCATGGAGCGGTGGGCGCGCAGGCTCGAGGAGCCGTCCGCTGGTCGCCGCACTGTGGAGGCTTTCCGACCGATCCTCCGGGATTGGGTCAACCGTGAGGGTGGGGTTCTCTCGTTTAGGCTCGTGCAGGTGCTCACAGGGCATGGTTGCTTTGGTGAGTATCTGCATCGAGTTGCCGGGAGAGAACCCACACCGGTTTGCCACCAGTGTGGCGACCAGTCCGACACGGCGCAGCATACGCTGGAGGTGTGTCCGGCGTGGACAGTCCAGCGGGCCCAGCTCGTGGCCATAGTGGGGGTGGATCTCTCGCTTCCAACCGTTGCTGCGGCTATGGTTGGCAGCGAGAGATCCTGGAATGCGGTCCGGGACTTCTGCGAAGAGGTCCTGGAACGCAAAGAGGCCGAAGAGCGCATGAGGGAGGACGACATTGCGAGCCTCCCCATGCGCAGAAGGCGCCCCCGAGGCAGGCGTCTTGCACACGACCGCCTGCCTCCATAAGGGGAACTCTGGGTGGTTGGGCTTGGGGAAGCCCGCCATCCGTTTGAGAGTTCCCCGAGACTGCACGATGTGCTCTGTGTTTCAGCACATCGTAGCAATGCCGGGTGGAGCTCCCTAGGGGTTGAGCTCCCCGAGGAGGGTCCGGTAGCGGACAGCGCTGTTGGGGCCGCGGAGGAGTGCGTAAGCGTGCCCGCAGCCCCGACACATATAGCGCAGTGGCGGAAGCACCCCAGGTTTTTAGTGGGTATGCCACCGATTAGCGGTGGAGACTCCCACATAACCACCGGCCTCCCCAGGTTTGGTGGTATCCATAAAGGATTTTCCTGGGTCAAAAAAAAAAAAAAAAAAAAAAAAAAAAAAAAAAAAAAAAAAAAAAAAAAAAAAAAAAAAGGTTAGGTTAGGTTAGGTTAGGTTAGGTTAGGTTAGGTTAGGTTAGGTTAGGTTAGGTTAGGTTAGGTTAGGTTAGGTTAGGTTAGGTTAGGTTGGGGTGCTGTGGCCGGAAACCTCCTCGTGGTGCACCCTGGGAATCACTTGGTAACTTCCTTCGCGGGTTCTTGCCGGGTGATTGCAGATGTCCGGTCGGGGGTCTTCTCTGCGCGCCCCTCTACCTTACATTGAGGAGCGCGTGCAGAAGACATTGGGGGGGGGAGGAGCTCAGTTCTGTCCTGAGCTCGTTTGGGATTATGATGGATCAGTAGTTTCAGTCATAGATTCTACTGATAAATCATAGTCTCAAACAGGGGTTGGAGGCCTTCTGTGGTCTCAGGCAGTTGGCGATGTGAGCTCTCCACGGATCCCTCTGTTCAGCAGAGGGGCCAGTGGATGTGAGCTCTCGCCGGTGCCGGGAGGGACGTGCTCGGTATGTACTCACACTACTGCCGAGCAGGCTCTTCGCGAGCCAGCGTCGTAAATCGGAGCCCTGCTTGCGGCTACGGTCACGTCTCGTGGCTTGCGGCAGGACCGAGGGTCTTGGCTTGGTCGCCCGGACCGCGAGGAAGAAAACCTCTATAAAAAATCACCCCAAATCCCAAGCTGCGGCGCACGGCGAGGGGATGCATGGCCACTGGGTAGGGTTGGTCACGAGTGCGAACCACCGCCAGAGTACCGGCCGACACTCTGGTGTACTTAGGCTTACCCGGGTACAGGGGGCACTGCCTGGGTGGACTTTTTATTTCCCCCATACTCGTGGGAATAGTATGGAGAATTGTAATAAAAACCAAAATTTAAATGAAGAAGGATCGGGGCTCTTTTTGAGTTCGGCTGAGGAGTCTGACTCCTCAGCGATGAGTTTAGTGACCGTATCATCACGGTCATCGTCAAGGTTGGCCGCGTCCAAGCGCAAGCGTGCGGCGCGACATAATGAGGATGGTGACGGAGATGGCCAGGTGAGCTCCGGGGGCGACTCAGACGCCCCGGCTGCCAAGGCTGTGGCCGTCACGAAGCGAGGTCGAGGCCGCCCACCAACAACGGGCGAGTACGTAGGCCTCGCTAAGGCAAAAGCGGAGCTCGTTGCCGCTGAGCGGGAGGAAATGGAGCTGAGGGTCGAGCAGGAGGTTGCTCAGATGACCCAGAGGCTCCGATCGGCAGGGTCAGCCCCATGCCTCCTCTCTGCTGCTGCGACTGAGTTGGGTGCAGAACCCGCTTCAGTCTTAAATAAGAGGGTGCTGGACTGCGTGGCTACAATTAACCTCGTGGCCACTAAGTCAGGCAAACTGAAAGGGACCTTTACCAAGGCCCTCAAGGAGGCAGCGTCCACAATTAAGGACATCGTCGAGGACCTCCACACAAGGTCCTCAACGGATGAGACCCGCAAGCTGCAGGCCGCCAACGAGCGCCTACAGTCCGAGGTGTCAGATCTTCGCAAGGAGATATTGGAGCTCCGTAAGATGATGGAAACGCGCACTCCTGCCTCCCCGCCCATTGGACAGTTCTGGGCGAGGGAACCGGGGACTGCGGATCCCGATGATTTGACGCAGTCCATCATGCGTCAAGTCGGGGGTATGATGAGCGCACGGTTTGAGGCACTCGAAGACCGCCTCCTTCCTGAAGTGCGCCAGCGCCCGCCTCTCGCCGCTGACCGAAGGTTGGCCGCGAAACCCGGGGTCCCCGCGATCGCGCCTGCGAACAGAAGGAAGGAATTCCTAAAGTCCGCGAGCGCGTCGCAGGACCCGGGCACATCGGGCATGGCGGACTTGCCAGCCGTAAGCCTCCCCTCTGCCAAAGCCCCTAAGGGTAAGGGCAAAGGCAAGGGTAAGGGCAAAAAGGCCGCGATCAAGGGCAGCCAGCCTGAGCCCCCGAGTGCGGGGCCAGCCAGCCGCCCAGCGACTGAGGTGCAGCCACTTCCCTCAACTAGCAATAGTTGGGTGGAGGTTGCCAAGAAGAAGGCTCCAAAGAAGACGAGCGGTAGAGGTGCTGCTTCTAAACAGCAGCCCAAGGCTAAAATACCACAAGGCGCAACACAGCGCGCAGCCACAGCGGTGCCCAAGACAAAGCTCCGCGTGCCCCGCTCTTCGGCTGTAGTTATAACCATACAGCCGGAGGCCCTAAAGAAGGGCATCACATACGCAGACGCGTTGTCAGAAGCAAAACGGAGAGTGGACCTGAGCCAGATTGGCATCACGTCCCTCCAATTCCGAAGGGCGGCTACGGGTGGTCGGATGCTGGAGATTCCCGGCACCACCACCGGTGAGAAGGCAGATTCCCTCGCTGCAAAGCTGAGGGAAATCTACAACTCTGAGGAGATCCGGGTCACCAGGCCAACTAAGTGCGCAGATCTGCGCATCAGCGGGCTGGACGACTCGGTCTCCAAAGAGGAAGTGGTGGCGGCAATCTCCAGTTCTGGACAGTGCCAGGCCGATGTAATTAAGGCCGGAGATATTCGCTGGAACGCGGCTGGGGTTGGGACGATTTTCGTCAGCTGCCCGGTGACTGCCGTAAAAAGGGTTGTTGGCAATGGTCGCCTGAAGGTTGGGTGGATTTCGGCCCAAATTAAACTTCTGGCAGCAAAGCCGATGCGCTGCTTCCGGTGCCTCGAAGTGGGGCATGTCAGGGAGCAGTGCACCTCGGAGGCGGATCGTAGCAGTCTCTGCTACCGCTGTGGCCAACCTGGCCACAAGGCGAGCGAGTGCTCAGGCGTGCCGCACTGCGTAGTTTGCGCGGCTGCGGGTAAACCACCTGGGCATCGCGTTGGGACCAAGGCATGCGCCTTGCCCTCCAAAAAGAAAGGCCGGAAGGCGGCTGCTGCGGCCAAGTCCCAGCAGCGACCATCCCCACCCTCGACGCAGGGCGAGACGGCGCTAATGGACGCCGATTAGTATGGCCCTTAGGTTACTACAGGCGAACATCAACCACTCCGCCAGGGCTCAGGACCTCCTGGTCCAGAGCATGGCGGAGTGGTTGATACCCATTGCAATTGTGGCGGAGCCCTATCGTGTCCCCCCACGGGATAATTGGTCGGGTGACAATGAGGGTCTTGTGGTGATCGTGACCCAAGCAGCTGCGGGCTTTCCTCCGGTCGAAAAGGTGGTGAAGAGGCGAGGCTGTGTAGCTGTTGTGGCGGGGGGTGTCGCCTATATAGGCACTTACTTCTCCCCCAACAGAAGCCTCGCCGATTTCGAGGGCTGGCTTTCCGAGTTGGAGTCTCTCGTCCTACAGTGTCGTCCCCACCAGGTGCTGATTGCTGGCGACTTTAACGCCAAGTCAGCCATGTGGGGATCGCCTGTTGCGAACGAGAGAGGCCAGCCATTGGAGGAATGGGCAGCTGCCCTTGGTCTGCTGCTGCTCAACAGAGGGGCGGTGCACACGTGCGTGCGTCAGCAGGGAGGGTCCATCGTGGACCTCACGTTCGCTAGCCCTACCCTGGCGCGCCGTGTGCAGGACTGGGAGGTACTGGAGGGAGTGGAGACGTTGTCCGATCACCGGTACATCCGGATGACCGTCTCCCCCTCAGGAATCCCGGGAGGTCCAATCCGCCCTCGAACGGAGCGGTCGCCACGATGGGCCCTCAAACGCCTGGACAGCGAGGTCCTGCTGGAGGCAGCCATTGTCCAGGCGTGGATCCCGAGGTCGGATGCAGTGGAGGTTGACGCCGAGGCGGAGTGGTTCCAGGGGGCGTTAACAGAGATCTGTGACGCCTCGATGCCCCGAGTGGGTTCCCTGCCGCCGCGCCGCAGTGTGCACTGGTGGACGCCCGAGCTGGCCCACCTCCGCGAGGAGTGTGTGGCGGCTAGGCGTGAATACGCCAGACAGCGCAGGCGCCGGCATTGGGACCCGGACCGGGAGGTCGAACTGTACGCCTTGTACAGACAAGTGGTCACCTCCCTGCAGACCGAGATGGCGAGGGCTAAGGACAGTGCCAGGCAGAGTATGCTCGACGCCTTGGACCGCGATCCGTGGGGAAGGCCATATAAGTGGGTCCGGGACAAGATCCGCCCATGGGCGCCACCTTTGACGCAGACCATGAGGCCGGACTTGTTGGAGAACGTGGTTGCCACCCTGTTTCCGCAGGCGGGTGACCACGCGGCCCCAAGGATGGCCTTCCCCTCTAATCGCGGGAGGGTCGAGGATGCAGAGGCCGAGGAAGTGCCGCCCATTTCCCAGGGGGAACTCGCGGCGGCAGTCCTGCGGCTCAGGGCCAAAGACACGGCTCCTGGCCCGGACGGAATACCCGGACGGGCTTGGGTGCTGGCGTTGGAGGCCCTCGAGCCCCGGTTCAGGGAGTTCCTCACGGAGTGCCTAAAGCAGGGCCGCTTTCCGCGGCGCTACAAGAGCGGTAAGCTAGTGCTGCTGCGCAAGGCGGGCAGACCTGCCGACTCGCCGGGGGCCTACCGCCCGATCGTACTGTTGGACGAGGCTGGCAAGCTCTTGGAGCGGGTCATTGCCGCCCGTCTCAACAGGCACTTGGAGCAGGTCGGGCCAAACCTGTCTGACTCGCAGTTCGGCTTCCGCAAGGGCAGGTCCACCATCGATGCCATATCGAGGGTGAGGGCCTTTGCGGAAGTGGCCGTATCCCGGGGCGAGGTCGTCTTGGCTGTGTCATTAGACATAGCCAACGCCTTCAATACCCTCCCCTGGGGCTGCATTAGGACGGCACTGCGCTGTCACGAGGTGCCCCCCTACCTGCGCCGGACCCTCGATGACTACTTCTCTGACAGAGATGTAGTCTACCCCACGAGGGAAGGATGGGGCAGGTGGGCGGTGTCGCTCGGAGTTCCGCAGGGCTCGGTCCTTGGACCAGTCATGTGGGACTTCGGCTACAATTGGGTACTTCGAGGCGGGCGCTTGAGTGGCATCGACGTTGTGTGTTATGCCGATGACACTCTGGTCCTGGCTCGCGGTTCGACGTACCGTGATGCGTCGATCCTGGCCACGGCGGGCACGGCTCAAATAGTGAGCCGAATCCGGCGCTTGGGGCTAGAGGTGGCCCTGAGTAAGTCCGAGGCCGTGTGCTTTCACGGTCCTCGGAATGCGCCACCGGCCGGAGCGGAGCTGGTCGTGGGAGGTGTTCCCATCGTCGTCGGCAAGACGATGAAGTACCTCGGTCTTGTTTTAGACAGCCGATGGGACTTCCGGGAGCATTTTAAGCAGCTAGCTCCGCGGCTCGTCGGAGCGGCGTCGGCTCTGAGTAGCCTTCTCCCGAATGTGGGAGGGCCGAACGCTGCATGCCGCCGCCTCTACACGGGGGTGGTGAGGTCTATGGCGCTCTACGGAGCGCCGATCTGGGCGGACGCTCTGAGCGCCCACAACATCAAACTGCTGCGCAGACCGCAGCGGTGTATGGCGCTCAGAGTGATACGTGCGTACCGCACAGTATCATTTGAGGCGGCGTGCATCTTGGCCGGGACATGTCCATGGGACCTGGACGCAGAGATGTTGGCGAACATCTACCGCCAACTGTCCGATACACGGGCCAGGGGTGATTCTGCTCCCCCTGAGGTGGTGGGACGTTGGCGGAGGCAGGGCCGAGAAAAGGCCATGGAGCGGTGGGCGCGCAGGCTCGAGGAGCCGTCCGCTGGTCGCCGCACTGTGGAGGCTTTCCGACCGATCCTCCGGGATTGGGTCAACCGTGAGGGTGGGGTTCTCTCGTTTAGGCTCGTGCAGGTGCTCACAGGGCATGGTTGCTTTGGTGAGTATCTGCATCGGGTTGCCGGGAGAGAACCCACACCGGTTTGCCACCAGTGTGGCGACCAGTCCGACACGGCGCAGCATACGCTGGAGGTGTGTCCGGCGTGGACAGTCCAGCGGGCCCAGCTCGTGGCCATAGTGGGGGTGGATCTCTCGCTTCCAACCGTTGCTGCGGCTATGGTTGGCAGCGAGAGATCCTGGAATGCGGTCCGGGACTTCTGCGAAGAGGTCCTGGAACGCAAAGAGGCCGAAGAGCGCATGAGGGAGGACGACATTGCGAGCCTCCCCATGCGCAGAAGGCGCCCCCGAGGCAGGCGTCTTGCACACGACCGCCTGCCTCCATAAGGGGAACTCTGGGTGGTTGGGCTTGGGGAAGCCCTCCACCCGTTCGAGAGTTCCCCGAGACTGCACGATGTGCTCTGTGTTTCAGCACATCGTAGCAATGTCGGGTGGAGCTCCCTAGGAGTTGAGCTCCCCGAGGAGGGTCCGGTAGCGGACAGCGCTGTTGGGGCCGCGGAGGAGTGCGCAAGCGTGCCCGTAGCCCCGACACATATAGCGCAGTGGCGGAAACACCCCAGGTTTTTAGTGGGTATGCCACCGATTAGCGGTGGAGACTCCCACATAACCACCGGCCTCCCCAGGTTTGGTGGTATCCATAAAGGATTTTCCTGGGTCAAAAAAAAAAAAAAAAAAAAAAAGGTTAGGTTAGGTTGGGTACGGAACCCGTATATGATCTCTTTGTTGTCCGACTGTTCCTCCGTGTGTCAAGACTTTTTATCTCAAGAACGCGTAAAGCTAACGAATTGAAATTTTAACCGTAGACGTATATTTATAATTTCTTGCAGTTGTGAAAAATCAAACTTCTCAATTATGATAAAAAAAAATCTGCCATTAATACGAGTATCGTAAAAACTGCAAATTTCGACACTCACAAGGAAATCAAAACCTATAGGCTACTTCCCGTTGACATAGATCTATAAAACTTCCCCCCCGAGTGGGTTCCCGCCTTGTCGTGGCGGGGGGGCTTAGTAGCCAGGTCTCGCCAGCCTGGTGAACCAAGAGGAACCCGAGGTGGGGCCGGCCTCTCCGGGTCTTGGGCCTCGACAAGCCCGTGCGGAGGCTGGCCAGTAGGTCGCTAGTCGACTGAGGTGGACTGCGGTGTCGCGCTCGTCGCGATACCGCGGCCGAGCCCATCGAGGCGGGGGCGGCGACGGGATGGACGGGCGGCGAGTGTGCCGCTGTCTATCCGTCCTGCCAGCGGCCCTAACGGGTGCCGCCAACGTGTTGGCGGAGGCGGTGGGGCTGCAGGGGAAGAGGAGTGTCGGTATCGCGACGGCCGCTCTCCCTATCCTCTGCAGCCGTAGTGGCAGGCGCGGGGCCACTTTAATTGACCCGTTGCATCGGGACCAGGGCTGTCGGACACGGGTGCTGTCTGACGCCCAGTGCTGGTTGGTCCCAGGTGGTGGATGACGATGTGTCTGGTGTTCGGCACATCGTCATTCTGGCGGGAGCCGAAGCTCCGTGGTGGGGCCCGAGTTGGGCCAGCGCTGTCGGGTGCCGCGGAGGAGTGCGCAAGCGTGCCCGTAGCCCCGACACCAGGCGCAGTGGCGGAACACCCAGGGGTTTTGGTGGGTATACTGTCCAGTCGGCAGGACTCCCACATAACCACCCGCCTGCCCTCGAGGTGCGGTGGTATCTATAAAAGATTTCCCCTGGTAAAAAAAAAAAAAAAAAAAAAAAAAAGGTTAGGTTAGGTTGGGGTGCTGTGGCCGGAAACCTCCTCGTGGTGCACCCTGGGAATCACTTGGTAACTTCCTTCGCGGGTTCTTGCCGAGTGATTGCAGATGTCCGGTCGGGGGTCTTCTCTGCGCGCCCCTCTACATTACATTGAGGAGCGCGTGCAGAAGACATTGGGGGGGGAGGAGCTCAGTTCTGTCCTGAGCTCGTTTGGGATTATGATGGATCAGTAGTTTCAGTCATAGATTCTACTGATAAATCATAGTCTCAAACAGGGGTTGGAGGCCTTCTGCGGTCTCAGGCAGTTGGCGATGTGAGCTCTCCACGGATCCCTCTGTTCAGCAGAGGGGCCAGTGGATGTGAGCTCTCGCCGGTGCCGGGAGGGACGTGCTCGGTATGTACTCACACTACTGCCGAGCAGGCTCTTCGCGAGCCAGCGTCGTAAATCGGAGCCCTGCTTGCGGCTACGGTCACGTCTCGTGGCTTGCGGCAGGACCGAGGGTCTTGGCTTGGTTGCCCGGACCGCGAGGAAGAAAACCTCTATAAAAAATCACCCCAAATCCCAAGCTGCGGCGCACGGCGAGGGGATGCATGGCCACTGGGTAGGGTTGGTCACGAGTGCGAACCACCGCCAGAGTACCGGCCGACACTCTTGGCGTATTAGGCTTACCTAGGTACAGGGGGCACTGCCTGGGTGGACTTTTATTTCCCCCACACTCGTGGGAACAGTATGGATAGTAAAAATAAAAATAAAAATGATGAAGAGGGATGCGGGCTCTTTTTGAGTCCGGCTGAGGAGTCAGACTCCTCAGCGATGAGTCTGGTGACCGTGTCATCACGGTCATCGTCGAGATTGGCAGCGTCCAAGCGTAAGCGTGGGACGCGTAACGCAATGGAGGACGAAGACGGTGATGGCCAGGTGAGCTCCGGGGGCGACTCAGACGCCCCGGCTGCCAAGGCTGTGGCCGTCATGAGGAGGGGTCGAGGCCGTCCGCCCACAACGGGCGAGTACGTAGGCCTTGCTGCAGCCAAGGCGAAGCTCGTGGCTGTGGAAAGAGAGGAGCTGGAGTTGCGGGTCGAGCAGGAGGTCGCTCGAATGACCCAACGACTCCGCTCATCGGGATCGGCGCCATGCCTCCTATCCGCTCTGTCCTCAGAGACGAGCGGGGAGCTGGCCTCCGATCTTAATTTGAAGGTACAGGATTGCGTGGCCATGATCAACCTCGTGGCCACGAAGTCCGGAAAACTGAAGGGCACCTTCACGAAGGCCCTAAAAGAAGCGGCGTCCACCATTCAGGTGGTGGTGGAGGACCTCCACAAGAGGACCTCCACCGATGAGACACGAAACCTGCAGGCCGCTAACAAGCGCCTGCAGACCGAGGTTGCCGATCTTCGCAAGGAGATCGCGGAGCTCCGCACGTTGATGATGGAGACACGTGCGGCTCCTGACCCCGTGTCTTCTGGACAGCCGGTCCAGATGGTAGCAGACTCCGAAGACTTGTCGCAGGCGATAATGCGGCAAGTCGGCGGAATGGTGAGCGCGAGGTTCGAGGCTCTGGAAGATCGTCTTCTTCCGGAGAAGCGCACCCGCCCACCGCTTGCTGCCGATAAAAAGGTTGCAGCAAAGGCTGGCCCTGCGGTTGGCCCTGCGGTTGCCCCCGCGAACAGGAGGAAAGAGTTCCTCAAGTCCGCGGCTGCACCGCAGGTGCCGGGTCCTTCGAGCATGGCAGACTTCCCTGCCTTAGCTCCCCCCTCGGCCCAAAGCCAACGTAAAGGCAAGGGCAAGGGGAAGGGCAGGGGGAAGGCCTCGCCCGTGGTGCCCGTAGTGCCCGCAGTGGAGGCGCAACCGGCTCCTTCGACGAGTCAGGAATGGGTGACGGTGGCGAAGAAGGCCCCCCCCAAGAAGAAGAAGGCGACTGCCACGGTGGCTCCGGCCCCGGCTGCACCACAAAGACGTGGTCAGACGCAGCCGCCAAAACGCGCCACTCAGCGCACCGCGGAAGCGCCCAGGCTTCGTGTGCCCAAGTCCTCGGCTGTGATCATCACGATCCAGCCAGAGGCTCTGAAAAAGGGCATCACTTACGCGGATGCCTTGGGCGAAGCGAAGAGGAGGGTCGATCTTGCCCAGATTGGGATCACGACCCTCCAATTTCGCAAGGCGGCCACTGGTGGTCGGGTTTTGGAGATACCCGGCACCACCACTGGAGAGAAGGCGGACTCCCTCGCAAACAAGCTGAGGGAGATCTATAATTCTGAGGAGATCCGAGTCTCCAGACCGACCAAGTGCGCAGACTTGCGCGTGAGCGGTTTGGATGACTCGGTCACCAAAGAAGAGATAGTGGCAGCCGTCTCCAGCGTTGGGGGGTGCCGGGTTGACCTGATAAAGGTCGGTGACATCCGTCGCAACCCGGCCGGCATAGGAGCCACCTTCATCAGCTGCCCAGTGGGGGTAGCGAAGAAGGTGCTCAGCGGTGGCCGCCTGAAAGTGGGGTGGGTGTCAGCCCAGGTGAAGCTGCTGACCACACGGCCGATGCGCTGCTTCCGGTGCCTTGAAGTGGGGCACGTCCGGGAGCAGTGCTCCTCAGAGGTGGACCGGAGCGAGTTGTGCTACCGGTGTGGTCAGCCTGGCCACAAGGCGAACACGTGCACGGGTGCGCCGCATTGCCTAGTTTGCGCTGCGGCTGGGAAACCACCCGGACACCGCGTGGGGAGCAAGGGTTGTGCCTTGCCCTCCAAGAGACGAAGGAGGGTAGCTGCCGCGGCCAGGTCCCAGCAGCAACCTTCCCCACCCCATAGACAGGGAGAGGCTTCGCACATGGAAGCCGATTGATATGGCCCTGACTCTACTTCAGGCCAATATCAACCACTCCGCCAGGGCTCAGGACCTCTTGGTCCAGAGCATGGCGGAGTGGTTGATACCCATATCAATCGTGGCGGAGCCGTACTACGTGCCACCAAGGGACAATTGGTCCGGCGATAATGAGGGACGAGTGGTGATCGTCACCCAAGCAGCAGCGGGCTTTCCTCCACTCGAGAAGGTAGTGAAGGGGCGAGGCTGTGTAGCTGTTGTGGCGGGGGGTGTCGCCTATATAGGCACTTACTTCTCCCCCAACAGGAGCCTCGCCGAGTTCGAGAGTTGGCTTTCCGAGTTGGAATCTCTCGTCCAACAGTGTCGTCCATACCACGTGCTGATCGCTGGCGACTTCAACGCCAAATCAGCATTGTGGGGATCGCCTGTTGCGAATGAGAGAGGCCAGCCACTGGAGGAATGGGCAGCTGCCCTTGGGCTGCTGCTGCTCAACACGGGGACGGTGCACACGTGTGTGCGGCAACAGGGTGGGTCGATTGTGGACCTCGCGTTCGCGACCCCTACCCTGGCGCGCCGTGTGCAGGACTGGGAAGTACTGGAGGGAGTGGAGACGCTGTCCGATCACCGGTATATCCGGATGACCGTCTCCCCCCCAGGAGTCCCGGGAGGTCCGAGCCGCCCCCGAACGGAGCGGTCACCACGATGGGCCCTCAAGCGCTTGGATAGCGAGGTCCTCTTGGAGGCGGCTATCGTGAAGGCGTGGATCCCGAGGCCGGATGCAGTGGAGGTAGACGCTGAGGCGGACTGGTTCTGCGAGGCGTTGACACAGGTGTGTGACGCCTCCATGCCCCGAGTGGGTTCCCTGCCGGCGCGTCGCAGCGTGTCTTGGTGGACGCCTGAGTTGGCGCACCTCCGCGAGGAGTGTGTTGCCGCTCGGCGTGAATACGCCAGACAGCGCCGACGCCGGCACTGGGACCCGGACCGGGAGGAGGAACTGTACGCCTTGTACAGGCAGGAGGTCACCTCCCTGCAGGCCGAGATAGCGCGAGCCAAGGACAGTGCCAGGCAGAGCATGCTTGACGCCTTAGACCGCGATCCGTGGGGAAGGCCATATAAGTGGGTCCGGAACAAGATCCGCCCATGGGCGCCACCTTTGACGCAAACCATGCGGCCGGACTTGTTGGAGAACGTGGTTGCCACCCTGTTTCCACAGGCGGGCGACCACGTAACCCCGAGGATGGCATTCCCCTCTAATCGTGGGAGGGTCGAGAATGCAGAGGCTGAGGAAGTGCCGCCCGTTTCCCAGGGGGAACTCGCGGCGGCAATCCTGAAGCTCAGGGCCAAGAACACGGCTCCTGGCCCGGACGGAATCCCCGGACGGGCTTGGGTGCTGGCGTTGGAGGCCCTGGAGCCGCGGTTCAGGAGCTTCCTCACGGACTGCTTGAGGCAGGGCCGCTTTCCGCGGCGGTACAAGAGTGGAAAACTTGTACTGCTGCGCAAGGCGGGTAGACCTGCTGACTCGCCGGGGGCCTACCGCCCGATTGTGCTGTTGGACGAGGCTGGGAAGCTCTTAGAGCGTATCATCGCCGCCCGTCTCAACAAGCACCTGGAGCAGGTCGGGCCAAACCTGGCTGAGTCGCAGTTCGGCTTCCGCAGGGGCAGGTCCACCATCGATGCCATATCGAGGGTGAGGGCCTTCGCGGAAGCGGCCGTTTCCCGGGGAGAGGTCGTCGTTGCGGTGTCGCTCGACATCGCCAACGCCTTCAACACCCTCCCCTGGGGCTGCATAAAGATGGCACTGCGCTGCCACGAAGCACCCGCCTACCTATGCCGGACCCTCGACGACTACTTCTCGGATAGAGACGTAGTCTATCCGACGATCGAGGGATGGGGCCGGTGGGCTATGTGCCTTGGAGTTCCACAGGGCTCGGTCCTGGGACCAGTTTCGTGGAACTTCGGGTACAACTGGGTGCTTCGAGGCGGCCGCCTGCGTGGCATCGACGTAGTCTGCTACGCTGATGACACGCTGGTGTTGGCTCGCGGAGAGACGTTTCGGGATGCGTCGATCCTGGCCACGGCGGGCACGGCTCAGATTGTGAGCCGAATCCGGCGCCTAGGGCTAGAGGTGGCCCTAGAGAAGTCCGAGGCCGTGTGCTTCCACGGTCCTCGGCGTGCGCCGCCAGCCGGAGCGGAGCTGATCGTTGGGGGTGTTCCTATCGCTGTCGGGACGACTATGAGATATCTCGGTCTCGTCCTCGACAGTCGATGGAATTTCCGCGAGCACTTCAAGCGATTGGCTCCGCGGCTCGTCGGAGCGGCTTCGGCCTTGGGCAGCCTTCTCCCAAACGTCGGAGGGCCGAATGCCGCATGCCGCCGCCTCTATACGGGGGTGGTACGGTCGATGGCGCTGTACGGCGCCCCGATCTGGGCGGATGCTCTGAGCGCCCATAACGTTGCACTCCTCCGGAGACCGCAACGAGTTATGGCGCTCCGAGTGATACGGGCATACCGCACCGTATCGTATGAGGCGGCGTGCGTCCTGGCCAGGACTGCTCCATGGGACTTGGACGCCGAGATGTTGGCCGGCGTGTACCGCCAACTAGCCGATGCACGGTCCGGGGGTGAGTTTCCTCCCCCCGAGGTGATAAGGCGTTGGCGGAGACGTGGCCGACAAGCGTCCTTGGAGCGATGGGACCGCAGGCTGGAAGAGCCGTCTGCTGGTCGCCGCACCGTTGAGGCATTCCGACCAATCCTCCGGGACTGGTTGGCTCGTGAGGATGGGGTCCTCTCTTTTCGGCTCGTGCAGGTGCTGACGGGGCACGGATGCTTCGGCGAGTACTTGCACAGAGTCGCCGGGAGAGAGCCTACACCGGAGTGCCACCAGTGTGGCGACCGCGAAGACACGGCGCAGCACACGCTGGAGGTGTGTCCAGAGTGGAACACCCAGCGTGCCCAGCTTGTGGCCACTGTGGGGGTCGACCTCTCGCTGCCGACCATTGCTCGCGCGATGGTGCGGAGCGAGACCGCCTGGAGCGCGGTTCGGGACTTCTGTGAAGAAGTCCTCGGGCGCAAAGAGGCGGATGAGCGCATGAGGGAGGACGACATGGCGAGCCTACCCATGCGCAGAAGGCGACCTCGGGGCAGGCGGTTAGCTCATGACCGACTGCCTCCATAAGGGGAACTCTGGGTGGTTGGGCTTGGGGAAGCCCGCCACCCGTTCGAGAGTTCCCCGAGACTGCACGATGTGCTCTGTGTTTCAGCACATCGTAGCAATGCCGGGTGGAGCTCCCTAGGGGTTGAGCTCCCCGAGGAGGGTCCGGTAGCGGACAGCGCTGTTGGGGCCGCGGAGGAGTGCGCAAGCGTGCCCGTAGCCCCGACACATATAGCGCAGTGGCGGAAACACCCCAGGTTTTTAGTGGGTATGCCACCGATTAGCGGTGGAGACTCCCACATAACCACCGGCCTCCCCAGGTTTGGTGGTATCCATAAAGGATTTTCCTGGGTCAAAAAAAAAAAAAAAAAAAAAAAAGGTTAGGTTAGGTTAGGTTAGGTTTTTTTTTTTTTTTTTTTTTTTTGTTTAAATTCCAAAGTTCCTCTGTGTGGTTGTCAGAGTCCTAATAACAATTTAAAATTTTCACCACAGCTGTTTAGTTGCCGAGTCGTCACTGGGGGTATATCCGTAATAAGTTACTATTCATATACCGCAGTAAGTCATCTTGTTTTATTTCTCAAAATCACTATCGTCGCAACTTTTTTACAAAATCCCAAAAATTTATCCCTTGCATCTTTGTCCCTCATTATAGTGCTTATCTTATCTGAAACTACCTCCATGTCTATTTCCATCTCTAGTTCTCTTCTCTCTCTGCAGAATTGTGGGCATTCTGTTATTATGTGCAGTACGCTTTCTCTTACTTCAGGGTCGCATATGCACGCTGGGTTCTCCTTGCACTTAAATCTAAACAAATACTCGGAGAACCCACCATGTCCCGTCAGTATTTGCACAATTACAGGGTCCAACTTTATCCCTTTTAACATGCCGTACGCATCTACAGCGTCCGGGAAGAAGATTTTCGTCCCTGAGGCCGTTCCTTCATCTTTGTACCTTCGGTTCCATTCGTCAAGCGTACCCAGACGTATCTGACGCTTGACGAATGAAACCGGGCACCTGCTGTAATCTACTTTATCCTCCGACTCCAGTGCAGCACTTTTAGCAAGTGTGTCAGCCCTCTCGTTCCCTTCAATCCCCACATGTGCCTTTACCCAGAAAAGATCCAACTTTTCCCCCCGAATTTTTGCCGTTTCTAAATTCGTTCTGGCTTTAACTGCTAGGGGATGAAGAGATACGTTGTTAACTATTGCTTCAAGTGCCGACCTTGAGTCACTAAAAATGCTGCACTGTTCCCACCGGTTATCTGCGGCTATTGCCGTAGCCTCCACAATAGCCAAGAGCTCCGCCTGATATACTGAACAGAACGATTCCAGCCTTAGTTTCCGGTACTGAGTCTCCGCACTGCCATCCCAGATCGACAGTGCGGCTCCCACTTTGCCTTCTATTTTAGAGCCGTCAGTGTAGATTTCAACTCCGGTCCCAGGCCGGTCCCGCTCTGTTCCGTCCATCATTTTTATAAAAGCTAGTTCTATGTGTTGCGCAGGGTGAGGCGTGTCCATATAAGCTACCGGCCTCTCCACTTCCCTATCTTCCAGTACTCGCCGGGAATGTCCTTTCTTTATCTCATAGAGAGAGGCAGCTTCCCCGATTCGTAAATCCAAGGGGAGCAGCCCGGCGAGTACTAGCGCCGAATTCAGGGAGACCGTACGGTATGCTTTAATGATCTTTTGTATGAACCCTCTCTGTACGGCATCAAGGTGTTTACGCACGCATATTTTTTGCGCTGCTGGGGCCCATGCAGGCGCAGCGTACAAGATAACCGGCTCCACCACCGCCAGGTAAATCGTCCTGATCACTTCCGGTCCCAGGCCCCAGTGGATTTTCGCCGCTCTCGCCAGCTGTTTGTACATGTTGAGCGCTTTGCGACAGACGTTCGACACGTGAGTGTTGAACGTCAACTTGTCGTCCACTGTGAGGCCCAGGATCTTGATGGATGGAGACAGTTCAATGCCCACCCCGCCCATGTCCAGAACTGGGGAGTCAAATCTGAGCTTATTTGTCACGACCATCGCTTGTGTTTTGTGGGGCGCGAACTTAAGTTTATTCTTGACTCCCCACTCCCGGACACGCGCAAGAACGGCATTGGTCCGCCTCTGGACCTCCGCACCGGTATCACCGGAAATGATCAGGACGACATCGTCCGCGAAAGCCTGTACGTGCTCTCCCATATCCTCTACCTCACTCAGTAGGGGGTCCAGCAGGAGGTTCCAAAAAGTTGGACCTCCCACGGAGCCCTGCACGCATCCTTTTGTGGTGCTCCTTACACACTCCTCTCCAGCATATCTAACCCGTACCTTTCTTTGTTTCAGATAGCTGTCGGAGAGGCGTCTGAAGTTGAGTGGACAGTCCGTCTCGGCAAGCCTGCACCTCATCGCCGGCCACCACGCGCCATCGAAGGCCCCCTCTATGTCAAGTGATACGACAACGGTGAGTTTCTTCTCTTTTAATTTCTTTCTGAGGTGATGTATCATAACATAGAGGGAGTCCTCGGTGCTGCGCTGTGGTGTGAACCCATACTGGTGCTTGCTCATGCCAGGTAATATGTGCCACCGGATACGCCTCATCATCATTTTCTCGAGGATTTTCCCAAGGACAGGCAAGAGCCCAATCGGCCTGTACGACTTGGGATGTGTGTAGTCGGTCTTCCCGCTTTTTCGCAGCACCACTACTACGGCCTCTTTCCACGCTACCGGAAAGTGGGACAGAGACAAGCACTTGTTGAACAAGGCGAGAAACAACGAGGGGTCACAGGTAATTGCCGCTCCACATATATCGGCAGTGAATCCATCGAGTCCGGGCGCCTTCTTCGGGTCGAAGCTCGCCGCGGACCATCTTAACTCCTCCGCCGTGAATGGGGGGTCGCATAACAAGTCATTATGTCCCCCCTCATTCACTTTATCGGCTACTGCTCTCATCAGCGTATGGTATGCGGCGTCTTCTCCTGGTTTGTCCTCCGGGTAGAAGGTGTCGGCCAACAGACTCGCAGACTCACCGCCTTCCAGGATCTTCCCGTTTAGAACGAGGGGAACATCCTCGTGTCGGGCAGTTGTTCGGCCTATGACTCGATAGATCCCGTCCCACATCGTTTCCCTGTCCTGTTTGCAGCAGAAGTCTTTCCAGCTGGCGGTCTGGGCCTTGTCGGCCTCCGCCAGGTACTCGGCTTTTGCTCGCTCGTACTGGTCCCTGACCCATGCCCGGCGAGTTGGACCTGCGCAAGAGATTCTGCGCTTCTTGCGCATGACGTCCCTGCGCATCGCTGCCAACTCAGTCGTCCACCACGGAAACTCTGTTTGTATCTTTTGTTTTCTTTTGCGTAAGGTTTCTGTACATGTTTTTGTAATTGTATCTGTAATTTTGTTCACCATGTTTTCCAAATCATTAGTGTTATTAATTTTGTCTATTTCTACCTTATTTATGTTTTCTACTTCCCAAATTTGTCCCAATTTCTCATGAAACTGTTCCCAATTTGCCTTCTTTGTGTTAAATTTTCGTGTGTTATTTTTAATATTTGTACTTTTACCTTTATCTATTTTCAGATCAAACAGGATCGTCGCGTGATCGGAGACTGTTATGTCGGCAGCTACTCTCCAATTGCAAATCCGTCCGAGCATGGCCGTGGAGCAGGCAGTGATGTCAACGCAACTGGAGTACCTCACTTCTCCTCTGTAGGTATCAAAGGTAGGTTCTGTGCCTTCGTTGAGAATTTGTAGATCCCAATCCTCCAGTAACCCTGCCAATTCCTCTCCCCTATGATTTATTTCCCTACTTCCCCACCACGTATTCCAGGCATTGACATCCCCACCCAACACCACATTACCCCTTCCTATGCTGTCCACAACCTTCGCTATCTGATCGCCGTACGGTTCGATCGGTTTGTCCTTTTCCAGGTAAATCGACACCACCACAATTTCCCACGCACTAGTACGTAATTTCGCGACTGCGATGTTTTCCGTCGTTAGTGTCGGGCACTGGGTGATGTCGACTTGCCCGTCAAAGACTAGGATGGCCGCCTTAATTACTCGGTCTGCAGCTCTACTGAGACATTGGACTACTCTTACACCGGGGTAGGCTCTCATCTCACCCGCCGCACCGATGTAAGGCTCCTGAACCAATGCAAATGCTGCTTTCCGAGTCACCGCTTCAGAAATAAGTTCTACCGTCGCGATTTTGCTACGCTGCAGGTTGGACTGCATCACGTGGTATGTACCACTCCCTCCCCCGACCAGCGCTGCCACGCTATTGTCCACCTGGGTGCCCTTAGCAGTACTGTACGTTTGCCCGGGCGAGTGCATCCCAACGCCTCCTGACAGGACATTCCTCACTAAAGGCGTTGTGATCCACACGGTCCATCTTGGCCTCCGCACAGTTAACGCATTTCGGCGCATCCAGGCGGTTTGTGCACTCCGATTTAAGGTGCGGACCTCCGCAGTGGCTGCAGACGAGTACTTCCGCGGGGTCACGACAGAATCGCCTTCCGTGACCGTACCCGAGACACCGCGCACACTGAATCAGGGGGGATTGATCCGCAACCCTTACTTTTTGCAGATCAATGTGCACTGCACCAGCGTTGGTCAGGCGAGTCCAGATCTTCGGGGACACTATCAAGACTACGTGCTCCACTAATAGGTTCCTCGCCTTTTTTCTATACTTAACTTCTATTCTGTCCTCTTCTTTTTCTATACCCTCGAACAAGTGTCTGTTTTGAGTTTTGATTCCCTTTATTATGTCTTCATCTTTGTTGTACTTCATAACATCTTTCAATATAACTAAGGGATCCTTATTTTTTACCTCTTCCACACTTAAGTTCCTACCAGATTCCTTCAACTTTTCCTTCACCTTTCCTATTTCTTCACGTGACCCACACCCTATAATCACTTTCCTATCTTTTGCTTTCCTGACATTTTCAATTCTGACTCCCTCTTCTTTAGCGTTGACTGCCAGCCTGATCTTTTCTAGGACCTGGTCGCCCGTCTCCTTGTCGTCGTTTGAACTAACAACTACTGAGTGAACGGTCGCCCCTGCCCTTGACCTTCCTCCAGGTGGCGCAGCAGCAACACTCGCATAACTACCCTTCACCATTTCGTTATGCTTCGCTAGGGCCTCCGTGAGGTTCGTCATCTCCTCTTTGCTCTCTCTTAGGAGCCTACTATGTCCCTCGATAAGCAAAATCATTTTCTTTTCTTCCTCAGTTCTTCCTTCGTCTTTTCCTATTTTGCTAGTTGACGCCACTTCTTTCCTTCCTTCAACCCTCTGTTCCAAGTCTTTTTCCTCCTCAGAGTCCTTTAAGAGCCTAAGTAAGGTGTCAATACACTCCTGTATCACCATCTTAACTTCTTTTTTCATATTTGTGTTTTCGTCCATTTTCTTTTTAGTTTCATTTATCTTCGCCCTAGCCTCCTGCAACCGCTTAGTACACAGTACGGGTTGCTTGCCTTTTGGGGCAGCAGCCCTAGGGACCGTGACTGTGAACGAGGTGGGTTTCGGTCTATGGCTGATCTTCTCAACCTGCTTTGGTGCACCTGGAGCCTGCTGCGGGGGGGACGAGTTTGGGATAGTCAGCAGGTCAATTTCACCTGATAGCCTCCGCACGTAACCGTCACCCGCTGCAGGCGCCTGCCGCTCCGCAGGGGTCTTTTCAGAAGCATCACCGGGTGTCCGTTTCGAACGCGGGGAACGCACAGTAGCAAACATAGTTCCGGAGTCAAAACTTCTATTTCAACCTAACCTAACCAATAAAGCAACGCAATTTAATAGTCAATTTAATACTCTGCAAGTTGTAAAGGGACTTGCAGTGTCAAAAATATATTTAATTAGTATATACTATTGTTAAAATAAATTATCGATGATAAATTGTCATAAGCTAAAGTTTTATAAAACTAGTCAATACGTACAACACAATGTCCAAACTCCTTCAAATTGTCGTATTTGAGCCGCTAATCGATCCCTGAGATCAAATTCGAAAAGTCGAATTTTGGTCCGAAACCAGCCCGCCCCTATCGGTTAGGTTAGGTTAGGTTAGGTTAGGTTAGGTTAGGTTAGGTTAGGTTAGGTTAGGTTAGGTTAGGTTAGGTTAGGTTAGGTTAGGTTAGGTTTTTTTTTTTTTTTTTTTTTTTTTTTCCTGTCCCGGTGCATAGACCGGGCCCGCGAGCTAAGTTCCTAACTAGTAAGGGTCAGGAGTGATTGACTACACAATACGCATTTATTACTATATCTACTTAACATTGTTCTTATCTAGGATTATACTACAAATTTTTATTGTACATACACTACATTTATTGCCTAACATTCTTATGCTATACAAATGCTTAAAATTAGACTAATATTAATATATTATAAATATAAGAATTTAGCCTATGTTTATTTACTATTTTTCTTAATCACTATACTACATACTTTTATACAAAACTCTATGAATCTATTTCTTATATGTTTATTTCCTAATATCGATTTTATATTATCTCTAGTAACATCTATATCTATTTCTTGTTCTAAGTTGTATCTTTCGATACCGTAGACCGGACATTCAGTTATGATGTGAATTGGCGTTTCATCTTTCTCGGGCTCACATATGCATGATGGGCTCTCCCTCAACTTAAACCTGTGCAGGTATTGGGAGAACCCTCCATGGCCCGTCATGATTTGCGTTAAGGTACCCTGCGGCCTTAGCGTTTTAACAATTTGGTAGGCGCTTATTGCGTCCGGGAAAAACACCCTCGTGACCGACCCTGTTTCACCTCCCTGGTAGCGCCGGTTCCATTCGTCGAGCGAGTCCATTCGGATCTTTCGCTTGACGAATGAGACCGGGCATCTATCGTAGTTCGGTTTGCGTTTGATATAAAGAGCAGCGCTCTTGGCTAAATGGTCTGCTCTCTCGTTTCCCTCCATCCCCGCATGAGCCTTAATCCAGTACAGATTTATTGTTTTTTGTTGCTCTCTTAGTTGTTTTATGTTTGCTCTAATCTTTACTGCAAGGGGATGGAGGGAATAATTGTTTGTAACGGTTTCCAGGGCCGATCTAGAGTCACAGTAAATATGACATGGGGTTTCTACGCTCATTGCCTTCTCGGTGGCCTCAACTAACGCTAGTAGTTCTGCTTGGTAGACGGAGCACCAGTCTGAAAGTTTCAACTTCTTGGTACTTGTCTCTACGGCGCCCTCCCATACGGAGAACGCCGCACCGACTTTCCCTTCTATTTTACTTCCATCGGTGAAGATGTGCATCTGTTCGCCGTAGTGCTGTTCCAGTGCTGCTCCGTCTGCCACGCATGTGAACTCTATGTCTGCTTTATGTGCAGGATGTGGGCTCTCTATAAAGGGCACTGGTCTCTCTATTTCTCGGTCTTCTACTACGCGCCGGGAATAACCTTTCTTCATCTCAAAAAGCGAGGCCGCTTCTCGGATTCTTATATCCATGGGAAGCAGCCCGGCGAGTAGTAGAGCCGAGTTCAGTGATACTGTGCGATGTGACCTAATGATTTTCTGCACGAATCCTCGCTGCACTGCGTTCAGTTGTTTTTGGACACCTATCTTAAGCGTTGCGTTTGCCCAGGCGCTAGCGGCATACGTTATTGTGGGCTCGACTACTGCGGTGTAGATAGTCCTGACTATCTCTGGGTTGAGTCCCCAAGTTACTTTGGCCGCTCTAGAGAGCTGCTTGTAAAAGTTTAGAGCCTTTCTGCAGACGTTTGCGGCATGTGCATTGAATGTCAGTTTGTCGTCTATGGTGAGACCCAGCAGTTTGATCTCTTTGACCATGCCAACGTCAACACCTCCCATATGAAGGTGTGGGGTGTCATGTCTAAGCTTGCGAGTCACGACCATCGCCATGGTTTTGTGTGGTGCGAAGTTTAGCTTATTCCTGACACCCCACGCCCTAACACTCTCCAGCGTGGGGTTGGCCCGCCCCTGAATCTCCCGCGCGGTCTCACCATCGAAGACAAGCACAATGTCATCCGCAAACGCCTGCGCATACACCCCCTTGCTATTTAGCTCTTTGAGGAGCGGATCCAGTAGCACATTCCACAGGACCGGGCCCCCAATTGAACCCTGTACGCAGCCCTTTTCCGTCTCGCGAAACACCTCCTCACCTGCGTACCGTACGCGAACTCCGCGGCAACTCATATAGCTGTCCATTACGCGTCTCAAGTTCACAGGGCACTCCTCCTCTGCCAGTCGGACTCGGATTTGTGGCCACCAGGCGCTATCAAAGGCCCCCTCTATATCAAGCGACACGAGTGTAATGATTTTCTTATCTTGAATCTTCTCGCGTATGTGTTGCATAAGGATATAGAGGGAGTCCTCCGTGCTCTTCTGAGGCATGAAACCGAACTGGTCAGGACTCATCCCTGGCAACAGGTGAAATTTGAGCCGGGCAACTATGAGCTTTTCGTATATTTTTCCGAGTACCGGTAGAAGCCCTATTGGTCGGTACGATTTCGGATTTGTGTACGTCGCCTTCCCCGGCTTTCTCAATACAACTACAGTTGCCTCTTTCCAGGGTGCTGGGAAGTGGCCTAGTTCTAAGCATTTATTGACGATTCCCAGGAACAGGTCCGGGTCGTTCTTCACAGCCTCCCTGCATATGTCGGCCGTAAAACCGTCGGCCCCGGGAGCCTTTTTGGGGTTGAAGGCATTTACCGCGAACATCAGCTCAGCCCTTGTGAATGGAGGGTCGCATGATTCATCATGTTTCCTTTCATTCACAACCGCCGCTTTGGCTCTGATTTCTCGGTGTTCGGTGTCGTCGCTACTTTCTAGATCTTTCGGATAGAAAGTTTCTGCCAAGACCTTGGCGGATTCTTTGGCGCTCAACACATTGCCTCCTACCTCCAACGGCAAGTCTTCTTCCCTGTTCTGTGTCCTACCTATAACTCTGTAAATCCCATCCCAAACCCCCTCCCGATCCTGCTTCCCGCAAAACTCCTTCCAGCTCCCTACTCTAGCTTTCGCGGCTTCTTGTTCATAATCATTTTTCTTTTTCAGGTACTCATCGTAAACTTTCTGGCTTCGATCGGGCGCTGCGCAGCGGACTCTCCTTTTCATGGTGAAGACCTCCTTCTTCAGTTTGGTGAGTCTCTTGGACATCCACGGCATGGTAAGTATTTGTGTATTTTTCTTTTCAGGTATAGTGTTTGTGCATGCATGTGTTACTGAGGCTGTATATTTATGTACTATTGCTTCTAATTGTTGTGTGTTGTGTATTTGTTGTAAAACTGTGTGTGTAATTTGGTTTTCCTCGTTGAATTGATTCATTTTCACATGAAATTGAGCCCAATTCGCTTTTTTTGTATTGTAGAGTCTGGTTGTTCTGATGATGTGTGTGCCTCTAGATTTGTGTAATCTTATGTAGAATGTAATGCCGTTATGGTCCGAACTTGTGAGTCTCTCATCCACTTTCCAGTCCTCCACCAGGCCCAGGAGGTCCGCAGAGCAGGCCGTCAAGTCTACAAAACTGGTGTACCTTTTGCCGCCTCTGATAGTGTCGAACGTTGGTACTAGCCCTCTGTTCAGCACCTGCAGATCGAGCTCATCTAGAGTACTTTCAACTTCTTCGCCTCGGTGATTCGTCGCTGGGCTACCCCACCAGGCGCTCCAGGCGTTTACATCTCCTCCTATCACTATTTTCGATGTCCCTAGAGTCTTCACGATTTTAGCCAGATGCTCTAGATATGGAGCGATGGGTTTGTCCTTCTCAAAGTAGAGGGAGACCAAGGTAATCTTCCAAGCGCTAGTTTGGATCCTCACCACCGCGATGTTATTTGTGGTGAGTTGTGGGTACGGTGTTACGTCTAACGTATTGTCGAATATTGCAATTGCACTCTTAACCGTCCCTTCTCCTTGATTAGCGCTTTGAAAGATTTTTACTCCTCGGTATCCTCTCATACGACGGATCCCGCCCACGTACGGCTCCTGGAGGAGGGCAGCAGCAAAGCCGCGCTTAGCAGCCTCCAAAAGAGCTTCTTCGGTTGCCAGCTGCTTCCTTTGTAGGTTGGCCTGCATGATTTTATATAGAGCGCCCTTAGCAGTAAGCCACGGTGGATCTCGCAAGGGCGTCCCACTTGCGCCTCACCGGGCATTCGCTGCTAAACGCATTATGTTCGACTCTATCTGCTTTTATTTTCCTACAGTTTACGCAGCTGGGCGGAGCCTCTGCCAGCCAGTCAGCGCAGTTGGTTTTTAGGTGCTCCCCCCCGCAGTGGCTACACACGTCGACCGCCTCGTGACAAAATCGCTTCCCGTGTCCGTACCCCAGACAGCGCGAGCACTGTATGAGGGGGGACTGGTCAGCCACCCTGATCCTCTGCAGGTCGACGTGTACGGCCCCCGCATTGGTCAAGCGCTGCCAAATACGCGGCGACACTCTGGCGACTACGTGCGAGGTGAGGTGGTTTCTGGCTTTACGTCTGAACCGTATTTCTATGCTCTCCTCTTTCCCAAGCTCTCCCAAAATGTGCTCATTTTGTTTTTGGAGGGCCCTAACGATATCTTCGTCAGTGTTGCTATTTAGGACGCCGTACATTATGATGAGAGGGTCCTTATTTTTGACCTCCTCTACATTTAATTGGCTGTCCGCCTCCCTGATCCTATCCCTAACCTTTTTTATCTCCTCCTGGCTTCGACAGCCAACTATCACCTTCCTATCCCTCGCCTTGCGCACCTTATCCACCCTTAACCCCTCCTCTCTAGCATTGACGACTTTTCTTAGTTTGTCGAAGACCTGGTCTCCGGTCTCCGAGTCATCCTTCGACGTGACAACTATGGAATGCATGGCGGCCGTCTCTACGGGGCTTTGCCGCGGAGAGCCGGCCACCACGCTCGCATAGCTGTCCCTTTTTTCGCACATTTCCTGTTGCTTTTTTAGAGTTTCGGTGAGCCTTTCCATTTCCTCTTTATTTTCTCTTAACATTTTACTATGTTCTTCTATCTTCCTCAACATATGCGCACTGTGCAGATCCTCCCTCCCTTTCTCGTTCTCTATGCTCTCTACTATTTCTGTCTTTCCCCTAGTCGGTTCCTTCCTACCTCCCTTGTGCTCCTCTTCCAGCTCCTTTACGAGCTGCAAGAGCCTATCCACAGCCTCCTGTATCGCGACTTTTATTTCTGTCTTAAGGTTTTTGCTGGCGGCTAAGTGCATTCTTGCCTTAGTGTGGCAACCTCTCGCTTCGCTCACCCTACTTTTATATGCGACTGGAGAGCCCCCCACCGTGATTGCGGACGCCGCCGCCGACGGCGATGCCGCCGCCGACGCCGACGCCTCCGTCTTTCCCTTCTGCGGACCAGTTTTGCCGTCGGAGGATGCCGAGGCGGCCGACGTCGACGCCGCCACCTTCACTTTCAGCTGGCCGGTCTTGCCGTCAGAGGCCGCCGAGGCCGTCGGGGCCAGAGCCGGAGCCGCCGATGCCGAAGCTGCCCTGACTTTTGACCGGCAAGTCTTTGAATCGGGCTGAGCAGAGGCAGCGCGCGCGGGGGGCGGCGTCATCGACGTCCGCGCCTCGAACTCGCCGACGGTGCGTTGCACCTTTTGTCCCTCCTGTACTATCGAGGGGCCGGCCCTCTCTGTCCTACTACCTATATTTTTACTAGGAGACGAGTCCATAGTGGTCGTGTTTTTATTTTTATTGGGACTCCTGACTACAAACATTGTCTCGCGGGATTCGTGCAAAAATAGCAATTAACAATACCGGTTGTCGTGTAAAAGGCGACACTACGGTTTTGCTTTGTCTTAGGTACGTACACACGCGTCAATAAACACACAAATAAAAAAAAATATAAAATTACACAGTTACAGTACACACAATTAAAATAAATACCAAAACACAGTGGTAGAGTACTGGTAGAGTCGGATAGTGGCTCTACCGTCAGTTTGTTGTCGTTATTTATTTATAACAAATAGCAGTTAAAACAAATAACTTATAAATCTAAGTGAACTAGTCAAAGGACACAGTTCACTGTCCAAACACAATAGTTTTTAAGTAACGGGGGGATGGGGAGGGGGGACTAATGAGAAGAGGGCCAGATGATGCTAAGTGTGTCAGTAAGTCAGTCTGGTGCGTTTTTGCAAAAGAGGGGAAATCGAAAAAAGAGGGGAAGAGGGGGGGGGGTTGGTGTCGAGCAGGGTATGGGGTCTATAATACTAACCCGTCAACAGAATATTTTTAAGTCGCACCGTTCTTAAGTTATAGGGACTCAAAATTTAAGGGGAAGCGGGGAGAGGGAAGGGAGGGGTCCGGCCAGAAAGCGCCTTCCCTGTACTATTTTTTAGAAAAAACCGCGTTGCCGTAGGACGTACGGGTCAAAAGTTACGACTATTTTATTATTCGCAAAACCAGGTGACCAGTCCTGGTGTCAGAATTCTAATAAACTGGGTCAAATATGTAGGTCAAGGGAATTTTCGCCAAAAGAGTGACTGGTCAATTTAATTAATAAAATATGAAAATGAAAAAAATTTTGACAAAAGTGGGTCCTCGGTGTATGTCTAGTCCGTCTGTTGGGGTTGTTAATGATTTTGGGGGGGGGAGGGTGGGGGTGATGTAAACGTCAAAAAGCAAGTAAAGGGGGGCGTTTCGGGGAGGGGAGTGGTATCAGTGGGTGCAGGGTCAAATACTGTCCCCGATTCTGAAAACAGAGGCCAGCTAGCTGCCTCCGTTCACGAGCTGTGCAGCCGGAAGAAAACACAGCTGCCGATGATGATGGTCCAAGAACGCTTCACCCTTGACCGTTTTTTGGCTTACTTGTTTTGCAGCTGGGGCCAAAATCGGGGTTCACGGCGGGGGCTCCTGCAGCGAGGGGGAGCGTGGCGCGCGGATTCTGCAACTGCAGCGACGCGCGGACTGGATTGCTTCTCCTGCTGGCCTAAGTTCAGATTTTTCTGGAGTTCCTGGACTCTCCTGGACGCTTTTGTATTCCAGTGACAGAGTTTACCAACCGCAAACCGGTTGGTTTTACGGCCGAGAAACTACTTTCTGGAATAACTTCCAAACCACTCACACTAAAAAATTGAAATTTGGCACAATCGTTCCTGGCACTAGGTCCTATTTTTTGGTTATTTTTAATTTCAGGGTTGTCGATCTGGTTTTTTATTTAGGGCTGTCACAGTACCTGAATTTTTTAAAATGTCCACTGTTTCTGTTCCCGGTGTCCGATTCACACGGGAAAAACTGCTCCGGGCTGCTCCAGACGTCCCGCAGCCGAGTCTGCAGTTGATTCCCGTGGGTTCGTCCGGGAAAGGGTTGCACGTGGCACGTGGTTTTTTTGTTTTTTCGGGATTTACGTCGGGAAAAGTCCCGGAAAAAATCCCGAAAAATTCCCGAGGGTGTCGGGCGTGTATATGCGTCTTTTGAGGTCCTCAAATGTGGGGGTCGTCGATCACTATCCAGCGGCGTGCGGCTCCGAAGTGGTCTGGGCGAGGTCTTGAGCAGGTTCCCAGAGATATCTCTGGAACCGCTCAACGCTCGAGCCCAGGACTGGTACCGCTGGACAGGTGGCTTCACTACGCACACACCGGTATGCGACACTTCACTGTTTGATCGAGAAATCCCAACGTTATTGAATTTTTTTTTAAAGTGCACAGAAAATTGTAAATAAAATTTTTGACGCGCGGAGCGGGTTGGCGATGAGCGCTCGGGTCGGCAGGGCGCACGCGACTGGTTAGGTTAGGTTAGGTTAGGTTAGGTTGGGGATCCAGCCGTAAGCCTCCCCTCTGCCAAAGCCCCTAAGGGTAAGGGCAAAGGCAAGGGGAAGGGCAAAAAGGCCGCGATCAAGGGCAGCCAGCCTGAGCCCCCGAGTGCGGAGCCAGCCAGCCGCCCAGCGACTGAGGTGCAGCCACTTCCCTCAACTAGCAATAGTTGGGTGGAGGTTGCCAAGAAGAAGGCACCGAAGAAGACGAGCGGTAGAGGGGCTGCTGCAAAACAGCAGGCTCAGCCGCCAAAGCGCGCTGCTCAGCGCGTCACAGAGGCGCCGAAGCCAAAGCTCCGCGTACCACGGACTTCGGCTGTTATTATCACAATACAGCCGGATGCCCTCACAAAGGGCATCACATACGCGGACGCTTTGACTGAAGCCAAAAGGAGGGTGGACTTAAGCCTCCTTGGCATCACATCCCTCCAATTCCGGAGGGCAGCTACGGGCGGTCGGATGCTGGAGATTCCTGGCACCACCAGTGGAGATAAGGCAGACTCCCTCGCTGCTAAACTGAGGGAGATCTATAACTCCGAGGAAATCCGGGTCTCCAGACCAATGAAACGCGCAGAGCTGCGCGTCAGTGGTTTGGACGACTCCGTCACCAAAGAGGAGGTGGTGGCGGCAATCTCCAGTGCTGGGGGCTGCCAAGCCGACCTAATAAAGGCTGGCGACATCCGCAGAAATGCGGCAGGAGTGGGGACGACATTCGTCAGCTGCCCAGTAGCTGCGGCAAAGAAGGTAGTGGGCAACGGTCGCCTTAAGGTTGGGTGGATTTCGGCCCAAGTTAAGCTTCTGGCCACAAAGCCGATGCGCTGCTTCCGGTGCCTCGAAGTGGGGCATGTCAGGGAGCAGTGCACCTCGGAGGCGGATCGTAGCAGTCTCTGCTACCGCTGTGGCCAACCTGGCCACAAGGCGAACGAGTGCTCAGGCGTGCCGCACTGCGTAGTTTGCGCGGCTGCAGGTAAACCACCTGGGCATCGCGTTGGGACCAAGGCATGCGCCTTGCCCTCCAAAAAGAAAGGCCGGAAGGCGGCTGCTGCGGCCAAGTCCCAGCAGCGACCATCCCCACCCTCGACGCAGGGCGAGACGGCGCTAATGGACGCCGATTAGTATGGCCCTTAGGTTACTACAGGCGAACATCAACCACTCCGCCAGGGCTCAGGACCTCTTGGTCCAGAGCATGGCGGAGTGGTTGATACCCATTGCAATTGTGGCGGAGCCCTATCGTGTCCCCCCACGGGATAATTGGTCGGGTGACAATGAGGGTCTTGTGGTGATCGTGACCCAAGCAGCTGCGGGCTTTCCTCCGGTCGAAAAGGTGGTGAAGAGGCGAGGCTGTGTAGCTGTTGTGGCGGGGGGTGTCGCCTATATAGGCACTTACTTCTCCCCCAACAGAAGCCTCGCCGATTTCGAGGGCTGGCTTTCCGAGTTGGAGTCTCTCGTCCTACAGTGTCGTCCCCACCAGGTGCTGATTGCTGGCGACTTTAACGCCAAGTCAGCCATGTGGGGATCGCCTGTTGCGAACGAGAGAGGCCAGCCATTGGAGGAATGGGCAGCTGCCCTTGGTCTGCTGCTGCTCAACAGAGGGGCGGTGCACACGTGCGTGCGTCAGCAGGGAGGGTCCATCGTGGACCTCACGTTCGCTAGCCCTACCCTGGCGCGCCGTGTGCAGGACTGGGAGGTACTGGAGGGAGTGGAGACGTTGTCCGATCACCGGTACATCCGGATGACCGTCTCCCCCTCAGGAATCCCGGGAGGTCCAAACCGCCCTCGAACGGAGCGGTCGCCACGATGGGCCCTCAAACGCCTGGACAGCGAGGTCCTGCTGGAGGCAGCCATTGTCCAGGCGTGGATCCCGAGGTCGGATGCAGTGGAGGTTGACGCCGAGGCGGAGTGGTTCCAGGGGGCGTTAACAGAGATCTGTGACGCCTCGATGCCCCGAGTGGGTTCCCTGCCGCCGCGCCGCAGTGTGCACTGGTGGACGCCCGAGCTGGCCCACCTCCGCGAGGAGTGTGTGGCGGCTAGGCGTGAATACGCCAGACAGCGCAGGCGCCGGCATTGGGACCCGGACCGGGAGGATGAACTGTACGCCTTGTACAGACAAGTGGTCACCTCCCTGCAGACCGAGATGGCGAGGGCGAAGGACAGTGCCAGGCAGAGTATGCTCGACGCCTTGGACCGCGATCCGTGGGGAAGGCCATATAAGTGGGTCCGGGACAAGATCCGCCCATGGGCGCCACCTTTGACGCAGACCATGAGGCCGGACTTGTTGGAGAACGTGGTTGCCACCCTGTTTCCGCAGGCGGGTGACCACGTGGCCCCAAGGATGGCCTTCCCCTCTAATCGCGGGAGGGTCGAGGATGCAGAGGCCGAGGAAGTGCCGCCCATTTCCCAGGGGGAACTCGCGGCGGCAGTCCTGCGGCTCAGGGCCAAAGACACGGCTCCTGGCCCGGACGGAATACCCGGACGGGCTTGGGTGCTGGCGTTGGAGGCCCTCGAGCCCCGGTTCAGGGAGTTCCTCACGGAGTGCCTAAAGCAGGGCCGCTTTCCGCGGCGCTACAAGAGCGGTAAGCTAGTGCTGCTGCGCAAGGCGGGCAGACCTGCCGACTCGCCGGGGGCCTACCGCCCGATCGTGCTGTTGGACGAGGCTGGCAAGCTCTTGGAGCGGGTCATTGCCGCCCGTCTCAACGAGCACTTGGAGCAGGTCGGGCCAAACCTGTCTGACTCGCAGTTCGGCTTCCGCAAGGGCAGGTCCACCATTGATGCCATATCGAGGGTGAGGGCCTTTGCGGAAGTGGCCGTATCCCGGGGCGAGGTCGTCTTGGCTGTGTCATTAGACATAGCCAACGCCTTCAATACCCTCCCCTGGGGCTGCATTAGGACGGCACTGCGCTGTCACGAGGTGCCCCCCTACCTGCGCCGGACCCTCGATGACTACTTCTCTGACAGAGATGTAGTCTACCCCACGAGGGAAGGATGGGGCAGGTGGGCGGTGTCGCTCGGAGTTCCGCAGGGCTCGGTCCTTGGACCAGTCATGTGGGACTTCGGCTACAATTGGGTACTTCGAGGCGGGCGCTTGAGTGGCATCGACGTTGTGTGCTATGCCGATGACACTCTGGTCCTGGCTCGCGGTTCGACGTACCGTGATGCGTCGATCCTAGCCACGGCGGGCACGGCTCAAATAGTGAGCCGAATCCGGCGCTTGGGGCTAGAGGTGGCCCTGAGTAAGTCCGAGGCCGTGTGCTTTCACGGTCCTCGGAATGCGCCACCGGCCGGAGCGGAGCTGGTCGTGGGAGGTGTTCCCATCGTCGTCGGCAAGACGATGAAGTACCTCGGTCTTGTTTTAGACAGCCGATGGGACTTCCGGGAGCATTTTAAGCGGCTAGCTCCGCGGCTCGTCGGAGCGGCGTCGGCTCTGAGTAGCCTTCTCCCGAATGTGGGAGGGCCGAACGCTGCATGCCGCCGCCTCTACACGGGGGTGGTGAGGTCTATGGCACTCTACGGAGCGCCGATCTGGGCGGACGCTCTGAGCGCCCATAACACCCAACTGCTGCGGAGACCGCAGCGGTGTATGGCGCTCAGAGTGATATGTGCGTACCGCACAGTATCATTTGAGGCGGCGTGCATCTTGGCAGGGACATGTCCATGGGACCTAGACGCAGAGATGTTGGCGAACATCTACCGCCAACTGTCCGGTTCACGGGCCAGGGGTGATTCTGCTCCCCCTGAGGTGGTGAGACGTTGGCGGAGGCAAGGCCGAGAAAAGGCCATGGAGCGGTGGGCGCGCAGGCTCGAGGAGCCGTCCGCTGGTCGCCGCACTGTGGAGGCTTTCCGACCGATCCTCCGGGATTGGGTCAACCGTGAGGGTGGGGTTCTCTCGTTTAGGCTCGTGCAGGTGCTCACAGGGCATGGTTGCTTTGGTGAGTATCTGCATCGAGTTGCCGGGAGAGAACCCACACCGGTTTGCCACCAGTGTGGCGACCAGTCCGACACGGCGCAGCATACGCTGGAGGTGTGTCCGGCGTGGACAGTCCAGCGGGCCCAGCTCGTGGCCATAGTGGGGGTGGATCTCTCGCTTCCAACCGTTGCCGCGGCTATGGTTGGCAGCGAGAGATCCTGGAATGCGGTCCGGGACTTCTGCGAAGAAGTCCTGGAACGCAAAGAGGCCGAAGAGCGCATGAGGGAGGACGACATTGCGAGCCTCCCCATGCGCAGAAGGCGCCCCCGAGGCAGGCGTCTTGCACACGACCGCCTGCCTCCATAAGGGGAACTCTGGGTGGTTGGGCTTGGGGAAGCCCGCCATCCGTTTGAGAGTTCCCCGAGACTGCACGATGTGCTCTGTGTTTCAGCACATCGTAGCAATGCCGGGTGGAGCTCCCTAAGGGTTGAGCTCCCCGAGGAGGGTCCGGTAGCGGACAGCGCTGTTGGGGCCGCGGAGGAGTGCGCAAGCGTGCCCGTAGCCCCGACACATATAGCGCAGTGGCGGAAACACCCCAGGTTTTTAGTGGGTATGCCACCGATTAGCGGTGGAGACTCCCACATAACCACCGGCCTCCCCAGGTTTGGTGGTATCCATAAAGGATTTTCCTGGGTCAAAAAAAAAAAAAAAAAAAAGGTTAGGTTGGGGATCACTTGGTAACTTCCTTCGCGGGTTCTTGCCGAGTGATTGCAGATATCCGGTCGGGGGTCTTCTCTGCGCGCCCCTCTACCCTACATTGAGGAGCGCGTGCAGAAGACATTGGGGGGGAAGGAGCTCAGTTCTGTCCTGAGCTCGTTTGGGATTATGATGGATCAGTAGTTTCAGTCATAGATTCTACTGATAAATCATAGTCTCAAACAGGGGTTGGAGGCCTTCTGTGGTCTCATGGCAGTTGGCGATGTGAGCTCTCCACGGATCCCTCTGTTCAGCAGAGGGGCCAGTGGATGTGAGCTCTCGCCGGTGCCGGGAGGGACGTGCTCGGTATGTACTCACACTACTGCCGAGCAGGCTCTTCGCGAGCCAGCGTCGGAAATCGGAGCCCTGCTTGCGGCTACGGTCACGTCTCGTGGCTTGCGGCAGGACCGAGGGTCTTGGCTTGGTCGCCCGGACCGCGAGGAAGAAAACCTCTATAAAAAATCACCCCAAATCCCAAGCTGCGGCGCACGGCGAGGGGATGCATGGCCACTGGGTAGGGTTGGTCACGAGTGCGAACCACCGCCAGAGTACCGGCCGACACTCTTGGTGTATCTAGGCTTACCCAGGTACAGGGGGCACTGCCTGGGTGGACTGTATGTTTCCCCCATACTCGTGGGAATAGTATGGAGAATTCTAACAAAAACAAAAAACCTGTTGATGACGAGGGAAGCGGGCTCTTTTTGAGTCCGGCTGAGGAGTCTGACTCTTCAGCCACGAGTCTAATGACCGTGGATTCACGGTCATCAGAGAAGATGGGCGCTTCTAAGCGCAAGCGTAGCATACGCAAAAATGGAAGTGGCGACGAGGGTAACCTGAGCTCCAGTGGTGAGTCGGATGCCCCGGCTGCCAAGGCGGTTGCCGTAGCAAGGCGGGGCAGAGGCCGGCCACCCACAACGGGTGAATATGTCGGTCTTGCCAAAGCTAAAGCGGATCTAATTGCCGCGCAAAGAGAGGAGATGGAGTTAAGGGTCGAGCAGGAGGTCGCTCAGATGACCCAAAGGCTCCGTTCGGCAGGGTCAGCCCCATGCCTCCTCTCCGCTGTGGCGACTGAGTTAGGTGCAGAACCCGCCTCAGTCCTTAACAAGAGGGTGCTGGACTGCGTGAACACAATTAATCTTGTGGCCACTAAGTCCGGTAAACTTAAAGGGACTTTCACCAAGGCCCTTAAGGAGGCGGCGTCCACAATCAAGGACATCGTCGAAGACCTTCATACAAGGTCTTCAACAGATGAGACCCGCAAACTGCAGGCCGCCAACGAGCGCCTGCAGACCGAGGTCTCCGATCTCCGAAAGGAGATAGCGGAGCTCCGTCGAATGATGGAGACGCGTGCGGCTCCTATTCCCCCGCCCTCGGGACAGTTCTGGGCGATGGAAACTGGAGCTGCTGACCCAGACGACCTGACGCAATCCATCATGCGGCAGGTCGGCGGACTGGTGAATGCGCGGATGGAGGCGATTCAAGACCGTCTCCTTCCTGAAAAGCGCATACGCCCGCCGCTTGCTGCCGATCGCAAGCTGGCGGCAAACGCTGGGGCTACTGCGGTTGCGGACAGAAGGAAAGAGTTCTTGAAGTCTGCCAACACTTCGCAGGAGTCGGGCCCTTCAGATATGACGAACCTGCCGGCTGTTGAACTCCCCTCTGCCAAAGTCCCTAAGGGTAAGGGTAAAGGCAAGGGGAAGGGCAAACAGGCCGCGACTAAGGGCAGCCTGCCTGAGCCCCCGAAAGCCGGGCTGGCCAGCCGCCCAGCGACCCAGGACCGAGTCGTAGCTCCCACTGCTGGTCCGTCAAAGCCTCAAGCTCCACGGGATTCTCCAGTTAACGACTGGGTGACTGTGGCAAAACGAGGCCAGAAGAAGGCTTCCGCTAAGGCCCCTCCGACTCAACGGAGCCAGCCCAGCGCAGCAAGGCAACAGCAGAAAGCTGCGCCCCAGCGGGCGAAGCAGGCTGCTAAGCCAAAAATCCGCGTCCCGCGCTCACAGGCTGTTGTGATCACGATCCAGCCTGGAGCAGCGGAGAAAGGCGTAACATACGCCGACGCCTTGGGAGAGGCTAAACGGAGGGTGGATCTGTCCCAGCTCGGGATAACCGCCCTCCAGTTTCGGAAGGCCGCCACAGGAGGTCGCATTCTGGAGGTGCCTGGTGTCACTAGCGGTGACAAGGCGGACTCCCTCGCTGCAAAGCTGAGGGAGATCTTCAACCAGGAAGACGTCAAAGTCTCCAGGCCGACTAAGAGCGCTGACTTGCGCATAACCGGCCTGGATGACTCCGTCACAAAGGAGGAGGTTGCCGCAGCTATCGTCAGGGTAGCAGAGTGTCAGACCGATCTTGTCAAGGTCGGTGACATTCGCTGCAACCCCGCGGGCATTGGATCGGTTTTCGTCCGATGTCCAGCGGCGGTTGCCAAGAAGGTGACCAGCAATGGTCGGTTACTGGTTGGGTGGGTCTCGGCACAAGTCAAGCTGCTGGCCTCGAGACCCATGCGCTGCTTCCGATGTCTAGAAGTTGGACACGCTCGGGAGCAGTGCAAGGCGACCATAGATCGTAGCGAGCAGTGCTATAGATGCGGTCAAGTGGGCCATAAGGCGGGCGAGTGCACCGGCGTGCCGCACTGCACAGTTTGTGCGGCTGCGAATAAGCCGGCGGGACACCGCGTTGGAAGCGGGGCATGCGCCCAGGCTTCTAAGAAGAAGAGCAGAAGGGTGGCGGCCCAGGGCAAGACCCAGCCACGCCCATCGCCTCCAACCACTTTGGACGCGTTGGCGCAAATGGAGGCTGAATAATATGGCCCTAAGAGTCCTCCAAGCGAACATCAACCACTCCGCCAGAGCTCAGGATCTCTTGCTCCAGAGCATGGCGGAGTGGTTGATACCAATTGCAATTGTGGCGGAGCCATACCGCATCCCCTCCAGGGACAACTGGATGGGTGATAGTGAGGGCTCGGTCGTCTTGGTGACGCAAGCGGCAGCCGGTTTTCCTCCGGTGGAGAGGGTGATGGCCGGCCGCGGCTGCGTGGCTGTTTTGGCGGGGGGTACCGCCTTCATAGGTGTTTACTTCTCGCCGAACAGAAGCCTTGCTGACTTTGAAGCCTGGCTGGGAGAGGTAGAGTCTCTCGTGCACCGGTGTCGTCCCCACCAGGTGTTGATTGCTGGCGATTTCAACGCCAAGTCAACCCTGTGGGGATCACCTGTTGCAAACGAGAGAGCTGAGCCGGTGGAGGAGTGGGCAATGGCACTAGGGCTGTTGCTCTTGAATCGGGGGTCGGTGCACACGTGCGTGCGTCAACAGGGAGGGTCGATAGTGGATCTCACTTTCGCAAGCCCTACCCTGGCGCGCCGCGTGCTGGACTGGGAGGTACTGGAGGGTGTGGAGACGTTGTCCGATCACCGGTACATCCGGATGACCGTCTCCCCCCCAGGAATCCCGAGTAGTCCAAGCCGTCCTCCGACAGAGAGGTCGCCGCGGTGGGCCCTGCGCCGCATGGACAGAGAGCTCCTCGTTGAGGCAGCCATTGTGCAGGCGTGGGTCCCAGGTCCCACTGATGCAGCCGAGGTTGACGCCGAGGCGGATTGGTTCCGGGAGGCGCTGACCGAGGTCTGCGATGCCTCCATGCCCCGAGTGGGAGCGCTGCCGCCGCGTCGGAGCGTTTACTGGTGGACGGCTGAGTTGGCCCAACTCCGCGAGGAGTGTGTGGCGGCCAGACGTGCATACGCCAGAGAGCGCCGACGGCGGCGGCGGAATCCGGTCCGGGAGGAAGAGCTATACGCCTCGTATAGGCTAAAGGTCACCTCGCTGCAGGTGGAAATTGCGCGAGCCATTGATGGTGCCCGAGCAAGTTTGCTCGAGGACCTCAATCGTGACCCCTGGGGAAGGCCATACAAGATGGTCCGCAAGAAGCTCCGCGCATGGGCGCCACCACTGACGCAGACCATGCAGCCGGACTTCTTGGAAGACGTGGTCACCACACTGTTCCCACAGGCGGGCGACTACGCTACCCCAGCGATGGCCTTCCCTAGGCGTCGCGCCGAGGTCGATGCAGAGGCCGAGGAAGTCCCGCCAGTTTCCCAGGGGGAACTCGCAGCGGCGGTGCTGAGGCTCAGGGCCAAAAACACAGCCCCAGGTCCGGACGGAATACCCGGACGCGCCTGGGTGCTGGCGTTGGAAGCCCTCGAGCCTCGCTTTCGTGACTTCCTCACGAACTGCCTGAGGCAGGGTCGCTTTCCGCGCCGGTACAAGAGCGGTAAGCTCGTACTGCTGCGCAAGGAAGGCAGACCCGCCGATTCGCCGGGGGCCTACCGCCCGATCGTGCTGTTAGACGAGGCCGGCAAGCTCTTAGAGCGTATCATTGCCGCCCGTCTCAACAGGCACTTGGAACAAGTTGGGCCGAACCTGTCCGAATCGCAGTTCGGGTTCCGCAGAGGCAGGTCCACCATCGATGCGATATCGAGGGTGAGGGCCTTTGCGGAATCGGCCGTATCCCGGGGAGAGGTCGTCTTGGCGGTGTCGTTGGACATAGCCAACGCCTTTAACACCCTCCCCTGGGACTGCATCAAGGAGGCACTGCGCTGCCACGAAGCGCCCCCCTACCTGTGCCGGACCCTCGATGACTACTTCTCGGACAGGGAAGTAGTCTACCCCACAAGAGAGGGATGGGGCAGGAGGAAGATGTCTCTCGGAGTTCCACAGGGCTCGGTCTTGGGACCAGTCTCGTGGAACTTCGGTTACAACTGGGCGCTTCGTGGTGGCCACCTGCGTGGCATCGACATCGTGTGCTATGCCGATGACACGCTGGTGTTGGCTCGCGGGGCGACGTACAGGGACGCGTCAATCCTAGCTACGGCGGGCACGGCTCAAATGGTGAGCCGCATCCGGCGCTTGGGGCTGGAAGTGGCCCTCAGTAAATCCGAGGCCGTGTGTTTCCACGGCCCTCGGAAAGCGCCGCCAGCCGGAGCGGAGCTGGTCGTAGGAGGTGTTCCCATCGTCGTCGGCAAGACGATGAAGTACCTCGGGCTTGTCCTAGACAGCCGATGGGACTTCCGGGAACATTTCACACGACTGGCTCCACGGCTCGTCGGAGCGGCTTCGGCCCTGGGCAGCCTTCTCCCAAATGTGGGAGGGCCGAATGCCGCATGCCGCCGCCTCTACATGGGCGTGGTAAGGTCCATGGCGCTCTATGGAGCGCCGATTTGGGCGGACGCTCTGAGCGCCCACAATATCAAACTGCTGCGCAGACCGCAGCGGTTTATGGCGCTCAGGGTGATACGGGGTTACCGCACCGTATCCTATGAGGCGGCGTGCGTTCTGGCTGGGACGAGCCCATGGGACCTGGACGCTGAGATGCTAGCGAGCATCTACCGCCAACTGTCCGATACACGGGCCAGGGGTGATTCTGCTCCCCCTGAGGTGGTGAGACGTTGGCGGAGGCGGGGCCGAGAAACGGCCATGGAGCGGTGGGCGCGCAGGCTCGAGGAGCCATCTGCTGGTCGCCGCACTGTCGAGGCTTTCCGACCGATCCTCCGGGATTGGGTCACTCGTGAGGATGGGGTTCTCTCGTTTAGGCTCGTGCAGGTGCTCACAGGGCACGGTTGCTTTGGGGAGTACCTGCATCGAGTTGCCGGGAGAGAACCCACACCGGTCTGCCACCAGTGTGGCGACCAGACAGATACGGCGCAGCATACGCTGGAGGTGTGTCCGGCGTGGACAGCCCAGCGGGCCCAGCTCATGGCCATAGTGGGGGCGGACCTCTCGCTGCCAACCGTTGCCGCGGCCATGGTTGGTAGCGAAAGATCCTGGAATGCAGTCCGGGACTTCTGTGAAGAAGTCCTGGAACGCAAAGAAGCCGACGAGCGCATGAGGGAGGACGACATTGCGAGCCTCCCCATGCGCAGAAGGCGCCCCCGAGGCAGGCGTCTAGCACATGACCGCCTGCCTCCATAAGGGGAACTCTGGGTGGTTGGGCTTGGGGAAGCCCGCCACCCGTTCGAGAGTTCCCCGAGACTGGACGATGTGCTCCGTGTTTCGGCACATCGTCGCAATACCGGGTAGAGCTCCCTGAGGGTTGAGCTCCCCGAGGAGGGTCCGGGTGCGGACAGCGCTGTCGGGGCCGCGGAAGAGTGCGGAAGCGTGCCCGTAGCCCCGACAGATGGCGCAGTGGCGGAAACACCCCAGGTTTTTAGTGGGTATGCCACCGATTAGCGGTGGAGACTCCCACATAACCACCGGCCTCCCCAGGTTTGGTGGTATCCATAAAGGATTTTCCTGGGTCAAAAAAAAAAAAAAAAAAAAAAAAGGTTCCCCGAGTGGGTTCCCGCCTTGTCGTGGCGGGGGGGCTTAGTAGCCAGGTCTCGCCAGCCTGGTGAACGAAGAGGAACCCGAGGTGGGGCCGGCCTCTCCGGGTCTTGGGCCTCGACAAGCCCGTGCGGAGGCTGGCCAGTAGGTCGCAAGTCGACTGAGGTGGACTGCGGTGTCGCGCTCGTCGCGATACCGCGGCCGAGCCCATCGAGGCGGGGGCGGCGACGGGATGGACGGGCGGCGAGTGTGCCGCTGTCTATCCGTCCTGCCAGCGGCCCTAACGGGTGCCGCCAACGTGTTGGCGGAGGCGGTGGGGCTGCAGGGGAAGAGGAGTGTCGGTATCGCGACGGCCGTTCTCCCTATCCTCTGCAGCCGTAGTGGCAGGCGCGGGGCCACTTTAATTGACCCGTTGCATCGGGACCAGGGCTGTCGGACACGGGTGCTGTCTGACGCTCAGTGCTGGTTGGTCCCAGGTGGTGGATGACGATGTGTCTGGTGTTCGGCACATCGTTATTCTGGCGGGAGCCGAAGCTCCGTGGTGGGGCCCGAGTTGGGCCAGCGCTGTCGGGTGCCGCGGAGGAGTGCGCAAGCGTGCCCGTAGCCCCGACACCAGGCGCAGTGGTGGAACACCCAGGGGTTTTGGTGGGTAAACTGTCCAGTCGGCAGGACTCCCACATAACCACCCGCCTGCCCTCGAGGTGCGGTGGTATCTATAAAAGATTTCCCCTGGTAAAAAAAAAAAAAAAAAAAAAAAAGGTTCCCCCCCGAGTAAGCCCGCCATCCGTTTGAGAGTTCCCCGAGGCTGCACGATGTGCCCCGTGTTTCGGCACATCGTCGCAACACCGGGTAGAGCTCCCTGAGGGTTGAGCTCCCCGAGGAGGGTCCGGGTGCGGACAGCGCTGTCGGGGCCGCGGATGAGTGCGGAAGCGTGCCCGTAGCCCCGATAGATGGCGCAGTGGCGGAAACACCCCAGGTTTTTAGTGGGTATGCCACCGATTAGCGGTGGAGACTCCCACATAACCACCGGCCTCCCCAGGTTTGGTGGTATCCATAAAGGATTTTCCTGGGTCAAAAAAAAAAAAAAAAAAAAAAAAAAGGTTCCCCCCCGAGTGGGTTCCCGCCTTGTCGTGGCGGGGGGGCTTAGTAGCCAGGTCTGCCTCAACCTGGTGAACGAAGAGGAACCCGAGGTGGGGCCGGCCTCTCCGGGTCTTGGGCCCAGACAAGCCCGTGCGGAGGCTGGCCAGTAGGTCGGCTTGCTGACTGAGGTGGACTGCGGTGTCGCGCTTGTCGCGATGCCGCGGCCGAGCCCATCGAGGCGGGGGCGGCGACGGGATGGACGGGCGGCGAGAAGGCCGCTGCCTATCCGTCCTGCCAGCGGCCCTAACGGGTGCCGCCAACGTGTTGGCGGAGGCGGTGGGGCTGCAGGGGAAGAGGAGTGTCGGTATCGCGACGGCCGTTCTCCCTATCCTCTGCAGCCGTAGTGGCAGGCGCGGGGCCACTTTAATTGACCCGTTGCATCGGGACCAGGGCTGTCGGATACGGGTGCTGTCTGACGCCCAGTGCTG